>CM023487.1:49973611-50028949 GCA_013339685.2 Hyalomma asiaticum | reverse complement strand
CCTGCATGTGCCATAGGGCAATGCGGCCCCTCGTTTCGAAATCGACCTCGCACACATAGATATACGCATACATCTGTTCAGAAGTGCTCATGGCAACAGTGCTGCGTTCGCGTGCTGTGGAGGACTTACTTCGCTGACGCTTTTAAGAAATTGCTTCGAAGGAATCCACAAGGTCCTCTTCACATGCATCCGTGAATTATTTCATGTTATTTTGAGGCAGGGCGCAATAGAAAAATGCTAGTCACAACAAAAATTCATGAGTACAATATAAATTTTGCAATTTTAATGTGCCTTAGAGCATGTATTTTCATTTAATTGCTATGGGTCGATTTCATGCCAGCAGCACCCACGCAAAGTTTCACACCGTATAAAAACGCAAGAGATGAAAGCTAAAGCTAGAAAAGGAAGCTTTTTGTCAGGAAATATCTGAAGGAAAACGGAATAATTTGAAAAACTACGAGACCAGCCTAGTCTATACTTAGGTGTTGTGGAGAAGCACTTTATATTTATCTCATATGGCGAAATTAGGTTGTGTTTACAACTTTATTCATGGTGCGTATATGTTACATATGTGGTGTGAGGCCTGTGTGTTGAATGATGTGTAAAAAACCCTTGTGAAACCTGTTCTTGCGCTCGATTATTGTAACTGGTCGAGCCATTGTAGAGGAGGTCGCCATACAGTAGTGGACTAGAGCGCTCCTGATGGAGTCCTGCATATTACCAGGTTGGACGCATTGGTGTCCGTTACGGGAAGAGAATCATGTGGACTCGTATCACTCAGCCATAGATTAGATCTGTTCCATGTGGAGATTACTGCTTGTGTAAAGGGCCACCCCGTACTGAAGTCCTCGGGACGGGATGACTTTTTACAAGACTTCGTATAGTAAAGTGGAGGGAGCAGGAGCACGGTGGATGGAGAGCGCTTTGTGCTGCTGCAGAAAAGTAATTGCGGGCACCGAGGATTTGACGTTGTGCGAGATGAGATGGGAATGGATGAGCAATATGGATCAGCTGTGAAGTGCGCCTCCTGCTCGGCAGCCATGCTGTGATGGTTCGCGATATTTCCCTGTACCCAGAATACTTTGACACAAGTAGCTCCTTTGCGATTCATGGCGCCTATGGCTTCGCAGACTGGTTGTTTCGTTCACCTTCCAAAGTTTTCAAATAGCCACTAGTGAGCGGCTTAATTACACAATAGGCGCATGTCCTTTGCTCATCCCCAGTCCTGGCCTAGTTTCAGCGTAAGTATAAATTCGGAGTTCAAGAAGCTATTCGTTTCACCTTTACTTTGAAAAAGGCTACTTGACGATGTATGTCTGTTCACTAAGCCATCTAGAAGCCCCCGTATCAATAAAATTACTCAAATCTGTCATTTTCTGCAGAGGAGAGCCCACACGCCAGTCCTTTAAGCCAGAGTCAAAGCCGTAAAAAACTGCCGTTCAAGGAGTAAATGTTGAAAAGGGGCATGGCAGATTGCACACGTACTATCAGTTTCTTAATCTGATGATATTTCGGCAGGCAGTAACACTTAGAACGAGGGTCGCTCCCTTATGAGAGCAGCCTCTCCATGCGCATCTGACAACTCAGCACATATATTGGCGTTTTCGTTCCCCGCACTGAAGAATCGGTCCTCTACACTCTCCTCTTCATATATAACTATGGCATTTTCGTATGGGTCATGGTAGGGTGGCCTTGCAAATGCATTAGTAAAAAATAGTGGATGATTCGAAAAGTGGAGTCTACTTCACTTAGCATAAATGAAATTATATCTTAGGGTAAGCATGCACGACTGGCGTGGCTCGTTGCTAGTAGGGATGGTAAAATCGATGAAGGATTAATCGATTAATCGATTAAATGTACACCGTTAATCAATTAATCGTCATCGATTTCCCACTTTCGATTAATCGAATTAATCAATTAAAGCTCTTCGATTACTCGATTACGGCCGCCCCCCCCCCCTCCCTTTCCACACCTACACCGCCCCTCGGCCGGAGCGCATGATTGCGAGGCGCGCGACGCCGAGACGCAGATGTCGAGCGCATATATTTCTACTCAAGTAGAAGGAGCCCGGAGTCACAGGCGGCCATACCACATAGAGATAGAAATAAACTCGACCCGATCTCCGTCGGTTGCAGCGTTTTATTTAAACCCCAGGTTTTACTTGCTTCCTGTGTAAGTGCCACATTGTAATATGCGTTGCTTATTTCTTGACTAGTTCAGTTCTTATGGCCGTCGTATGTTACTCCTTAGCGAATTAAAGATTATTTGTCACCAATGAAAGAAAGAGAGATAATCTATTGGAAGGTAGAGAGGGTGCCCTGATCTAGTACGCCCCGGCCTTCTACTCTACTTTGGGGACAACGAAACAGGGGAAAAGAGCGATGATCGAAGCATGATGATGGGGATAAGAATGAGTGATTCGTATATACATAATAAGACATGACTGCTTGCGCAAAGGGACCCTAGTATCATATTTCATTACGCTTGATACCAACTGACCCAACTGTCTGCCTTAACGGATAGGTACCCTTTGACAACTGTAATGCTAGCTTTCCTGCAACGCAGTCAGCCCAACTTATGGCAGCTATTCACTTCTGCAAAACAGTGTGCTATGACGCGAAAAACATCAACTCAGCTCTCTTGACATAAACACTCATAATAGTCAAACCCCAGCACGTGTAACTGGAATCTCGCCTCTACTTGAAACGTGACAGGGGCCGCCATTAGTTTGGCGAATATGTTGTGCAGGAAAACGCGCTCGAAGATTATGATAAAGGTCTAATAGTCGCATAATGGAAAGAAGCCATTTTAGCTGCATTTAAGTCTAATAGTCGCTTTTCATAATCCGCAACTTCGCGCAATGGTATACCGAACGTCTAGCATCCAGTCCATTTCTATTGAAAAAATGACCTTATTAGCATTTGGTAATTATGTACGGTCGCCTAATTCGGGTAAAATACAGCTTTCATTTACTGCTTGTACTCCCATGCCAGCCAGACTAGAGGCCGCCATCTATTGCTGTGGCACGAACGGAGGACAGTCGCGAAATACTATGTTTTCTAATCGCATTAGACAGCGTTCACAGTTCGAACTGTACGCGCGATTGGAAAGGTGCGCGTAGCGCCGAGTTAAGTCGGCGACCAGGTGAAACCTATGCAGTATACTGGGTCAGCTGCCGTTTATTCAAGCCGGGAGGAAAAACTCGTGTCGCTCTATTCCCTCAGATGCCTGCACTGATGGTTTGAGACCAGTGATTGCTGTGCAATCTTGCATGGGGGACCTCAAGGAAGAGATCACGTCAGTTCGTGGTTATAGTATTGTCACAAGTATTATCGAGGGTTTCCACAATATCTAACGGACAAACCGAGAAGTGTTGCCGTCCCTACAGGAGCGAGCGTCTTTAACTTTCCTTTTCTCTTCGTCTGTTTTTTTCTTTTTTTTTACCTTTCTCGGTATTTCCTCACCCTCGGCTACACTACATGTCTCCGGTGCGACTTTCCAAACAGTGTGGTCGCCGAAAGCGCCTCCGATTTCGGTTCGGTCTAGAAGGCAGACTTCGAGGAAATACGACCTGCTGCCGAATCGTCCGTGAATCATGGCCACCTACGGAATCTTGGACTCTTGACAACATCCAATGACGACGGGCCGTGTTCAGTGGCCGAAATTGCGAATTTTCACGCAGCCCTAATGTGCACATATGATCTCTAGCGCTTAGGATAAATACTTGTGTCGATATCAAACACAAGCAACGCCTCTCAAACAACAAGTCATCATTTTTCAAGCACTTATAAAAAATGTCGATTAATCGATTAAAACGTCCCGGCGAAAGCAATTAATTGATGAAAGGCTAAATCGACGAACGATTAACGATTAATCGATTAAAAATTTTAATCGACCATCCCTAGTTGCTAGTGACAACAATACCGTGCCATGGTCGTCCGTTACGTCCCGTGTAAGGATATTGATGTCATAGGTGACTCAATCCCGCAAGCATATGGAAGTGTGAGTAATGAACGTCAATGCGGATATGAGGCACAAATTATTGAACTTTAATCTTGTAGAACGTGTCGAGGTGCATTCACATGACGTTTGAGCGACAAAAATCTCGACTCTCGCATTTACTTCACTTAACCGATAAGTAAGGACTTCCGTGAACTTAGTTCTCCTTACTGCTGCTCGTTTCTTTAGTGGTAATAGTAGTAGTGCTTTAATTTTCTTCTCACGATCACACTTAAAGAATTATCTGGACCGATAGCTAAGGAAGGCTAGTTTTCGGTCCAGTGTTAAAAATCAAACAGACAGGTCAGATACAGAGTATAACAGAACGGTATTCAATAACACTTCATAATTAAAACAAACCATATAATCCTCATAAACAAAGTTTTCACAAAGTGCACCTAATTTATCAATGTAGGTTCGTTAAATATCCTGGTATTCAATAAAAAAGAACTTACTAGACTGCTTAAAGTTGCGTGCGGTTTTAACCTCTAGGGGTAAGGTGTTCCAGACTTTTGCCCAATTGAATTCGATTACTCTTTCGCCGTATACATTATAACACTTAGGTAAATTCAGATTGCATTTTAAGCGTGTCTCGTACTCCTTGTTGGAAAAGGAGTACGAGTAAAATTATGTTGAATTTGTGTAACACCCCATTCCACGTTACTGCTGTAAGGGGCTTCAGAACGTGGGCACATTGTCTTACTGGGATAGCGATTATATAAACACACCAGACATACTCCCATAGTCAGACGCGGAATCGATTACTCAACCCTTGTACACGAGCGTGTCACAGGACGCACTGCCGTCAAAACCATTTAAGTGTCTCCGTTTTCCGATGACTTTAGCCCTCTTCCGTGCGGAGTTGAGACTCTGGTTGTTACTGTTACGTTTTATCTCCTGTCGCAGCCTTTCACATTTTTTTGCGTGAAATGCCCGAGCGGCTCCTTCTTTCCGTGTACAGATGTCTCTCAGCATGTAAGGCAGATGAATTTTTTGCTGATATGGTTTCCTTCGGTAATTGGGAGCGTCTTAGCGACACTGCTTAGACTGGGCTGACGCATCGCAGGAATAGTCCAATCGCCATAGGTGTGGCTTGGGAGACTCGGTATTTCTATTTTTATTGCGGTATTAAGCCTTTGTAGACAGGCGAGGTGCCACAGTAGTCAAGATGTTTATTAGCTGTCAATTATGGCCGTACTGTTTCCTGCAGCGCAGGGCTCGATGAGTTTTCAAGATGAACTTGTGTGCTCCACGGAGCGCTTTATGACGTGAGACCACGGTGGGGGTGGCCGTGACTCTCGCTAAGATTTAACGCTCAACTCTATGCGCACTTGTAGGAACCATGTCCTAAGAAAACGTATCAGTATGAATTCTCAAATAAGTGTGTCGACTAAGTATCTCAAGCGTTCATGAAGGCTTCGCCCTGATATTTCCTTTCTTGATATTTCCTTTCTCTCTCTATTTGATCACAGCCACCAAATAGTCTACTGCGAAGGAACGTGACTATTACATTAGTGGCTGTAAATCTAAGGTCTTCTTACGTGCTCTACAACGGCAATACATAGCATAGTATTCCAGCTGTGCCCCTTGAGAGCCAAATTCGACGACTTTACCACAACCCCAGCGGCCCCCTATGCTGTGACTGCCCCTTCTGCGTTCCAGAAAGAAATCCGTAAAAGAAAAAGAAATGGAAAGGGAAATGCGCAACCGCCAACCCTAGTAACTATCTCAGAAGTAAGAATGTAAGCACGCCTGTATATGCTTATCGCTCTAATCGGACTGACACCCGCACGCTCTAAGGTATCGTGGTTAAAACGGGGAAGTGCTAGATTCGTAATAGGCCCTTGTGAACCGTGCCCATGTTTGGCGAGAAAGTCTCCGCTGGTTCCTTTGCACAGCAATTTCGATGCACAATGATAAACAGCTTATTACGCAGCGAATGATGTAGGGTACCAAGTAAACGTTCAGCGGTTCCTTTGTTTCTTCCTTGTCCAGAGTTTGTGGCAACATGTATCTCCTATGAGGTGTGGCAAGCCCATGCTCCCAAATCGCCAAGAGAAGACGTCTGTGCTGCAATCTGCAAAAATAAACGTAAGGTGTTATCAGTCCTAGTTAATGACCTCAATAAATGCACACAGCCAGAAATAAAACATTCCACCGACTGTATTTCACAACATTCCGATTAAGATAGTTCCAAATGGCAGAACTTCCTGAATTTCAAGGACTAAAATGTGACTATTTAAGAAACACTGTAACTGCACACACCCAGAAATAAAACATTCCACCGAATGTATTTCACAACATTCCAATTAAGATAGTTCCAAATTGCAGAACTTCCTGAATTTCAAGGACTGCCCGCCCCGGTGGTCTAGTGGTTATGGCACTCGGCTGCAGATCCGAAGGTCGCGGGATCGAATCCCGGCCGCGGCGGCTGCATTTCGATGGTGGCGAAATGTTGAGGCCCGTGTGCTGTGCGATGTCAGTGCACGTTAAAGAACCTAGGTGGTCGAAATTTCCGGAGACCTCCACTACGGCGTCTCTCATAATCAGAGCTGGTTTTGGGACGTTAAACCCCAGAAATCAATATCAACGACTAAAATGTGGCTATTTAAGAACACTGTACCTTCCGCGCATATCTTCTCTCCAATGCGCCATCTGTTCTTTGCAGAGTTAGAATATTTCGGACTCGTGTGCGGCTTTAGTGAGTCTGTTCAGAGTAAAGTAATTCTATCCGAAGTAATCCCAACTTCTAGTGACTGCCCCGGTCTGCAGCATTATATCCGGCAAATAGAGACGATAACTACTAAGGATGCGATCGCAAAGTTCTATGTACCGTCGTCATCGTCGTCGTCGTCATCATCATCACCATCATCTTGTCTACAAGCACTTCAGGTAAAAGGCCTCTCCCACAAATATCCAATTATATCGGTGCTGTGCTAGCTCCGACCAGTTAATCTGCACAAACATCTTGATCTCATATGACCACCTGAGCTTCGCCAGCCCCTGCCACGTTTTCTTTCTTTAGTGATCCTCTCTGTTCCTTAAAGACCAACGCTTATCTTGGCTTCTCCTTACGTGCCCTGCCCACATCCACTTTTTCTTCGTAATTTCCTTTTATATAACTACCAAAATATATGATTTTCTTGCAGATGCGCATCACCCCCATATATTTCTCAAAAAATATGCACACCGAAAGACAAATGCTTGCACTGAAAACCGGTGAATATCCGAGTCACGTACATAACTCGATAAAACGACAACCTCATTAAGAAATTAGTGAAGCTTGCACCAGTGGCAAAACACTAGAAAAGGACGTGGACACTCGGCTTGTCTCCGATATACCCGCACTTCCTCCTTGTGCGAAGCTTCGGAAAGACCTCACAAAGTACAGCGAGGCCCAGCGAATGCTCCTCAAGCTGTGCGAACACTCCTGACTTCGCTGACGCTGCTATTATCGCGAACACTTCAAGTGAACAAAAAAGACTCATTATCGAAGCAGCGGCGATTGAAGAAAAAAGGCCATTAGTTAACCCTCCATAACGTTTTCGCGTAACAATCTATCGTTCTTGATGGTGCATATTGTCATTCACACGTTCCTTAACATTTACACAAATGATTAAGGTTCGCCATTGTCTAGAAGGAATTTTTACGACAGCATGCACTCGCGTATGTGCGAGTGCATGCTGTCGACATCACGCTGCTGTCGGTTGTCACGCGTATCGTGTAACCTACACCACTCACTTTACCATGCAACGCCATGCAACCCCGGGAGGCTCGCGCTCGCCCTCGGCGCGTGCCTCCCGACGCGCGAGCTCTCTCATTCTTCCATCTGCTGTCTTGTGAGAGAGAGAGAGACAGAGAGAGTGAGAGAGAGCGAAAGGCGCGCGTTGACTATGGAAACGCGCCCTCACCCGCGAGAGACAACGTTAGCGCAGGCAGCGTCTTCTAGCGAGTTTTTTTATGGAGAAATACCGACTGCTCGCGCTGGAGAACCGTTCACCGGCCACCCATTTATATGAATATATATATATATATATTATATATAATATCTATATATATATATATATATATATATACTAATACTTTGGTACGGTTTGCTCATCATCGCCCACTCATTCATCATTCACTCCGTGGATATGCTGTGAATTTTTGCTTATCCAATAGTCACAGAAATTGTGCACTCCTGCTGAACCTGTTAAATTATTTCTACTCTTTGAGGGTTGTTTGCTTGGGTTAACTGTATATTCGGAATGTTTAAGGAGGCCAAGACCAAAGAAGATCTGGCACGGGACCTTAGAGTCCACCTGAGAAGTATATAAAGAAATGTTGAACAGTTGCTGAACTAAAAGCAGAAATACAACAAGTCTTTAATTAAACCAGGAATTCACGCTGAGAACGCTAAGCTCTCTTGTAGCATTTGGGAACTCGAACAAAATCAACGCTCAAATACCATTGAGATAAGCGCCATTCCACATGAAGACGAACCTCTAACCATAGCGTCTCTAATGGACAGCGGATCACGGAAGAGTTCTCGGAGTCCGACATTAAGATCAGCCACCGAGTACCTACTGCTAGATATGATCAGGCAATGTTATTGTTCGGTTTGTCCGCAGAAGTGAGAGAATGCTTATCTCAAAAAACTAAAAAAAAGCAAAATAAACCCATGGCACTGGGATTTCAATCATCCTCATAGATGTTCCTAAACGTAAACGTCACTGAGTTTGGTAACGGCTTCTCGGTGCCGCCGCAGAGAAGATAAAATTGCGATTGCGGTTCGTGTGGACGGATGGCGGCAAGGTGTACGTGTAGGTAAGGACAAAAACTCGCCAGTTCTTTGAATTGTGAGTTTAGATGATGTTGAATAAATGGCCGGAGAAGTGTTAGGCACTTTCTCTTTTTTTTCTTTGGTACAGTTGCTGTGATGCCACGAACTTTAGGTATTACGATATTCCGTCATCCATTAAATCAGTTTCTCAGAGCGAACTATGCATGATGACATGCTTTACTGGGAAAATTACCACCCTTAATCTTGAACTTGGTCAGTAATACCATGGTTTAGTAAGAACAAAGAGCAGAGGGGATGTCGTGTAGAAGTCCATAATAAACAATGCCTTGCACATGAATTCGTTTTAAAATGTTGTCTTGTCGCAAATAGAAAGTGTAAAGTACGTACAATGGTACGCTTAGAATATCCGCTAGTTGTGCTCATTTATCGTCCTCCGTTGGGAAACACACTCGCCATCTTTATATTCTTTGAACATCTTTATATTCTTTGAACATTTCCTGAGTCATTCGTCTTCCCTTTTTTTTATAAAGGGCGATGTATACGTAAATATGCTGTCTGAGGACATGAAATCTAAGCGGCTTTCTGGACTAATTAATTCGTTCATGTGCAGAAACGCCATTTCGGAGCCCGCCAGGTTCTCTGCGCCAACTGCTACATTACTTGACATATGCATATTCAACATGCACGCAACTCACACATTGCGGGACTGCTTTCCGCCGTGATAAGGGACCATCCATCCTTGTTCTGCTTCGCTCCTTACGTACATAAGCAAGTCAAAGAGAGAAAGGAAGCGCTGACACGTAGTTTTCACGCGAGATTATTTGAGAAATTTCGTTCCTTGTTCCTATCGACACATTGGCCACGTGTCGTTGAAAAGCAACACCGCACTGCGGCATACGAGTTGTTCTTTGAGAAAATGGTCATCTGTTACGATCAAGCGTTCCTATTAAAGTGATGCTATCAAGGAGCAAGAGTAAGCCTCTGTCTGATGCACGGCCTTCAGCTTCTGTTCCTTTCTATTGCAAAGAAAAGAAATAAATTTGATTCTGTTGTTTTTCGCGACTTTGCTTGAAACGCTCGAAGTAACTAGAACACTCTTCTTCATCAGAATATTTTGTGACTGTACAATTGCACAATAGCCGCATGTTCTTCATGCCTCGCCGCTACTGGCGTAGTTTTGGCGTAAGTTGCAATTCCGAGTTCGTGAAGTTATTCTTGTTACCGTTATTTTCACAAAGGCTAGGATGGCTGACCACAAAGCCATTTGAACGCCCCAGGTCATTAAAATTTCGCCAACTCGGGCATCTCGTGCAGAAGAGAGCGGACGCACAAACCAATTAGGCCGGAGTCAAAGGGGTACAACCTACCGTAAATGAAGTCAGTGTTGGAGAAGTACGGCATAGTTTACGCACGTTTCATAAGTTTGGCAGGCGCTAACACTTGTTTCGGCAGGCAGTAACACTTGGAGCACAGGTCACTCTCTTTTGAGAGCAGCGACTCCTCTGGCACCTATTCTCATATATTAGCGTTTTCGTTTCGGGCACAGAAGAATCGGTACTCTACGCCCTACTGTTTATATATTATGGTAGGGGCCTCGTACGTGTTATGGGAGGGTGACATTGCAAACGCATTAGTAGTTAGTTCACTTGGAATAACTGAAATTATAGGCTTAGGGTAAGCATGCACGACTAGTGTGGCTCGTAGCCAATGACAACCATACCGTTACATGCTCGTGCGTTACGTCATGTGTATGGATAATGATGTCATAGGTGACTGAAATACGCATGCATATGCAAGCTTGAGTCATGGATGCGAATGTGGTTGTGAGGCACAAATAATTGACCATTAACTTTTGCAGCACGTGTCAAGGTACATTCACATGACGTTTGACCGACAACAACCTTGGCTCTCGCATTTACTTCATTTAAGCGATGGGTAAGGACTTCTGTGAGCTTAGTTCTCCTGAATGCTGCACATTCTTTAGGGGCGAAGCTCCTTAGGGTGTTTGGTCTGTCCCTCCTCTGTATGTATGTATGTAGCCACCTAATACCAATCCCACTCTCTTGCCCTCAGCCCACTACTGCATAAAGGCAGGTATGCGGCACAGAAAGCGGGTATGTGTGTCCAGGCTGCTACCTGGACAAACGCATCATCATTATCATCATCATCATCATAATCATCATCATCAGCTACCTCTTTCCTGAAGCCATGCGCTAAGCCACGAAGCGCACATGGAAACATGCACCACGATGACACTAAATACCCAACATTAACGAAATACTGCCCGTTTCTAACGACGACGACGACGACGACGACGATGATGATGATGATGATGATGATGCTTTTGTGCTAGCGCGTTACGGCATGTGTAAGAGGCTGGTGTAAGACGCTGTGGCCTCTCCGCCTTATACTCTTTCAGCAGTCATGTGATGGCGTCGGCAAACGCTGTGCGCGTTCCGGCCTGTGTAAGGGGCTGCGTAAGACGCTGTGGCCTCTCCCCCTTACTAGAGTGTACTGCACGTTTCTAACGCGTTTGTGCTAGCGTCCCCTTAAACGCAAGATCCCAGCGTTCGAATGCAGTGTTTCTCACGTCTTTTCATCATGATCGACTGGGCGAATTACACGGAAGATTCACAGTTTACCGATGGTTCACTCCGGAGCTTCGCCCACTCATCATCATTCACCCCGTGGATATGCTGTGATTTTTTTCTTTTATTTTAGTTGTGTCACCCCATAGTGTATGTATTATTACATTAAATTTGTGAAAACCTCCTTCCATATGTTACTGCTATCAGCGGCTTCAGAACGTGCGCACACTATGTTACTCCCATCGTAAGGCGCGGAATCGATCGTCCAGTCCTCGTATAAGAGCATGCCAAACGACGCACTGCAGTTAAAGACTTTAAGTGTGGTCATTTCTTCATGGCTTTAGCGCTCTTTTGTGCGGAGGTCAGACACTTGTTACGGTTACATTGTATCTCCTTTCACAGCCTTTCGCACACTTTGCATACAACACCCCCAGCGTCTCCTGTCCTTGTGCAGATGTTTCTCACCATGTAAGGCCGAAGAATTTTTTGTCTATTTGGTTTCCTTTAGTAATTGGGAGCGTTTTAGCAACAGCGGTTGGACTGGGCTGACATCGCTGGAATAGTCTAATCACCTTAGCTGCTGCGTGGGAGCCTCCCTGTTTTTATTTGTAGTCTGGTATTCGGCCTTTGTACAGCGGCGATGTGCCAAAGTAGCAAAGATGTTTATTAGGTATCTCAAATATGGCGCTACTGTTACCTGCATCGCAGTGCTCGATGTGTTTGCAGGGTGATCTTGTGTACTCCGCGAAGCGCTTTATGGCGTGAGGCGAAGGTGGGCGTGGCCGTAACGCTCGCTGAGACGGAGCGCTCAGCTCTGTGCACGCTGGTAAGAACCATGTCCTGACACAACGTATCAAGACGCACGTTCCAATAGCTGTCTCGGTAAAGTACGCAAGCTTTAGTTATAGGAACACTTCGGTGTTTTAAAAACACGTAAAAGGGCTACGTGAACACTTGTCTCGGCTTCAATGGTTAACATTTATGATCAGCACAATACAATTCAGTAACGGCGACAAATTCTAAAGGTAATGCGCCTAACAGACACACAGGTTTTGTTTACCCAAAAGTGAGCGTAAAACCCAAATCTCTGTCACAAGTAAAACTTTATTCACACTGAACGGTAGATCGCACATACATTTCAGCAAACAAAATGTGATTATGCAGTGCTATAAAAGTTACCTTCATATAAACATGAGAACGTAGGGCATTTGATGCCACAATTTGCCCTTAACAGGAGGTCCGATACAGTCTTCGACTTTGGACCTCCTTTTGTATACTAAACACATGTAATATTCTTGTATTCGTATCAATAAAAAATCTGAATCTGAATCTGAGGTGCAACGAATTTAACCTCAGGTACTAAAAAAAGACCTGGCGGACATTTGAATCTTTTGAGTAAAGTTTCTGTGCTTTGCTTTTTCCAGTTGCGCCCATGCCCTCGTAGCCGTTTGCGTCCGTTTTACATTGATGTATATATACAAGCATTTGCCGCAAGATAAAATAACAGACAAGAGTCGTGTTCACTTCTATATACGCGGAGTGCTCACTAACGTGTGGTTACGACCTATGTGTGCATATGTTAACTACACCTCAGTGTATAATAAACGAGTTCTTGATATGGTAACGAGAGCCACCTTCAAGGCTCATAAAAGAAGAGATGGGATGACATATGTGCAATTACACATCCTATATTCTTAAATAAATGAGAAGTAAGAACGAAGTGCCAGTGTTATTCACTGCAATGAATATGGTTTACGCATACCGGAATTGATACGGTTGAGTAGGATGAGGAGCGTGCAAGGCCATTCTTGTGTTGTGTTTGAGAAGCGGATGGGATTGCTGAAATACACCCGAGTTTCGGCAAAGCACGCAGTGGCCAGCGGGGAGGCTGCAGAAGTGACCGTATAAGGCCGCGTAGGGAGCACTTCCAAAGAAGGAAAGCATTCAAGCAAGTTCCAAAGCATTAAACCTTTAGGAACAGCCAAGCTTTTCTTATCTCATTAATTCTGGCTTCGCTGGCAAAGGTGTGGAGCTACCGACACAATGACGTAGGAGGCACTCTTGTCACATAATCGTACTCCGCCACAGCCTTAAAGGCTCATAAAACAAAACATGTCATGTCATACGTGCAAGAAGACATCCTATATTTTTAAATAAATGAGAAATAAGAAAAATGTGCCGTTCTTATTCACTGCTACGAATACGGTTTCCGCAATGCTCGAAGTGATACGGTTGACTAGTCAAAGAAGCGCGCATGACCGCTCTTGCGTTATGTAGGGGAAGCTGACGGGCTTACTTAGGTACACCTGAGCTTCCAAAAGTACGCGTAGTGGCCAGGAGGGAGGCTGCAGGAGTGACTGTTTAAGGCTGCGTAGCTTTCAAGCGAGTCCCAAACTGTCAAAACTGTAGAAACAGCCAAGCTTTTCTTATCTCTTTAATCCTGGCATCACTGGTAAAGGCGTCAAGCTACCGACATGATGACGTACCAGGTACTCTAGTGAGGCAATCGTACTCCGCCATAGCCTATGTCCCTTATCACCTGGCGGTCTCTCAATGTTCCTCCTATATCATTACCTACTGGCTGTACCTGACCGATCAACACGCACTTATGCGCTTCTTCCCTCTCCCCTCTTTTTCTCTCTTTTTATTTCGCATTATGGAAATGAATCACCGGCTTCATAGATCCAGCCCGCAAATTCGAGCTAAGCCATTTCTGCACTACAGACATCAGAATTCTTACAGACATTAGAATTCTTACAAGAGGCTAGCAAGGATAGCTACTGACAGGGGAACCCAGTCATGTTAATGAAATCCAGCGTAGAATAAGCATGAGATGGCGCACAAACGGAGACGTTCCCAACTGATGAGCAGAAAGTTACCGTTAGTATGAAGGGAAAATTTTAGTACTGCATTTTGCCAGGACTAATACACGGGACAAAATCCTGGAGAATTTGAGAGGAATATAATGGGCGTTACATTAAGAGAGACGACAACAGCCATATCGGTCACGAAACAGACAGGAGAAGCCGACGTAGTAACCGAAGTTAAGAAGAAAAATATGGACATGGGAGGCCACGTGATAAGAAGGTAACCTACGAACAGTTAGAACGACGGTATGAATACCAATAGAGCGTAGGCGTTGCCGTGTGTGACATAGACTAACATGAGGTGACTAAATTAACAAATTCGCAGGCATCAAATTCATTCAGTTGGTGCAGGACAGGAAAGGATGGAGAGAATGTGGAGGCCCTCGTCCTGTAATGCGAAAAAGAGACGTCACTGTGGTCAAGTGGCTATGGTACTCCGCTTGATGCCGTCCCACTCCATTGCTATACTACGTTATGCATGCGTATGCTATTTTAGGAGCTTCTTGAACGCCATGATGGAACACACGCTCTCGATGCGCGAAGCAATCCACAAACGCACAGTTTTGTGAGATGCTGTGCAGCGTCAAAAATAGACCGACAATGTGCTTGTCTTCTGCTTTGATTCCACGTCCCATCCAAGCTGTTATCCCCGCTTCGCGATTCCCCCAGCTGCCGAATTACCGGATTGTTATCATAAGACCGAGAGGAGGTCTATATGTAACGAGAGTTGACCTCGTACATCTAGCTTGTGCTATCAGCATAGCAGTGGCGCTGCCGAAGCAGAAGGTGAAGGTATTCACTATGTATCAAAAGAAGATTCAAAACATTCTCACAATCTACGCTGCACAAACGCAACACGGCAGCATACGCCAAGGTGAAGAAGCTTCACATGAGCGCAGGAACGAACGAGGTGCCAGCATACGTGCCCGCGCCCGATAACACCAGCATGCGAGTTATCAAGAACATCGACCCGTAACTGGACGACGCCACAATACAGCGCTGAGAGTACATGACCGAAACTTCACCGCAATCGAGGCAAGGCGTCTCAAGAACGTCCCAGTGGCATAAATCCTTTTTGAAGGAGTACGAGTCGAGAGCAGCAAGGACAGCGCGGTGGCAGATACGTAGGCCCCTTAGCGCGATAAGCACCCACCTCATAGGCATCAAAATGGCCCCCCACCACGGAGATACTAAAACATTGCTGTGGAACTGTAACACACCTCAAAGACAGCAGCATTCGCTCAGCTCCTACGAGTATGCAAGATCAAACCGCATATCACCCTCTTCCAAGATTGCGGGGAAGGCAATTCACCAGAGAGGCTCCTTTCATTCCAGGGGCCTTCTGCCGTTCTTTGTCCTGGTCGGAGTGCAGCCCGGCCTCAATGTGTACAGATGAGAACCGCGATTTCATCAAACTACTCACAACTGCCACAATGAAAACTAGGGAATGTCCGCTTGTGCTGGCCGGATATTTTCATAGTGCAACGACCTATGCTGCTATCCAAAGAGCGAATGTAAGAAGGGCATTAAGCTGGCGGAATTTGCCGACACCATGGTCTTGCAGGTCCTCTCCGACACCCTTTTCCCCCCAGAAGAGATAACTCGGTCTAGAGACACACTAACCTGGGTCTTTCTCTAGGAACGCGGCGGCCACCTGGGAAACGTACAGAATAAACTAGGTCACCACCACTATATCCTTTCAGATAACGGACCGGGACCGCTTCAGAAAATTGAGGGAAGGAAGAAGCAGCAGAGACTGGACGTAAAAGTCTCTCGTCAAAGAGATATAGGACGCAGTCGAGGAGACCGCCAAGGAGGTCGAAATGGACGAGGAGGTACCGGCCATGGACTCGCACCTGTCTATGACCTCAAAAAAGCTTAGAAGAACAAGTTTAACAGGCACCTCTAAGTTTCTATATGGGGCTTGACAAGAAAATAGAGGCCTACGCCAAAATAAATCTGTGCGCAGCAGTGGAACAGGATTAGCGAAGAAGCCGATGGCCAGAAGCGCAGGGTTAGTAACTGGGGGCTGCTAAAGCACCAGGAGGCCGAGAGCGACAAGCCATGCACGAGCGGCACGCAGCTACTGAATGGAAAGGCTGGCGCACCAGCACGCGCGCGAAACCGGCGGAACGTAGAAGCTTATAGACACCCTAGCAACAACTACCTACCACTAGAGAGCAAGTCATTTCGTGGCTAAAAGCTTAACCCTGAATATCAAAGGGCGCAGAAGGAGGAGCTGGATATACCATTTGGCCAAGTGGAGATCAAGTACGCCCTCCAGCAGCTCCACAGTTGATCCGCCCTCAGGCCGGACGAATATCCAACAAGCTCCTGCGAAATCTCGATAAGGCCATCAAGATACTCAAAAAGGAAATAATTGAGGTCTGGGAGGCCGGGAATGTGGCGCAAGAGTGTACGCGCTGCTAATGTTTCGCGCCTTCCAAAATCCAAGAAGCCAACTCATTATAGAGAATACTCGCCCCATTTCCCTTGGTTCATGCCTTGGGAAAGTCGCAGAGTGCGCCATACACAGTTGCATCACAGGCCATATTGAGGACATCAAAATGTTCAGACACAATCTCAATGGCTTCTAGAGAGCCCTATCCGCGCAGGACACCATGCCAGTGCTTCACCAACACTTCACCAACACCGACAGGCTTTCGCCCATAGAAATCTTGGCGCCGGCCTTAGTGAAAGCGTTTGATACATCCACGAACATTTAATACAGAGGATGTTCAGTCCAAACCTCCGAAGGAAATTCGATAATTACATTACAGCTTGCCTTAAGGACCGCACAGAAATCATTTGCATGGCGCAAGCCTGCAGCGACACCAAGCGCCTGGGAAACATCGGCATCCATCAGGGCTTGGTGCTATCGCCGGTCCTCTTCAATATGGCCATGCACGGGCGCTCAATCAAGCTTTCCTTAATCGCCTATGTCCTGCCACGTCATCTACGCGGACGACATAAGCATCTTGGTAAGCGGGGGTTGGATGTGCTTCTTCGAGAGTCGACTACGAAACGCACTAGAGGCCACCGAGTAATTCTGCCGACAAACAGGGTTGAAGCCATCTCCAAGCAAGTGTATATTAGCTATCTTTGTGACAGGCAAAAACTAGGACCCAACATAAACAAAGCAGACGGTCGAACACGACGTTGTGGATGGTACTGTCTGATAAACGCAGATACCATAAAAATCTTGCGGCTCCCCATGGACGCTCGCAGAAGCCACAACACGTAGGCGCTCCAACGCCTATAAAGAAGTACGCATAACTTTGTCCGAGGCATCTCACGCTTTGCAAGCGAACGGGCGTGTTACTCGAGGATAATATCGTGAAAGCCTGTCACGCCTCCCTCGTGAGCCACGTAGCCTGTGCTGCCCCTTTCCTTAACTAGAGATGGGCGGAGCTTAGCAAAATAGATGTGCTACTGCGCACAGGTCTTAAGGCAGCAATGCGTCTGCCTATCGGTACCAGCAACGCGAAATTCGTGTAGCTAGGCGTGCACAACACTGCAGAGGAAATTTTCGAGGCATAGACAACTCTGCAGATCGGTTATCGAGCACCTGAGCAGGGCACAAAATATTACATGATGCAAACGGTAGACCCATATACAATCCTGAAGATAAGTCGAAACTACCACCAGACGACCGAGCTCATCTCAAAGTGGAACCGGTACCACGCAACGTCCACCCGGTCTGCAACGAGAGACGGCATAGGGGTAGAGCGAGGGCATTCAGAAACAAACTACCCAAGCATAACACGCACGCGCTTTCCGTCGACGCAGTCAAGTATAAGCAGGGCGGCAGGCCTAGGTCGTGGCAGTGACGGGGACAACATCCAGGCTCGTCACCGCCTCTTCCGTGAGACCAGGCGCACCCACTAATTTGAAGAGCTAGCCATAGGCACTAGACCGCCAAAGCAGCAAAGCGCATATCAAGATACACGTCGATCCGGACACGGCCGCACGGACTTTCGCAGCGGCTCTCGTTCGTAAGCAACCAGCCAACCTCGCTGACAAAGCGATACGCAAGTACGTAGCCATGGAAACCCACCCCAAGGAGAGAGGGCTAAAATACACATCACCAGGTTCCCGGCCCACATGGGGTGCCTCACCGGTATTAGCCTTTGCAATCCCAACGAGGACGTACGGGTGTGGGAACTCACTAACCGCGTGACTGCGGCTGCCTCGTCGGGGTGAAGTATTCAGACCTGCAGGGCGACAACGAACCTGTACTCACATATGGCGAACTCATGCTACACTTCAGGGCAAATAGGCGACTCTTTCCATCCCAGCACCTCTAAATAAACCTTGCGTAGTCCACAATTCCATCACACCCGCGGTCATGCATAGTATCAACCCCGACACAACCTTCAGCTTCCCTTTCTATGACCGCGCACACAGCAATTTTAAGCACTATGCTCTGGCTGTGCCTGGCACACAGCCTGGCAGAGCTCACCCCTGAAGAAACCTGGAACACGGCCATCATGAGCACTAAGCACCAGCATCAGCTTCGGGCGGTGTAAAGGGTCCGGTCATTGCTGCAAGTCTTCGACTGCCAGCGCCATCCTGGGCGGAGCCCCTGGGCTAGCCATGTCCTCACAGACCTCCACTAGGCTCTCAGGATGGTGTAAATAAAGTCTTCTCTCTCTCTCCCACCCATGCTCCCACCAGCCGCAGTTTTACAGTTTAGTAGTAGCTGATGGCACGAACGCAAGAGAACAAACTGCGTGTATGAACGCCGCAACTGGGGCAATGCAGAGAAGCGCACGCGCCCTATTGAGACACGAAGTAGTGGTGATGATAGTTTCCTGGGAAAAAACACCAAGCCGGCGTGGAATCGCAGGACAATAACTGCATAAACTGGAACCACGACCTTCTTAGTGGCTATTGTAAGCGTTTGGGGATCTGACCAAGTTGTCGGGCCATCACAGCCAAGTCAGGTTGCTGTCGGGCTGCGCACGTCGTCTCTCGCATGACGCTTGAAGCTCGCATGACGCATGACGCTGGAAGCATCCACCATAATACGAGTGGGTGCGTCGGCCCTCGGGTGAATGAGAAGTACGGCATCGGCGACAGTTTGTTTAGCGGCTGTGAAGGCATCTTGCGCTGCGGCAGTCCAGGGAATAGCGGACGAAGAGCTCTTGGTTGTGCGAAGAAGCTGGGTTAGTGGGTGAAGAAGCTCAGCGCAGTGGGGTAATAAAGCGCGGGAAAATTCACCAACTCACGGAGCTGGCGTGGGGTGGCGGGTGCTGGAAAATCCTTCACGGCCTTCACGTGCGAAGGCAACGGCCGAATTCCCAGCGCCGAGATGTGGTGACCCAAGAAATCGAGCTCGGAAGACCCGAAAACGCATTTTTGAGGATTGACAACGAGGCCGTATTGCTGAAGGCGTTGAAAGAGTTCTCGGAGATGACGCTCGTGATCCTGTGGAGTGCGGCTTGCGATGAGGATGTCATCGATGTATGCAAACACAGCAGGAAGGCCACGCGTCACCTCGGCGATAAATCTTTGGAATGTTTGAGCTGCGTTTCGTAGGCCAAAAGGCATGCGCACGTACTCGAACAGGCCGAAGGGTGTAGTGATGGCCGTTTTCGGGATATCGGTATGCTCCACAGGGATTTGATGATATGCCTTGACAAGATCCACTTTGCTAAATACCTTGCATCCTTCCAAGTGTCCTGTGAAATCTTGGATGTGTGGCAAGGGATAGCTGTCGTGGACCGTGTGAGCGTTCAGCGCCCGGTAGTCGCCACATGGACGCCAGTCACCTTGTTCTTTCTTGGGTACCATATGAAGTGGTGAAGCCCAAACGCTGGACGAAGGGCGAATAATACCAAGCTGGAGCATGTGGTCGAATTCCCGGTTAGCAATCGCGAGACGCTCACCGAAGAGGCGGCGGGGACGAGCTACGACGGGTGGACCACGCGTGACGATGTGGTGGGTTACATTGTGCTTGAGCGGCTGTTTTAAATTGCACGGCCTCGTGACGTCAGGAAGTTAGGGATCAGCGTGCGGATGCCGGTGGGAGCAACAGGCGACAGAACTCCAGTGATGGTGAGGCGCGTCTTGCTGTCAATCAGGCGATGTTGACGCATGCTGACGTCGAGGTCGAAATTGGTCAGGAAGTCCGAGCCGAGAATGGGCCGATTGACATCGGCTATGATGAAGACCCATCGAAATGTGCGCCGCAGCCCCAGGTCGAGTGTGAGTGACCGCAGGCCATACGTTACTATAGAGGTAGAGTTCGCCGCGCGGAGCGTAGGTCCACGTTGCTTAGAAGTGCGGTCTTCCTTGGAGGCGGGCAGGACGCTGACCTCGGCACCCGTGTCAACAAGGAAGCGCAGGCCGGAAATACGGTCCATGACCACGAACAGGCGGCCGGGTTGGAAGGCGAGGTCACATTCGGCCGTCAGTGATCTCGCGGTGCGTTTCCCGACCAACTGCATGGGGACCGGCACCGGTGGGCGTGGTGCTGGTAAGTGCGATGATACCAGCAAATAGGTGGACCTCGAGGACTGCGTGAACGGGGACTACTCGGGGAAGATGCTCGGTGGCCTTGACGTGTGGAAACACCACGGTGGTTATGGGGGGAAGCCCGAAGGGCGTCAATGGAAGCGGCGAGCTGGTCAATCCGGGACTCCAAGCGAGACACTACGGATAATTCTGGTGTTGGAGATAGTGCGGCGACCGTTGCAGAAGTCGCGTCGTGGACTCGATCAGCGAGCTGGGCAAGGCGATCGAGGGTCAAATCTCCTGCAGCACCCAGGACTAGGCGAGTGGACTGCGGCAAGCGTTGCAGGAAGAGTTCTCTGAACAGCGCGCCGTTCGAGTCGACGTCGCTTGACCGTAGGAGCTGTCGGATGCTTTTGAGCAGCTGGGAGGGGCGGCGATCACCAAGCTCTTCACTGGTAAGCAGGTGCCTGAGGCGCGCGCTCTCAGATGTCGTGGTGCGGTCTAGAATGCTCTTCTTGAGACGCTGGTACGGGGCATCCTTCAAAGGTGCAGCGATGACGTCCGCTACCTCTTGAGCCACGTCAGGTGAAAGGTTGCAGAGTAGGTGACGAAACCGAGAATCTCCGAGGAGATGTGGTGCAAATCGAAGGTGGCTTCAACTTGGGCGAACCAGAGCTGCGGGTTACTGCGCCAGAACGTGGGCAGACGAAGCTGAAGAGCTGCAACGTGTCGCGGGTGCATGGTAGCGTCAGGCAGGAGGCTGCCTGAGGGTGGTAGGCTGCTAGGGTCAGTCATCTGTTAGGCCGGGTCACCACTGTCGGGAAACGCGAGGTCGCAGCGGAGCTACAGACAATGCAACCAACGTCGCAGGCTTCTAGAACCAACTGACGCGTGCCGGGTCCGTTTCCCAGGCACGCGCCGCCACTCTTTATTTTTCTTTTCTTTTGCAGCCGGTACAAACGCGCCGGCTGAGAACGCCGACGCTAGCGTTCCTCGTGCTGCGGCGTCGGTGGTCTCTACAGCACCATACGACAAAGCTTCTTCACGAGGCAGCGCTTTGTAATAATGATGACAGAAAAGTTGAAGAAGATCATATCATAATGATGATGTTGATTAGGCCTCTGTAATGGGGGCTAAGCTACAAAACACGCTCCCCTGTGCAGAGCTACAAAGCGTGCGTCCCTGTGTTCTTTCAAATGATTCCTTGGACTCGTTATGCAATGCAGTTTCCTCGACGTGTAGTGGCGTGTTACTATTTTCCCACGTAGCATTGCATTTGTTAATGCGATTCCTCGGCAGCCTTTATACCTGTATAGGTCGTCGTTTAGCGATGATTTTCCAAGCACAGGCGTAGCTCAGTGGTTGAATGCTCCATTGCCACGCAGAGCGACGTCGGTTGAAATCTCCCTCATTCCTGGTCATTTTTTCTAAAATTGGCGCGATACTGGTTACGGACACCTGCGTAGTCGGCGGCGGAAAAATAACGGTCGTTGATGTCATCTCCAAACAGCTTACCTTGTAAATGAAGTACGACCGTGCGCCAAACAGCCGCGCTGTTGAAAGAACTCTCGTGTTTCGCAGAAGGCTTGATCGGACCCGCAATTTATCTCTACCCACTACCAAAATCAATTCTGCCAGCTCACTGATGCCTTATTCCTCATAACGGCGGCGTACACAATGGTGTACGCAACTTGTTTTTGACAATTCTGTTGGAAAGTGGCCACGAAAGGGCAAGAAACACTGGGCTTTGACAATGTAAACCTTCGGCGTACGCAGTGGGCCGCCAATTTGCTGCATGGAGTGGCGCATTTCTACAGGCATAATTTTCTTAGTGCATCACCACGTTTTACGAGTGACCCGACGTGGTATGCTTTTGGATCTACCACAAGAGTATAATTTTCGTTGGCTCGCAGTGACAGCTGTCGATAACAACTGCACCTATATTTCAAGACCTGCTTGCGATCCCTCTTATAACAAAGGGATACCTATTTGAAGAATAAATTAATATTTGAATATACTGTGTTTGCAAATAATTACTCTGCACCAAACTTATCAACGTGTTGCGTTTTCTTGATTGTAATGGAATATTCAGTGCCTTGGAAATTACGTGTCCCTAGGGGTTATGGTGGTAGCCACAATGATAGTGCTATGTTATAAATTATAATTATGATGAGAAGATAGTTCTAGCAAAGCTGTTTACTTAGGATTCACGGGCGTGGAATGAACTGTTCTTTTTCTTCCATGAGCCTTGTATTTATGTCACGTCTTGTGAATAACGTCTTCAGTGTTAAGTTGGAGGAGCTGCGTACGAGAGGAGAGAGCCAATCGGGAATAATACCAATTAAATGGCCAAAGGAAATTGTGTGGAGCCAGAAACACATTTTTACAAATACCAGTTCTCTCCACCTTTAGCAAAGGAAGCGATCTTCAGACATATCAACAGAGTACGGGTATTCGTCCAAGCATTCCTGGCAGCAGGGGTAGGCTAACTCACAGCCCGACCATGAATCTTCGTTGATGACTGGGGCAAAGCAACCTCCGTTGTATCGCTTGCGCGGCAATTTCGAAGCATAATGATAAGCAGCTTATTGTGCAGCCGATGAGGTAGGGCACCAAGTAAATGCTCAAGGGTTCCTTTGTTTCTTCCTTGTGCAGAGTTTGTGGCAATATGTATCTTCTGTGAGGTGTGGCAAGTCCATGCTCCCAAACCGCCAAGAGGAGGCGTCTGTGCTGTCGTCTGCAAAACAAACGTAAGGCGTAATCAATGCTATTCATTGACCTCAATAAATGCACGCACCCGGAAATAAAATATTCCTCTGAGCGTATTTCATATTATCCCAATTGAAAAAGATTCAAATTGCGGAACCTCCTCAATTTCAGTGCTAAGAATGGGACTATTTAAAGAAACACTGTAAACTTCCGTGCATATCTCCTCTCTAATGAGTATGCTGTTCTTTCCCGTGTTAGAATATTTCGCACCTAAGTGCGGCTTTAGTGAGTTCATTCGACGTAAAAATATCCCATCCGAAATAATCCTAACTCTTAGTGATTGTCGCGGTCTGCTCTAGTATATCACGTAAATAGAGGCGATATCTGCTAATGATACCATCGCGATGTTCCGTGTATCATGGTTGTCATCATCATCATCATCATCATCATCATCAGCCGGTCTACGACCACATGTGGTCAAATAGCCTCTCCCACAGACTTCAATTATCTCTGTCCTGTCCTAACTGCGACCAATTAATTTCCGCAAAATGCTTGATCTTATATGCCCCCTGACCTTCGGCCACCTATGCCACGTTTTATTTCACCAGGGATCCACCCTGTTCCTCAGAGACCAACAATTTTCTTGCCTTCTCGTTACATGTCCTGTCCACGTTCATTTTTTCTCGATAATTACCGTATATATGTATACCAAAATATATAACATTCCTTGAGATGCGCAATATCCCTGACAATTCTCAAATCGGATGAAAACCGAAAGAATAATGCCTACACCGAAAGGCAGTGAATACCCAGGCCCGTACGTAACTCCATAAAAGGACGATTTCATTAACAAATTGGTGAAGCTTGCACCAGTGGCAAAACGCTAGCCAAGCAGTGAGGCCAGTGGACACCCGGCTTGTCGTTGACACACCCGCATTTCCTCGTGATGCGAGGCTTTGGTAAACACCACACAAAGCATAGCGAGGCCCGGCGAACGCTCCTCAAAGTGTGCGAGCACTCCTAACCTCGCTGACACCGCTGTTATCGCGAAGACTTCAAATCAACAAAAAATACTCGGCCATTGAAGAAAAAAAGGAAATTATTAACCTTCGATAGGGCTTTCGGCTAAGATGCTCAGTCTTGAGGAGCGCAGATTTTCATGGACGCGTTTCTTAAATTTTACACAAATGACTGATCTTCGCCACTGACCATGCACTCGTGAATGTGCTTTTCGTGTACGTAAATATGAGTCTGTTGCTTCTTTAATAAATTCAGTTGAAAATCAGCGATTATGCGTTCGTGTGTTACTAATAGTTCATGTAAGTACAACGCTCTGTAATTGTTACGAACAGGAATAGAAGCAGCCCCCCCCACAGGTGCCAAAAAAAGCATGCCGCAGCTCAGGTACGACGGCTCCCCCCTACGCCGTGCATACAGTAAATAAACCCGATCACCGAAGTGTTGTTGCCGCTTTTCCCCATCAGAATATTCTAGCATCCCTGCCACTACTCTGTCCATTTTTACTCAATCCAGTAGGGAACGTCTAATAAAGAAGGCTTATGATACGCACATGACCGCACCGTAGCAGGCATTTCTCTTCGATAAAAGACATGTCGCTGCTTTATTCTGAGTACCAGCACTGTCTTATACGATAAGCTACCATTCAGACATCGCGGTACTTTCACGGTTCCCATTTTGGCCATGTTCAACATTTTTGCTGAATGCCAAGCTGAACATGTTTCCTGAAGTGCTCTGCTGAACGCCAAGCAATTAGTTAAGGGCAATGTCCTGGCCGAGCACTTCGCGTGATATAAATTGCCAAGCTGCGTAGGACCCGCAGCCGCTTTCATTTAAAAATACTGCCAATATCATTAGAGTGGTATGGGGTTCCGTACTGGGATGAACTGGGAATTTATGCAGTCACTAATCGCTCATAAGGCGAGATGATCGAGATGCGAATATGATCGCATTCGCATACTGTCATCGGCACGACGGAATCTGAAAGTTGTGTAAGCTAGATGGTGTCTAAGAGATGTCACTCTCGAACAAACGTGGTCTAAAGCAAAACACTGAAGCAAGCATACACGATTAAAGAAAAGAGTTTCTTTCTGTACGAAGAAAGAAGGCCTTCGATATTACCTTGCTGCAGTTAGTGTAGCGCTGCCATGAGACATAAAAGGCTCTAGAAGGTTTTGTGATGGCGTCTAGTGTGCTTTCGAGAATGGAAGTGTGCTAACTGCAGATTCAACAGGAGTAATGGAATAATGATGTGACTAGTGTTTCTAAGGCAGTGCTTTAAGAAAACGAGAAGACATGGATATATTACGACGCGAAAGAAAGCAAACACTACTTTGCGTTGTCAATATATGGTATCATATATTGCTACCTTCCAATCTAGGAGAATGATTGGCGAAGTTTGACTAGATTGACAGCATCTATCTACATAGTCGCCCGCGTCGCGGTGCTCCCAAGCTCCTCTCGTTCAACAGCTATTTTCCAAACTATTGAAGGTACGCTATGAATACATGGCGAACATGAACGATTGATCTTTGTAACACCAATATGATATACTCTTCGTGTACGTCACGATCAACGAGTGTGCAACCACGCATGGCTTATAGCCGGGGTGCAGGACCACTGGTATGAAGGTATGCGCCACAGCTGCTTGAATTTCTACTATATAATCTACGTCTGGTACATTATCTATGTGCGACACTCCAGAAGGTGGAGGATCGAATACGCAGGCGCTACTTAGCATAAACCTGTTCCGAGCACCGTCCTGCAAGAAATACGTACGGAATTCTGAGAAAAAGATCAGGTTCCTTGTTAGATTCACGACAATTTCCATAAATGTTCAACAAAGAAGCTCAAGTTCCTAGACATCCCGATAGATTGCACGGAAGCTTCGCAATGGCACCGAGCGGATGTCTATCGGTGCTTGCATGTAAGCGGAAAAAGGCAAATAAGAAGAAAACAAGACATAATCCGCGGACTTCCACACTACAGTGCAACCGTGACAGTCAGCGTCAAGTTCCTGCTCACCTGTGTGGGTTTGTCACATGGATGGCAGGTGCCCGAATCGTAGTGAGGAAGTGGTCACCAGGCACGAGGTTCCAGATGGAAGCGGCTTCCGTTTCCTCATCGGTACACACAGAAAGGGCCACGTGCGTTCTTGCCTGTGTTCTACGGTAGCACTCAGAGAAGCCACCGGCGCGGTAGATAAGTTGAGTACTAAACTTTCCAGCCCTTGCTATCTCATCACGAAACTCCATGTCATTGTCCTCCGGCGAAGAAAAGAAATAACCTTCCCAATCTCTGTTGTAGCATGGAGTCAACATCTGCGTCTTGGCAAAGTGGAATAAGTCCTGATAGGATCGCACTACCGGAACTTCCATCGGTACCAGGCGGATGGCTGTGATACTTGACTGGATATAAAACCCGACAACCAACATACCAACGACCCAAGATACACTCGCCAATCCTCTGAATGTTAGACTATACACTGTCGCTGGACTGGGAGATTTTCCAAATAACGTGGTCACGAAAAACATCAATATTAGAGAATTGTGCCGCCGCCTATCTCCTCCACAGAATATACGACACCGGATGTCCATGTAGACAATCAGGATTAAAAATTGGATTGTGATGCCCCCGGTGAACCACAGCAACGATCCCCAGGAGTCCCGAAACATGGTCCCTGAAGCCTTACGCTTTGCTGTGAAGAAGCAAATGGGACATGGTACATAATGTGCGCCGGTAAAGACGTGATATTCATGCAAGACCGTCGCCGGGAAAGGAGGGAGCGATATATCGACGCGTTTTTCCCTTACATCTAAAAATGACCGTCTCCCTACTTCTTTAATCGTATTATTGAGTGTTTTATATGCGTCCAATAGTGCCAGCGGTTCTGAGGGCAGTCGCGAATATTTTGGGCCATCGCGCAAGGAAGCTTTGTATATGTTATGCTTCGGAAAGGCAGCCGGCAACTTTTCATCAGCAAGAAACGCTTGCACGTGCCCCTGTTTGCGAGTATTACAACTCCGATAATAGTCCTTAGGGAAAGTTATGTCAAAGGAGGTGACAGTTATTACGTTACAAAGTCTGTCAGCAAAGTAGCGAAGAGTTTGTATATGTGAATCCGCCTCTAGAATTAACAGCCTTCTTGGCTGCTCGAATAAGATCTTTCTTATTTTTCTCTTTATAACTATGCGCTGGTCAAACCATGAGTCAGCCAGGAATATGAATGCTCGCTGGATGTGGACTTCGTGCAACGTTTGTGTCAAGTAACACTTGTCAGCATTGTTTCGAATGTATTCATCGAATTCGCAAGACAAAGCTTTTAATGTAGTTGGCAAGAATTTGATGGGGATGGGTAGCTCTTTGGCCATGACGTAGAAGCTTTCGGTGTCTGAAGGGGAGTACACTAAAACTGATCGAATGGACGTAGATCTTGAAGCGTTCATTATGGCGAGCATCGGTGCAGGTATTTTGACTGTGGACTCAATGAAACCTGCTGCCAACATGAAAATCAATAACACTCGGCGGGTTTCTGAATATTTAGCCATTTGTTTCTAAACTGGTCGAGGAAAGCGCAATCAAGGCTACTGAGTGTTCCAATTTCTTCACGACAGCCTTCCAAGGAAGAACTCCAGTAACCTGCAAACGTTCAAAACACGGTTAGCTTGCAGCAAGTTTCCACTTACCATACTTGTAAAGAACAAGAAGCACCGTTATAAAAACAGCATAGTTGGACGCTCTTCATTGGTTTTGCTGCGAGTGCTTGTGCTGACAGCACACTAACTACAACCTGAACTTTAAAGGCTTATTAACGACAGAATATAAATGTAAAGCGTAGAGGAGCGAGAGAACTTCCCAAAGGTTTTATGGTGTAACACCATGTGTCACGAATAAAGACAAATGTTCGTGTGGGTTGATTCTGGGCACTCTGTACTTGGTGATCTTTATCTCGCTGCTATAAAAGGAGGTTTTTACAAATCACCTTTCGTGGTGAGCTTGCCCAATATGGAGCAATGTAAAAAAATTACTGCGTTGTTACCGGTTGGATTACGTGAAGAACCTAATCACGCCATAATAAAAATTGAACAATTTCATTTGAAAGCATGCTCTCATCAGCATTTATCCTTGTCATCAGCATAAAAATATCTATCGCAATGCAACATGCAATTGTGTCATGCATAATTTGTATTTATTATTGACCAGGAGCCTTGTGGAAGACCTTACGGTAAAATTCATACGACTCGCGCTGAACTCCCGCACAGCAGGTGCGCTAAAATTACCTGTGCACCTTTTCCAGCAATTAACGATAATGTTCTTATTGGGAGTATCCATAGCGCCGCAGTATTTTGAGCAACTCGTGGAATACGGCGCAGCTACCTAGCTACGTTTATTCATACACTTTTGGAAGCATCCTCGATATGATTGCAGAGTTGTACGCACGCACATAAAATTACTCATCCTAGAAAGCGTGCAAAATTCAGTCACAATGAAGAACGGACGTTATCTGCATGTTCTAGAAAGAGCGCTATGTGGACGATGTGGGAGCAAGCTTCGAGACACGATGTGGGTAAATCCACGATGGTCAGCGTGTTGTATGAGTGCCCCAAGGTCAATTTAGAGTCCCCTGTGAAAGTGACGGCGAGAAACATCAAATATTTGTGCACATGATAAGCTATTATTTATATTCGGCTGGTCTCCAGGCATAACATCAGAGTAAATTAGCAAATGATATTGTAAGGATAATCCAAGGTAGAAGAGAAGCTCAGATAAATGGAGCCTTGAATCGATGAATAGATTGATAGAGGCGATTTAGAACGGGGAATATTGAAGAAGCCAACGTTTCCACAAGTGGAATTGTCTTCGTCAGGACGGCGACTGCCTTCTCCAGCGTTCTTTTATGTACGCCTTGCAAGCTCTCAGCCGTCCACAGGAGAGGATAAGAAGAGCGGCACGTGCTAACAACAACAAACAAACAAAAGACAGTTCGGAGTAAGGTGTAGGGAAAGTTGAGTGACAAGTGTTAGCATGACTAATATAAATGGCAAGATCGAAAGCTTCCAAAGAATCCGCTCGTGGTACAGATTTTTGAAATACATGCCAGAAGGCAGGGTCAAGAAACAATGCCTTAGGTACACGCTAGATCGGCACGTTGGATCCTGCTATGTTCCCTGTTTTAAATCGTTTCTAGTTTTCTATTCATCGATTTATAAGGCTAAGGAACTCAGCTGGGGAGGGAGCGGCATAGCGCTGTCGATGCCGCGCCGCAGCACAAGGCTGCCGAAGAGGTCGTGCCGTCGCTAATTGCCTCGGTCGTGGGAACGGGTCCGCAACCTACCACGACGCGATAACGCTGGGAGCGATTCCCCGAAGGGGCCCTGCTTGGAGGGATGAACTTATGACGTGCGCAGCGTCTCGGAACGGGGACTGCTGATGGTCAGCGCGGCATTGTTCACACGTGGGTGTACCGGCTCTTTCACTCTTTAAAAACTAAGTGGCGCGCTGGTAGAGGGTTCTTTCTGGCAGGAACGCTGGAATGAGGCACTCGAGGTTCTCGAGGCCCGCCGTGGCCCTGGCAGAAACCTCCAGTTTGTTAATATACTTCTCTTTGTATTAGTGTTTGTTTCCTGTAAATATCTACTGTATAAGATCTCTCATTATGAGCCTCCTCGTCAGACTGATCATCTCAGCCTGGTTTTCGACCTGTGGCTGAACGGAAGACAAGGAATAACCAGCAGAATTACTGACATTTTGTTTGTCACACTGATTTCTCATCGGATATTTACTCCCACAGCCAGGAATACAGTATATATATATATATATATATATATATATATATATATATATATATATATATATAATGCACCAACAAATATTGCACCAACAAATATTGAAGGCATGGCACCAGATGAAGTGGGAGTGGTTAAGTTGCTTACAAATACACGAGCCATCAACCCCTTCGAAATCGGCGATCCATGGCACGCTTATTTGTGAGAACCTCTTAGAACTTCAATGACTTCCCCTATGCTTGCGTAGGTATGTTTCTTTGGTGATTCTTACAGTTTATATATATATATATATATATATATATATATTAGTGAAACACGACCGCTGTAGTGGGGCGCACCCCCTCCAGTGCTATCTAGTGGGTCGCGGGCACGTGGGACACCGGGACGTACGGTCGGTGCGGGAGGAGGCGTTTGCTGGGCGGCGTCTGGAGGCATGGCTGATGGGACTGCCCGGGAGGCGTATTTGGGATTCCCTGAGAGTCGCACACGCGAGGAGGAAAACGCGGAGCGCGAGGAGAGCACGTGACGGGAGCAGGCCGATGGAGGGCTGTTCCACCGCTCGCTTGCACCCCTGTTTTAAATGCGAAGCATTTCTTAGCGAACTTCGGCGAGTTTGAGCGTATCTATCTATCTACCTATCTATCTAGCCGCCTACGATTTTGTGCTCTCCTGGCCGTTTAGCTAACCGTATGTTTACGAAAATTGGTATGCCACATCATGACTACATGACGAACACAAATGACAGGTCATAACATGAAAATCATGATATGCATGTCATGAGCGGCATGATTTACATGCCACGGCCTTGGTGCTCTCCTGGCCGTTTCACTAAAGGGATGTATGCGAAAATTGGTATGGCACAACATGACTGCCCGACGAACATAAGTGATAGGTCCTAACATGAAAATCATGACATGCGTGTCATGAGTGACATGATTTACATGCGACGGTCTTGGTGCTCTCGTGGTCGTTTGGCTAATGGGATGTATACGAAAATTGGTATGCCACAACATGACTGCAATGCGAACATGACTGACAGGTCACAACATGAAAATCATGATATGCATGTCATGGTCGACATGACTTACATGCCACGCGTTTTGTTAACGGGATGTATACGAAAATTGGCATGCCACAAGATGACTGCATCACGAACGTAAATGACAGGTCATAACATGAAAATCATAACATGCATATCGTGAGCGACATGACTTACATGCCACGGTTTTGGTGCTCTCTTGGCCGTTTCGTTAGTGGGATGTGTAGGATAATTGGTATGCAAGAATATCACTGCATTACGAACATAAATGACAGGTAATAACATCAAAAGCATAACATGCATGTCATGGGCGGCATGATTTACATGCCATGGCACAACACGACAGCATGACGAACGTAAATGACAGGTCATAACACTAGAATCATGACACGCGTGTCATGACCGACATGATTTACATGCCATGGTCCTGGCGCTATACTGGCGTTTCGCTAAATTGGTTTGGCACAACATGAGTGCATGACGATCATAAATGACAGGCCATAACATGAAAATCGTGACATGCATGCAATTAGCGGCATGATCTACATGCCACTCGTTTCCTTAAAGGGATGTATACCAATATTGATATTGCCTAACACGACTGCATGACAAACGTAAATGACAAGTCATAACGTTAGAATCATGACATGCGTGTATGAGTGGCATGGTTTTCATGCCACAGTCTTGGTGCTCTTGCGGCCGTTTCGTTAACTTCATATGCACCAAACTCGGTATAGCTACACAACAATGCAAATCCATTTTGCGTTCCTTATGCGTGCTTCGCATTTCCTTGATTCCCACTGCACGTGGGATCTGCCAATTTTTTGGTGGTAGTTTGCACGGCCGGGGTGGCCGGGGTTTGCCTGTGTCACTGGGGGGCCCGTTAACATAGGTTGCCGCTTCGCGGTGCGCCTTCGGCGCTCTCACTATTTCGCTCGTGTCACTACTGCCAGAGCCAGGAGAGTCAGCGACGGGCGCTAGCGCGCCCGCCGCTGACACCAACGCGATTCTGTAGTACGAGCCTGCCGTGTCTGCCCGTGTCACTTGGGGGCCAGTTAACATAGGCTGCCGCTTCGCGGTGCGCCTTCGGCGCTCTCACTATTTTGCTCGTGTCACCACTGCCAGGGCCAGGAGCGTCAGCGGCGGGCGCTAGCGCGCCCGCCGCTGACACTAACGCGATTCTGTAGTACGAGCCTGCCGTGTGGGACTCGGGAGAAAACCACGGACGCGATTGCGGGCGGGGGGTGCAACAAGGCAGCGGAACGGCCGCCCGCCACTCCGGCCGGTCCCTCTCTCTCCTCGCGTCTCTACGTTTTACCTCTCGCTTGCGCGACTCCTCGGGGAAATAGAAACACGCGCCCGGGAGCGAAGTTCCAGGAGCAGAGAAAGAGGCCAAAGTTGTTTTGAGGGTTCCCAGCACCTCAACCAATTGTAAACCGTTATTTAACGCTGGCATATGGGTGGACCGGTAGCTTGATCAACGGCTGAAATCACGCGCCCCTAGAGTGAGCAGTGAGCACGATAAATGCGCTGTAGGGCCAGACCCACTAGATGGCACTGGAGAGGGTGCACCCCACTATAGCGTTTTACAGTAGCGCAGCCAGGATCTCTGCCAGGGGGGAGTTCAACTTTTCACGAAGGGCCGGGCATGCGATTACACGGTTGTTGCGTGTGTAAAAACAGTAAATAAAGCGCCAAATAATAGTAACATCAATGATTATGATTATTTTTATTATTTTTTCTGCGTTTTGCAGAGACATTAGCGCCACATTCTCCTAGGACATAGGAGCAGTTACGGAGTGGGAGGGGGGTTATTTCAGCCTCAGGGGAGGGTTACAACCCCAGAAACCCCCCCCCGTCGGTGCGCCACTGGCGTTTTAGTTTCGCTACAAGGTAAATATATATTCGTGTGTGCCTGTGCATTTAGGTAGACAGGGTTGCCTATATAGTGGTATTCCTAACAAGATTTCCGCTATTACGGTCGACTTTCATGCGTCGATAGATAGATAAACTTTATTCAGCTCCTGAAGGAATCCGAACTCGTTTTAGTGTGGCAGGATCTCGGGCAGATACCACTTACGGATGGGGAGGCCTAGCCTCACCGCAGCGTCGTGGGCCTTCTGGACAGCCTTGATTCGAGGTAGACGGACCGAATCCTTCATGAAGGAACAAAATTCTTCTTCTGAGAAGTCAAGATGTCGTTCCTGTAAAGAAGGGCACCTCCGGAGCGTGTGTCTAAAGTCACTGCGTTCGTTATAGCCTGTACTAAGGGGCGAAATGCGTGCGTAGTAAGTCCAAAGGATGGTGTGTGTCCACGTGTGAAGGATGCGACGAGAAACCGCCTGTGGTCGAGAAGAACTTTTCATGTGGGATTGGGAAGCACCTACGGCGCATTTTATAGTGTTGCGTCACTTGGTTAAATGTACTCAAAATGTCCCTAAAATGAAAACGGAGAGCGGATTCCTCTGGCTGATCCACGGCAAGTCCCGGCGCGGCAGGCGACTACCTCGTGCCTGGGAGTGGGCTAGCTCGTTGACATTGCAAAGGCCTCCGACCTTCGAGCCAAGGTGAGCAAGCAGCGAAGTCATAGTATGGTGTATCAATTCCTTGTGGGCGAGAGTTCTAAAAACTTCCTTGCAGAGGGACCCAGAAGCGAACGCCCTAGCAGTGGATCCAGAGTCATTATAAATATCAGTCCTTTGTGGATCAAGAAGAGTAAGGGCAATGGGCATTTGTTCTGCTTTGTGAGAAGAGTAGGTTGGAATTGACTCTGAGGAAACGATCCGAACCTTAGTATCTTTGGATACCACAGCAAAGCGAGCGGCAGTGCAGTACTCGGCAGCGTCGACAAAGCATGCAAGCGAGGAGTGGCAGTGAGCGTGAGCTAAAAGCGAGAATGCTCGAGCGACACGCCTGTCCACGTTCTGTTGTGGGTGAACATTTCGTGGGAGGGGAGCAACCTTGATGTAAGATCTCACGCGGCCAGAGAGATGCGAGCTTTGCACTTCGAGCTTGAGGAGATTGTGTCCCGTGTCCACCAATATCTTTCTTCCTGTTGATGTTCCTGAAAGCCTGGTGATCTGTGCCGTTTGCTGAGCCTCGATTACATCTTCAAGTGTATTGCACACAACAAGGTCCATCAGTTTATCTCTGCTCGTGCGCAACGGAAGACCTCAAACTATCTTAATGCTTTTCCTCATGAGGGCGTTTATTTAGCCCTCTTATGGTGTTGCCATTTGTGCATAGATCCGACATAAGTTATAAGGCTCATCATAAAGGCATGGAAGAGCCTGAAGAGGTTTTCCTCCCGAAGACCGCCCCGACTGTTGGAGATCCTGAGAGATTAATCGGACGACTCTTTCCGCTTTGAAAGTCGGTTAATTGTGCGGCCGTTCTGTCCATTGGCTTCGATGATCATGCACAGTACACGGATGAAGTCCACCCTTGGGTTCCGCCGCCCCCCAGCCGTTTGCAGCCTAATGTCGGTGTCGGCTAGTGGTTTCCAGTTTTTGGGTTTAGGTCACCTTCTGATAGGTCGATATCAATGAAGTACAGACGTTTACAGTGACAGCTTGAGGCCCATTTCCTTGATGCAGACTTCGACACAGCCGACGGCCACCTGAAGGGAGATCTGTACGTAGCCCTGCGAGCCATCGACACTCGATATGTTGATATCGTCCGCGTAGATAGCGAACTTGATGCCTTCCATGCTTGAGAGCTCGGTGACTAAGCTGCACGTGGCAATGCATAGGAATATAAAAAAATGTTGTGTCGAAGGCTACTTCTGCTTGTCTTCCATTGCTTGCGAGTGAATTATTTTCGGCCATTTTTCTCCTCCGTCCAAAGAAAGTTATGCATAGCAAGCATGAGACTAGCGTGGTTTTCATCCATCCATTCCTTATTAACATCAAGCATGTTAATGGATTGGTCCCTCTTTTTTGTGATAGCACAGTGCTCGAATGCAAAATATATTATATATGTATAGGTTCCGTATTACTCCAAATTGCTTTACACTTTATATCATTTCCTTTGTAACAGGTGTTTTCACGAATTGAATAGAATAGTGTGCAAGGAACAATATACACGCGTTTCTCATTTCATTCAAAAAGATAATACACAATAAAGATGTCGGTTTACGTTTTCAAGAAAAATATCCTGGGCGTCGCAGACTAAAGTCCCTCAATACAAGCTTGCAAAATTATACGCCGCCATTTCATTCTGTGGCAAAGCATCTACCGACTAATTCACTGGAAGCCGGGACAAACGCCTACTCTGTTTCTCTGAGAAACATCTAATAAGGGCGACATTTAAAGTGTCGTATACAAGGAAAAGGCCTATTTTGATACATAATATAGAAATGGCTGTCTGAACGATAACGCAGAATACTTAACAGTACTCTCGGCTACAACTAAATATACTCCCACACGGAGTATTCCTGGGCCTTCCGTGGTTCGTACGGTAGAGATTCAGAAAAAAAAGAAAATGGGGAAGTCAGCAAGCACCATCCAACGGTGGGATTTCCTAAATTTGAAATTAAAGCCACCAGCTTCACTTTCACAAGGATAGCCATGGACGTCCTCACACTCCACACAAAACGTGGATGTGACATCACGTACGCATCGTGTTTTTTGTTCGCTTTATATCAGGGCAAAAGTTCCCGCAGCACGAACCATTCGTTGAGCGAAATAGGAGCGCAAGATAGGGACACCAGCTGAAAGACAGTTACACATCATGTGTCGCCAAATACTACTCTGATGATTTGAGAATATCAAGCTTTTGTCATCTAAACGCGATTGTGGAACGCGTTGGAAAATATGCGCAGTCATACTTCTACTTCAATAATAGCAGTCATTGAGTTGTACACAATATGCCTTGAGAAGTGCACAACGCTCACTTTGCACCATGTTCTCACTTGGCATTTTCCTATGGTAGCATATCTCGCATTGGCGCTAAATCAAAGCCAACTATATGATAGAATATTTGGAATTTACCGTTGTACCCTTCTGTAGCCAATGCGTTTAATCAGAACGAACAGCGAACGATCTGTAGGTGTGTGGTTCCATTATAGCACTCGACGATGATGAATATAGATACAGTCAATGCGGTGCGACACAAGTGGCAACGCCAGTTTTGTACAGTGAAGTGCCATCGCGAGAAATTCGAAAACGCGTGTCTACGTTTCAATGCTGGTCGTTGAATGTTGGGTGTCTTAAGGGTGCGTAAAAGGATTCTATGCCTCGCAATTCATTCCACTCAGCTAGCAATGGTAATATGACGTGACGTCATAAGCCGGGAAAGTTTTTCTTACCTGATGTGCCGCACGACCAAAGTTATTACGTGGTGCTGAGGAGAATGCAACTGATCCGGCTCTGGGTAGTCTAGCCAATACCACCCAGACAGTTCAAGGACAATATTTGAGCGACTGCACTCGTTCCAAGCGCAACAAGGCATCAGAGGTTTGCACCATGTGTGCTTCGTGCCTTTTGTTTACCCCCTCTTCAGCGAAAGAGCACATCTTCAATTCTGATAGCGCCCTCTGAATAACAAGGGCGCCGAATCAAACTCACGCGTCCTTCCTTTTTGAGCAATTGAATTTTATTTACGATTCTGCTTATCGTAATATCCCTCATTGCCTTTTCACCGCTCAGCACAGCCATCGGTGCTGCCCAATTTGCTTCTTGCGTATTTTTCTCATGGCGCGACAAATTTGGATCGAAATTCATTTCACATATACACAGAACGCGCCTGAAGAAGAGTGCCTTGTTCTTAGGGGACACGTATGTTGAAATACACCCTGGCACACTGAGCACCTCGAAGCGACAGTAAATTAATGTTTTAGTTCCATACATTTGCACTGAACACTTGGCTTGTTTTCGACTGGGCACTGCCACGCGCAAGGTTGTTTTGGTGTTGAGCATAGGAGACGCCGATCTCAGTGTCGCCTGTTCTTTGCGTCCTCATTTTTATAATGCAGCAAACATGTAAATTCAACTGGAGACATTGTCATGGACTAAAATTGGACCACGCCTACAAAAGATGAGGAGAGTGATAAATAGCAGGTCAGAGCAACTGGAGAATGTATAATGAGGTCATGCACACTTTCACACTCAATGTGAATGTTTACGCTGATGTCAATTTTACACTTGAGCGGGAGCGTCTTGTCTACTGCGTCCTTGAAGGCTTGCAGAGAAGGCCTCGTTGACTGCACAAGCCTTCAGATATGGAATTCGCTAGTACCGGGGATTTCCATGCTTCTTTGAAGTACGCGGTACCCGATAATCTATGATCGGACAGTGTTGGAAACATTGCGAAAAAAATCTGTTTATACTGGTACGCAGCGACGGGGGCGTCGTCTTATTACTGCACTCTAACCTTTTGCAAGTTCATCACCTAATTTATGGGGCAAAATATGAAAATCGCATGTAAAGCCTGCCTTGGTCCTGCGAGTAGAAATGGGTGGAAATCAATTTCATGAAATTGTCACGCGGCGCACATACGGAACCATGTAATTACTGCGAGGCGCGGCCAAAAAGTAAAGGCTTTTGTAAATTCGAGATCGTCTCCTTTCTTTTTATGAAATACTATATGTAGTACCTGCTAGTCTTAGCACCTCTGTGAAAGTGTCACAGCTTTGAAGAACGCAAGAGAGGGACCATAGCTAATGCTGCAAGCATTTGTCGCAACCAGCTGCTCTTCAAAAAATAGTCCAAACTAGTAAGTGAGCCTTGTACTCCTTGAGGTGCCTGAGGTTCACCTCGCACTCTGTCTTTTGTCTGTCCTGGAAGCTTCCTTGTGGTGAAGAATATGGGTACGAGCCCCAAGCCACCTAAGATTGTCATGGATGTGTCACCATGGATCGATCAATCCAAGTTGCACACTCTTCCTTGCTTTCTCAGGGCCTTGGGGGAAACAATGTCCTTTAAACTAGTGTGCGGAAGGCCACTATGTTGATGTTCGCGGACCAATACTGCTGTACCATACGTAAGTACTCCCAATGTACTCTAGCCAAGGCTGCGAAATGCACGCTGGGTGCTCGTCGACACTTCCGCTCACTTTTATGCGTGATAGTGCGCCAGCAAATAGCTTGTCTTTGCACTGATGTTCTGGATGTTGCTCACGAACTCCGTAATGTAGGCAAGTCGGGGGATTTCGCGAGGAGTGTGGGCTGGTGGCGGTTGAGTGAGTATGTAAAATTGCCGACCTTCGAGGAAATGGAGAAAATAAGGCACCGCCAAGTACGCAGCCAGAAGTTTCCGACCGAAGGCGCTGTGTCAACCCTCTATAGGCGAGTGCCACAGTCCACTGAAGAACTGCTGCAGTACTCGTCGGACGACGATGTCAAGGCGTCCACCGTGAGTGACATCAGAGTGTCGCACTTCGGATGTACGTGGAGGGTAGCGCTGGCGAGCGCTTCCTTTATGGAGCTGAAAGCTTTAGCTCCGTCCGCTGTCCAGGATATGGGCACGTTCGCCCTTGTCTGACTAGACAAGAGTGCTTTGAGCGGTTGCAAGATGACAGCGATGCGAGGACCGAAGCGCCGGTAATAATTGATGCCGCCAAGGAACTCTCTCAGTTGCTTCCTAGAGGAAGGCAGGGCGAACTGCACTACGGTTTCCACGCGAATGGAAAAGGAGATATCCCATGGGGGCTGACGCGGTGGCCAAGGAAGTGCAGTGCGCACACACCGAACTCGCCCTTTCACCCACTCACCACTAAGTCGTACTTGCGTAACCGTTAAAACATTTGACGCAAGTGGAGTTCACGTTCGTCTGTCGAAGCGCTGAAGACGAGGATGTCCTCAATATGCATGCAAAAACAGCAGCTCAATTCACGAAGAACCTGGTGGACAGAACGTTGAAAAGTTTGTGCAGCATTTCCCAGACTAAATGGCATGGAGAGTTTTTCAACCATGCCAAAAGATGTTATGCCTGCATACGATACGTCGGAAGGCTCTGCGGGTGTCTGATCGTGTGCCTTGACAAGGCCAGTCTTGCTGGCTATCATGCACCCGTGCATCAACGCCATACTATCCTGAGTGTGAGGGCTAAGATATCGGCCCAGTACAGTTACTTTATTGAGGGCCCGGTAGCCACCAAATGCCCACCTGTCCTCTGAAGGCTGGGGGACCATGTGTAACGGCGATGGTCATGGTCCAGAGGGAGGACGAACGTACCCGAGCTGAAGCATACATATGCTGGAGTTCCTGCCGCGCTATCTTGTACCCGGCAGCGGTGAGACGAAGGCGAAGTGCAAAAACCGGTCCTGCCTGAGATGCAATGCGATGTGCAGCAATATCAGCCTACTGGGTCGTCTAGGGAAGGCGCACGAATGACACACTATTGTGTCTTGCGGAAGTACAATTTTCCCTAGGGTTTCTTTGGTGACAGTTACTAGGTGGAGCCGAGCAATACCTCGCTAAAATGTTATGCCTTACTAATTCAGTAGGAAGACGGGAGCACAGACATCGCCATTGTCGATGTCAATGGGCTTGCACGCAACAATGTCGTGTCGTCTCGGGGTTGGTTCCGTACCCTGGGCGGTGATTAAGCGAAACGGCTTGTGGAGTTCTTCACCAAGACTGTAGTCGGTGTCACTGAGCTGCACCACACGGTGCCAGCAACTAATGGCGGCAGACGCCGAAGACAGAACTTCCCATCCCAGAATTAGCTGGCAGGAGTTCTCGGAGAGCACGGTTAATTCTATATGATGAACGTTGTCCTTGATGAGTATGCGCGCTGTACACATAGCTGAATTCGAAATAGGGCTCCCTTGAGCCGCAACGATCGAGAGACCATTGTAAGGCGGCATAATTTTCTTGAGACTGGAACACAAATTAGCTTCAATGACAGAAAATGTCGGGGAGGCTTTGGCATGAACTTGTCCGAATCGAAAAGGTGGTGAAGCGCAAAGCGACGCCTTGAACCGTTACGTTAGTCTGAGAATCTACGAGATGGTTATGGCGGATGTCGATGACAAGCTTAAAGTGCCACAAGACATCGGCACCAACAATTGGCACGGGGATGTCGGCGATCAAGAAGATCCACCAAAATGTCCATCATAAGCCTAGGTCAACGGTCAGAGACCTCTGCCCAGAGGTCCGTGTAGGCGTGCCGTTAAGCGCTGTGACAAGAGGCGTTGTGTGACTTCTACGGCGGTCTCCAACGTAGCAGGTATCTCGCATACCTCAGCGCCGGTGTCGATAAAGTATCTTACCTATGTAACACCGGTGATGCACCGGTGTTCCCCACAGAAACACTTCAATCGTTGCTAATGGGCTTGCTCTACCACGGCCACGACGACGTTAGACGCCGACAGCCCGGATGCATTAGCAGAAACTCGTTAGCATCGCATCTGACGCCAGAACACTACACATACGCTGTCTGACGGCACCGCTACCAGGATGAGCCCCACGGCAACGACAGCAGACCTACACTACAGGCCAGCCTTCAAGGTGCGCCGCTCCTAAGATGATGTTATTACGTTGCAGAATATTTCGGCGTCATCGTCTGCGTCCGCCTACGCGGCGGGAAAAGCAACCGCCGTAGCAACTCATGGCACCCGACCAACTAAGGTCTCCGTCGTGGCGCAGCTACTTTAGTGAACAAAATTGAACTGATCAAACTGAAGTGCGTCGGAAATACTCTACACTACGTTTGAACAAAAACATACGTAAATGACTGCTCGGAGTGTAACGTGAATGCACGAAGAATCACAATTCTGTTATGAGAAAGCTTAAATAATCCAGCAATCCATAGGCAAGTTGTATATATAAGGCATATCCGTCACCTGCCGACTAAAGCCTCTCCTCATCGAAGCGCATTTTGTGTGCTGACAATAGGACGAGATTTATTTCACACCACTGCTTATTTACGATAAAAAATAAATTAAATGAAGATCTTAACTGCAAAATAACCATATTGATAGTGAGACCAATTTTCTCATTTTTACCTGGCACGAGGCTCACCCGATCTTTCTCTATCCATATCAAAATTGCCGACCTTCGAGGAAATGGAGAAAATAAGGCACCGCCAAGTACGCAGCCAGAAGTTTCCGACCGAAGGCGCTGTGTCAACCCTCTATAGGCGAGTGCCACAGTCCACTGAAGAACTGCTGCAGTACTCGTCGGACGACGATGTCAAGGCGTCCACCGTGAGTGACATCAGAGTGTCGCACTTCGGACGTACGTGGAGGGTAGCGCTGGCGAGCGCTTCCTTTATGGAGCTGAAAGCTTTAGCTCCGTCCGCTGTCCAGGATATGGGCACGTTCGCCCTTGTCTGACTAGACAAGAGTGCTTTGAGCGGTTGCAAGATGACAGCGATGCGAGGACCGAAGCGCCGGTAATAATTGATGCCGCCAAGGAACTCAGTTGCTTCCTAGAGGAAGGCAGGGCGAATTGCACTACGGCTTCCACGCGTATGGAAAAGGAGATATCCCATGGGGGCTGACGCGTTGGCCAAGGAAGTGCAGTGCGCACACACCGAACTCGCCCTTTCACCCACTCACCACGAAGTCGTACTTGCGTAATCGTTAAAACATTTGACGCAAGTGGAGTTCACGTTCGTCTGTCGAAGCGCTGAAGACGAGGATGTCCTCAATATGCATGCAAAAACAGCAGCTCAATTCACGAAGAACCTGGTGGACAGAACGTTGAAAAGTTTGTGCAGCATTTCCCAGACTAAATGGCATGGAGAGTTTTTCAACCATGCCAAAAGATGTTATGCCTGCATACGATACGTCGGAAGGCTCTGCAGGTGTCTGATCGTGTGCCTTGACAAGGCCAGTCTTGCTGGCTATCATGCACCCGTGCATCAACGCCATAATATCCAGAGTGTGAGGGCTAAGATATCGGCCCGCTACAGTTACTTTATTGAGGGCCCGGTAGCCACCAAATGCCCACCTGTCCTCTGAAGGCTGGGGCACCATGTGTAACTGCGATGGTCATGGTCCAGAGGGAGGACGAACGTACCCGAGCTGAAGCATACATATGCTGGAGTTCCTGCCGCGCTATCTTGTACCCGGCAGCGGTGAGACGAAGGCGAAGTGTAAAAACCGGTCCTGCCTGAGATGCAATGCGATGTGCAGCAATATCGCCTACTGGGTCGTCTATAGGGAAGGCGCACGAATGACACACTATTGTGTCTTGTCTATTTTCCCTAGGGTTTCTTTGGTGACAGTTACTAGGTGGAGCCGAGCAATACCTCGCTAAAATGTTATGCCTTTACTAATTCAGTAGGAAGACGGGAGCACGGACATCGCCATTGTCGATGTCAATGGGCTTGCACGCAACAATGTCGTGTCGTCTCGGGGTTGGTTCCGTACCCTGGGCGGTGATTAAGCGAAACGGCTTGTGGAGTTCTTCACCAAGACTTGTAGTCGGTGTCACTGAGCTGCACCACACCGGTGCCAGCAACTAATGGCGGCAGACGCCGAAGACAGAACTTCCCCATCCAGAATAGCTGGCAGGAGTTCTCGGAGAGCACGGTTAATTCTATAGATGAACGGTTGTCCTGATGAGTCATGCGCGCTGTACCACATAGCTGAATTCGAAATAGGGCTCCTTGAGCCGCACGATCGAGAGACCATTGTAAGGCGGCATAATTTTCTTGAGACTGGAACACAAATTAGCTTCAATGACAGAAAATGTCGGGGAGGCTTTGGCATGAACTTGTCGAATCGAAAAGGTGGTGAAGCGCAAAGGCGACGCCTTGAACCGTTACGTTAGTCTGAGAATCTACGAGATGGTTATGGCGGATGTCGATGACAAGCTTAAAGTGCACTAGACATCGGCACCACCAATTGGCACGGGGATGTCGGCGATCAAGAAGATCCACCAAAATGTCCATCATAAGCCTAGGTCAACGGTCAGAGACCTCTGCCCAGAGGTCCGTGTAGGCGTGCCGTCTCCAACGTAGCAGGTATCACGCATACCTCAGCGCCGGTGTCGATAAAGTATCTTACCTATGTAACACCGGTGATGCCCCGGTGTTCCCCACAGAAACACTTCAATCGTTGCTAATGGCTTGCTCTACCACGGCCACGACGACGTTAGACGCCGACAGCCCGGATGCATTAGCAGAAACTCGTTAGCATCGCATCTGACGCCAGAACACTACACATACGCTGTCTGATGGCACCGCCACCAGGATGAGCCCCACGGCAACGACAGCAGACCTACACTACAGGCCAGCCTTCAAGGTGCGCCGCTCCTAAGATGATGTTTATTACGTGCAGAATATTTCGGCGTCATCGTCTGCGTCCGCATACACGGCGGGAAAAGCACCGCCGTAGCAACTCATGGCACCCGACCAACTACGGTCTCCGTCGTGGCGCAGCTACTTTAGTGAACAAAATTGAACTGATCAAACTGAAGTGCGTCGGAAATAATCTACACTACGTTTTGAACAAAAAACATACGTAAATGACTGCTCGGAGTGTAACGTGAATGCACGAAGAATCACCAATTCTGTTATGAGAAAGCTTAAATAATCCAGCAATCCATAGGCAAGTTGTATATATAAGGCATATCCGTCACCTGCCGACTAAAGCCTCTCCTCATCTAAGTTTACTTTGTGTGCTCACAATAGGACGATATTTATTTAACACCACTGCTTATTTACGCTAAAAAATAAATTAAATGAAGACCTTTTGGAGACCTACACGAGGTGTGCATAACAAACTGCAAAATAACCATATTGATAGTGAGACCAATTTTCTCCCCTTTACCTGGCAGAGGCTCACCCGATCTTTCTCTATCCATATCTATCAACATTCACATAATCACTTCAGTTGATCGTTGTACAGTTTCAGCTGTGGTACTTTATAGCCTTCTTAAATTTCGTGTTCATTGCTAATGTAATAAAGAAAATGGCTAACGGTAGAAGCCTTCTCCATTACGCTTGATTTGATTTCTCCTTTTCTACTGTCTTGTCGATTTATTATGGTTTCGTTTATTCTCACATTAATTACAACATCGAATCATGGGAAAACAGGCAGAGCAGCCGCACGACCTCTTTGCAGGCTATTCAGAACCGAGATATTCGCTAATACCGCTTTCATCCCGTAGTTTAGCGTCCATCAATTACTGTTTACCCATAATACCTTAAATTTGTCTGGTCTTAATAAGTATACCCTGGCCATTTTTGTTTATAGGGGACTTAGTGATGACATTCCCGTATACATAATACCTAATACATCCGTTTAATTCTAAGAATGCTAGATGTGCTGGCAACAATAATTTCATTCTAGCCATCGTTCGCACCAACTGCGGGAAGCAGGGGTTAGATTTGTCAGGAATTTTTTTTTTGAATTCGCTACCGTCTCACTTAAGACTACTGAATGATCGTAGGTTTCGAACCGATCGTAAGCGCTTCGTCTTGGATTCGTCTGACTGCGGTTCTTCACTGCCGTAGGTGTTGTTGTTGTTTAGTTTTCCACTTATATTTATATGTTCTCGCACTCTTGTATCCTTTTCCAATCCGTTATCTTGTTTTCTTCTTGCAGTTTGCTCACTTGCACGTGATTTATGATCTTGTATACCCAATTACTCTTTTTTTTCCTTTATAGATATGTCTCCCCCTATTTGTTTGTTCTTTTTTACTCCTATTGATAAGCTCTCCTTCCTTTACGTGTTTAATGGCTTTTGATACCGCTGTTTTTATGCTTGCTTTCTTCAATCTTACTGATTTTGCGATTATTTATTCTACCTATGTCATTTTTTTTTCGTAATATTCACATTGTTATCATGCAAAGAAGATTCCAGTTCAGTTCCTAACTAGGGGACCTCCTTCTGTACATACTTTCCATGTATTCATCCTTCTGTTTGACGTCAAGCATGTTGATCCTCATTCTGAGAAGGCGATGCGAACGTGACCTCACGCCGCCATAGTGTTCCACTTTCAAAGACGAAACAAACGTCCGCAGCTTCTCAGTATCATGCTTGCAGACTTTCGAGTGAGCAATGGACGAGGGGCACATTCAGTCAGCATAGCACCATCAGTATTGATCCGCCACCTAGTGAAGAATCTTTCAGGTGTGTTTCCAGCGGCTTCGTTTCCGGCCGTGTGACGGCGTGAGCGGCACTTTTTCGTACTTTAAACGTCGTACCGGCAGAACACGCAGCAAGCATGCACCTTCGAGTCTGGTAGCAGTTCAATCAAGTTTTATTCAGTTGCTGTACGTACCGAAACCGTGATAAAGTTACGGCGCGGGCGGTTTCAGTGTATTCCGGATACATTTGCCCACCTGGTTCTTCATGTAACGCACGTCGTAGTTTAATTACTATTGCTCACCTGCCGATGCAAAGTAAGCAGCTTCGATTGCGGCCGCAGTAGTCGCGTTTTCGGAGCAGACGGAGGTGCTAAAGGCCCATGTTCTGCGTGCTTTCAATCCACGTTAAAAAAGTACAGGTTATGCAAAATTTCCGACGGTATCCACTACGGTATATTTTAAAATTATATTGTGGTTTTAACACGTAAAGTGGGCGCACATAATATTACCATTCTTATCGGTGAAGTCCTTTGTGTTTCACCTGGATGAAAATTTGGCCGCACTTCATTAATCAATGTACACTGACTGCTCCGCTGATGCAGAGCAGGTTTCATGTTTGATAAATGAGCGCTAGATATAATATCACGCAGGGTGGCCGCTGAAAAATCATCAGTTCTAACTAATGACACATAAACCACTCTTTCTCCTCACTGCGGCAGAACTCTCCATGACTTCGTTTAGGAAGAGAAATTTGTCAAGTAAGAAATTATTAGTTAGATCATCAAGCATTTGTTCCTAATGCATGCAAGTCCTCTCGCCATGGAGTGCGCGCTATTTTCATCTTGGCTTCTGCATCTTGGCACGTCCGTGAGTTTTGGTGTGGTTTGTAGAATTCCTAGTGAATTTCTGTGCCACGACTCAGGCATGTTTTCTTTCTGCAAGCTCAGGGCCCCTGAACTACAACTTCCTGACCTTGGCAGCCTCTCAAGCCATCGTTAAAGAAACAGTACCGTTATGTGACCCCCTACACAAAATTCACATAACATTACGGAACTCACCTGCGCACGTGAGTTCTCAAAGAAACAAAAAAGTCTCAAGTGCGTATTTCGGGGATGCTGCCAACTTAAGATTACTCACTGTTGCCTGAATTAATCGACTAATACTTTCTTATAATGTATTCCCAGCGCTAGCAAAAGCAAGTGGATCAGGATAGGGAGCACGCCATAAAGGCAGAACGCTGGTCTTTCAACTGATCTTTATTGCAACAAGGAGGATATATAAGCATTCGTACGTGCGCCAACAACACAGGTAAAGCGGTGTGGAGTATGCGTGATACCAAGGGAATCGCACATACAAGGCAGTCTATTTGCCACGGAAGGTGTCCTAATGCACTTGTCACTTTCGCTTTTAATGCGATATTTTTCATAAATCAGACGGCGCTGCTCCTCTTTATATCTGCCGAAAACTCGTGTGCAGGAGATGTCGGGCGTACATTCGCATCGTTTGCACTGGTCGACTGAATGACTGGCACTAGCTATTGTCTTAACCTGCCCCCCATATGCTCAGTCGATCTGACGATGACACATCGTATGGTCTGACCAATGAAGCAGTTCCCACAAGGCAGTGGAATTCTATAAACCACCCCTGCACTGCGTGTCACTAAGGGGTCAACGTGCTTTTTTGTTCAGCAAGGCCGTTTGTGCTCACGGTTGTTCACCGTCGGGACATGCGGGACAGCTTTCCCGTAGCCGTTTTCAGCTACGGGAAAGCTACAGCGCTCATCCTCTATGTTTCATGTCTCTTAGTCTGTCTTTCGCGCTACTACAATGCATATGTTCAAACTAGCCCAACTTTCCGTGGTATTTCAGTACACTGACACCGCACTTGGCAGCTGTCTTTTTAAGTCGGCGCGACAGGTTGTGTAGCTAGGGAACAGCAACCGGTCGTTTCTCCGGCTTGGCACGATCACCTCTTTTCTGTCCTCTCCTTGAAGCTCACTTCCTTGGGGAAGCCCTCCAGCACGGGAGCGATGATCTGCTGCGGGAAACCAGCCTCAGTCAAACGCTTGCTGTAGGCTCACTGCCAGCTCATGTTCGCACGACTTCATTAGGGCTGCGCGCAGGCGGTTGGTAGCGATTGCACGCTTGATACCTTAGAATGAGCCGAATTTTGATTAAGAGTAAGCTTTTTGAACGAGACTTATACTTCCAGCACACATGTTCTTCCAGTTTAAGGCTCCTATCAAGAAAGTGGAGGCGATCATGAAAGGGCAGCTCGTGGGTGAAGCTGAGGTCAGGAGCGGAGCGTTCAAACAGGTTAGAAACACTATACTCAAAATTGTACTCAGCTGTCTTGGCGTATTCAGTTTACATATTACGATGTAGCAGTTCACATTAAGGACATTTCTAACATTAGCATCATCAGGAGGGGACGTATGCGCTTGTCCCAGTGCGTTAAAAACAAAGCACATAAATGTGGCGCGAGAAATCAACCAATGCAAAGCCCATCCTTTTGAATGAAACATTCCCCGTTAAAAGCCATAAATGTAGATGAAAGAAAAAAATTAGGCATCTCAAGGAAGCTGAGAAATAGTTGAATTCTTGCGTTAAAGGCTACTTGGTCAAGCTCCTCGACGCTCTTACTGTTCTGAGGAAATCAGGGAACTCACTGTGTTCAAATCACAGAGCGCAAGGAATACAAAAGTCAACGTTTCGCATTTAAGGTGGTCCATGCAGCCACAGTTCATCTTGCCTAGCGTGTCACTTACCCATACGGCTTGCAACATAAAGAAACTAAAGACAATTAGACGCAGAGGGAATTTCACTAAAGTGCTTTCTTTATTAAATATAGATAACGTCTGTATGACAGATTATCAAAAGGCATGTATATTGAGGAAAAAACTAGAACGTGCATCGCGTGACGTAAAACATATTGCATACACCACCTTCATTAGGACGATACTAGAATATTCAGCCGTTGTTTGGAGTCCGCATCAAGTTACCCTGAAGAAGAAGCTGGAAAGAATAAAAAGACTGACGGCGCGCTTTATTTTTTCAACGTAACGAAGGAAGGAATCGGTCACGCTGATGTTACAGTGATGTAACTTAGATCCTCTTGTACTACGGAGAATAAAATATAGGCGAAAGGTATTTTTCCAAGTAATGCACGATCAACTTAAGATTGATAAGCTCAAATATTTACACGCCCCAGGCTAAAGAAACCCCCGAACTAACCACGATTGCGTCATAAAACCATACCGAACAAATACTGACACGTTTCGATACACTTTCTTCCCAGATGTCATAGAAATGGGGAACAAACTACCAAACGCTATTGTTGTGTTAAACGATGTCACCGGCTTCGGAAATGCTGTAGAGACGCATTTACGAGACTGGTCAATTTAATTCTTTTCACCGCCAAATGATGTAAGCGACCTCATATTCATTGTAAATATTTTGAAAAATCTCAGCGAATTTTTAATTGTTATTTTGAATTGTTTTTGTATTCTGAATTGTTATTGAAGGAAACACCTCTTTTCATTGTGAAGTGCCAAGTATTATGCAACTTTATGTACACTGTACATTTTTTGTGTGTGTAATTGTATTGTCCTCTCTGTTATGGCCCTCTATGAGGGTTGACAGTATTATTAAATAAATAAATAAATAAATAAATAAATAAATAAATAAATAAATAAATATGGGAGTGACAGACTTGCTACATCGTTTCCTTACTGTACAGAACGCAATAACGACGGAGCGATGCAAACAAACGTAAAGGAAAAGAAGAATGCCTCCGCATATCAATATCCGCTGTGCTTCGCGTCATGAACCAAAGGTAAGAAGCGGTGTCGCTTACTATCGTCTGAGTCGCTTCAACGAGCAGCAGCCCAGGATCGACGAAGTCGTGTCGCGCCCTCCCGGGTCACAATTTCTGCACGATTGCCCTGCACAGTGGCTCTGGCTCCTCGTGTTTTGATACAATAGTTCATACAATAGTTTTTTTGTGTGTGGCATGTTAAAACCATGCTATTTAATGTAATCACTTGTGTATTTTTTAATGCTCTTATGTTTTTCACTTCTATCGCTACTGTTGCTATGAAGTGCTTACTTCATCAATTGTCTCTGTACAGGAGGCCCGATGCAGTCTCTTGACTAATGGGACCTCTTTCTGTACTAATGCCTGTAACTTTTCATACTTTTCAACATTTCATAATAAAATTGATTCTGATTCTGATTCGGTGTGCGCTTGAGGAAAATGCGTGTTTTTGGGAGCACTATTTTCTTTTGATATATACTGCTTATGTGAAATTGCTACATTGTGTATTGTATGGCAGCTGGTGATCAAGCAATCTAGATCTCATAACAGCTGCGGCAATGTCAAGCTAAAATGAGAAATATGTAATAATAATGAGTAGCAAAACGTTACGTATGCTCTAAATATTAGGTCATGATCGTTTAGACGTTAAAGAGAAGGTGCCCAAGTAAATAATTTCATTTGTTTTTGTATCTACACTCTTAGATGTAGGGAGACTACTACCAGAGATAAAGAATCGTATTACTCTGTCCAGAGTTCTTTAGTGCTATGTGAGATCAGTACAGGGTTAATTGCGGAATTTACTCTTTCGTTCAAGCAAGAGTAACGTACTCGCTTGCTTTCCTACTGAGTTCCCATCTCGCGGAACTCGCACGCCGACGTAATGTGAACAGCCTCCAGTACTGAGTTCTTGGCAAGTCTTGCGCATCTAGCCGCAGCAGCCGCACAACGAAGCAACAGCTTGCAGGCGGCACACATCGACTTAATAGCAGTACTATTCCATAAACGCGACACTCTTCAAGTATGCCGCTGAAAGCCTGCACATGCGCAGACGCGCGCAAACGGATGGCACCTGATAGCTGCGCATTGATGACATTGTAAGAAAATCGGGGGAGTCGCGCTTTTATTACACTATTGAAAGTTCTCAGTAAGGTTCCATCTTTATCGTTTAGCTTTGTACGTCTGAGTGTTTAGGTTTGGTTGTCATCTCTCGTTAAGTTATAGTTACAGTAAAGAATAGACCTTTTATTATGTGAAAGTCTTAATCGTTGTTTCTCAACTGCCCCAAAGACGCGCCGATGGTGGATGAAGTAGCAAGCAGACGTCTCAACGGCTGCGGCACAGTCCTTTAGGGCCAAGGTTTGTCTTTGGCAAACCAGGTCGATCTTGGTTCCCCATCGTGTAGTCTGCATGTTAGGGTCACTTATGCCAGATGCAGGTTGAAGTTATCTTTAAGTACAACGTTAAGAGAGTCCACAGTCCGGTTACAGGCCCTTGCCATGAGACACATTTCCTGGGCACTTCCACGCTTTCGGACACCGCTGTCCACCAGTTCAATGGTTTCTTGGATGGAGTTGCTTGGTGACACGTAGAGCGCTTCATTGACCGGACCAGTTACTACGAGCCGGACGGCACATGGTTCGTCGTTCGTAACTGCTACTCTAGGCAACATAGAGGCGGCGATTCCTTCCTCAACGTGGACACAGGCTCCGGCGTTCTTGTTAGGTTCGAGACACCGTTTCACCTGCTGCTACTCTGACGTCATGCCAGATAGCGCGGTGGGCGGCGCTGCCAGATGCGGCGGTCCCTATGCAACAGCTCAGCTCGCGGTGTGGCCACCAGGCACAGCGAAACAGCGAGAATACGGCCGATACAGATCTCCCTACAAAAAGAAAAACAAAGAAAGATAAAGCCAAGATAGGCCGTTGGCGATAGTTCGCCTTCAGATGTTTCGAGTTAGAACTTCAGATGTTTCGAGTTAGATAGAGAAAGGAAAACAAGATAAGATTAGACAATCTCATGGACCCCAGTTGTCCTATGGACCTAGCGCACCTGGTAGTTGGTGAGCGCAACTGGCCTGCACTTGTTTCGGTTTCATTGGCACGAATTTCATATTACCCTGCGTAACCGACACTTGGCTACAGCGAAAGTTGGTCGTTTCAGACCGCTTCCCGTCGCCCAAATAGCAAAGCTATTATTTGTCGTTGTGGTTTAGCGATTCCCTAATTCGTGTAGTTCTATTTCTCGTTTGAATTATGTTCATGACGTAATTTCTATTTCGGTTACGCAATAACAGAAGGAGATAAAATAATCACATTTCGCTACGGCTTTACTCCTTGGGCTTACGTTTCTGTATTCTTTGGGAACAAGCGGTCAATCTGTATTTCAATTAAAGAAGTGAGTTTCCGCAGTGTTTTTAATTCCACGGCGAGGTAGACGCTGAGCTATAAAAAGTGGACAATGACAACAGCATGAAAGTCAAACGAACGTGAGAGTGCGAAACTCAAAATGCGGTTTGAACTGTGCCCCGCCACGGTGGTCTAGTGGCTATGGTACTCGGCTGCTGATCCGAGGGATGGAATCGCGGCCTCGGAGATTTCATTTCGATGGAGGCGAAATGGTCAGGCCCCTATGCTGTGCGATATCAGAGCACGTTAAAGAACCCCAGGTGGTCGAAATTTCCGGAGCCCTTCACTACGGTGTCCCTTATAATCGGTGCTGGTATAGGGAAGTTAAACCTCACAAATTAATCATCAGGTTCAACTGTGAGCCGAGCCACCCCTAGGAGACATCCTTTACGGAATGTTCGCCCAGAGTCGCCGTAAGGAGACGCAAACTCTGTTTCTTTAGCAAACCTCGTCGCACTTACAAGCTTCGCCCGAAATGGGCCTCACCTGTTGTCTCACACATGAAAACAGCGACGCAACCGATTTTGACCCAACCTTCCCGCTGACATGCGTGGGCTAGCCATCGTCGTCATCTGCCTATCTTATGTTCATTGCAGGATGAAGGCCTCTCCCAATGCTATCCATCCTCGCCTGTCCTTGCGCGAGCTGATTCCTACCTGATGAGTGCATATTCTTAATTTCTTCCCCCCCCTATCTCACTCTCTGTCGTCCACGGCTACGCTTGCCCTCTTTGTATCCATTCCGTCGTTCTAACTGTCATCGGTTGTTTAGTCTTCTCATCACGTGATTGTATGTGATGTAACCTCTGGTACGCGAATCGTAAATGTGTTGAGAATAGTAGGGCCGAAGAACAAAAAGCACGCAACGTCTTTTGATTACATTCCGTTCTTATGCATAGAAATTTACCAAATTTGAACGTATGATATTTTGTGGGTGTATGAAAACAATTGCGTAATATTGATTACGACCTTTCTTTCTATTTCTCGCGCTTGCGTCCTCTGGACGTTTGATGAGAGCACTAGTTCGTACGTATAGTCGTGACGTAGTTCCTGCGGCCGTATATCGCGGAGTGTGCTCTCTTATCTTTTTTTGCTTTCCGTGCACTAGGAGAGCAGAACGGCGACGGAATGTTTCCGTCGGCCGTGGCCGTGCGTATCCCCTCGGACTCCGCCATTTCGACAAGTTCGCTTTCCGAACGCTGCCTGCAAAGTGTGATGCCGAGCTGGCAGAAGTGCGCGTGTTTTGTGCGGGAAGTTTTACTACGTTCTCGCCCCCGAATGGGAAGCTTGTTGCTACGGCAGTGGGAGACGTCGAGACGTCCGCATTGCGATAGCGACCATTTCGGCGTGTCGCGGCGCACAAGCAGACAAGTTCGTCCTCGCACATAGCTTGGAAGGTAAGTCGTGCATCTGTTATATTGTATGTGTGTCTTAATCGGCGACGAGGCACGTGTAGATGTCGTTATTCATGGTGCGCCGTTCGTAAAGCAGAATTAATGGTTTAAAAAGGAGGCGTTAACCGCATTTCAGAAACGACTTGGCAAAAACCCTTCTCCACGAACACCAATGCCGATTAGATTTACGTGAATCGCAGATGAAGTCAAACGACGAGCTCGAGCGCCCATTCATGAAGAAAACTTGTGTGATAATATTTCTGGCTAGAAGGACGCAATTGACATGCAAGGTTCAAGTTCATATGGGCATCAGAGAAAGGCTGGGGTGAGCACGAATAACATCTGGTGTTTTACGTGCCAGCAGGAAAAGTAGCATCCGTTCGTTTGGAGCTTATACCTACAACGGAATGTATACGGATTTCTCAGAAACGAAGAATTCTTAGATAAGGAAATTCTGTCCTGGCCTGGGGATCGAAGACGAGAGGAAGGCCTGCCCGGTGCAGTTGCTCTGCAAATTGAGCTAGGCAGGGGGCCCGTAAAAAATTGCCCGAGGGCGAACCGAAGCTTAGAAGCACGCCATTGAGATACATCTACCAATCGATCAATAAACAACTGCCTAAAGAAAGCACTGTATGTGTGTAGAGATCATTGTTTCTTTCTGCTAAGAGGAAAGGGTTCATCGCTCCGCCAGGAATGTCGTTCCTTCCATCGACTTCGTACTTTGTTTTTACGCTGCTTATGCCATGTTCAGTTTTCATGTATTAATTTAAGATGATAATGGTTCCCGAACGATGTCTTTTAGCTACCTAAATTTATGTTATGTGAAATACGATATGAACTAAAGCTACAAAAAGAAAAGGCCGCGCCTATAGTGCCGGCAGCCGGCAAAACAGACCAGCAGAATAGTTGCCGGCAGTTTATCCCTGCCGGCGCAATTTCCTGTTATAGCTGCTTTACCGTGTCCGTGGTTCGCCCGTGTCACTGGAGGGCCCGTTGACATACGTTTCTCGCTTCGCGGTGCGCCTTCGGCGCTCTCACTATTTTGCTCGTGTCACTACTGCCAGAGCCAGGCGCGTCAGCGACGGCCGCTAGCGCGCCCGCCGCTGAGACCAACGCGATTGCGTTTTTAAAAGAACAATTACGACGGCTCCTTCGGAGCAGTTGTGTAGTAATAATAGTTATTACAAAAAAAAATAAACACCGAAAGAAAAATTTCACGAAGGCCGCGATTCGAACCACGGTCCTCCAAACCAGCGCGGCACGCTAACCCACTACGCCCCCAACCGTGCCGTTCATCACTGAAAAAATATCGAGGGGCCGGTGTCATCACCGTGCTGCCGACAAGTCACATGGTCACGGGCACCCAATAGGCGGGAACTGCCGGCAACTATTTTGCTGGTCTGTTTTGCCGGCTGCCGGCAATATAGACACTGCCAAAAGAAAAAAGGAAAACGTACCAGGCGGATGCACTATAGCGTACTAGTTTTCCGATTGTGCTTTTCCGCACAAGTTTGTGCAAACTCTTTCGAAATGACATGCTACGAAATCGTATATTACTGAGATTATAGCATATTCGTAATCGCCTGATTTTCTGGCGTAACATTTACTAAAGGATTGTAAAGATTACCGTTGTTTGTGTTGCTTTCTTGTTCTTTTCTTTTTTGCTAAAGACTTTTCTGACGGTATGTCAGGCGTCTTCTACAACGGCCGTGTTTCTACCCATTCGGCCGTAACGACAATTCAATGGTTTCTCCAGCAGTCGCATTTGCTCACGTAACTTAGTTTGTTCTGCGGCGCATATCGCCCAATAATTCGCGACTATCGGATTCGATTTTTTTTCTTGTTTCTTCGTGTGTGTCTATGCAGAGCAATGGTTTCGACAAAAGCAGACAAAACAATGACACGAAGCACATGCAAAACTGGTTGAAAACATGGAGGAGCTCCAGCTTCGCATTCCAGTGTGAACGCTGCAGCGCGCGGCCTCGCATAAAGCAGCCTGTAGCGATCGTTCATGTATTTGTGCACGAGTCGGTGTGGGCTTGCGCGCGGTACGCGGGTTTGCTCACCTAAGTTCGTGATAACTCGTCGCTTTCCCATTGTGCCTTGAGCGGGTCCTTTACGTGACATCGTGCCTTTTTCTCGTTTGTTGCTTACTACAATGTTTTCGTTATTTCGTTTTACTCACGCTTGTCTACGTGCGCATGTTAATTTCAACTGCCTACACGTGTCCAATTGTATTTCTTGTTTTTCGTGCCTGTATTTTTGTTTATTGCATTGTACTCTTCCTTTGTTCACTGTGCATATACAGTTTTTTTATGGTTAATATTCGAATGTTTTCATTAAATCATGTATACGCCACTTAACCGTATAAGATTGTGCTTCGTTTATGCGTGACCCTTTCTTTTGTTATGCCCCCCTTACCCCTTACCAATGCCTCTGACGAGGCCTGTAAGGAACTTTTTAATAAAATAAATTAAAATATTACCTT
>CM023487.1:49428765-49973511 GCA_013339685.2 Hyalomma asiaticum | reverse complement strand
CGCCATGGTTAAGAGCAGGGATGAGTTTTTTATGTACCGACTACAATTGTTAGTCCGAGTTATGGTTGTACGAACAGCAGCGAGCAATGTACAGCAAGTCAAAAGACTCCAGGCCACAGCACCAAGGCTCCGCACTAGACTAGGCCACGGTTTCAGTTGTTACAATTTCAGTTGTCAGCCCCTTTAATGCAAATGAAACAGGCCTGTTTATAAAGAAAAATTAAAGAAGTGCACCGTGTCCAGCAACCGCTGCAACAGTAGTACTAACAACGGCCCCTAGACGTGTCGGGCAGTATATAAAGCACAGAAAAAAGAAGCTACTTCTTGAGAAGTACAAGCAGCCTTGCAGGTAGTTGTGCAACAACATGCCGATTTACTGGATCGCCAATATGAAGGCATGTACAACCAAAGATCTTTTTAATGTCTGGCTGCTGCAGTTCCATAGGCTAATGACCAGAAGAGGAAGGTGCCACACAAGCCAGCCCCAGCTAGAACAATGACCTGGCTTGCTTTCTCTAAATATGGCATCAGTGCTCCCCTGGCTTCTGTCAGCGTCGATACACACATATATGCTTAAAAAAAGAAAACGTTGCAAGCTTGTGAGCTATATAACAAAATTCGCATGGAAGGGTACGCATTGTGGCTAGAATGACTGATAGGCTATAAGGTAACTGACACATTTGGCCATTTACGTCGTCACAATAAAATCACATGTCCCGGCGAACGCTCCTCAAAGTGTGCGAGCACTCCTAACCTCGATGACACCGCTGTTATCGCGAAGACTTCAAATCAACCAAAAATACTCGACCATTGAAGAAAAAAAGGAAATTATAAACCTTCGATAGGGCTTTCGCCTATGAAGCTCAGTCTTGAGGAGCGCAGATTTTCATGGACGCGTTTCTTAAATTTTACACAAATGACTGATCTTCGCCAATGACCATGCACTCGTGAATGTGCTTTTCGTGTACGTAAAGATGAGTCTGTTGCTTCTTTAATAAATTCAGTTGAAAATCAGCGATTATGCGTTCGTGTGTTACTATTAGTTCATGTAAGTACAACGCTCTGTAATCGTTAGGAACAGGAATAGAAGCAGCCCCCCCCCAGGTGCCAAAATAAGCATGCCACAGCTCAGGTACGACGGCTCCCCCCTACGCCGTGCATACAGTAAATAAACCCGATCATCGAAGTGTTGTTGCCGCTTTTCTCCATCAGAATATTCTAGCATCCCTGCCACTACTCTGTACATTTTTACTCAATCCAGTAGGGAATGTCCAATAAAGAAGGGTTGTGATACGCACATGACCGCACCGTAGCAGGCATTTCCTTCGATAAAAGACATGTCGCTGCTTTATTCTGAGTACCAGCGCTGTCTTATACGATAAGCTACCATTCAGACATCGCGGTACTTTCACGGTTCCCATTTTGGCCATGTTCAACATTTTTGCTGAACGCCAAGCTGAACATGTTCCTGAAGTGCTCTGCTGAACGCCAAGCAATTAGTTATGGGCAATGTCCTGGCCGTGCACTTCGCGTGATATAAATTGCCGAGCTGCGTACGATCCGCAGTCGCTTTCATTTAAAAATACTGCCAATATCATTAGAGTGGTATGGGGTTGCGTACTTGGATAAACTGGGAATTTATGCAGTCACTAATCGCTCATAAGGCGAGTTGATCGAGATGCAAATATGATCGCATTCGCATACTATCTTCGGCACGACGGAATCTGAAAGTTGTGTAAGCTACATGGTGTCTAAGAGATGTCACGCTCGAAGAAACGTGGTCTAAAGCAAAACACTGGGGCAAGCATACGTTAATGAAGAAAGGAGTTTCTTTCTATAGGAAGAAAGAAGGACTTCGCTATTACCTTGCTGCAGTTAGTGTAGAGCTGGCATGAGAGATAGAAGGCTCTAGAATGTTTTGTGATAGCGTCTACTGTGCTTTCAAGAATGGAAGTGTACTAACTGCAGATTCAATAGGGGTAATGGAATAATGATGTGACTAGTGTTTCTAAGGCAGTGCTTTAAGAAAACGAGAAGACATGGATATATTACGGCGCGAAAGAAAGGAAACACTACTTTGCGTTGTCAATATATGGTATCATATATTGCTACCTTCAAATCTAGGAGAATGATTGGCGAAGTTTAACTAGATTGGCAGCATCTATCTACATAGTCGCCCGCGTCGCGGTGCTCCCAAGCCCCTCTAGTTCACCAGATATTTCCAAACTATTGAAGGTAGGCTATGAATACATGGCGAACATGAGCGATTGATCTTTGTAACACCAACATGATATACTCGTCGTGTACGCCACGATCAACGACTGTGCAACCACGCATGGCGTATAGCCGGGGTGCAGGACCACTGGTATGAGGGTATGCGCCACACGTGCTTGAATTTCTTCTATATAATCTACGCTTGCTATATTATCTATGTGCGACATTCCAGAAGGTGGAGGATCGAATACGCACGCGCTACTTAGCATAAACCTGTTCCGAGCACCGTCCTGCAAGAAATACATACGGAATTCTGAGAAAAAGATCAGGTTCCTTGTTAGATTCACGACAATTTTCATCAATGTTCAACAAAGAAGCTTCAAGTTCCTAGATATCCCGATAGGTTGCAAGGAAGCTTCGAAATTCCACCGAGCGGATGTCTATCGGTGCTTGCATGTAAGCGGAAAAAGGCAAATAAGAAGAAAACAAGACATACTCCGCGGACTTCCACACTACAGTGCAACCGTGACAGTCAGCGTCAAGTTCCTGCTCACCTGTGTGGGTTTGTCACATGGATGGCAGGTGCCCGAATCGTAGTGAGGAAGTGGTCACCAGGCACGAGGTTCCAGATGGAAGCGGCTTCCGTTTCCTCATCGGTACACACAGAAAGGGCCACGTGCGTTCTTGCCTGTGTTCTACGGTAGCACTCAGAGAAGCCACCGGCGCGGTAGATAAGTTGAGTACTAAACTTTCCAGCCCTTGCTATCTCATCACGAAACTCCATGTCATTGTCCTCCGGCGAAGAAAAGAAATAACCTTCCCAATCTCTGTTGTAGCATGGAGTCAACGTCTGTGTCTTGGCAAAGTGGAATAAGTCCTGATAGGATCGCACTACCGGAACTTCCATCGGTACCAGGCGGATGGCTGTGATACTTGACTGGATATAAAACCCGACAACCAACATACCAACGACCCAAGATACACTCGCCAATCCTCTGAATGTTAGACTATACACTGTCGCTGGACTGGGAGATTTTCCAAATAACGTGGTCACGAAAAACATCAATATTAGAGAATTGTGCCGCCGCCTATCTCCTCCACAGAATATACGACACCGGATGTCCATGTAGACTATCAGGATTAAAAATTGAATTGTGATGCCCCCGGTGAACCACAGCAACGATCCCCAGGAGTCCCGAAACATGGTCCCAGAAGCCCTACGTTTTGCTGTGAAAAAGCAAATGGGACATGGTACATAATGTGCGCCGGTAAATACATGATATTCATGCAAGACGGTCGCCGGGAAAGGAGGGAGAGATATATCGACGCGTTTTTCCCTTACATCTAAAATGACCGTCTCCCTACTTCTTTAATCGTATTATTGAGTGTTTTATATGCGTCCAATAGTGCCAGCGGTTCTGAGGGCAGTCGCGAATATTTTGGGCCATCGCGCAAGGAAGCTTTGTATATGTTATGCTTCGGAAAGGCAGCCGGCAACTTTTCATCAGCAAGAAACGCTTGCACGTGCCCCTGTTTGCGAGTATTACAACTCCGATAATAGTCCTTAGGGAAAGTTATGTCAAAGGAGGTGACAGTTATTACATTACAAAGTCTGTCAGCAAAGTAGCGAAGAGTTTGTATATGTGAATCCGCCTCTAGAATTAACAGCCTTCTTGGCTGCTCGAATAAGATCTTTCTTATTTTTCTCTTTATAACTATGCGCTGGTCAAACCATGAGTCAGCCAGGAATATGAATGCTCGCTGGATGTGGACTTCGTGCAACGTTTGTGTCAAGTAACACTTGTCAGCATTGTTTCGAATGTATTCATCGAATTCGCAAGACAAAGCTTTTAATGTAGTTGGCAAGAATTTGATGGGGATGGGTAGCTCTTTGGCCATGACGTAGAAGCTTTCGGTGTCTGAAGGGGAGTACACTAAAACTGATCGAATGGACGTAGATCTTGAAGCGTTCATTATGGCGAGCATCGGTGCAGGTATTTTGACTGTGGACTCAATGAAACCTGCTGCCAACATGAAAATCAATAACACTCGGCGGGTTTCTGAATATTTAGCCATTTGTTTCTAAACTGGTCGAGGAAAGCGCAATCAAGGCTACTGAGTGTTCCAATTTCTTCACGACAGCCTTCCAAGGAAGAACTCCAGGAACCTGCAAACGTGCAAAACACGGTTAGCTTGCAGCAAGTTTCCACTTACCATACTTGTAAAGAACAAGAAGCACCGTTATAAATACAGCATAGTTGGACGCTCTTCAATGGCTTTGCTGCGAGTGCTTGTGCTGACAGCACACTAACTACAACCTGAACTTTAAAGGCTTATTAACGACAGAATATAAATGTAAAGCGTAGAGGAGCGAGAGAACTTCCCAAAGGTTTTATGGTGTAACACCATGTGTCACGAATAAAGACAAATGTTCGTGTGGGTTGATTCTGGGCACTCTGTACTTGGTGATCTTTATCTCGCTGCTATAAAAGGAGGTTTTTACAAATCACCTTTCGTGGTGAGCTTGCCCAATATGGAGCAATGTAAAAAAAATTACTGCGTTGTTACCGGTTGGATTACGTGAAGAACCTAATCACGCCATAATAAAAATTGAACAATTTCATTTGAAAGCATGCTCTCATCAGCATTTATCCTTGTCATCAGCATAAAAATATCTATCGCAATGCAACATGCAATTGTGTCATGCATAATTTGTATTTATTATTGACCAGGAGCCTTGTGGAAGACCTTACGGTAAAATTCATACGACTCGCGCTGAACTCCCGCACAGCAGGTGCGCCAAAATTACCTGTGCACTTTTTCCAGCAATTAACGATAATGTTCTTATTGGGAGTATCCATAGCGCCGCAGTATTTTGAGCAACTCGTGGAATACGGCGCAGCTACCTAGCTACGTTTATTCATACACTTTTGGAAGCATCCTCGATATGATTGCAGAGTTGTACGCACGCACATAAAATTACTCATCCTAGAAAGCGTGCAAAATTCAGTCACAATGAAGAACGGACGTTATCTGCATGTTCTAGAAAGAGCGCTATGTGGACGATGTGCGAGCAAGCTTCGAGACACGATGTGGGTAAATCCACGATGGTCAGCGTGTTGTATGAGTTCCCCAAGGTCAATTTAGATTCCCCTGTGAAAGTGACGGCGAGAAACATCAAATATTTGTGCACAGGATAAGCTATTATTTATATTCGGCTGGTCTCCAGGCATAACATCAGAGTAAATGAGCAAATGATATTGTAAAGATAATCCAAGGTAGAAGAGAAGGTCAGATAAATGGAGCCTTGAATCGATGAATAGATTGATAGAGGCGATTTAGAACGGGGAATATTGAAGAAGCCAACGTTTCCACAAGTGGAATTGTCTTCGTCAGGACGGCGACTGACTTCCCCAGTGTTCTTTTATGTACGCCTTTGCAAGCTCTCAGCCGTCCACAGGAGAGGATAAGAAGAGCGGCACGTGCTATCAACAACAAACAAACAAAAACAGTTCGGAGTAAGGTGTAGGGAAAGTTGAGTGACAAGTGTTAGCATGACTAATATAAATGGCAAGATCGAAAGCTTCCAAAAAATCCGCTCGTGGTACAGATTTTTGAAATACATGCCAGAAGACAGGGTCAAGAAACAATGCCCTAGGTACACGCTAGATCGGCACGTTGGATCCTGCTATGTTCCCTGTTTTAAATCGTTTCTAGTTTTCTATTCATCGATTGTAAGGCTAAGGAACTCAGCTGGGGAGGGAGCGGCAGAGCGCTGTCGATGCCGTGCCGCAGCACAAGGCTGCCCAAGAGGTCGTGCCGTCCCTAATTGCCTCGGTCGTGGGAACGGGTCCGCAACCTACCACGACGCGATAGCGCTGGGGGCAATTTTCCGAAGGAATCCTGCGTGGAGGGATGAACTCATGACGTGCACAGCATCTAGGAACGGGGACTGCTGAAGGTCAGCGCGGCATTGTTGACACGTGGCTGTACCGGCTCTTTCCCGCTTTAAAAATTAAGTGGCGCGCTGGTAGAGGGTTCTTTCTGGCAAGAAGGCGCTGGAATGAGGCACTCGAGGTTCTTGAGGCCCGCCGTGGTCCTGGCAGAATCCTCCAGTTTGTTAATATACTTCTCTTTGTATTAGTGTTTGTTGCCTGTAAATATCTACTGTATAAGATCTCTCATTATGAGCCTCCTCGTCAGACTGATCATCTCAGCCTGGTTTTCGACCTGTGGCTGAACGGAAGACAAGGAATAATCAGCAGAATTACTGACATTTTGTTTGTCACACTGATTTCTCATCGCATATTTACTCCCACAGCCAGGAATATAGTATATATATATATAATATATCTATATATATATATATATATATATATATATATATATATATATATATATATATATAATGCACAACAAATCTTGAAGCCATGGCACCAGATGAAGTGGGAGTGGTTTAGTTGCTTACAGATACACGAGCCAATCAACCCCTTCGAAAATAGAAGGAAATGGGATCGGCGATCCATGGCACGCTTATTTGTGAGAACCTCTTAGAACTTCAATGACTTCCCCTATGCTTGAGTAGGTATGTTTCTTTGGTGATTTCTACAGTTATATATATATATATAATATAAGATATATAATATATATATATATATATATATTAGTGAAACACGAACGCTGTAGTGGGGCGCACCCCTCCAGTGCTATCTAGTGGGTCGCGGGCACGTGGGATACCGGGACGTACGGTCGGTGCAGGAGGAGGCGTTTGCTGGGCGGCGTCTGGAGGCATGGCTGCGGGACTGCCCGGGAGGCGTATTTGGGATTCCCTGAGTAGTCGCACACGCGAGGAGGAAAACGCGGAGCGCGAGGAGAGCACGTGACGGGAGCAGGCCGATAGAGGGCTGTTCCACCGCTCGCTTGCACCCCTGTTTTAAATGCGAAGCATTTCTTAGCGAACTTCGGCGAGTTTGAGCGTATCTATCTATCTATCTATCTAGCCGCCTACGATTTTGTGCTCTCCTGGCCGTTTTAGCTAACCGTATGTTTACGAAAATTGGTATGCCACATCATGACTACATGACGAACACAAATGACAGGTCATAACATGAAAATCATGATATGCATGTCATGAGCGGCATGATTTACATGCCACGGCCTTGGTGCTCTCCTGGCCGTTTCACTAAAGGGATGTATGCGAAAATTGGTATGGCACAACATGACTGCCCGACGAACATAAGTGATAGGTCATAACATGAAAATCATGACATGCATGTCATGAGTGACATGATTTACATGCGACGGTCTTGGTGCTCTCCTGGCCATTTGGTTAATGGGATGTATACGAAAATTGGTATGCCACAACATGACTGCATGGCGAACATGACTGACAGGTCACAACATGAAAATCATGATATGCATGTCATGGTCGACATGACTTACATGCACGCGTTTTGTTAACGGGATATATACGAAAATTGGCATGCCACAAGATGACTGCATCACGAACGTAAATTACAGGTCATAACATGAAAATCATAACATGCATGTCGTGAGCGACATGACTTACATGCCACGGTTTTGGTGCTCTCTTGGCCGTTTCGTTAGTGGGATGTGTAGGATAATTGGTATGCAAGAATATCACTGCATTACGAACATAAATGACAGGTAATAACATCAAAAGCATAACATGCATGTCATGGGCGGCATGATTTACATGCCATGGCACAACACGACAGCATGACGAACGTAAATGACAGGTCATAACACTAGAATCATGACACGCGTGTCATGACTGACATGATTTACATGCCATGGTCCTGGCGCTATACTGGCGTTTCGCTAAATTGGTTTGGCACAACATGAGTGCATGACGATCATAAATGACAGGTCATAACATGAAAATCGTGACATGCATGCCATTAGCGGCATGATCGACATGCCACTCGTTTCCTTAAAGGGAGGTATGCCAATATTGATATTGCCCAACACGACTGCATGACAAACGTAAATGACAAGTCATAACGTTAGAATCATGACATGCGTGTATGAGTGGCATGGTTTTCATGCCACAGTCTTGGTGCTCTTGCGGCCGTTTCGTTAACTTCATATGCACCAAAGTCGGTATAGCTACACAACAATGCAAATCCATTTTACGTTCCTTATGCGTGCTTCGCATTTCCTTGATTCCCACTGCACGTGGGATCTTCCAATTTTTTGGTGGTAGTTTGCACGGCCGGGGTGGCCGGGGTTTGCCCGTGTCACTGGGGGGCCCGTTAACATAGGTTGCCACTTCGCGGTGCGCCTTCGGCGCTCTCACTATTTCGCTCGTGTCACTACTGCCAGAGCCAGGAGAGCCAGCGACAGGCGCTAGCGCGCCCGCCGCTGACACCAACGCGATTCTGTAGTACGAGCCTGCCGTGTCTGCCCGTGTCACTTGGGGGCCAGTTAACATAGGCTGCCGCTTCGCGGTGCGCCTTCGGCGCTCTCACTATTTTGCTCGTGTCACCACTGCCAGGGCCAGGAGCGTCAGAGACGGGCGCTAGCGCGCCCGCCGCTGACACTAACGCGATTCTGTAGTACGAGCCTGCCGTGTGGGACGCGGGACAAAACCACGGACGCGATTGCGGGCGGGGGGTGCAACAAGGCAGCGGAAGAGCCGCCCGCCACTCCGGCCGGTCCCTCTCTCTCCTCGCGTCTCTACGTTTTACCTCTCGCTTGCGCGACTCCTTGAAGAAATAGAAACACGCGCCCGGGAGCGAAGTTCCAGGAGCAGAGAAAAGAGGCCAAAGTTGTTTTGAGGGTTCCCAGCACCTCAACCAATTGTAAACCGTTATTTAACGCTGGCATATGGGTGGACCGGTAGCTTGATCAACGGCCGAAATCACGCGCCCCTAGAGTGAGCAGTGAGCACGAGAAATGCGCTGTAGGGCCAGACCCACTAGATGGCACTGGAGAGGGTGCACCCCACTATAGCGTTTTACAGTAGCGCACCCAGGATCTCTGCCAGGGGGGAGTTCAACTTTTCACGAAGGGCCGGGCATGCGATTACACGGTTGTTGCGTGTGTAAAAACAGTAAATAAAGCGCCAAATAATAGTAACATCAATGATTATGATTATTTTTATTATTTTTTCTGCGTTTTGCAGAGACATTAGCGCCACATTCTCCTAGGACATAGGAGCAGTTACGGAGTGGGAGGGAGGTTATTTCAGCCTCAGGGGAGGGTTACAACCCCAGAAACCCCCCCGTCGGTGCGCCACTGGCGTTTTAGTTTCGCTACAAGGTAAATATATATTCGTGTGTGCCTGTGCATTTAGGTAGACAGGGTTGCCTATATAGTGGTATTCCTAACAAGATTTCCGCTATTACGGTCGACTTTCATGCGTCGATAGATAGATAAACTTTATTCAGCTCCTCAAGGAATCCGAACTCGTTTTAGTGTGGCAGGATCTCGGGCAGATACCACTTACGGATGGGGAGGCCTAGCCTCACCGCAGCGTCGTGGGCCTTCTGGACAGCCTTGATTCGAGGTAGAAGGACCGAACCCTTCATGAAGGAACACAATTCTTCTTCTGAGAAGTCAAGATGTCGTTCCTGTAAAGAAGGGCACCTCCGGAGCGTGTGTCTAAAGTCACTGCGTTCGTTATAGCCTGCACTAAGGGGCGAAATGCGTGCGTAGTAAGTCCAAAGGATGGTGTGTGTCCACGTGTGAAGGATGCGACGAGAAACCGCCTGTGGTCGAGAAGAACTTTTCATGTGGGATTGGGAAGCACCTACGACGCATTTTATAGTGTTGCGTCACTTGGTTAAATGTACTCAAAATGTCCCTAAAATGAAAGCGGAGAGCGGATTCCTCTGGCTGATCCACGGCAAGTCCCGGCGCGGCAGGCGACACCTCGTGCCTGGGAGTGGGCTAGCTCGTTGACATTGCAAAGGCCTCCGACCTTCGAGCCAAGGTGAGCAAGCAGCGAAGTCATAGTATGGTGTATCAATTCCTTGTGGGCGAGAGTTCTAAAAACTTCCTTGCAGAGGGACCCAGAAGCGAACGCCCTAGCAGTGGATCCAGAGTCATTATAAATATCAGTCCTTTGTGGATCAAGAAGAATGAGGGCAATGGGCATTTGTTCTGCTTTGTGAGAAGAGTAGGTTGGAATTGACTCTGAGGAAACGATCCGAACCTTAGTATCTTTGGATACCACAGCAAAGCGAGCGGCAGTGCAGTACTCGGCAGCGTCGACAAAGCATGCAAGCGAGGAGTGGCAGTGAGCGTGAGCTAAAAGCGAGAATGCTCAAGCGACACGCCTGTCCACGTTCTGTTGTGGGTGAACATTTCGTGGGCGGGGAGCAACCTTGATGTAAGATCTCACGCGGCCAGAGAGATGCGAGCTTTGCACTTCGAGCTTGAGGAGATTGTGTCCCGTGTCCACCAATATCTTTCTTCCTGTTGATGTTCCTGAAAGCCTGGTGATCTGTGCCGTTTGCTGAGCCTCGATTACATCTTCAAGTGTATTGCACACAACAAGGTCCATCAGTTTATCTCTGCTCGTGCGCAACGGAAGACCTCAAACTATCTTAATGCTTTTCCTTATGAGGGTGTTTATTTAGCCCTCTTATGGTGTTGCCATTTGTGCATAGATCCGACATAAGTTATAAGGCTCATCATAAAGGCATGGAAGAGCCTGAAGAGGTTTTCCTCCCGAAGACCGCCCCGACTGTTGGAGATCCTGAGAGATTAATCGGACGACTCTTTCCGCTTTGAAAGTCGGTTAATTATGCGGCCGTTCTGTCCATTGGCTTCGATGATCATGCACAGTACACGGATGAAGTCCACCCTTGCTTTCCGCCGCCCCCCAGCCGTTTGCAGCCTAATGTCGGTGTCGGCTAGTGGTTTCCAGTTTTTGGGTTTAGGTCACCTTCTGGTGGGTCGATATCAATGAAGTACAGACGTTTACAGTGACAGCTTGAGGCCCATTTCCTTGATGCAGACTTCGACACAGCCGACGGCCTCCTGAAGGGAGATCTGTACGTAGCCCTGCGAGCCATCGACACTCCATATGTTGATATCGTCCGCGTAGATAGCGAACTTGATGCCTTCCATGCTTGAGAGCTCGGTGACTAAGCTGCACGTGGCAATGCATAGGAATATAAAAAAATGTTGTGTCGAAGGCTACTTCTGCTTGTCTTCCATTGCTTGCCGCCATTTCATTCTGTGGCAAAGCATCTACCGGCTAATTCACTGGAACCCGGGACAAACGCCTACTCTGTTTCTCTGGGAAACATCTAATAAGGGCGACATTTAAAGTGTCGTATACAAGGAAAAGGCCTATTTTGATACATAATATAGAAATGGCTGTCTGAACGATAACGCAGAATACTTAACAGTATTCTCGTCTACAACTAAATATACTCCCACACGGAGTATTCCTGGGCCTTCCGTGGTTCGTACGGTAGAGATTCAGAAAAAAAAGAAAATGGGGACATCAGCAAGCACCATCCAACGGTGGGATTTCCTAAATGTGAAATTAAAGCCACCAGCTTCACTTTCACAAGGATAGCCATGGACGTCCCCACACTCCACACAAAACGCGGATGTGACATCACGTACGCATCGTGTTTTTTGTTCGCTTTGTATCAGGGCAAAAGTTCCCGCAGCACGAACCATTCGTTGAGCGAAATAGGAGCGCTAGATAGGGACACCAGCTGAAAGACAGTTACACATCATGTGTCGCCAAATACTACTCTGATGATTTGAGAATATCAAGCTTTTGTCATCTAAACGCGATTGTGGAACGCGTTGGAAAATATGCGCAGTCATACTTCTACTTCAATAATAGCAGTCATTGAGTTGTACACAATATGCCTTGAGAAGTGCACAACGCTCACTTTGCACCATGTTCTCACTTGGCATTTTCCTATGGTAGCATATCTCGCATTGGCGCTAAATCAAAGCCAACTATATGATAGAATATTTGGAATTTACGTTGTACCTTTCTGTAGCCAATGCGTTTAATCAGAACGAACAGCGAACGATCTGTAGGTGTGTGGTTCCATTATAGCACTCGACGATGATGAATATAGATACAGTCAATGCGGTGCGACACAAGTGGCAACGCCAGTTTTGTACAGTGAAGTGCCATCGCGAGAAATTCGAAAACGCGTGTCTACGTTTCAATGCTGGTCGTTGAATGTTGGGTGTCTTAAGGGTGCGTAAAAGGATTCTATGCCTCGCAATTCATTCCACTCAGCTAGCAATGGCAATATGACGTCACGTCATAAGCCGGGAAAGTTTTTCTTACCTGATGTGCCGCACGACCAAAGTTATTACGTGGTGCTGAGGAGAATGCAACTGATCCGGCTCTGGGTAGTCTAGCCAATACCACCCAGACAGTTCAAGGACAATATTTGAGCGACTGCACTCGTTCCAAGCGCAACAAGGCATCAGAGGTTTGCACCATGTGTGCTTCGTGCCTTTTGTTTACCCCCTCTTCAGCGAAAGAGCACATCTTCAATTCTGATAGCGCCCTCTGAATAACAAGAGCGCCGAATCAAACTCACGCGTCCTTCCTTTTTGAGCAATTGAATTTTATTTACGATTCTGCTTATCGTAATATCCCTCATTGCCTTTTCACCGCTCAGCACAGCCATCGGTGCTGCCCAATTTGCTTCTTGCGTATTTTTCTCATGGCGCGACAAATTTGGATCGAAATTCATTTCACATATACACAGAACGCGCCTGAAGAAGAGTGCCTTGTTCTTAGGGGACACGTATGTTGAAATACACCCTGGCACACTGAGCACCTCGAAGCGACAGTAAATTCACGTTTTAGTTCCATACATTTGCACTGAACACTTGGCTTGTTTTCGACTGGGCACTGCCACGCGCAAGGTTGTTTTGGTGTTGAGCATAGGAGACGCCGATCTCAGTGTCGCCTGTTCTTTGGGTCCTCATTTTTATAATGCAGCAAACATGTAAATTCAACTGGAGACATTGTCATGGACTGAAATTGGACCACGCCTACAAAAGATGAGGAGACTGATAAATAGCAGGTCAGAGCAACTGGAGAATGTATAATGAGGTCATGCACACTTTCACACTCAATGTGAATGTTTACGCTGATGTCAATTTTACACTTGAGCGGGAGCGTCTTGTCTACTGCGTCCTTGAAGGCTAGCAGAGAAGGCCTCGTTGACTGCACAAGCCTTCAGATATGGAATTTGCCAGTACCGGGGATTTCCATGCTTCTTTGAAGTACGCGGTACCCGATAATCTATGATCGGACAGTGTTGGAAACATTGCGAAAAAAATCTGTTTATACTGGTACGCAGCGACGGGGGCGTCGTCTTATTACTGCACTCTAACCTTTTGCAAGTTCATCACCTAATCTATGGGGCAAAATATAAAAATCGCATGTAAAGCCTGCCTTGGCCCTGCGAGTAGAAATGGGTGGAAATCAATTTCATGAAATTGTCACGCGGCGCACATACGGAACCATGTAATTACTGCGAGGCGCGGCCAAAAAGTAAAGGCTTTTGTAAATTCGAGATCGTCTCCTTTCTTTTCATGAAATACTATATGTAGTACCTGCTAGTCCTAGCACCTCTGTGAAAGTGTCACAGCTTTAAAGAACGCAAGAAAGGGACCATAGCGAATGCTGCAAGCATTTGTCGCAACCAGCTGCTTTTCAAAAAATAGTCCAAACTAGTAAGTGAGCCTTGTACTCCTTGAGGTGCCTGAGGTTCATCTCGCACTCTGTCTTTTGTCTGTCCTGGAAGCTTCTTTGTGGTGAAGAATATGAGCACGAGCCCCAAGCCACCTAAGATTGATCATGGATGTGTCACCATGGATCGATCAATCCAAGTTGCACACTCTTCCTTGCTTTCTCAGGGCCTTGGGGGAAGCAATGTCCTTTAAACTAGTGTGCGGAAGGCTACTATATTGATGTTCGCGGACCAATACTGCTGTACCATACGTAACTAATGTACTCTAGCCAAGGTTGCGAAATGCACGCTGTGTGCTCGTCGACACTTCCGCTCACTTTTATGCGTGATAGTGAGCCAGCAAATAGCTTGTCTTTGCACTGATGTTCTGGATGTTGCTCACGAACTCCGTAATGTAGGCAACTTGGGGGATTTCGCGAGGAGTGTGGGCTGGTGGCGGTTGAGTGAGTATGTAAAATTGCCGACCTTCGAGGAAATGGAGAAAATAAGGCACCGCCAAGTACGCCGCCAGAAGTTCCCGACCGAAGGCGCTGTGTCAACCCTCTATCGGCGAGTGCCACAGTCCACTGAAGAACTGCAGCAGTACTCTTCGGACGGCGATGTCAAGGCGTCCACCGTGAGTGACATCAGAGTGTCGCACTTCGGATGTACGTGGAGGGTAGCGCTGGCGAGCGCTTCCTTTATGGAGCTGAAAGCTTTAGCTCCGTCCGCTGTCCAGGATATGGGCACGTTCGCCCTTGTCTGACTAGACAAGAGTGCTTTGAGCGGTTGCAAGATGACAGCGATGCGAGGACCGAAGCGCCGGTAATAATTGATGCCGCCAAGGAACTCTCTCAGTTGCTTCCTAGTGGAAGGCAGGGTGAACTGCACTACGGCTTCCACGCGAATGGAAAAGGAGATATCCCATGGGAGCTGACGCGGTGGCCAAGGAAGTGCAGTGCGCCGACACCGAACTCGCCCATTCACCCACTCACCACTAAGTCGTACTTGCGTAACCGTCAAAAGATTTGACGCAAGTGGAGTTCACGTTCGTCTGTCGAAGCGCTGAAGACGAGGATGTCCTCAATATGCATGCAAAAACAGCAGCTCAATTCACGAAGAACCTGGTGAACAGAACGTTGAAAAGTTTGTGCAGCATTTCCCAGACTAAATGGAAAGGAGGGTTTTTCATCCATGCCAAAAGATGTTATGCCTGCATACGATACGTCGGAAGGCTCTGCAGGTGTCTGATCGTATGCCTTGACAAGGTCAGTCTTGATGGCTATCATGCACCCGCGCATCAACGCCATAATATCCAGAGTGTGAGGGCTAAGATATCGGCCCGGTACGGTCACTTTATTGAGGGCCCGGTAGCCACCAAATGCCCACCTGTCCTCTGAAGGCTGGGGGACCATGTGTAACGGTGATGGTCACGCTCCAGAGGGAGGACGAACGTACCCGAGCTGAAGCATATGCTGGAGATCCTGCCGCGCTATCTTGCATATGCTGGAGATCCTGCCGCGCTATCACGAAGGCGAAGTGCAAAAACCGGTCCTGCCTGAGATGCAATGCGATGTGCAGCAATATCGCCTACTGGGTCTTCCAGGGAAGGCGCACGAATGACACACTATTGTGTCTTGCGGAAGTACAATTTTCCGTAGGGTTTCTGTGGTGACAGTTACTAGGTGGAGCCGAGCAATACCTCGCTAAAATGCTATGCCATTACTAATTCAGTAGGAAGACGGGAGCACAGACATCGCCATGGTCGATGTCAATGGGCTCGCACGCAACATTGTCGTGTCGTCTTGGGGTCGGTTCCGTACCCTGGGCGGTGATTAAGCGAAACGGCTTGTGGAGTTCTTCATCAAGAATGTAGTCGGTGTCACTGAGCTGCACCACACGGTGCCAGCAACTAATGGCGGCAGCTGCCGAAGACAGAACTTCCCATCCCAGAATTAGCTGGCAGGAGTTCTCGGATAGCACGGTTAATTCTATATGATGTCCGATATCCAACGTTCACTTTGGCCTTTAATCTTGGCTTCAACTAAACTATGTACCAGGGCTTTTTTCTCGAGATATGTTTCCCATTTTTGTTTGACTTCGTCTTGTGGCCTCTGCTCCTTTTTTGCCCGCCATGTATCGAGATGCTTCCCGTCGATTCTCAATTGCGTCCTGAATTTCCCTGTTCCACCATCGTTTTGGCTTTCGCTTTCCCCTCCAGCAACTCGTTTGTTTTTCTTTCGTATTTTAGTCCTTATTAGATTAATAAGCTATTCTATCCACACTTTGCATTTGTCGCTCACTATGTCCTCGATTGTTGCAACTACATTCCTATTTGTTTTTCACTAGAAAAGACGCGACTCTTAGATGCTTTCTTACATCTCATAGCCCATTTACAAGTTATGCGTTTATGGTCACTTCCCAAGCGCACTCCCTTCTCATGGATCTGGACCGCTTCGATGAGCAATGTTAAACTGCGGTTCAGACCAACTGGAGAATGTATAATGAGGTCATGCACACTTTCACACTCAATGTGAATGTTTACGCTGATGTCAATTTTACACTTGAGCGGGAGCGTCTTGTCTACTGCGTCCTTGAAGGCTTGCAGAGAAGGCCTCGTTGACTGCACAAGCCTTCAGATATGGAATTCGCTAGTACCGGGGATTTCCATGCTTCTTTGAAGTACGCGGTACCCGATAATCTATGATCGGACAGTGTTGGAAACATTGCGAAAAAAATCTGTTTGTACTGGTACGCAGCGACGGGGGCGTCGTCTTATTACTGCACTCTAACCTTTTGCAAGTTCATCACCTAATCTATGGGGCAAAATATAAAAATCGCATGTAAAGCCTGCCTTGGTTCTGCGAGTAGAAATGGGTGGAAATCAATTTCATGAAATTGTCACGCGGCGCACATACGGAACAATGTAATTACTGCGAGGCGCGGCCAAAAAGTAAAGGCTTTTGTAAATTCGAGATCGTCTCCTTTCTTTTATGAAATACTATATGTAGTACCTGCTAGTCTTAGCACCTCTGTGAAAGTGTCACAGCTTTGAAGAACGCAAGAGAGGGACCATAGCTAATGCTGCAAGCATTTGTCGCAACCAGCTGCTTTTCAAAAATAGTCCAAACTAGTAAGTGAGCCTTGTACTCCTTGAGGTGCCTGAGGTTCATCTCGCACTCTGTCTTTTGTCTGTCCTGGAAGCTTCCTTGTGGTGAAGAATATGGGTACGAGCCCCAAGCCACCTAAGATTGTCATGGATGTGTCACCATGGATCGATCAATCCAAGTTGCACACTCTTCCTTGCTTTCTCAGGGCCTTGGGGGAAACAATGTCCTTTAAACTAGTGTGCGGAAGGCCACTATGTTGATGTTCGCGGACCAATACTGCTGTACCATACGTAAGTACTCCCAATGTACTCTAGCCAAGGCTGCGAAATGCACGCTGGGTGCTCGTCGACACTCCCGCTCACTTTTATGCGTGATAGTGCGCCAGCAAATAGCTTGTCTTTGCACTGATGTTCTGGATGTTGCTCACGAACTCCGTAATGTAGGCAAGTCGAGGGATTTCGCGAGGAGTGTGGGCTGGTGGCGGTTGAGTGAGTATGTAAAATTGCCGACCTTCGAGGAAATGGAGAAAATAAGGCACCGCCAAGTACGCAGCCAGAAGTTTCCGACCGAAGGCGCTGTGTCAACCCTCTATAGGCGAGTGCCACAGTCCACTGAAGAACTGCTGCAGTACTCGTCGGACGACGATGTCAAGGCGTCCACCGTGAGTGACATCAGAGTGTCGCACTTCGGACGTACGTGGAGGGTAGCGCTGGCGAGCGCTTCCTTTATGGAGCTGAAAGCTTTAGCTCCGTCCGCTGTCCAGGATATGGGCACGTTCGCCCTTGTCTGACTAGACAAGAGTGCTTTGAGCGGTTGCAAGATGACAGCGATGCGAGGACCGAAGCGCCGGTAATAATTGATGCCGCCAAGGAACTCCAGTTGCTTCCTAGAGGAAGGCAGGGCGAATTGCACTACGGCTTCCACGCGTATGGAAAAGGAGATATCCCATGGGGGCTGACGCGTTGGCCAAGGAAGTGCAGTGCGCACACACCGAACTCGCCCTTTCACCCACTCACCACGAAGTCGTACTTGCGTAACCGTTAAAACATTTGACACAAGTGGAGTTCACGTTCGTCTGTCGAAGCGCTGAAGACGAGGATGTCCTCAATATGCATGCAAAAACAGCAGCTCAGTTCACGAAGAACCTGGTGGACAGAACGTTGAAAAGTTTGTGCAGCATTTCCCAGACTAAATGGCATGGAGAGTTTTTCAACCATGCCAAAAGATGTTATGCCTGCATACGATACGTCGGAAGGCTCTGCAGGTGTCTGATCGTGTGCCTTGACAAGGCCAGTCTTGCTGGCTATCATGCACCCGTGCATCAACGCCATAATATCCAGAGTGTGAGGGCTAAGATATCGGCCCGCTACAGTTACTTTATTGAGGGCCCGGTAGCCACCAAATGCCCACCTGTCCTCTGAAGGCTGGGGGACCATGTGTAACTGCGATGGTCATGGTCCAGAGGGAGGACGAACGTACCCGAGCTGAAGCATACATATGCTGGAGTTCCTGCCGCGCTATCTTGTACCCGGCAGCGGTGAGACGAAGGCGAAGTGCAAAAACCGGTCCTGCCTGAGATGCAATGCGATGTGCAGCAATATCGCCTACTGGGTCGTCTAGGGAAGGCGCACGAATGACACACTATTGTGTCTTGCGGAAGTACAATTTTCCCTAGGGTTTCTTTGGTGACAGTTACTAGGTGGAGCCGAGCAATACCTCGCTAAAATGTTATGCCTTTACTAATTCAGTAGGAAGACGGGAGCACAGACATCGCCATTGTCGATGTCAATGGGCTTGCACGCAACAATGTCGTGTCGTCTCGGGGTTGGTTCCGTACCCTGGGCGGTGATTAAGCGAAACGGCTTGTGGAGTTCTTCACCAAGACTGTAGTCGGTGTCACTGAGCTGCACCACACGGTGCCAGCAACTAATGGCGGCAGACGCCGAAGACAGAACTTCCCATCCCAGAATTAGCTGGCAGGAGTTCTCGGAGAGCACGGTTAATTCTATATGATGAACGTTGTCCTTGATGAGTATGCGCGCTGTACACATAGCTGAATTCGAAATAGGGCTCCCTTGAGCCGCAACGATCGTGAGACCATTGTAAGGCGGCATAATTTTCTTGAGACTGGAACACAAATTAGCTTCAATGACAGAAAATGTCGGGGAGGCTTTGGCATGAACTTGTCCGAATCGAAAAGGTGGTGAAGCGCAAAGCGACGCCTTGAACCGTTACGTTAGTCTGAGAATCTACGAGATGGTTATGGCGGATGTCGATGACAAGCTTAAAGTGCCACAAGACATCGGCACCACCAATTGGCACGGGGATGTCGGCGATCAAGAAGATCCACCAAAATGTCCATCATAAGCCTAGGTCAACGGTCAGAGACCTCTGCCCAGAGGTCCGTGTAGGCGTGCCGTTAAGCGCTGTGACAAGAGGCGTTGTGTGACTTCTACGGCGGTCTCCAACGTAGCAGGTATCACGCATACCTCAGCGCCGGTGTCGATAAAGTATCTTACCTATGTAACACCGGTGATGCCCCGGTGTTCCCCACAGAAACACTTCAATCGTTGCTAATGGCTTGCTCTACCACGGCCACGACGACGTTAGACGCCGACAGCCCGGATGCATTAGCAGAAACTCGTTAGCATCGCATCTGACGCCAGAACACTACACATACGCTGTCTGATGGCACCGCCACCAGGATGAGCCCCACGGCAACGACAGCAGACCTACACTACAGGCCAGCCTTCAAGGTGCGCCGCTCCTAAGATGATGTTATTACGTTGCAGAATATTTCGGCGTCATCGTCTGCGTCCGCCTACGCGGCGGGAAAAGCAACCGCCGTAGCAACTCATGGCACCCGACCAACTAAGGTCTCCGTCGTGGCGCAGCTACTTTAGTGAACAAAATTGAACTGATCAAACTGAAGTGCGTCGGAAATACTCTACACTACGTTTGAACAAAAACATACGTAAATGACTGCTCGGAGTGTAACGTGAATGCACGAAGAATCACAATTCTGTTATGAGAAAGCTTAAATAATTCCAGCAATCCATAGGCAAGTTGTATATATAAGGCATATCCGTCACCTGCCGACTAAAGCCTCTCCTCATCGAAGCGCATTTTGTGTGCTGACAATAGGACGAGATTTATTTCACACCACTGCTTATTTACGATAAAAAATAAATTAAATGAAGATCTTAACTGCAAAATAACCATATTGATAGTGAGACCAATTTTCTCATTTTTACCTGGCATGAGGCTCACCCGATCTTTCTCTATCCATATCTATCAACATTCACATAATCACTTCAGTTGATCGTTGTACACTTTCAAGTGTGGTACTTTATAGCCTTCTTAAATTTCGTGTTCATTGATAATGTAATAAAGAAAATGGCTAACGGTAGAAGCCTTCTCCATTACGCTTGATTTGATTTCTCCTTTTCTACTGTCTTGTCGATTTATTATGATTTCGTTTATTCTCACATTAATTACAACATCGAATCATGGGAAAGCAGGCAGAGCAGCCGCACGACCTCTTTGCAAGCTATTCAGAACCGAGATATTCGCTAATACCGCTTTCATCCCGTAGTGTAGCGTCCATCAATTACTGTTTACACATAATACCTTAAGTTTGTCTGGTCTTAATAAGTATACCCTGGCCATTTTTGTTTATAGGGGACTTAGTGATGACATTCCCGTATACATAATACCTAATACATCCGTTTAATTCTAAGAATGCTAGATGTGCTGGCAACAATAATTTCATTCTAGCCATCGTTCGCACCAACTGCGGGAAGCAGGGGTTAGATTTGTCAGGAATTTTTTTTTTTTGAATTCGCTACCGTCTCACTTAAGACTACTGAATGATCATAGGTTTCAACCGATGGTAAGCGCTTCGTCTTGGATTCGTCTGACTGCGGTTCTTCACTGCCATAGGTGTTGTTGTTGTTTTAGTTTTCCACTTATTTTTATATGTTCTCGCACTCTTGTATCCTTTTCCTATCCTTTATCTTGTTTTCTTCTTGCAGTTTGCTCACTTGCACGTGATTTATGATCTTGTATACCCAATTACTCTTTTTTTTCCTTTATAGATATGTCTCCCCTATTTGTTTGTTCTTTTTTACTCCTATTGATAAGCTCTCCTTCCTTTACGTGTTCAATGGCTTTTGATATCGCTGTTTTTATGCTTGCCTTCTTCAATCTTACTGATTTTGCGATTATTTATTCTACCTACTGGTCATTTTTTTCGTAATATTCACATTGTTATCATGCAAAGAAGATTCCAGTTCAGTTCCTAACTAGGGGACCTCCTTCTGTACATACTTTCCATGTATTCATCCTTCTGTTTGACGTCAAGCATGTTGATCCTCATTCTGAGAAGGCGATGCGAACGTGACCTCACGCCGCCATAGCGTTCCACTTTCAAAGACGAAACAAACATTCGCAGCTTCTCAGTATCATGCTTGCAGACTTTCGAGTGAGCAATGGACGAGGGGCACATTCAGTCAGCATAGCTCCATCAGTATTGATCCGCCACCTGGTGAAGAATCTTTCAGGTGTGTTTCCAGTGGCTTCGTTTCCTGCCGTGTGACGGCGTGAGCGGCACTTTTTCGTACTTTAAACGTCGTACCGGCAGAACACGCAGCAAGCATGCACCTTCGAGTCTGGTAGCAGTTCAATCAAGTTTTATTCAGTTGCTGTACGTACCGAAACCGTGATAAAGTTACGGCGCGGGCGGTATCAGTGTATTCCGGATACATTTGCCCACCTGGTTCTTCATGTAACGCACGTCGTAGTTTAATTACTATTGCTCACCTGCCGATGCAAAGTAAGCAGCTTCGATTCCGGCCGCAGTAGTCGCGTTTTCGGAGCAGGCGAAGGTGCTAAAGGCCCATGTTCTGCGTGCTTTCAATCCACGTTAAAAAAGTACAGGTTATGCAAAATTTCCGACGGTATCCACTACGGTATATTTTATAATTATATTGTGGTTTTAGCACGTAAAGTGGGCGCACATAATATTACCATTCTTATCGGTGAAGTCCTTTGTGTTTCACCTGGATGAAAATTTGGCCGCACTTCATTAATCAATGTACACTGACTGCTCCGCTGATGCAGAGCAGGTTTCATGTTTGATAAATGAGCGCTAGATATAATATCACGCAGGGTGGCCGCTGAAAAATCATCAGTTCTAACTAATGACACATAAACCACTCTTTCTCCTCACTGCGGCAGAACTCTCCATGACTTCGTTTAGGAAGAGAAATTTGTCAAGTAAGAAATTATTAGTTAGATCATCAAGCATTTGTTCCTAATGCATGCAAGTCCTCTCGCCATGGAGTGCGCGCTATTTTCATCTTGGCTTCTGCATCTTAGCACGTCCGTGAGTTTTGGTGTGGTTTGTATAATTCCTAGTGAATTTCTGTGCCACGACTCAGGCATGTTTTCTTTCTGCAAGCTCAGGGCCCCTGAACTACAACTTCCTGACCTTGGCAGCCTCTCAAGCCATCGTTAAAGAAACAGTACCGTTATGTGACCCCCTACACAAAATTCACATAACATTACGGAACTCACCTGCGCACGTGAGTTCTCAAAGAAACAAAAAAGTCTCAAGTGCGCGTTTCGGGGATGCAGCCAACTTAAGATTACTCACTGTTGCCTAAATTAATCGACTAATACTTTCTTATAATGTATTCCCAGCGCTAGCAAAAGCAAATGGATCAGGATAGGGAGCACGCCATAAAGGCAGAACGCTGGTCTTTCAACTGATCTTTATTGCAACAAGGAGGATATATAAGCATTCGTACGTGCGCCAACAACACAGGTAAAGCGGTGTGGAGTATGCGTGATACCAAGGGAATCGCACATACAAGGCAGTCTATTTGCCACGGAAGGTGTCCTAATGCACTTGTCACTTTCGCTTTTAATGCGATATTTTTCATAAATCAGACGGCGCTGCTCCTCTTTATATCTGCCGAAAACTCGTGTGCAGGAGATGTCGGGCGTACATTCGCATCGTTTGCACTGGTCGACTGAATGACTGGCACTAGCTATTGTCTTAACCTGCCCCCCATATGCTCAGTCGATCTGACGATGACACATCGTATGGTCTGACCAATGTAGCAGTTCCCACGAGGCTGTCGAATTCTATAAACAACCCCTGCACTGCATGTAATAAAAGGATAAACGTGCTCTTTTGTTCCTCAAGGCCGTTTGTGCTCACGGTTCTTCACCGTCGGGACATACGGGACAGCTTTCCCGTCGCAGTTTTCAGCTACGGGAAAGCTACAGCGCTCATCCTCTATGTTTCATGTCCCTTAGTCTGTCTTTTGCGCTGCTACAATGCATATATATGTTCAAAGTGGCCCAAATTTCCGTGGTATTTCAGTACACTGACACCGCACTTGGCAGCTGTCTTTTTAAGTCGGCGCGACAGGTTGCGCAGCTAGGGAACAGCAACCGGTCGTTTCTCCGGCTTTGCACGATCACCTCTTTTCTGTCCTCTCCTTGAAGTTCACTTCCTTGGGGAAGCCCTCCAGCACGGGAGCGACGATCTGCTGCGGGAAACCAGCCTCAGTCAAACGCTTGCTGTAGGCTCACTGCCAGCTCATGTTCGCACGACTTCATTAGGGCTGCGCGCAGGCGGTTGGTAGCGATTGAACGCTTGATACCTTAGAATGAGCCGAATTTTGATTAAGAATAAGCTTTTTGAACGAGACTTATACTTCCAGCACACATGTTCTTCCAGTTTAAGGCTCCTATCAAGAAAGTGGAGGCGATCATGAAAGGGCATCTCGTGGGTGAAGCTGAGACCAGGAGCGGAGCGTTCAAACAGGTTAAAAACACTATACTCAAAATTGTACTCTGCTCTCTTGGCGTACTCAGTTTACATATTACGATGTAGTAGTTCACATTAAGGACATTTCTAACATTAGCATCATCAGGGAGGGGACGTATGCGCTTGTCCCAGTGCGTTAAAAACAAAGCACATAAATGTGGCGCGAGAAATCAACCAATGCAAAGCCCATTCTTTTGAATGAAACATTCCCCGATAAAAGCTATAAATGTAATTGAAAGAAAAAATTAGGCATCTCAAGGAAGCTGAGAAATAGATGAATTCTTGCGTTAAAGGCTACCTGGTCAAGCTCGTCAACGCTCTTACTGTTCTGAGGAAATCAGGGAACTCACTGTGTTCAAATCACAGAGCGCAAGGAATAAAAAAGTCAACCTTACGCATTTAAGGTGGTCCATGCAGCCACAGTTCATCTTGCCTAGCGTGTCGCTTACCCATACAGCTTGCAACATAAAGAAACTAAAAACAATTAGACGCAGAGGGAATTTCACTAAAGTGCTTTCTTTATTAAATATAGATAACGTCTGTATGACAGATTATCAAAAGACATACATATTGAGGAAAAAACTAGAACGTGCATCGCGTGACGTAAAACATATTGCATACACCACCTTCATTAGGACGATACTAGAATATTCAGCGGTTGTTTGGAGTCCCCATCAAGTAACCCTTAAGAAGAATCTGGAAAGAATAGAGACTGACGGCGCACTTTATTTTTTCAACGTAACGAAGGAAGGAATCGGTCACGCTGATGTTACAGAGATGTAACTTAGATCCTCTTGTACTACGGAGAATAAAATATAGGCGAAAGGTATTTTTTCCAAATAATGCACGATCAACTTAAGATTGATAAGCTCAAATATTTACACGCCCCAGGCTAAAGAAACCCCCGAACTAACCACGATTGCGTCATAAAACCATACCGAACAAATACTGACACGTTTCGATACACTTTCTTCCCAGATGTCATAGAAATGGGGAACAAACTACCAAACGCTATTGTTGTGTTAAACGATGTCACCGGCTTCGGAAATGCTGTAGAGACGCATTTACGAGACTGGTCAATTTAATTCTTTTCACCGCCAAATGATGTAAGCGACCTCATATTCATTGTAAATATTTTGAAAAATCTCAGTGAATTTTTAATTGTTATTTTGAATTGTTTTTGTATTCTGAATTGTTATTGAAGGAAACACCTGTTTTCATTGTGAAGTGCCAAGTATTATGCAACTTTATGTACACTGTACATTTTTTGTGTGTGTAATTGTATTGTCCTCTCTGTTATGGCCCTCTATGAGCGTTGACAGTATTATTAAATAAATAAATAATAAATAAATAAATAAATAAATAAATAAATATGGGAGTGACAGACTTGCTACATCGTTTCCTTACTGTACAGAGCGCAATAATGACGGAGCGATGCAAACAAACGTAAAGGAAAAGAAGAATGCCTCCGCATATCAATATCCGCTGTGCTTCGCGTCATGAACCAAAGGTAAGAAGCGGTGTCGCTTACTATCGTCTGAGTCGCTTCAACGAGCAGCAGCCCAGGATCGACGAAGTCGTGTCGCGCCCTCCCGGGTCACAATTTCTGCACGATTGTCCCTGCACAGTGGCTCTGGCTCCTCGTGTTTTGATACAATAGTTCATACAATAGTTTTTTTTGTGTGTGGCATGTTAAAACCATGCTATTTAATGTAATCACTTGTGTATTTTTTTAATGCTCTTATGTTTTTCACTTCTATCGCTACTGTTGCTATGAAGTGCTTACTTCATCAATTGTCTCTGTACAGGAGGCCCGATGCAGTCTCTTGACTATGGGACCTCTTTCTGTATACTAAATGCCTGTAACTTTTCATACTTTTCAACATTTCATAATAAAATTGATTCTGATTCTGATTCGGTGTGCGCTTGAGGAAATGCGTGTTTTTGGGAGCACTATTTTCTTTTGATATATACTGCTTATGTGAAATTGCTACATTGTGTATTGTAATGGCAGCTGGTGATCAAGCAATCCAGATCTCATAACAGCTGTGGCAATGTCAAGCTAAAATGAGAAATATGTAATAATAATGAGTAGCAAAACGTTACGTATGCTCTAAATATTAGGTCATGATCGTTTAGACGTTAAAGAGAAGGTGCCCAGGTAAATAATTTCATTTGTTTTTGTATCCACACTCTTAGATGTAGGGAGACTACTACCAGAGATAAAGAATCGTATTACTCTGTCCAGAGTTCTTTAGTGCTATGTGAGATCAGTACAGGGTTAATTGCGGAATTTACTCTTTCGTTCAAGCAAGAGTAACGTACTCGCTTGCTTTCCTACTGAGTTCCCATCTCGCGGAACTCGCACGCCGACGTAATGTGAACAGCCTCCAGTACTGAGTTCTTGGCAAGTCTTGCGCATCTAGCCGCAGCAGCCGCACAACGAAGCAACAGCTTGCAGGCGGCACACATCGACTTAATAGCAGTACTATTCCATAAACGCGACACTCTTCAAGTATGCCGCTGAAAGCCTGCACATGCGCAGACGCGCGCAAACGGATGGCATCTGATAGCTGCGCATTGATGACATTGTAAGAAAATCGGGGGAGTCGCGCTTTTATTACACTATTGAAAGTTCTCACTAAGGTTCCATCTTTATCGTTTAGCTTTGTACGTCTGAGTGTTTAGGTTTGATTGTCATCTCTCGTTAAGTTATAGTTACAGTAAAGAATAAACCTTTTATTATGTGCAAGTCTTAATCGTTGTTTCTCAACTGCCCCAAAGACGGGCCGATGGTCGGTGAAGTAGCAAGCAGACGTCTCAACGGCTGCGGCACAGTCCTTTAGGGCCAAGGTTTGGCTTTGGCAAACCAGGTCGATCTTGGTTCCCCATCGTGTAGTCTGCATGTTAGGGTCACTTATGCCAGATGCAGGTTGAAGTTATCTTTAAGTACAACGTTAAGAGAGTCCACAGTCCGGTTACAGGCCCTTGCCATGAGACACATTTCCTGGGCACTGCCACGCTTTCGGACACCGCTGTCCACCAGTTCAATGGTTTCTTGGATTGAGTTGCTTGGTGACACGTAGAGCGCTTCATTGACCGGACCAGTTACTACGAGCCGGACGGCACATGGTTCATCGTTCGTAACTGCTACACCGTTTCACCTGCTGCTACTCTGACGTCATGCCAGATAGCGCGGAGGGCGGCGCTGCCAGATGCGGCGGTCCCTAGGCAACAGCTCAGCTCGCGGTGTGGCCACCAGGCACAGCGAAACAGCGAGAATACGGCCGATACAGATCTCCCTACAAAAAGAAAAACAAAGAAAGATAAAGCCAAGATAGGCAGTTGGCGATAGTTCGCCTTCAGATGTTTCGAGTTAGAACTATAGAGAAAGGAAAACAAGATAAGATTAGACAATCTCATGGACCCCAGTTGTCCTATGGACCTAGCGCACCTGGTAGTTGGTGAGCGCAACTGGCCTGCACTTGTTTCGGTTTCATTGGCACGAATTTCATATTACCCTGCGTAACCGACACTTGGCTACAGCGAAAGTTGGTCGTTTCAGACCGCTTCCCGTCGCCCAAATAGCAAAGCTATTATTTGTCGTTGTGGTTTAGCGATTCCCTAATTCGTGTAGTTCTATTTCTCGTTTGAATTATGTTCATGACGTAATTTCTATTTCGGTTACGCAATAACAGAAGGAGATAAAATAATCACATTTCGCTACGGCTTTACTCCTTGGGCTTACGTTTCTGTATTCTTTGGGAACAAGCGGTCAATCTGTATTTCAATTAAAGAAAGTGAGTTTCCGCAGTGTTTTTAATTCCACGGCGAGGTAGACGCTGAGCATAAAAAGTGGACAATGACAACAGCATGAAAGTCAAACGAACGTGATAGTGCGAAACTCAAAATGCGGGTTGAACTGTGCCCCGCCACGGTGGTCTAGTGGCTATGGTACTAGGCTGCTGATCCGAGGGACGGAATCGCGGCCTCGGAGATTTCATTTCGATGGAGGCGAAATGGTCAGGCCCCTATGCTGTGCGATATCAGAGCACGTTAAAGAACCCCAGGTGGTCGAAATTTCCGGAGCCCTTCACTACGGTGTCCCTTATAATCGGTGCTGGTATAGGGAAGTTAAACCTCACAAATTAATCATCAGGTTCAACTGTGAGCCGAGCCACCCCTAGGAGACATCCTTTACGGAATGTTCGCCCAGAGTCGCCGTAAGGAGACGCAAACTCTGTTTCTTTAGCAAACCTCGTCGCACTTACAAGCTTCGCCCGAAACGGGCCTCACCTGTTGTCTCACACATGAAAACAGCGACGCAACCGATTTTGACCCAACCTTCCCGCTGACATGCGTGGGCTAGCCATCGTCGTCATCTGCCTATCTTATGTTCATTGCAGGATGAAGGCCTCTCCCAATGCTATCCATCCTCGCCTGTCTTGCGCGAGCTGATTCCACCTGATGAGTGCATATTCTTAATTTCTTCCCCCCCCCCCCTATCTCACTCTCTGTCGTCCACGGCTACGCTTGCCCTCTTTGTATCCATTCCGTCGTTCTAACTGTCATCGGTTGTTTAGTCTTCTCATCACGTGATTGTACTGTGATGTAACCTCTGGTACGCGAATCGTAAATGTGTTGAGAATAGTAGGGCCGAAGAACAAAAAGCACGCAACGTTTTTTGCTTAAATTCCGTTCTTATGCATAGAAATTTACCAAATTTGGACGTATGATATTTTGTGGGTGTATGAAAACAATTGCGTAATATTGATTACGACCTTTCTTTTCTATTTCTCGCGCTTGCGTCCTCTGGCGTTTGATGAGAGCACTAGTTCGTACGTATAGTCGTGACGTAGTTCCTGCGGCCGTATATCGCGGAGTGTGCTCTCTTATCTTTTTTTGCTTTCCGTGCACTAGGAGAGCAGAACGGCGACGGAATGTTTCCGTCGGCCGTGGCCGTGCGTAGCCCCTCGGACTCCGCCATTTCGACCAGTTCGCTTTCCGAACGCTGCCTGCAAAGTGTGATGCCGAGCTGGCAGAGTGCGCGTGTTTTGTGCGGGAAGTTTTACTACGTTCTCGCCCCCGAACGGGAAAGCTTTGTTGCTACGGCAGTGGGAGACGTCGAGACGTCCGCATTGCGATAGCGACCATTTCGGCGTGTCGCGGCGCACAAGCAGACAAGTTCGTCCTCGCACATAGCTTGGAAGGTAAGTCGTGCATCTGTTATATTTGTATGTGTCTTAATCGGCGACGAGGCACGTGTAGATGTCGTTATTCATGGTGCGCCGTTCGTAAAGCAGAATTAATGGTTTAAAAAAGGAGGCGTTAACCGCATTTAGAAACGACTTGGTAAAAATGCTTCTCCACGTACACCAATGACGATTATACTTACGTGAATCGCAGAAGTCAAACGACGAGCTCGAGAGCCCATTCATGAAGAAAACTTCTGTGATATTTCTGGCTAGAAGGACGCAATTGACATGCAAGGTTCAAGTTCATATGGGCATCAGAGAAAGGCTGGGGTGAGCACGAATAACATCTGGTGTTTTACGTGCCAGCAGGAGAATTAGCATCCGTTCGTTTGGAGCTTATAGCTACAACGCAATATATACGGATTTCTCAGAAACGAAGAATTCTTAGATAAGGAAATTCTGTCCTGGCCTGGGGATCGAAGGCGAGAGGAACGCCTGCCCGGTGCAGTTGCTCTGCAAATTGAGCTAGGCAGGGGGCCCGTAAAAAATTGCCCGAGGGCGAACCGATCGACAACTCGAAGCTTAGAAGCACGCCATTCAGATACATCTACCAATCGATCAATAAACAACTGCCTAAAGAAAGCACTGTATGTGTGTAGAGATCATTGTTTCTTTCTGCTAAGAGGAAAGGGTTCATCGCTCCGCCAGGAATGTCGTTCCTTCCATCGACTTCGTACTTTGTTTTTACGCTGCTTATGCCATGTTCAGTTTTCATGTATTAATTTAAGATGATAATGGTTCCCGAACGGTGTCTTTTAGCTACCTAAATTTATGTTATCTGAAATACGATATGAACTAAAGCTACAAAAAGAAAAGGCCGCGCCTATAGTGCCGGCAGCCGGCAAAACAGACCAGCAGAATAGTTGCCGGCAGTTTATCCCTGCCGGCGCATTTCCTGTTATAGCTGCTTTAACCGTGTCCGTGGTTCGCCCGTGTCACTGGAGGGCCCGTTGACATACGTTGCCGCTTCGCGGTGCGCCTTCGGCGCTCTCACTATTTTGCTCGTGTCACTACTGCCAGAGCCAGGCGCGTCAGCGACGGCCGCTAGCGCGCCCGCCGCTGAGACCAACGCGATTGCGTTTTTAAAAGAACATTACGACGGCTCCTTCGGAGCAGTTGTGTTAGTAATAATAGTTATTACAAAAAAAAAAAAACACCGAAAGAAAAATTTCACGAAGGCCGCGATTCGAACCACGGTCCTCCAAACCAGCGCGGCACGCTAACCCACTACGCCCCCCAACCGTGCCGTTCATCACTGAAAAAAATATCGAGGGGCCGGTGTCATCACCGTGCTGCCGACAAGTCACATGGTCACGGGCACCCAATAGGCGGGAACTGCCGGCAACTATTTTGCTGGTCTGTTTTGCCGGCTGCCGGCAATATAGACACTGCCAAAAGAAAAAAGGAAAACGTACCAGCGGATGCACTCTAGCGTACTAGTTTTCCGATTGTGCTTTTCCGCACAAGTTTGTGCAACTCTTTTCGAAATGACATGCTACGAAATCGTATATTTACTGAGATTATAGCAATTCGTAATCGCCTATATTTCTGGTGTAACATTTTACTAAAGGGATGTAAGATTACCGTTGTTTTGTTGTTGCTTTCTTTTTCTTTTTTGCTAAATGACTTTTCTGACGGTATGTCAGGCGTCTTTCTACAACGGCCGTGTTTCTACCCATTCGGCCGTAACGACAATTCAATGGTTCCTCCAGCAGTCGCATTTGCTCACGTAACTTAGTTTGTTCTGCGGCGCATATCGCCCAATAATTCGCGACTATCGGATTCGATTTTTTTTTTGTTTCTTCGTGTGTGTCTATGCAGAGCAATGGTTTCGACAAAAGCAGACAAAACAATGACACGAAGCACATGCAAAACTGGTTGAAAACATGGAGGAGCTCCAGCTTCGCATTCCAATGTGAACGCTGCAGCGCGCGGCCTCGCATAAAGCAGCCTGTAGCGATCGTTCATATATTTGTGCACGAGTCGGTGTGGGCTTGCGCGTGGTACGCGGGTTTGCTCACCTAAGTTCGTGATAACTCGTCGCTTTCCCATTGTGCCTTGAGCGGGTCCTTTACGTGACATCGTGCCTTTTTCTCGTTTGTTGCTTACTACAATGTTTTCGTTATTTCGTTTTACTCACGCTTGTCTACGTGCGCATGTTAATTTCAACTGCCTACACGTGTCCAATTGTATTTCTTGTTTTTCGTGCCTGTATTTTTGTTTATTGCATTGTACTCTTCCTTTGTTCACTGTGCATATACAGTTTTTTTATGGTTAATATTCGAATGTTTTCATTAAATCATGTATACGCCACTTAACCGTATAAGATTGTGCTTCGTTTATGCGTGACCTTTTCTTTTGTTATGCCCCCCTTACCCCTTACCCAATGCCTCTGACGAGGCCTGTAAGGAACTTTTTAAATAAAATAAATTAAAATATTACCTTGGCAACCACCTCTACTTTAAGGCTGCTCCAAAGCACGATGAACCATGGCTCTTAGTGGTCTCGTACCTATCGCCTTACAAGAAACTGATTACTTGCGGTCAATTACATTTTAGTGTAATTTTCTAACGCTTCAATCGTTTCCTTTAAAAGGGCCCTGCCACACTTTTCGAAAATATTCCGAAAACGATGCCGAGCAGTTGTTGAGGCTCCTGCGAACATGGGAGTGAAGTATTATTGCACTGCGCGCACCAAGGGAAATCGCAGTTTGATTTCAGAAAGACATGGAGAGTGTCTGCTCTTCTTCCAATGAATGACGTCCGCTCTGGACACCTGACTGTGTTGCTTCACTTTTCTTCTTTGCTCTTGAGACGAACGCGCATGCTCCGTATTCCTCAAATGAAGAAAGAACAAAGAAAGCATAGCAGTTTATTATTTCACTATCGTGAAAATAGCCAGCGCTATTTCTACCTGAAGCCACCTAGTCGGTAGCACCAGTGACGTCACTTATGGGTAAAAGAGCGGGTGCTTTTCCGCAGTGTTCGCAACCATTAGAATCGTCTAGAGAGTGCTGTGCAATACTGTTCGGCCCACAAGTACGCAGGGACCTACACGACCGATCGCCACAGTTTTCTGACAATTCAAAAAGTGTTCTGAAGCCCCCGTGATGAGTGACGTTCCATGTAATTATTTCTATCGCAGCCGATTACAGAAATGGGAAATGTCCTACATGTACTTACCTCTCAATTTTGTGTCATATTTTGAGCTGCACTTTGCCATTTGACAGGCTAGCGTTTACAGGTTATATGGCGTTTTCTCTTCTTATGTGCACTCACCAATTCTTCCGAATCGATCTTCCGGCGACGTCGCTTCTTGTGCCGGCTCTATGTTCATATGCGCGGTACTTCTACAAAAAAAATGGTTGCGTAAAGCGTAACGGCGGAGGTAACGGATTACTTCGAAGTAGTTTTTCGACTAGTGCTTGAGGATCTTATTCCAACTGCAATCATCAACTTTTTTAGTCACTGACGTGTAAATCTAGAAATAATGTTCGCAAGATGACATACGGAAGTCTACGTTAAATAACTTCTTTTCGAAGTAATGTTCAAGTCCTTGGTGCCTTCGTTGTGAACATAAAAATGTTTAATGAACCTCTAGCACAGTTATTCAGCGAAACATAAGTCGGTTTGTGCCCGATTGGCTGGTGTTCTAATTGTCTGTTCTAGTCGACAGGATTGCAGCTGTGCTCATCAAGGAAAGCTAGGTCGACGAATTTTCTAAAGAGCGAACTGCCACGAACCGTTGAGTAAGCTGGTTTCAGAGATTCACTGCTTGCTCTCCGGGAGTGATTTTAGTCCTTGCCATGGCGTGCGTTAATCGACTACGACTGCTGTAGATGTAGGCGATTGTCCCCCTCCCCCCTCCCCTCTCTTTATGTAGGGGAGCATTCACAATCGATTTCGGCAAAAGGTACCAGATCCAGGAGAACCTAATAATGACTTCATTAGGACAGCCGCCATTAAGGCAGATATCGACTGGGATTGCTCTTAGTGTATCTGACACTGCAAATATGCCTTTGTTGAAAGGGTAATTATTAAGAAGAAAATTTGTTTCTTGGTTGTTGTCCACTGACTCGCACGCTTTGGAGACGAAGCTTGCTGAACGTAAACACCAGCTGGAGCTCGACATCGCTACCCTTTGGTTTCTCGACTACTACTCGCCAAGTATAATGCTTTTTCTTTCTTATTTTATTTTGTCCCTCGTCTCCCGAAAGCGCATTGGGAAACTTGCATGCATTTAATAAAGTGCTGCACGTTGTTAAAATAGCGCGGGAAGGTGCTCCGTCTTGAAAATTTACGTGTTTCTCGCCATCGTTGAATAACTGTTTACTATACTAAGGAACAACGCTGACCAAGTGGTCCCTGTTCAAAGCTATTTACGCAGTGCATCCGAATAACCCACCAGCCGCCTAACGTCTTAATGAAGAAACACTTCAACTTCTACTCGAAGTGCTCACTATGTCAAAAGCTCTACTAATGTTTGAAAGTTGCAAGATTCCTTGCACAATAAAATCGTTCTTTCAAGCTTCCCACGTACGGTGATAATGTCAGTCGGGCTTCCATCAAAGTAAAGTGCATTTTGGTAGGTTTTCCTTGCGACCACATACACAGGCGCTACATAAAACGCACGCGAGCATGCTCTATGTATTGACCGTGCAAAGCATGAGCTCTAAAATATGCAGCGAGAATGTGAGTATGCACTCATACGTATGCAGGGGCGCTTCCACTTAACGGTCGTGCTGTGGCCGATAAGCGTATTTACCGAGCTCGCGAAAAGACGGCACTTCTCAGGTCCCCAAGGACCGGTGGTGACACGGCGAGTCATATTCGAATGGATTTCCTTGCCTTAGGCGCGCTAGAATGGGTGGAACTAATCTATTATGTACGCAGGAGCGAGACCATTAACGTGAGAGTGTCAGTTTAGTGGCTGCTGGTGCAGAGATAGAAAAGCGGAAGCAGCTTAATAAAGTAGTTCCCATGAAGAAATTTCTTGAATGAATATCAAGAAGCCTCCTCGGACAGCATGTTCTTTAGGAAACTAGCAAACCTTGGTATCACAGCAGATTAGGGTATGGCTCTTCTGTTAAACTTTCAGGTTTGCGCGAAGGACGCGCGTAAAGCACAGAGTAAGGGGGACTCTGCTGCGTGCTCTCTAATTCTTCCCTTGTTCACCTCTTTTCCTTCAGTCTTCTTCAGTTCCTGCGTCACCTCCTCGTCTTCCCGTTGTATTCTGCAGCGCCACGGTGGCCTAGTGGCTATGGTACTCGGCTGCTAATCCGACGGTCGCCGGATCGAACCTAGGCCGCGGTGGCTGAGTTTTGATGGAGGCGAAAGGTTCAAGTGCGTGTATTGTGCGATGTCGGTGCATGTTAAAGAACCGCTGGTGACCGAACTTTTCGGGGCCCTCCCCTACGGCGTCTCTCAAAATCATAGCTAGTTTCGGGACGCAAAACACCACATATCAATCATATATATTCTGTTCTTCACCCTCTTTTCTTCAACGTGGTCATTTTCAACGTTGTCTTTCACATGTTATTTATCTTCGTCTTCTTTCTCGCCTTAGTCCTCCTCGTGTGCTTGCTCTTTCTGCTCTCCTGTTTGTTTCGCCGTCTTCTTCATACTTCTCGCCTTCCTGCTCTTTTATCTTATCTTCATGCTCGTCCTCTTCTGTCTCCTCATATTCGTCCTCGTCATGGTTATCTTCGCCTTTTTTTTCTTTATCGGCGTCATCCTTATGCACTTTTCTGAGGTCTTCTTCTGATTCCTCTACGTCGTCTTCTTCCTCCTAGTCGTCGTTGTCCTTTTTCTTCCTTTTTGTTCTTTCTCCGTTTTCTGGTCCGCTTTCTCCATAATACGGCACCCGGTTCTGACAAGCATGTAAACTCCTTAAACACCCATGCCAGCACTTGTGGGAGCTAGCCGTCGCATCATCCCGCAAGCCTCATTCTCCGCCAGTCATACAGTCCAGGGACGTCGCCCCCAGCAGCGTCCGCCAGCGTCCAGCCGACCTACAGCCAGGGCTGCCACCAGCTACCAGCCCGCACCGTGCGGCTCGTGTAACACGCATGCGCGCACTTCGTCGTCGGCATTTTCTGGCGTGCCTGTGGTGGCGATCCCCACACTACTTAACCACAATTGATAACACAAAAATACCAGCTAGGTGATCAGTCAGCACGGGGTGGACAGTACCGCTGCTTTTGAGCAGCGATTCAGTTCACGCATTTTTCCCCTCATTGTCAGCGATATCGGTAAAGGACTCCGGTGGCTGCGACGCGAAATTTCGCCAGACAATCAGCCACTATAAAGAATCTATAAGAGCGTAGGCTGTAAAGAGTCGCGGACAACGTACACTCATCTAACATCACGGTCGATCCGATTTCTAGTCTTCTATGCGTAGGCCCTCTCCAACCCGGTTCGTGTTTGATGTAACTATATGCTCTCGTTGGGTGAACTAATGGTTCTCTGCTCACGACGAAAGTGCCGGTAAGGCGCTAGTATTATGCACTTATCTCTCGATGGACAACAAAAAAGTAGATAACACTTCTTATATTTCGAATCTATTTTACAGATATGATTCAGCTAAAGTTAGGCGAACACAAAGAACATTTAAAGAAAATTAGTGACATAAGGTTGAGACACAAGGACGGAGCGGAATTTGTCAGAGAAGAGAAGGCGTAATTATGCAATCTGTGCTGAAATTGAAGAGAACTGGACATACGCAGACCACATAATAAGACAATCAACAGTAATTGAGTACACCAGATTGGCTTGCTAGAGAACATAAGCGTAACATAAAGAGGAAAGTTAGGAGGGCAGGCGAAGTCAAGAAACCTGCGGGGCAACGTATCCGCAAAGTCTACCACTGGGAAAACCGCTTGGAGCATTGTGTACTCACTAACAGCCATGCTAGGGTCCGAAACATAAAAAACTGTCTAGTGAAAAATCCATGCCCGGCGATGATCGTATTTAACTAGTGGAGCAATGTGTCCGATGTTTTACGGCATACAGTACCACGGAATGCGGATTACTAGGCCATCTTGACCTCCTCTGATTTTGCCTGAAAAGGCACGACTGACCAATCAACAATAACCAACTTGGGATAGCACGCCGTAGTACGCGGCAATATAAAGGCCCCCGTTGCGAAATAATGACGTGCAATTTCAGGTGAGGCCATGTGCTTCTCTAACGTGCCCCACAAAACAACGTTAAATGTAATAGCGTAAGAGGAAAGAAAACGTTCGAGCCAGCCAGGATTTATTTTAAAAAAGGATGAAGCTACATCGAAGGACTACATGACAAATGGCAATCTTAACGTGCTTCTGTGATTCTTTCATAAGAACCAGTGATAGCCTACATCGCCATTCACGAGTGAAAGGAAATCGGAACGTGGTGTTGAAAGCGAATTCGTAAGGAAACAACGGGAGACCGCTCCGCTGTCTTTAATGAAATCTCGTTCGGTTCACTGGCTTCAAAAATTGCCTTGTCGCAAGAAATGATATCGACCGGTCAAGTTTTCCAAGGCATATTCAGAGCCATTTAAAGAAGGGAGCAAAGAGAGCAACGCCCACACGATGAACACGATAAAATGTAAGGGCCACTGGGAACGGAATCAATTTCTTCGGCACAGCTTTTGCTATGGTTTGCCCGTGAAGTGACCTTTCTCACTTAGAAGTTATATCCGGTACCGAGCACTTCTAGAAACTATACCTCAATAAATTTTCAGCAAGCATTACTAGCAAGCCTCTTATCAAGAGAGAATTCGCCTTCCTGGTGTTTATTGAACATTTCTCGCCTCTAATTTTCCACCATTGCTTAAAATGACCATCTTTTTTTGCCACAATAATACAGCATGAAGTAGGGAACATTCGCTGTGGGAAAACGGTTTTCTCCTGAAACTGCGTGCCAATGCCAATATTTTATTCACAAAATACTCCTCTTGCAGGTTTGATGAACAAATCGCAAAATACGATTTAGAACAGGGAATGTCGCAGGAGCCAACGTTTCGACAAGCGGACTTGTCTTCGTCAGCGCGGCAACTGACGAAGACAAGTCCGCTTGTCGAAACGTTGGCTCCTGCCACATTCCCAGTACTAAATCGTATTTTGCGATTTGTTCATCGATTCAAGCACCATTTTCGCCTGAGCTTCTCTTCTAGTTTGGATTTCCTCTTCCAGGGGCAAGTTAAACAAATCCATGGAAGTGGTGTTAGCACTGCACAGCTTGAAGCTGTAGTATGCGAGTACCATTTCACATCAGTCAATCAATCATTCAGTCAATCTATCTATCTATCTATCTATCTATCTATCTATCTATCTATCTATCTATCTATCTATCTATCTATCTATCTATCTATCTATCTATCTATCTATCTATCTATCTGTTTTTATTCTTTCACAATGAACTGTACAAAATAAGGATATACAGAGAAGGTTGATGGCACAAACTGTATTGAGACCTCTACATAATAACATGAGTGTACGTTTCAAATCGTTAGTGGCAAGAATAATACGATAACAAAAATTGCAAATATTGAGATGCATGTATAAACAGATGAAATTAGCAAGGAACATCAACGTATCTTCAGAAAGGTAAAATAAACTGATAAAGAAAAGTTGCACTTCAACCAAAGCATCATGGAGAATCAGTGCTATTTTTACGAGCTTTGGAAAGAAAATGGCCATAGTGAGAACGCGAAAGAAAATCAGCCACATAATGCCACTGACTAATTAGTTTTAACACGTGCGACACACAGCACGATAGTAAAATGAATGCATCCCCTCATGTCTTGCGACTCGCTGTCATGTTTTTACTGCTTCCGCCAATAGTTCTTGTACCGATTCTATTTTTCCGCTTTCCCGCTGTAGAAGACACTAATCTACTTTCAGCCATTTTGCTTTCTGTATAATATAACAAATAGACTTTGGTGTGTGCTTCTTTTAGGCATCACGTCGTATCACCACTGTTCCTCGCAACTTATCCAGACATAGTCTATGTTTCGGTGTCTTCGTGTCGAGCGTATGCCCTGTTAATTATGTTTTATTGGCCAAGGAATTTTTCGGCGTCCTTTGCTGTTCATTTGATTCGAATCGTGCTATGTGTTCTCTGGTTTCTCAATATCCAACGTACTATCTGTATCGCGGAATTGCAAACAAGATAGCTGGTTATAAAATGCCCTTCAGTTTCCTGGTAAGGTGGCCGCCCTTATCACTTTTGGTTTCTGCATATATGACTACAGGAACGCGTTAGTGCACATACTTGCAAAGTTGTGTCGGTGCTCTGCCCTACGAAAAATGAAGGCGCACCTGCGGTTGACACCATCGCGGAGCTTACACAAATACCCGTTATCAGCTAGCCAATGGCTTAGTGCTTCTTAGTGTAGTCACGTTCGCAATCAAGAAACCTAATCATAAGTTGCAGGGCATGAAGGCAGAGACAGATCCCTGAAGCAACAAGCTATCAGGCAAACGTGCAATAAGTTGGGCCGTGTGTACCACCGAGCCTTCATTTGTATTCGCGTGGGCTTCAGCGAAGTTCTTCACAGAGGCCGACGTGTCCTGACATTCTAGCAAGAGTGGGCGGCACTGATGACGTTGCTTCTTTTGCAGACATGTCTAGTGCTTGAGCACGAGAGTAAGCTAGCTACTACAAAGGAATTTCGGCTGAGATTGATTAGTTTTGGTTGCTTCGGACCAACACTAGGCACGTTCTTAAATCGAATAGGACTGGAGGACTGAAAAGGCTTTAGCGAATCAGGAAATTGAGTAATGCTATGTGACCGGTGTGTGGCCAGAATCCGAATATCATGCGGCTGTCTGCCGTCAGCACAGGGGAATCGTGATTCATTGCGCATCACCAACATAATAGAGTTCAGCACATCACTGTCACGTAGCCATTTCGTAAGAAGAAATATGCTCTCTAAAACACCCAATTCGAACTTGACTTCTTTTGTGTATCAATATGAAAGAGGTGATGTTTTAGACACTACCAGTGTCCCCGCTTCGCAAAGGCAATGGTGCATCTTTTTGGGATTTTACTCGTAGGTCTCCGTTTGGAAGGCTATAAGGGTGCATGCCGCCTGTTATCTAATAATATTTTCTCTGGCCGACGAAATAACAAGCAATAGAGGCAAAATTGGTCTTCAGTCGCAGCATCGCTTGTGATTTTCGTTTTCAACAGTGCTGTTAGTATTTCTGATTTCACTTTGTCATTGTCGGCAACCTGCTCCGTTTCGACACTACTTTTGTGGAAGCGTTGGCTGCTCCAACATTCTATATGCGGTCAGCCTGCGTCATTCAAACTTCGTTCACCTCTCATTAAAATCTTAGCCGGATGATCACTTTTGGAGTGACTCCACTGGTGGAAGCTTACATGTACAATGCCAATATATTTCTAGTTCTGAAATACCTCGTGCCTTACCTCCGCCGTGCGGAACAGTAAAAATCGATGGCGTTTTACGAGCCAATACGACTATAAGATTACGAGGTACGCAGCGCAGGGGCGTGCTCCGGATCAATTTAGACCAGCCGGGGTTTGATTTGTGGGGCTTAACGCCTCAAAACCAGCTCTGATTATGAGAGAGCTCGTGGTGGAGGTCTCCGGAAATTTCGACCACCTGGGGTTCTTTAACGTGCACTGACATCGCACAGCACACGGGCCTCAACATTTCGCCTCCATCGAAATGCAGCCGCCGCGGCCGGGGTTCGATGCCGCGACCTTCGGATCTGCAGACGAGTGCCATAACTACTAGACCACTGGTGGCGGGGCCCACCCAGGGGTTCTCTAACGCACAATTACACCAAAGGTACAAGGGTGTTCTTGGCATTCCGACCCCATCGGAATGCGGCCACCTTGCCCGGATTCGATCGCGCGAGCTTCTCAAGCCACCACACTAGCCTTTAAGCTACCAACGCGGGTTGCATCGCTCCTTGGACAAAAAAGATGTGATGAATTCTTTCAATAACGCTCTCCGGCAGGCGCCTTAACGAAATATGCCTTGTAACTTGTAAAGATAAAGCACGCCAGTAATAAATCGCGGCAAGCACAGTAGTGTACTTACGAAAAGAAGTTCGCACAGCTGTGAAATGCGCAAGCCATGAAGCGCAGTGGCGCTAATAAGCATTTCCAAACGTCAATATAGACAATCATTGGCCTATATTGTGAACGTGCTCCCCATATGTACAGTAAACGTACTTGGGCAAGCTGAATGGGAAAACACATGTTAATCGCGTCGACGTTTCTCAGGTCGCCTCCGCCATACCTTCTTTCGTAAAGGGGTCTTGCGACGCATCTGGAGCATTGAAAATGATGCCGAACAGTCGTAACTGTTCCTAGGACCATGAGGACGAAGTATTAGTGCCCTACATGCAACAGGAAATTCGTCATTTTCTTTTAAATATTGCTGTGAAAAACTCGCCCTCCTTTTAACGAATGACGTAAAAAGTAACGTCGACTACGTCACCCGACCTATTTTCTTGTCTCTAAAGATAGATACTAACGTTTGCTTGATTGTATTCAAACTCAACAAATAAACTACTACTGCGGATGCTTCTGCGTTCATGAAATCACCAACGCTAGTTCTGCCTCAGGCGATGAAGCAAATTCTCCTATGACGTCAAATTTTGAAAGAAGAGCTGGCGCTTATCAGACGTATTCAGAAGCAAGAGCCAATTCCCATGTGCGTGTGGTACACTAATGTCTCACTCACGTTTCCAGAGAAGCCTCCAATCACAGACAATGTCTTCAGGTTGTTAAAGAAAGAGTTCCAAGATCCTTTAAACGAGTCACCATGAATGGTCACTGCCATGCCCTACAGCGTTGGTGATGGATTCTCTTCTTCTTTCGGAAAGTTCGACTTATGAAAATAGTACATGCCCCCCAAGCTACACTTCTGATATGAAAGCTATTTGATCAGGCGGAAGCAGCCTTATGCAAATAATTCGCGAGCGTAGTTTGCGGACAAATGTGGTTGTCTCAACCCAGCTAGCACAAAAGCGATAGAATCTTGCTACAATACGGATTGGCCAAGACGAAACGGGCGTTTTCTATCAGGATTTTAAGATACTTTCATCCTCTTGTATCGGTCTTATATCCCTGCTAATGTTCGCCCGAAATCCCATTTTAAGAAGTTCTACAATCCTTCTCAAAGCAGGTTCAAGAAATCCCTTAAAAGGGGATATTCAATGACCACCGCAAGTTTATAGACGTACGCCTAGAATCACTCTACAATCCGGATTGCGATACCCATTTTCTCCTTATTTTCCCTCCTCTCCCCTCTATCTACCCTTTTCTCCTTTCGCACATCTTTAATTTTCTTGTTTCCCTCCCCAGAATATTCATGCTCTTTCCCCGATCCTTGCGGCTGGCCAATAAGTTATGTGCCCTTCAATGACATCAATGATGCGGGACGTACAAGTACATCGACAATATTTTTATTCTATAGTGAGTGAAATGACAAGAACTCTCATACAAAGGCATGCCTCGTGGGATGAGTGTTCACAGCAGTCAAGGGATGTGGGGAAGCAGAACTGCCTATTTATCGCCCCGCCACAGTGGTCTAGTGGTTATGGCACTCGGCTGCTGATCCGAAGGTCGCGGGATCGAATCCCGGCCGCTGCGGCTGCATTTCGATGGAGGCGAAATGTTGAGGCCCGTGTGCTGTGCGATGTCAGTGCACGTTAGAAACCCCAGGTGGTCGAAATTTCCGGAGACTTCCACTACAGCGTCTCTCATAACCAGAGCTGGTTTTGGGATGTTAAACCCCACAAATCAACTGCCAATTAATGCACATGGTAAGCTAGGGTGTGGAAAATTGTATAGAGGTTGTACCACTGACACTGGGCACCGAGGAATTCGCGAACATACATATTTAGGCTCACTGCCTACAGAAGTTTACCTGAAATGATCGTGCTCAGATATTTGTTCTCAAAATGCGCAAAAGTGACGCGCAATTAGCACAAGATCAGTTGCACAAGCAACGCTCGCAACATGTTTCCCAATTTGATCGAACAGTATCAAAAAATTGAGTAATGAAGGAAAATGCACCAACATTTGTAGAGTAAAGCAGAGGCAGCAGTTGTGATGCAGATACTACTTCCGTAAGAATAAGCCATCAGTGGCAGTAGTAATCTTTGATGAAACATTGAAAAAAAGAACTACTGCACGGGAAATGCCTAAACGTAGAAATCGAACGTAGGGTAGCTGGTATAGAATGGCGGCCGGCCTACGTTCGAATAAGCACAAGAGATGTGCTCTTCTATGATACTACAACATTCATTCTGAAGACATGAATGCAGCGTTGCTTCCTTTTCTAACACTCCACAGTTGTCCCGTCTTCCATCAGCCTTGAGGAACATCAGCTGGCCTTTTAACCTTCGTGGAAGCTCAGCAGGTGCTTTTACTCTAAAGTGAGAGGCACGTTGAAAACAAAACAATAATTGAGGCACACAGCTTGACAACTTATAGTTTCACCCGTATGTGCTTTCAGCGAGCGTAACGGTAAGGACCAAATTATGAGGCATTAAACATGAACATTGTCGCAACCTCGGTCGACAGGCTGTAACTTAGTTTTTTTTTTCTATTCCCTTTAGTGCAAAATTAATATGTATGTAAACTCGCGAACAATCACGTCCACATTGTAGCCTCAACAGTTGTAATATGAGTAGACAACTCTTACCAACTTAGCAGAAAAAGTTCCACAATAGGACGAGAGTGCCGCTTGGTGCGAAATGGTGTAACTGTAAACTGGTGTAACACAAATATTACCTACGCTGGCTAGCGTGCACCACGACGAAAAAGGTGGCACCTGAAAATGTCGCTCGACATCCTGTGAAAATTAGCCGCTTACCGTTAAAAGTAAAGCCGGAAAGAGTAACTGGCCGTGTCGTCGCAGGCTGCCTCGCCAACAGACATTTCAGCGAAACAGTTGTACGAGTCACCTTATAGGAAAACAGCTATCCACTGCGGTAATCACATTTCTTTGTGCGAAGCGCAGAAGCCCACGATGGGGCTACACTGCCCGAGTAGCATACGTAATCAAAAAATAAACGGAGCGGCTGGTCAACGTGCACAAACAAGAAAACATGGCGCCGCGCACTGCGGCCGTTGAAAATTCAAGCAAATAAAGGCGCCAACGGACTACCGACAACAGAAAACCGGACGGAACCCGTCCCCCAAGCGCCGCTGCCGTCGCGAATGGCGAACGCGAAAAAAGCAGGCAGACAGAAGAAGACAGAAGAGAGGGCGCTGACAGTCACGTACAAGCAAATCAAACTACTGGCTGCCACTTCCACGCTCTTTTCATTGGGTTAAGTAACACAGAAGAAGCGTAGCGATTCTTCGAACACTTTCCCGCCAAAAGAAGACAGCACAAAACAAGCAGAAAGTAAGAAAAAGGCAAGGGGACTAGACGCAGGTGATTTTCAAGGTCTTCAAAAATGCGCCTAATAGCCGGATTTCCTGTCCTGATTATATTGTTCTTGCAGTTGTCTTCTTTCATATGTATTTCTGAAGACCAAGAAAACACGTCTGTGAAAACAAAACTTATAAAGAAGAAGGCGCTTGCATAAGTTAAAATCCATCTTACAGCAGGATTTTGTCCCGATTATATCCGTCCGGAAGTGGACTTCTTACATACGTATTTCTAAAGACAACGAAAACATATCCGTGAAACACAACATATAAATAAGGCGCTTGGAAAAGTCTCTAAAAATGGAGGCGAAATTTTGAGGCCCGTGTATTGTGCGATATCACTGCAAGTTCACGAACCCCAAGCAGTCAAAATTTCCGGAGCCCTCCACTAAGGCGTGTCTCGTCATCATAGCTTATTTTGGGCCGTAAAACCCCAGAAGTCAAAGTTCGGAATTATGTTGAGCTTTCCGACAAAATCATTTCTTTATCAACGCAATTCAAGTCAGGCCTCTTTCCTTGATCCCGTTCCTTCCGTTGGTAGCTCTTCTCACTATTCTAATCACCGCCATGACTTTGTTGTTGAGCAGGTCAGTGCCTCATTGTCATTCTTTACTTTCCTCTCTCTCTCTCTATCTCTCTCTCTCTGGGTTGCAATGCAGTTGAAAAGGGTTCTCAACCTGAAGACTTTCTTTTAGTAAAGTCCCGAAATGGGAAGTTTAAAGCCTAAAATTTTAATTATAAAGATCCTGAATCAATTGTACATGCAGTTACGACAATACATCAAGTTGTCATAAAAACAGCGTCAAATCATCATGGGACAATGATTTATTGTTGCGGTGTGGGCCATTAGGAATTTCCACTGAACCCACGTGGCGTGACGGCAACGTCACGTAATAGTTAACGTTTGATATAGGATAATAATTTTCATACCTACTTTCTTGCACCCAAAGCAATATTCCATCGTGTGTGATTTCGCGATGTCATGGTTATGTATGCATTGTCAGCACCTGTATATTCTCCTGCATACAGAGCTTATTTTATAAAGGGGAGAGAGATGTCTATACCAAGTTATATTTCGTGGTTACGCGCTTACTACTGTTGTAAGAGTAATTTGCGCGCAGAAATGGTGACTAACCTGAGGGCTTAGGTTGAAATGCGAGAACAGCAAACAGGTCTACGCGAAAACAAAATGAAATTAAATGGTGAGACATTGAAGGAGGATAGGGACGCAGCCTTTACATTGGCTGTCGAGCCATGAAACGCCTCATGATACATGAGCTGCCATGTGCCCGACGAGCGTCGGAAGCTTATCGGGCAACGAAACCCAGATGCGCAGAAGTAATCTTTTATTGCGACACGAAGATGACGTGTAATGAAAGCCTGCAGAAAGGCACGTCTCAAAGAGCACGCACAAAGCAGAAGTGATGTGAGAAATATAGCATGATCGATTACAGTTCCCCTTTGGTGTCGCAAGGAAAGCAATCTGTACTGTTCCTTTGTGAGCCGAGATTCTCTGCCGGACCTCTGGCGTTATTACGAGGCTGGTTAAGGATGCGCAAAGGTTTCTTTTCTGCTGTTTATGTTGGACGAACGGGCGCAAGCACCAATGCTCCTCGTAGCCTAAACTTTCTAGTTTAGGCTACGTTCTAGTTGGCGTTGGGGTTTCTATATATTGCTACGGCACATACGCGAGTGTCCTTCATGCCTGACCCGAAGAAGACGACGACGAAGTGATAACCGAACGCTGGCTGTTCTTGCTGTGCACGGTTAAACTCGAGCCTGTAAATACAGGTGTAGGTAGCCTTGTTTGTGTGTAACATCGTGGTGGAGGTGCGCGATCCCTGACCTCGCCACGGAGCTTCGCAGCGGCCGTTTTCTTGAAGCTCCCACGATGGCTTCTGATGCACCGGCGCCAACACCCGCCAATCCGTCTGCGACAACGTACGTCACCGTTACCACACCGCGAGATCCCGGCGTGTTCTCGGGCCGCGAAGGCGCAGACGTGGAGGACTGGCTTACTCGGTACGAACGTGTCAGCACCACTAACAGGTGGGATCCCACTCTTCAGCTCGCAAATGTACTGTTCTTCCTTGACGGACCATCACGAGCATGGTTCGAAACTCACGAATCTGACATCACAAGCTGGGACAGTTTCAAGCAGAAACTGCGCGACGTGTTTGGGAACCCATACGGTCGGCAGCTGGCTGCTAAGAAGGAACTCTCCACGCGGGTCCAAACATCAACTGAACCTTACGTCGCTTATATTCTGGACATCTTGGCTCTATGTCACAAAGCCGACGTCAACATGTCCGAGGCAGACAAGGTAGCCCACATTCTAAAAGGGATCGCTGACGACGCGTTCAACCTGCTCGTCTTCAATAATGTCACCACTGTAAACGACGTCATGAAAGAATGCCGTCGCTTGGAACAGGCTAAAAGCCGGCGAATCGTTCATCAGTTCGCCCGCTTGCCCAACACCGCAGCAACGTCGTCATGTGAGGGTTTTTCTCACGCGTCCGCTAACTCTGACAACGTTACACGCATTGTACGGCGTGAGATAGAGGCCGCCTGTCCTAGTACTGCCGAAGTCAAGACCTTCTCGGAACCTGTTGTTCCGGTTTCGCTAGTTCAAGCCGTCGTTCGCGAGGAGATTCACAACATGGGCATTCATGCGGTGTCTTTGCCAGCACGCCCCGATGTCCGCCCCAACTTTGCCACCCCATCCCGTCCCGTATCAACCTTCGCCCCTCCCCGGTTTAGGAACTCAGCTGAATGGCGAACTGCGGACGACAAACCTATTTGCTTTCACTGCCACCGCGTCGGACATATTTCCCGCTACTGCCGAAGCCGCTGGACTCCATCCTGGAATTCTTTCGCCTCTTACTCTGCTCAAACACGCCGTTCACAACCGTACCCATCCAGCTCACAACACGTCGACCCTGAAGAATACCCTGCTCAGCCTCGCTACACCCGCTCACCTTCGCCCCAACGCCGCCAGTCTCGCTCGCCTCAACCTCGCCGACCATCCTCCCCGACCATCTTTCGCCGCTCCCAGCCGGAAAACTAGGCAGTGCAGCTCCTGGAGGTGGCGCTGCATTGTTGGACATGGCACAAAATCCTCTGACGATTCCGACCAAACAGAACCTACTTGACGTATACGTTGACGGCGTCCATGTCACCGCACTCATCGACACTGGAGCACACTTATCGATCATGAGTTCTCAATTTCGTCGTACATTAAGGAAAATTCTGACGCCAGCAAGCACTAATGCTGTACGGGTCGCCGATGGTGGAACCGCTGTTGTTATTGGAATGTGTACTGCCCGTGTTAGCATCGCCGATCGCCATGCGGTTGTTCTCTTCACCGTTCTTGCCCAATGCCCGCATGACGTCATCCTTGGTCTCGACTTCCTCTCAGCCCATTCAGCTCTCATAGACTGTTCGGCCAGCACTTTACGCCTCGATCTGCCTCTAGTGGACCCTGTCGACCAACGCCCCAGTCGCCTCAATGCCGCCGCCTACGTTCGCTTGCCGCCTCAAACACTTACTTACGTCGATCTCGTGTCGTCGCCTCCAGTACCTGATGGGGACTACCTTCTGACGCCAGTAACTGACGTGTTACTCGACAGAGGCATCACACTTCCTCATACAGTTCTCTCAGTTGTTGCCAACTGCGCCTGCCTACCTGTAGTCAATTTCAACTTCACGCCCCAAGTTCTGCCCCGTGGTATCTCCCTCGCCCTGCTCAGCCCACTCGATGCACGCGAAGTGCAGGCTTTTACCGTCACCGGTTCGCCACATTCACCTGCGCAGCAGGATGCCTGTCCCTCTGATAAGGCTATTACATCGATGATTGCCCCAGACCTAACCCCTGAGCAAAGTCAAGATCTACGTCGCCTTTTGCGTGAATACAATGATATTTTTGATATCGGCGGTCGTCCTTTAGGCCAAGCTACGCAAGTGACCCATCGCATAAATACTGGCGATGCCCCTCCTATCCGTCGACGTGCCTATCGTGTATCCGCGGCTGAACGTCAGATAATTCAAAGCGAAGTTGACAAGATGCTCGCAAAGAACATCGTCGAACCATCGTCGAGTCCGTGGGCATCGCCTGTCGTTTTGGTGCGAAAGAAAGATGGTTCTTGGCGATTTTGCGTCGATTATCGGCACCTTAACCGAATTACAAAAAAAGACGTGTACCCGTTGCCACGCATAGATGACGCTCTTGACTGCCTACACGGAGCTCGCTACTTTTCATCGATTGATCTACGTTCCGGGTATTGGCAGATTGCAGTCGACGATATGGACCGTGAAAAGACGGCCTTTATTACACCGGACGGCCTTTATCAATTCAAGGTCATGCCTTTCGGCCTCTGTAACGCCCCTGCCACCTTTGAACGCATGATGGACTCCCTCCTGAGAGGTTTTAAATGGTCCACATGTTTGTGCTACTTAGACGAGGTTATCGTGTTTTCACCAACATTCGAAACGCACATTGATCGCCTCTCGACAATCCTGGACGTTTTTCGTCAGGCCGGGCTCCAGCTCAACTCGTCCAAGTGTCGTTTTGGCCGCCGCCAAATCACGGTCCTTGGCCATTTAGTCGACGCCAACGGCGTCCAACCAGACCCGGGAAAAATATCCGCTGTCAAGAACTTCCCTATACCACAGTCCATCAAGGATGTCCGCAGCTTTCTCGGGCTATGCTCATACTTTCGCCGTTTTGTCAAGGATTTTGCGACCATAGCGAAACCACTAACGGAGCTTTTGAGGCAAGACGTCTCCTTTTCTTGGGGCCAGCAAGAAGCGTCCGCATTCTCTCGCCTCATCAGCCTGCTCACGACGCCCCCGATCCTCGCCCACTTTGACCCGTCTGCCCACACAGAAGTCCGCACTGACGCAAGTGGCTACGGACTCGGTGCAGTATTAACCCAACGTCAGCGTGGTCACGATCGTGTTATTGCCTACGCAAGCCGCCTCCTATCGGCCGCTGAGAGAAACTACTCCATCACCGAGCGTGAGTGCTTGGCTCTTGTTTGGGCGGTAGCGAAGTTTCGACCCTATTTGTATGGTCGCCCATTTTCCGTAGTTACAGATCACCACGCACTCTGTTGGCTGTCTACTCTTAAAGATCCTTCAGGACGGCTCGGGCGCTGGGCCTTGCGTTTACAAGAGTATTCATATTCAGTCGTCTACAAATCTGGCCGCTTGCATCGCGATGCAGATTGCTTGTCTCGCTATCCCGTCGACAACCCTCACGACGACGACGAGAACACAGTCCACTGTATCTTCTCAGTGTCCGACCTCGCTAACCTTGGCGACGAACAAAATCGTGACCCTTCCTTACGACCGATCATCGAGCACATACAGGCATCGCCCAATGACCCCTCCGTCAGAAGATTTGTCGTCCAGAATGGCGTCCTCTACCGACGTAATTTTCGGCCCGAAGGACCTGACCTGCTCATCGTCGTACCGAAACACCTACGCCGGAGCATACTCCGCGAACTTCATGACGCGCCCACTGCCGGACACCTCGGTGTATCCCGCACGTACGACCGTGTCCGCCGCCGTTTCTTTTGGCCAGGACTTGCACGCTCTGTCCGCCGTTACGTGGCTGCCTGCGAGTCGTGTCAGCGTCGCAAACGGTCCTCCCTTCCACCTGCGGGTCACCTTCAGTCGATTGACATCCCCGCAGAACCCTTCTTTCGCGTCGGACTCGACCTTCTAGGCCCTTTCCCTACGTCCGCCTCCGGCAACAAGTGGGTAGCGGTGGCGACAGATTACGCCACGCGATATGCGATCACTCGCGCACTACCGACCAGCTGTGCCACTGATGTTGCGGATTTCCTGCTGCGTGACGTTATCCTCCTTCACGGTGCTCCCCGACAGCTACTTACTGACCGTGGCCGTAACTTTTTGTCCCAGGTAATCGCCGACATCCTCCGTTCTTGTTCAACTCAGCACAAACTAACCACTTCGTACCACCCACAGACCAACGGCCTCACCGAGCGCCTAAATCGCACCCTTACAGACATGCTAGCTATGTACGTTTCCGACGATCATCGCGATTGGGACGTGGTGCTGCCGTACATAACATTTGCCTACAACTCCTCCCGCCATGATACTGCTGGATTTTCGCCTTTCTACATGTTGTACGGACGAGAGCCGGCGTTACCCCTTGATACCATGCTGCCTCCGCCGACCACTGCTACCACTGTATATGCCCATGAAGCCATTGCACGCGCAGATCACGCTCGCCAGCTTGCCCGTATTCGGCTTATGGCGTCCCAAGCAAGTCAACAGCGTCGCTACGATGCTCGACATCGCGAGCTATATTTTTCGCCTGGTGAACTTGTGCTCCTCTGGACCCCATGCCGCCGAGTGGGATTATCCGAAAAGCTCCTTTCCCGGTATGCTGGACCCTACCGCGTCCTGCGCCAAGTGACACCAGTCACCTACGAAATTGCTCCCGTCTCGTCCACGACGGCCGATTCCCACTCATCCAGAGACGTCGTCCACGTCTCGCGGCTGAAACCGTACAACTCTATTTCCGACGACACTTTTTAGCCGCTCCGGGACGGAGCTTCTACCGCCGGGGGTCATGCTACGGCACATACGCGAGTGTCCTTCATGCCTGACCCGAAGAAGACGACGACGAAGTGATAACCGAACGCTGGCTGTTCTTGCTGTGCACGGTTAAACTCGAGCCTGTAAATACAGGTGTAGGTAGCCTTGTTTGTGCGTAACAATATAAACAGTTAAGCTCTGTCTGCTCATTTTTTGTTTTCTTTGGGTCGGTTTTTATGTGTTACTCGGCCATTGTTCTGAACATTAAACAATAGAGAGTCTGACGAACTCAAAGGTTGTTTCATTGTTGTTGCTTTTTTATTTTTTCAAGTAAAACACAAGCAACAACATTTATGGTGTAGACAGGGCACTGGCTTTGACAAAGTTCCTCTTTTAGTTGCACTCCAGACTTAAATCACAAGTAAATATCATGGATCTGCAATACGAAGCCTTGCGTAGCTCATACTTCAATATGGATGCACCACGGCTGATTGATATGTAGGGACAAATAATTTCATATGTTTTGCGAGCTGCAAGGTGCGAATGATCCTACATACACGTTTAGAACAAAGGTATATCAATCTACCGGTAATACTTATGCGTAGGTCTCAGGCTTTCGTTGAAAAATAGAGTGCTCATCACGTGAAATTATATGTTAGGAAGTGCAAAACGATGGTGAAAGAATATAGCGCTTTTCTTCTTTTACAATTTTCTTTTTATGTTTATCATAAAACAGTTATAGCCGACAGAATGTTTCATGGCGCACATATAAAATGTAACCTGACGAGGTACTGTTGACGACAGCATACACCCTGGCGAACATAACACGTGTAATATGGTTACGCGATCGCCGTTCTGTAAATGTCGCTCCATAAAGCTGCTCGCTCGCTCATTCCTATGCCTTCCCGAAATTTCTGTGCTGCAGACACGCTTCAAGAGATAAACTTGGTTGCCTTACGTCACTGCGTGAAATAATGGTGTTTGAGCATCGTAGCTTCATAGCTTTGAGTCTTTCATACTGCCAAGCAAGGCCTACTTTCCCTGGATCGCATAATTTATGTTGCTGTTATGACACTTGCCCCTGTATGAGGATCGCACATTCCTAACACGTTTTGTTAGGCAACAGCAAAGACAGTAAACACGCGTACGTCGGCAGCTCTGATGTGTGACGTCACTGCTGCAATGGCAGACAGCGTGGTCGTAATACCGGAGGCCGTATGATGCAACTATGAAACCATTCTGCACCCTAAGCACGTATGTAAGTCCTCGTCGGTAGAAGATATGAAAAGGCTGGAGGCGGGGGAGGCTATACGACGCACGTCTCTGGTGGACAACGTACACAAAGCACGTCTTCCTTCCACGAGTCGCCACCGTTCCCGTAATTTACTTGCGCGTCATATTAACCCTTGTGGTATCGTGGCCAGAGACCTAAGATGTCTCGACAGAAGTTGTGCCCCGCTGACAGGAATTCTGCCTCGATGTCGCTACTGTTCCTTGTGGTAGCTTTAAAGTTGGTCTTTCTGTACTACGGTTTCGATACCTTGAGCCATCTTCGCTTGTCATGTTTGACGCTGTGGCCACAACCGATTTCATTCCCCGCTAATAGGATGGCTCAGGCGTAGAAGTTATCAGACTGCCTAACAGTCGCACGTCATGGCTCTGGCGTATGCGAGAAAAACTATCGCAAGCATACTGTGTTGACGTTATTATTGCTGTGGTTGTAATGTGTACCGCTGCGACAATACTCTGTGGCTACTACTACGAGTACATTCTCGTGAGAACATAAATTCTCTATGCTAAAATAAGCTGCACCAGGTTGTGGCCAAAAAGTTGGCACAGTGCATAAAACGAAGGTAGACGACTAGTAAAGTGTTGTCCATGCCTGGAAAAATATGAATGCCCGCATAAAATAAATTATATAATCACTACTGTTACTCCGAAGTTCTCTGTTCCGCTGTTCCTTTCCTTGGTAACCACGACAACATAGCTTCGCCGTGTGCCCTCTATGGTCGACTGAAACGAGAACGCCTGAGTGTGAGATACACGGATTGGACCGCGGCCTTTTCTGAATGAGAAACGTTGACGTGTATAGACAAATACTCACCATGAAAAACGATACTACAGGGCCATTTTATGTATTCTATGTAAGGCGTGCTTAGATGTTCGTCTCAAGAGCATGTTATGTGCATGAAGACTACTACGCGTAGCGCACACACGTGAATAGGCCCTGTACTATTCCAACGTCTCGTGTCTTCATACCTTCCCCACTGCAGCTGCCTCACTCACTCTTTTTCCCTTATCCCTGCAGTGAATAGGCTCGCTCTTCAAGCCGACCTCTCCTTTCCTTTCGTCTAACACTATCTTCTCGTAACCAGGAAAATCAACGCGTCAACCACTTCACGTTTCCTTTGATGTAACGCAGTCCATAATGGGGTACAGGGGTTAAATATGAAGCGCGGAAAAAGGCTGAGCTTTAGCTGTCTTAGCATGCTCCTCCGTTCCTTCTGCATGAGCTAACCTGAAGAGTTTACATATGCGAAAGGACTTAGCAACGTAGCATATCCTCCAAAAATGACGGCCATTCATGGGTGGAACTTGCATCCGACAAAGCGCTCCTCTAAGCTTAGAAACAAAACTCTATACTAGTGATAGTTAATGGGGATGAACGTGCCAAAACGATCCATGATTATTATGCGCGCACCATAGCGGAGGCCTCTAGGCTAAGTTTCACCATCATGGGAATCTTTTACGTCCAACTAAGTCTAAATGCAGGCTTATTTTTTTATGCATTTCGTCCACGTCAAGTTGCGGTGGCGAGGATTCCATCCAGCGACCGCGAACTTCCTGCGCTCCCGCGACACCTTCGCAAGCCATGGCCCAGCTGCTCAGCTATCGTGCTGAATAAAGCAGACTGTATTATCATCCATCCTAATTTTTTAACACAAACTACAAGATATATTCACTTCATTTGCACCAAGCCATGGCGAAACCGTCAACAATGTGGTCCTCAGTAACCTTCTATCGCAAATTTAAACTCACAGCTTGAATATCAAGAAATAACAAAAAGGCAATAGCGTTAGATGGAAAAGCTTTGTGTACAGTAATGCCTTCGAGCGTTCTTTCGAATGACAATGATTCTCAAAGAAAACAATAGTTAAATGTTTAGAGAAGGGTTTCGTTCTTTATGCGTTTGTCATATGCGTCCACTTTGATGCTGGCAATTTTTTCGTGAAAAGAGTTATGCGAGTTGCTCACTCTTGCAAAAGAAAGATTTATAAGGTTATGAAACATTGTGGCCTTATGTCTACTTACGTTTCCTGTACGCTTGTGTAACGCGAACTTCAGGTAGCCTTGTCTGAGCTTAACAAAAACGAACACGAGATGAGATGAAAGCAATCCCTAAAGTTGTAATACGAAATTATAACCATCTCTGGTTCATGTTATTATGGCGCCTTAAACCCGACTGCCATTGGCAAGGATCTTGCGTAGAGAACTTGCTTTGCATTTAGCCCTTGAGAAAAAGGAAGTTACAAGAACATTGCGTAACTCTGATCAACAAACGGTTTCGGGCATTTCCCACTAATACGGCGTTCCTAGCGCTCAGTTATGTATACAGAAGCAGCTGTAGGACAAGGAACGACAGTCAGTAAATACTAATGGCTCCAGAACGATGCGGAGAGGGCTACTTTCAAAACATACACTAAGTACATTTTCGCCAAAAAGTAGACGCAGGATGCTCCTAGGCGCACGTTGGCAACGCTACATATTGCGCTACGAGTTCGTGGGAGAAGAAGAATCGTACGCTGCAGCCTCTTCGTGCCGTTTATATTTGCCTTAGCAATAACAACGTCTATAGTAGTGCGAGCTCGGTCAGTGGATCTCATGGGGGACTGTCGGCGTTCTAATCCAAAAGACCCATTATATCGGCCGTTATGCGTGCTCCGTTTGCAGCTGCAGTGGTCCATTCGTCGTAATGGCGTTGCCGCAGGTCCCATTTCTCCTTGCTGTAATGAAGAGCGTGGTGTGCTTGTTTCCTCAACAAAATGGGTTTCCCCCGAAAGAACGCTCTTTAGTTATACATCAAGTGAGCCTACAGATATCCCTTCCCATCATACACATTCAGAGCATCGTAGTAACCGTTTGTGACATATTTACCGCAAACGCGGCCTGCAGTTATTTGAGGGGTTCAGACGTCATATTTGTGGCTTGTGCGTTTTTCTGGTAAATGCTTTTTTTTTTTTTGCTATTCGCGATTCCATCTAAATGCTCACCACCTAGCGGACGCTCCTGGAACCAGCCGATCCAAGGTCTACCTCGAAACGCGGCATGTTATCGCATTACTTTGCGCTGTAAAACAGCTCTATAGTTTCTTAATTGAAGCCATGCCGCCTCGAAGCAGCCCGAAAAATACAAAAATCCTCATCAAAAGACTTGTTGCGTGCCTCAGTGCGTGTCATCGCGGTGCAAAAACAGCAACACGTAGTTTCATCGGTTCCCCAAAGAAGCAGACGACGCTTCGCGCAGGGCAACATGGATTAGGAGCTTGCGCATCGGCAAGAAGGTGACGGGAACTATACTAGTTTGTTCCAGGCACTTCACTCGCGACGATTTCTTGCTCCCCGGTGAGTGCACAGATTATGTTTGTGTGTGCACGCGTTTGTTATCATGCGCGCTTTTCGAAGAGCCGGAGTGTAGTTTAGGCAAGCGCGTGAACAAAATAAGCGACATTCTTTATATGTGTATATCTGGTAACGTTTTCTGAACGTGTCAGTGCTCAACTTGAACCGAGGTAATCTTATTGCGGACGTACTTTTGCCCACATGCATTGTAGGAAGTAGATATAAAGCGAGCGCTTGCCTTCGTTCGCCGCCTTCTTCCCATGCGCGCGCTGCGCCTCGTAATTTGTTTGGTGGTTATGGAGGTAATATGTGATTGTTTTACGAAGCGCGTTTGTATTTCGAGTTCATCTAGTGGCAATTCAGGATTTATTGCGCTCGTTCCAACTTTTGAGCTCTCGACCTGCTTCACCGCGGCTCTAAGTTAGTTTTCCGGCACTGCGCATAGAACTGAACTCTTTTAACACGTTTATAAGTGACGCATTTGTACTCAAATCAGTTGTATCAAAATCAGTTACACGCACCTTTCGGGGAGGCCTGATACGCATGAACACCCGCCTTCGTCAACTTCAGGCTCCCTGGAAAGGCTCTTTATCCTTAAAAAAATCTGAAGCGGGTCTCCGAACAAGTGCGATGTTTGAACGCACAGCGCAATTATTTCCGCTGTTTCGCCACTCATATCCTTTAGGCCAATTAATATCATGTGTTCGGCAGCAACAACCCTTTCGCCTTCGACGAAGCATCGTGATTCGACCCCGCAGTCAAGAAACTTTAGCACAGCGCTAAGCGGAAGCACTGGCCGTGACCTGGATGTAGAAGCCATCTTTGTTTATCTGAGCAATGTTGCCAGAGGAATCACTTTTTCTGGTGTTGCGAATAGGAAACGCGCCACTCACTCCAATATTTCCATATCCTGGGTAATAAGCTATATCGCATTACTTATGCGAATGATTTTAGGTTTCGATATCTGCGCTACGAATTGAACAGGGACGCGTTGAACAGGGCAGGGGCAGATTCAGCGCTGACCGTCTGCCCTCGCACTCACGTGCTGCATCTGCACAGCTTTGAGTGAGAGAGATAACTTTAATAAATAAATAGCTCCGGTGATTTGGTCGCGGTAGGGCCAGAAGCACCCTAGCTTAGATGATAGGCCTTGACTCCTTGGACTGAGGCGGCTTCCTCGGCGTGCCGGACGGTCTCGAGTTGATCAGCGAGGTTGTGGCTGAACAGGGCATCGCACCCCGAGGTCAGAGACTGCCATGTCTCCACAATTCATGAGGGATTCCTGCTTACGCTTCCTGTGCATTCCCACGGCATGTGCTCGAGCATCGCTCTGGCTCCGCTCACATTACATGCGTCAGATGATTCAATGTCTGTGTAGAAGAGGCGAAGTATCACCAGGCTTCGATACGTGTGTGCCTGTAGATCTCTCAACGCAACCGCCTGTTTCTTGTTTAGTTTGGCGTGTGGTGGTAGACACTTACATCTGCTCAACCTGTAATGTTGTCCGATTTCTCTGAAAGTGTGCATGCGATCCCCCGACGTCCACTCCGGCATCGCCTGCTCGTTTGGCGAGACGTCACGGACAGTCGGTGGTCGTCGCAGGCTCAGCGTGTAAGTTCTCGAGACGCGGCGTTGGCTGCCTCATTCGTCGCGAGCGGTGGGTTCGTGTGGGAGGGGGTCCACACGACGAAACTGTCGTTTTTTGCTGCGGGAAATCTTGCATTCGTGCATTTGGAGAACGCGGGCAGCTTCCGGGCCGATCCGCCCGCTAAGCATAGTTACGTATTGCCGCCTGGGAGTCGCTTATTATAACTGCGGCGTTCGTGGTACCGACCGCGAGGGCTATCTACACTTCTTCAGCCGTTTCCGTCTCTTCCGTGCACACCTTTTAGTCCAAAACAAATCACAGAATGTGGAGACAGCTGATAGTTGTGGCAATGCGTTCTCATGTCGTTCCGTGTTCTCCCTGTATTCTTCTGTTCGCCAGACACCTGCAGAGAAAATACAAAACATCACTCTGGGCTTCCCCGCTTTGGCTGTGTACCGCTGGCTGAGTCATTCTAGTTTGGTGCACCGTCACTAAAACTTTTGTCACGTTTCCAATAGAGCGATGAGGGTATCAGAAGTGCTTACTATGGGTCACCACTGCGAAATCGAGCATTCAGGTAGTTCTTTAAGCAAGGTAAAATAGTTGTTAAACGTCCTTGCGGTCCTCAACACTTCGTGATGAGTGCCCTCGCAGAGACAGGAAGTCTATAGTGTGCCTTTTAAAGCCTCAAAAACTCGCTCAACACTTTTCACAACAAGAAATTGTCAACGGCTCGTTTCCTTTGACTCCATCACATGAATCTAACAGAAAAGGAGGCCAAGGAAGGCACGTGGGTAGTTATTTGTAGCTTTCAAGCTCTAGTACAGTGAATACGGTATAAATGCAAAAGAATTATAGTGGACAAAAAATACACATCAGTCGTCGGTGGAAACCTAACCCACAACCTTCGGATAACACGTCCGATGCTCAACCAACTGAGCTACGGCGGCAGTTGTTCCATTTATCACTTTATTGGATATTTCTGTACATTTATACCTGGGTGTGTTAGTCAGCGCCTCTCGTAGTCATAGCGGCGAGTGTGGAACGCTCTTGTTACCAGGAGACGTCACGTAGTACGTGATCCTATTAGAGATCGCTGCTGATGAATAAGCCCTCGCATGCTACCTGAAGACACCCAAGTCTGCCAGTACGAGGCATACGCTATGAAATAACGAATGGATAAAGGATCAAGGGCTGGTTTCTTGGTTATGCACAACCTCTTGGATCTAACACACGAAAACATACCGCACCTCAAACGAACAGGGAAAACCTTAGTCCTCATTGTTTGGCCTCTTTCACCATACTATATTCCGTGCAGTCTCTCGGTTCAGCTCAGAAGCGTGAAATCTTTAAAACGCTTGTTCGGCACATTCGAAAGGATGGGTGTAACGGAGGTTATCTCGTTATCCATTTTGTTGAACAAAATACGTAAGATGTTATGCAGACTTCGCTTCAGGCTTGTTCCTTCTCAGAAATATGCACATCATAGCGGTTATTTCACGCATTTTCGTGCCGGAGGCTACAAGTTATTTTCTTGTAGTTCTGTTACTAGGAGCACTTGAGTGCCTCTTGTTTTTGCAGCGATATCTGACGATTTGGCCACTTAAAGAAGACTAACAGAAACGCAGTCACTGCTATTGCCCTAAGTTTGCAATCAAACCTTAGCATTGTCACTGCGTATACCTTCATGAAATAGACCGTTGCAATACATAGCTTGTCTTAGAGCGTAGCAGTTTTCACTGACTGTAAATACTTGATCAGATTATAAGGTCCCTGAGTCAATAAAGCTTGGTAACTGAAACATTTTATTCTAAACTCAAATACTGTTTGCATTCATGCCTTCCAATCTGTTTTGATTTCGGATGAGACACGCATATATATGTATAATTTCTGCATAATGTAAACCGTAATAATAACGAAGGACACAAACAAGTGCTTTAAATCTTAATTTCAATGCGTTTTCACTGGCGAGTAAATGGAAGCATGGCAAAATTCATTGTTCACTACGACACAAAAAAAAATCTCAAATTTTTATGCGAAACTGCTCATGCATGAGTTCGTCAGATTTGATTTGATCAAGAAATTTTTCCCACGCGTTTACCTCTTCCAAAAACGAGAACACAAGCCATTGTAAATAAGCGATAAATGTTTCGTAGAGCATGCAGTCTAGACTGAATGCACCACATTAAAATTCCCATAATTGCAAGAGCTCTTCCGCTCCCATTAGCACATCTACTTGCCGGGCACATGACCCACGATTTGTTTACAAGTACCAGAAAAAGATATACTGCTTCTTATAATCAGGATTGAACACAACATCGCCTAGTCGATGCCAGTGCTATGCGCATGTTCTCCGCTCTAAGTGACAAGTTTACTCAGCAATCACGTCTCAAGACAACATCCTCATCGTCTCTTGAGACCCTACGTATATCCAGACTGCAGCGCCTAAGTCGTCTTCTTGACATAGCCGTGAAAGACATCGCAAAGACAACGCTTTGCTTTCATGTTTTTCAGAACATACGGACGAGAATGTTGAAAAAAGAAGTCTCTCGTGAAGGCATACACTTCCGTCTGTGCTTTCCTTAGAGTTAGCTTAAGGAGCTGTACGACAGAAAGACTGTTTGCCGCATATATAGTTGCAGAAGTAATTGGCTTCGCTTGCAAGGCATGTTGGATTACCTGTAATTTCTTTTACCTTTAATAAGGCCCTCTACGATGCTTCTAAACCAGCCCCGCCACGGTGGTCTAGTGGCTATAGTACTCGGCTGCTGATCCGAGTGTCGCGGGATCGAATCCCGGCCGCGGCGGCTGCATTTCGATGGAGGCGAAATGCCGAGGCCCGTGTGCTGTGCGATGTCAGTGCACGTTAAAGAACCCCAGGTGGTCAAAATTTCCGGAGCCCTCCACTACGGCGTCTCTCATAATCACAGCTGGTTTTGGGACGTTAAACCCCACATAACAACACTGCTTCTCAGATGTATAATTTCGATTCCGGCGCCTGCTTACAAGAAGCTTCCTCGCATGGGAGGACAACCTTAGAGATGTCTTGCTTCCCTGCAGGCTAACGCAGACTAGCGAATCTGTGTTCGCCTCGCATTAGCTAATCAGGTTTCGCACGCATCTCTATCCTAGCCCGACATGCGCGCCCGTGTTCTTTCTCGCCACCAACATGCGGACAGCTGCGTTGTAAGAGCGTCAAAGTTGACGCTCTGCATTCCAACAGCGCTCGTACTCAACGAATGCAAATCGTGTTTGCACTCACTTAAAAAAGCCGGACGAAACTGGATTTGCCTTACTAGTCATGTTTACTTGCGTACAACGTTCATTTGCATAACTTTAGGCCCATGTCCTCCTTGGGCACAGTTTCTAGACACGCTTGACGAATGCCGTCTTTGCATATCTAATGAGACCCAAGTATTAACGCTGCCCTGTTGAGTATTTGGGTAATAAACAGCGCGGCTGTTTAACGCAGCACTGGCAGCGTTAAGTACTTGAGACACAAAGACTGCACGAATATAAATATTTGAACGGAGGAATGTTTACCGTTGAAAAGTTTCGGCCACTCCCGTAGTCATAATCCACCAAGGCTACACTCATAGTGATGGCATTTGCGGTGTACATGGTGGGGACAAGGTGGGTGATGTGTACATAGCTGAATACGCACTTCGTTCGCAATTAGCCATCACACTCTCCTGCGCAACTACGTGCAGTTGACCACTATTTATGGGGACAGAAGAAAAGTAAGAATTCATAACAGCTTCACGTCGCAGGTGCCTTGAACTGCGAATTGAGTTGCTAATTGGTGCTTTCAATTCCATCACAGTTAGGGGACTTCATGTGGACCCAGATGCATGGGAAGGCGACGCATGTCAGGCTTAATCAATTTCGCATTCACTGCGACAGAGGACGGCAGTCACCATGTCCCAGCCATCCCCACGCAAAGCACTATTCCGATGATAGTGTTCTTCGATTATGGCAGTGGGCGACGAGAAGGTTCGCAGCAGAGCACCAGGACGGACTGTAAGGAACAAAATAAGTGGTCCACAGACACTTTTGGAGTTTCCGGATGTCTTTTCTGTTTATCTTCGTTGCGCCAATCACGATGCACTCAATACAATGTTTGTTCGCATAAAATGACTTCCAACTATCAAGACATGGGGATCTACGTGACCAGCGGAAGTTCGTTGCTTCGTCTGCTCCTCTGTCTGCGTTCATTGTATATTGAACGTTGTGGGAACTGCTCCTTAAGCTACACTTTATTTTTTTTTTCATTTAGGGAATGAGCTCTGTGACAATGTGATTCTGACACTAGCAGTCATGTTCACGGCTACGACGAGTTTACGCTGCACCTCACGCTATTTATGTTGATTGCTTTTTATATAAAAATCACTCGTTCATTCGTCTGTTGGTTCAGTTAAAAAAATTCATGTCTGCCATTCTACAAGGGGGAACATTTTTTGAGCAGTAGCCTATTTATAAATGCGATGGACTAGTGAAACATGGATAGAGTGAACAGTCAGAGCGCAACTGTGCTTTCGTCAAGAATTTTTTTACTTTTCGGAGCTCACTCTTCATAAAATTTTTATGACCTCATGTTGATACTTTTGATAAACTGAACATACGTCGCAACCGTGGGTAAGTGTGCATGTGTAGAGGTTGAAATACTCTCTGGTTACACTTCGAATGCCTACTATAGAGATATCAGAATTAAGGCCGGCGCTGCGATACGCGCAATATTCTGCGCGTCGTCGAGTTGAAGAGGCAAACTGAACTTCAACATTCGGATTCCGTTCTTCTTCAAGAACAATAACAGTCACGAACCTTAACTGATTACAGGCCTTCAACGCGGCGGTGGAGTAGTTAGGGTGCCTCGGCTGCTAACCCAAAACATGCTCCTCACCACGGCTCCATTGTTATAGCATGACATATGAAGAAAGAAAGAAAGTTAGAAGGAAAGAAAGAAGGAGAGATCAAAGAAGGAAGACCATGAGTGCATGGAGAAGAATGCATCAGTAACACAGATTGCACCATTTCATGCTGGCCGGCTATGTCGCTGTTAACGATAGAACTCTCGGAACGTCTTTCCCGTTCCGACAGTTCTTGCGGCGTGGAACAGGCTTGATCTTGTTGTATTGTTTTTATTTATTCCGGGGACTCATCTTAACCTACGTGTAAAATGTCCGAAGCGAACAATTCAAGCTCCTACCGTTCACTCTCCTAATACGTCCATCGCACGGCATGGACAGGAACAAGTGATTTTTAATGCGGCCAAGTTTTCTCGCTCACCTGGATAGCGAACAATCTCGCAGCTTGCCAGCGCCGTTGCCATGTCAACCAAGGAGGCCTCGTCGTAGAGTGCTTCCGCCCATTACCTGAAGTTCGGTGTTCGCTCAAGCTTCTGTCTACACTCACGTTGGGCAACATCGTTCTGCAATATTTGCTGCCATGCACCGATGCTTTCGCGATGGTATTTCCTTGCGGCAGAGGCTCTTACAGCGCGTCTGGCACCATAGAAGCTATGACGTGGTCGGCCGCTGGCCTTTAATCTACGTTGTCGCGAAACATGATCCATCGCGCGAAAGGGAATGAACAAAATGAAGTATAAAATTGCAGGAGCCTCTGATATTTGACTTGAGGGTCTGGTCTCTTCCTTGTGTTATTAAAATGACAGTTTCTAGCGTTACGGTCAGGCGTAACAGCAATAATCACTGTTGTTACGTCCACACTATGCCTGCCGTCATTTTATCACTGCGGGCACATTTCCTGCTATAGCTATTTTAACCGCGTCCGTGGTTTGCCCGTGTCTCTGGAGGGCCCGAAAACATAGGTTACCGCATCCCGGTGCGCCTTCGGCGCTCTCACTATTTTGCGCCTGTCACTTCTCCCAGAGCCAGGCGCGTCAGCGACGGGCTCTAGTGCGCCCACCGCTAACAGCAACGCGATTCTGTTTTAACAAAAAATTACGGCTCCTTAGGAGAAGTATAATTAGTGTTAATAAAGCAGTTCTTAAAAAATGAGAAGCCTGAAAAAAATTCACGATAGCCGCGATTCGAACTATGGTCATCCGCATCCCGAGCGTAGCGCGACGCGTTAAACCACTACGCCACCCAACGTTGTTTTTTTTTAGGGGCGAAGCTCCTTAGGGTGTGGGTCGTTCCCTCCTCTGTAGTAGTAGTAGTATGTATGTATGTAGCCACCTCGCGCCGCCGTGAGGCTCGCGCTCGCCCTCGGCGCGTGCCTCCCGGCGCGCGAGCTCTCTCACTCTTCCATCTGCTGTCTTGTGAGAGAGACAGAGAGAGCGAAAGGCGCGTGTTGACTATGGAAACGCTCTTTCTTCGATGAACGCTCTACCAGCTCGCAAAGAAGGAGAACGCGCCCTCACCCGCGAGAGACAAGCTTAACGCAGGCAGCGTCTTCTAGGGAGCTTCTTGATTGAAAAATACCGACTGCTCGCGCTGGAGAACCGTTCACCTGCCACCCATATATATATATATATATATATATATATATATATATATATATATAGGCACTGGATCTTGACTTGCAATGAAGTGCCGGTGGGAGATTTCACTTGTGCGTAGTTGAACCATAAGGATTCGTAGCGTGCGCGTTAACTAAATTAATCCGGAACTCGGCACGGCCCACGACGAACCTCCGGATCTTCGCCCACTCATCATCATTCACTCCGCGGATATGCTGTGAATTTTTTTTATATTACATGGAAATGAAAAATGAGGTCACAGGGAGAGGCAGCCTACACACTCAAATCTCGGGCAAACACACACAGGCGTCCAACAAGTGCATCCAGTCAGGCGGCACTTCTTAGGCAGCGCACACACTTCTCACATAGCCCACGGTTTCTCGGTACATTGGTCACCCAACGTCTCTTCGCCGTAGGGAAAGAATATCGAAAATAATGGGACCGTTGCTTCTACATCGCGTGGTTTGGACGATACGCTAACGGGGGCTCTGGTTACGTCTGGACGTAACGCGAGGCACTGCCTATTAAAATGCGACGCAGACGCAAATGACTTGTTGTATGGTTGGTTCTTAGAACCTCTAGCGCAACGCACCTAGACGGATTGGCCACGCACAGGAACGGTGATTAGGGTTCGACAATAAATACTAAAAGGAAGACATGCCTGTGTCTTGGTTGTGGCTGAAAGCCGCATAACCCCGGCGGATACCTGCATTAGATGTGCATGTATCATCCACACATGGTTACTTCAGTTTTTATTAACCGATTTGCGTTAAATGTTGTCGTAGTTAAACGACATTCAAATACAAGGAACCCAGGTATGATATCATATCTACCATAGCACTCCTCAGATTTCTTTATCTGAACAATTATATTTTATATTTTTTCTTTTTAATCTTTCAATTATTTGTTTCAGATTTTAAACATTTTTATTACATTTATTGGTAAGTGCCTTTTCAGTAGAAGAGGCCAGTGCGCAGACTCCTTATATGTGACATACAGCTCTTAAAATGTCCTCTTTTTTAGAGTTCGCGATATTTATGACCCTTTAATTTTAAAAGTAACGAGAACAGTGCTGCGCAATAACCAACAGTGTTACTTGGTGTGGTCACCAGCAGTGTTACTTTTTGGAATGATAGGAGGATTTCCGGAACGCTACATAGCTCAATCCTATCAGGTATCGGTACGGTTACTGCGCGTCGCATAAACGGCACCTTCGGCTACAAAACAACCATGTGATTTTCATGTTAGGTCAACGTTATCGTTTCATGCTCTCTGTGCGCCCGTAAAAACATTACGCGCCCTTAACGGTATTGGTTTGTCCCATGACTAATACTTTCAACCGTGTAGAAATAATTAGAATGTCCCAGCTGCAGCAGGCGCGGGTCAAAAAACCGCCGTGTGGGAGGCAGTAGTTCAAAAGTGTTCGATCATACCGAAAAGCTTGGTCACGCCAAAAAGTGGAATTCAAGAGTTCTACGGACAGAGATCGTAGAGCTCATTCTTAAAGTTTTTGCGTTGCCTGTGGCAAAGAAATGACGTTTCCACATGTCGAAGCGTTGCTCAGAAAAAGCTTGTTTCCAAGAATTTGGTGCCTGCAAACCTTGAGAAAAATATAAGACGCCAAAATGGGTGCACGGCTGCAAATAGATATGGCCGTGCTAACGTAGCTAAAGTTGTAAGTCTATTTTGAAAGCTCTTCTCAGCTGCGCAGCGAAGACATGCCTGTCTCATTGGAAGGGCGAACGTCTAGCTGCAAATCAAGGGGGGTTGCTTCTGGCTAATCATGGACAAAACCGCATCAATGTATTCTTTCTTCTAAGTTTGCAATTCAAAACATTAACAATGACCTGAAACGATTCCTCTGCAGACATAGCCAATTTCCACTTTTCGGTAATGTGTCGTTTCACAGGCCAATACGAGTGCCACGGTGTGATGCCCATTCATTTAAATTGATCAGTAGTAATGATTGCAACAATGCTACATATCAGCGTCGCAAGGCCCGGATACGCGGCGCAGACTGGGCGACAGAGGCTGGAGATTGTTCCTTTAGTTCTTGGAATGCTATTGCAATATTCCAAAGCAATATAACATCTGTCATTTGAATAACAAGCCTAACGTACAATGTGAAGTTACAAGAGCCTAAAGTAGGCGTAAAGACTTATCTAACAGAATATCCCTGGACGTACAATATCCGCGTGTAACGCCACGCCTTCATGCCCGCTCTGTTTATACAAGCACAGCAAGTGGTTACGCCAAAGATGTCTTTGCAACGTCTTAAGATGATGTCTCTGAACACATGGCAAAATTTGTTTGAAAGTAGAGCCTAGGATCTACTTATTATGCTAACGTAGATGATCGATCATAAAACTTATCGATTTTTTCCAGTTGAATTGCGAGCGTAAGATCTTTGCATGCCAAGAACCACCATTGTACTTAGCAATAAATGCTTCTACTCTCATGAATCCTACTGCAAGCTTTCGGAGGTACGAGATTTAAATATGGGTTTCCCTGTTCGTACGTGCTTAGGTCGACCACCGAGGGGCGAGTCATTTTGGATACAGTGGAGGTGTAGCAAGAAACAAAAACACAGAAAAGGAAACAACTCACACTGCTGTCCAAGTTGGCCAGCGCTATTCTATTTAGCTTTTCAAGAGGAAAGCGCTGCTCTTACAACAACGAGCAATGAACATTAGGTGACATTGTGAAGCAATAACGAACCAATGTATCGAACCACAGCCGCCACTGGCCCGTAGTATGGCAACGCACAATCAGACATAATCATATAGCGTACGCACAATCAGACATAATCATCTAGCGCTTATCCTTTTACGTCTATGGGTGGCTTTTTTTATAATTTGGGGAACAGCAACCACCATTGCTTAACATTAAAAATCGTTCAGCCACAACATTTAACCGGTTTTATTGTAGACCAGTAAATGCGGTGTCGCACAACCCTTGAGGTCACCGCTCACCACAAGAAATTCCGAGGTTGTACAAAAAGTGTTCTTTCGCGTACGGAAAAGTTGAGGCAACTGTTAGTGTTTTCGTGGTGGGGACCCCAAAGGTTAGGGGCGGCGTGCTTTCGCAACATGCTATTCTTCCCCCAACCCCCTCCAACGAGCGCATAAAAGGACGCAAGCACGCGGTGAAGTACTTTGCAGTAGGAACTCGGCAGTGCGCATACAGACCGGTTGATGCTCGCAGGGGTTGCGTATATGTACCACAGGGCTCTTCGATGTCACGGCTTTCCTGCGCACCCCTGTCACGTCCCAAGGTGGGGCTGAGCTCGCCTCGAAAGGTCTGGTTTCCTTCACGTTTCAAATGAAAGGTGCCTTGTTCCTTGTCAACTCGTTTTCTGTCTTAACATTACTCTGCCCAACCAGGCAGATCTCTGCCAAATCTTCGCGTTTATCTCGAAATGTCAACAACATTAAGCCTCCTAGAGAGATCAATCGTAATTTGTACCTGTAAGATTCTAAAAATTACTTGTCTGACCATAACTATTAAAAGCAAAGCGGTCACTGTGAAACTACGCATATTTCGAAAACTACCGTAATTAATTATCATTTTGGTGTTCTGAATAGTAAATCAAAATCACATATGAGGTGAAGAATATTTTTTGAACGATTGGAAAGAGTAACGGTTAAGAATGAAAACTCATTATACGCAGTAATTAGCGCCGACGTTATTCATACAGGGCCGGTTGAAATACGCTGGATACAACGTTACAGTCAGAGGGCTCATAAACTGAACGCAAAAGGGGGACAGAAGCAACACTCTCGGAATTTTCATGTTCATTCGGAGTGAATTTGATGTTAGCCTAACCAGCGTGCAGTAGAAAACAGCTCGACCATATAGGCACGTTTGAATGTTGGTTTTTTTAATTTTATTTATTTTTCTAAGCAACGGAAAAGTAGAAGACGCACCTTAATATATGCTACGTACAGAGGCCGTCCAGTCGCCAGGGGACCTACCAGCGTTTTTGAGGCCTCATTCTAACACGCGAAGGGTACACAAGATTATACGAAATGAGACCGGGGTTCCCCTTTCGTCATTTAAGAGAGGCACGTGCATTCCCTAGGGCAGCGCGCTTCGATTCCAATACTTCCAGTAAACGAATCGGAAGGCATTAAAATGAGAAACAAAAGTTTCATCAAATTCGAGTTCGCTGACTGAAATCAAACAAGCTACAGAACGTGCCCGGAATAGTATAAAAAGCCGACGGTCACGTGTCGTGGAAGCAGAAAAAAAAAATCTGGGGTAGGAGTAATTCAAGGCACGGAAACAGTGCCATAAGCCTGGCAAGACGCTCGAAAATCAGGACAGGAGTCCCTCGTTTCCCTTGTTTTTCAGTGCATTTCCCGCGCTTCACACAGTGCTCCTCGTGGACTCGGGTAGAAAGATAAAAAAAAGGGCAATATTCCTGTGCTACCTTAGGCTTCATTATTGCAGTCGGAGCCGCTGAAGAAATGTAAGCGATTTTGAAATGGAGAAAAAACTGTAATTTACTTGGATTCCAAAGTTTTTGACCTTGTTAAATTCTCTGAATTTTTGTGCCAGTGTTTTTCCCCAGATGGTGATGAACTTCCTGCCGAATACTTCATTTTGCAGCTCTCGCGCGGACTTGGTCTAGTGCGGGAATGTGTTGTGTCATGCCGTTGACTAGATCAATTCGTTGATTTAATCAGACGTATTTAAGCAGTTCGTAATAATTATTAGGCAAATTATTGTGTTCTTTTTTTCAAAGTAAAAATGAGTCTTACCTGATGATCAGCTGTGTTGTTCCCAGTAGGTAAGTTCCCTACAGAAGGCGGGAATATACGTGTAGGATTGCTGCAAGTCATTCTTTGCGCTGAAATTTCAAATCTTTCTATGTCGCTCTAAAGCTACGTAAGCATCTTTATTCTGAACAAAGCTGTCGCAGACCTGTGGTCATTCTCGTAAAGGAAAATAGAAACGGGCTACCTTAAGATCCTTCAGGAATAATCGATGCAATGTGGTCAAGAAGACCTTGTCCGCTGCCTTTCGGTGCACTTATGACGCTTATAGGCCTGCAGGATTTATTCGGTTTTCTGCGCTAAACTAAATAGTCTTGTTGTAATGAGCAGATTTAAATATATGTTTGATTCACCATTCACCAGCAATGATAATAAAGGAAGAGGTTATGGATTCGAAATCAGCGATATGATTATGGCGCACGCCGCAGCGCGAGACTGTGAAAATTTTTGTGCTCTGGTGTTCTTCGACGTGCACTCACATCACGCAGTGCACCTCCCTACATTAAAGTATGAACTTCAGTACAACTTTTGGCGGGCTGGTTGGTTCACAGCTTTTTTCGAACATTTCAAAAACGGCGAGAAAAGAGGGGGACATTAACAAGAAACAGACAAGACACCGTCACGGCAGACTTCTTTCCGTGAAACAAGCAACTGATATTTCATGCAGGACCCTGCACACGTGACCACGCTGTCCCTCGCCCGTGCACCGAAAAAAAAAACTTAAAAATCCACTAAGCATTCATGCGAGTCGGCGCCTATGGTTCCCTGTGTCTTTCTTTCTACTCTCGCCATGTTTTCGCGCAGTTCTAAACACGTTTGCAACTGCTACATTGAAAGGTGACTGCAGTGTCCGGGACGAACGGAATGTCTCGCTGGACAGCACCATAGGAACTGTGCAACCGAGGTGGCGCCTTACAATGATGTTTCCTCAAAATTCTTAAAGGCCGGCGACAGATATTTTCTGGTTAAACGCACGCACCTTTAGCGAATCATCATCAGGCAGAACAAGTCCAATAGAGGCAGCATCAACGTTGATTTTATTGATTTTTAAGTGATTTTATTTGCTTAGTGAGCAGAATAGTGCGAATGAGGTAACTCCATATGCCTCACGAGGTAATTCATCGTGTCTCAATGACCTTGAGCCTTCGCAGGGCCGTAACAGAAATGTGTGGTATCATACCACGCAGTCAGCCGCGCTCACTTCGAGCCTCGCCATTGTGGTATCACTTGACTAGTCGTGAGTATAGCGGCTGGTGTACCGGCGCTTGGAAACTGTCCAGCCGTAGACGACGTCCGCTAAGCTGTCTGTGCATGGAGAGAAAAAAGTAGTAGGCGGCGTCGCGTAGTTCTGCTAGCCTCGGCTATCCTGTGACGCCCTGCATCGATACCTCCTGGGCGAGACTAGGCACACAAGGTTGCCGGACCTCTTGATTTTGCTCGGAAAGGATAATACTTAGTGGCATTTGACCAGACGTGAGTCTACTACTTGATTACCACGTGACCAGTACCAGTTTCCTATGACTCTCTCCCTTATATTTTCATAAATAGGCATTTAGGCTGCGACGTGATATCCTCTCGTAGCTTTTTTCTTCCTCTGCGCGCCTCTGAGTGCGCTTCGGTGAATCCAACAGGTCCAGCCCTAACATCCAGTAAATATACCTAGACGGCCGGCTGAAAAATCTCAAGCATAGCCAAACATTGTTGCTGCAATACGTGAGCAATGGGAGACCATATTAACACGTTTTGAAGAAGCCAAGCGTATCTCTCTGGCGATAACTATATTGATCAGATTTAAGGCTGTAGAGCGCGTGCAGGAGGAACCGACAACGAGCAGGTTTGCTCTGCAACTGCCTTTATTTTCCCTACGAACAAACCGCGGAAGGCGAGAAGCGGGGAAGCCATTAGAGAGGGAAAGTCACCAAGCGGCTTTACGCACAGGAGTGACAGGAGTCGCGCGGTTCCGGTTTTTATTATGCTGCGTGCGTTCGGCGGTGGCAGGTGCCACTACGAGGGAATGAGGCTGCATGCCTCCGCCGTGTATCATCGTCGTCATCAACGCTAGCTCATGGCACGCACCGCCGGCTTGGGGCTGAGACCATGGAGCGACATCCGGGCAGTCGGCGTTGGGCTTCGGGCAGTAAGGGACGTTATTGAAGTGGCTCTTGTGCCCCCCTCTCTGGGGACCCTCAGCGGGCCGGAGGCTCAAAAGCCACGGCCCTGAGCCCACATTGGCTCCCAACGTGGGACCCCGGCTAGCTTCTGCAATGGCGCCCAACGTGGGGCGCAAACGTGGGGCGCCAACGTGGGCTAAAGGAACGTGGCTTTTCAGCCTCTGGCCAGCTGAGGTTCCCAGGGATGGGCACATGAGCCATTGCAATAACGTCCTTTACTGTCTGAAGCTCTACGCCGACTGCCCGGAAGCCGCTCCACGCGCTCAGCCCAAGCAGGCGGTGCGTACTACATGCTAGAGTAGTTGGCGATGATAACAGACTGCGGAGGCACGCAGCCGAATTCGCATAGATTTGAAGAACAACCAATTTCCATTTTCATAATGGGAAATTGATATTGTCGCGTGGTTGTGACACACGCAGCACTCGAGACAAAGCACGCAGGACTCAAGGTGATGTCAGGCGAACTCTTTATTGGGCGAACTTGTGCCCAGCAAAACAAGGTGGCAAAACAAGACAAAACTACGTTTAGCTAGGTGCATTTATGTGCTCATCCGAAGGTCGCGGGATCGAATCCCGGCCGCTGCGGCTGCATTTCGATGGAGGCGAAATATTGAGGCCCGTGTGCCGTGCGATGTCAGTGCACGTTAAAGCACCCCGGGTGGTCGAAATTTCCGGAGCCCTCCACTACGGCGTCTCTCATAATCAGATCGTGGTTTGGCACGGTAAACCCCAGTAATCAATCAATTTATGTTGTTTGTTTCTTTATTGCCTTCGTCTTTACCACCTATGTCGCTGTATTATGAAAGTGAGAAATATCGAGTTATCTATGCGACGTCTTTCCGACAGTACTTTAAATCAGGGGCTCCTTCTATATGAATGAATGAATGAGTGAATGAATGAATATGTACATTGAGTCGATAATAAGCGTTGTGACACTGTGATGCCCTTCCATGTAAGGCAAATACGAATATGTTTGTATTCAAAATGCGCACTACAGCTACCTGTGTCGGATGGCTCCTGGCGATAAGACTTTAGGGAACGCATGTTATCATACACTGCTCGGGTTGCATCGGATAAACGCGAGGTTGCAGATTTCATCAAATGGGGCATATGTCCGCTATTGGGCAGAGTTAGAATGCAATCGATTACTCACAGGGGCATGAGTGGCATTTCCGTCTTGATTTCCTCACATGAAAAATGTCTACAAGAGAGTAATCCAAATGAAGATGCCCTCACATACCATACTTAGTTCATTACTACCTAAAAAGCTGCTACTGGGTTTGGTTTACTAATACTGTCATGCAAATTCCTACGAAACACCATGCGTGAATCATTAGGAAATGGGGACGTTACCGGTGGACTTGTTTTCGGTGTTCGTGTGCGACAAGTGTCGGCCACGGCTGTGTGTTTGCTTTATAGCCATTCGTTGGTCAGTTTCGCTCGGTTTGTTTTTGTGGAAATGCTTCGTTCATTTGGCAAACTGAGCGTGTGTTTATTAGGGCGGGGTCAATTAGATATCTGCGTAGCTTGTTGTTTGCATAGCGGGAAATAAATTTGAAGTGTAATTGTCGACAAACACTCGGACAGTTAGTACACGCTTAGTGAACTTCGGATTCCGAACGCACATAAACGCAAGTATGTATGGCAAAACCAATTACTGTCGCTTTTGATATACAGCTAGCCGAGGGCTGTAGAGAGACAAATGTACACACATATAGCTATGTCCAAAAAGAAATGCATTGTCGAGTTGATTCTTGTGTGGGCGTTTATTGAGTACGTCTTCATCACCTGTATTTCACCATCATCACTAGAGACCGGAACTTCAGGCAAAATGCCTATTTTTTCCTGGAGTCCGTTTCGAGCCTATTTCACATATAAGCACGAACTAAGGGTAGGGAAGCGTTTTAATCAAACGTTTATTGTGCCTATAAGTGCCTATTTCGAGCTTCGTGCCTATATCAGCTTTTCAGCGCCTAAAAATGCCTTTTCGCGTTCGTCGAGTACACGTTTTGCTTAAATGAGCTGTTCATACGGAGGAAAACAAGAAGCACTTAGTGTGGCGATATTAACTTCAACAGTCGCATAGCGCGCTAGTTATGTTTTTTTTTTTGTTCACGTTTTTAGCTCCTGTTAAGGCGCGATTACAGTGCGGCTTAGGGTAGACGCGCGCATGCGCTTCGTCACGTCGGCGAAAACAGACCTTAGTTCGACGCACTGCCACAGCCAACGTATAACTGGACTCGGCCGATGTGCTCCGACGCATGTGACGCTCGCCAACGCGCCGATAACGTCGGACTATCAACGCGCCTTTACGTGAGCGGGGCTAGAGTGTATCCCAGCGAGGTAAAGCGAGGCTAACCTAGCGCTAGTGGGCGCCCCTGAAAGATCTCCGTCGCTTGGTTCGAGAAGCACGGCGGTTGCGTGAGCGAGGCTAGGGTATACTCTAGCGAGGGGAAGCGAGGCTAGGCTAGCGCTAGTGTTCCCTCCCTCTCCCCCTTGAAGATCTCCGTCGCTTGGTTCGAGAGTAGTGCACCTCGGCGGTTGCGTGAAGGAGGCTAGAGTCTACTCTAGCAAGTCAAAGCTAAGCTACGCTTGCGCTGCAGCCTACAGCCTACGCGTCAGTTTCGGTGGCATTTGTGTTCTTCATAACGTCAGCTGTCGGTAGTCTGCCGAGCAATGCCGAAGAAAAAGACGCCGAAAAGTGTCCTTGTCAGGCAATGGACCAGTGGATCGCAGTGCTACTCCGTCGATGAAGAAACGGTATTTTGCCATCCATGTGGAAAGCAGGTGAGAAGACATTGCAAAGGTCAACAATATGTTGCGTTTGACGTCCACTCTGAAACACGTATTGGCATAAAGCTCCCAACATTGCTTACGCAACTGCCAATTCGAATAACCCCTGAACCTGCGCAATAAGATGCATTTTTTGGTGACTTCACGGGCACTCAGATTCACTGTTTTGTCATTTTTATATCCGCATCTGTGAACTCGCATGCAACAGGAAATGTGCGGAGCATTCTCGGTCGGATACAGGTGTAAGCATTTCGATTTTAAAATGCACTCTCGGGCTCGTGTTATCTAACCTCGCCATTTCCTCAGAGTTTTTCAACAGCCGCAATGAAAGAAAGTACAAGCGCAAGTGCACTAAAGAAGTTCCACGTATCAAACGCACCTTCCTAGTGCAATTCGCTCTTTTATTCTCGCAGGTACCGTATGAAAAAAATTACAGCATATCCACGGGGTGAATGATGATGAGTGGGCGAAGCTCCGGAGGGAATCATCGGTAAACCGTGAATCTTCCGTGTAATTCGCCCAGTCGATCATCACGTAAAGATGTGAGAAACACTGTATTGGAACGCTGGGATCTCGCGTTTGAGGGGACGCTAGCACAAACGCGTTAGAAACGTGCAGTACACTCTAGTAAGGGGGGGGAGGCCACAGCGTCTTACGCAGCCCCTTACACAAGCCGGAACGCGCACCGCGTTTGCCGACGCCATCACATGACTGCTGAGAGAGTATAAGGCGGAGAGGCCACAGCGTCTTACACCAGATTCTTACACGGGCCGTAACGCGCTAGCACAAACGCGTTAGAAACGGGTGTCCGCCGCGGTGGTGTAGTGGTTACGGTACTCGGCTGCCACCCAAAAAACGCGGGTTCGATCCCGGCCGCGGCGATCGCATTTTCGATGGAGGCGAAAATGCCAGAGGCCCGTGTACTGTGCGTTGTCAGTGCACGTTAAAGAACCCCAGGTGGTCTAAATTTCCGGAGCCCTCCAGTACGGCCTTTCTCTCCTATCTCTTTCACTCCCTTTCCCCTACCCCCACGGACGCTTAGCCGTGCTCCCTACATGGGCTGCAGAAATTAGCGTCCCTTCCTAACCGAACCACAATCAATCAATCAATCAAACGGGCAGTCTTTCGTTAATGTTGGGTATTTAGTGCCATCGTGATGCATGTGTCTATGTGCGCTTCGTGGTGGCTAGCGCCGCGCGTTCAGAAGTGAGGGGTCCCTGGTTCGATTCCCCGCTTCGGACACAACTTTCGGAATTTTTTTGTTATAAAAGTAGACTGACACGTACGGCGACGATCCAGGAGACTGAGAGAGGCACTCGTTCCCCGCGCACCCAGGCACAGCCCGCGCAGCAGCCAATCGGAGAGCAGCTGCACCGCCAAGGCCATCTAGCGTACCTTCACCCAACCGCCATATTGTACGCATGTCTATGGGACAGCGCCCTCTCGGAAACGAGACGAGAAATGGAGATGACGACACAGAATGCGTACAGCGCCATCTAGTGTATCGTCACTCAACTGCAGTTTGCATGCATCTCTATGGGACAGCGCCATCTATTGTATGCTAAGGGAAACGCTACTGGCTACGCAGGACCGAGAACCGCCGAGGTGATGCCATGAGGAGCTTCGCCCCTAAAATTGTGTCATCTGGAGCAGCACGAGAGAACAACGTTGCATCAAGCCAACGCTCTGCGCAACCAACCATCAACGTCGAGGTAGTCGTTCTTGTCTGAAGCTTTTGCTGAAGGAAAGAGAAGTGAATTCAGCGCAGACTTATGCGAAGCATTGGTCGCTGCTAACATCCCTTGGGCGAAGATCGAAAGCAAGACATTCAAGAATTTTTTGCAAAAGTACTGCAACCAGAATATACCATCAGAGTCCACCCTTCGCAAGCAGTACCTGCGGCCAATGTACGAGGACACGTTAGCAAAAGTCGGACGAGAACTCGGTGAATCATACATATGGATTTCAGTCGACGAGACAACAGATGCGACCGGACGATTGCTTGGAAATTTTGTAGTTGGAAAGCTCGATGCAAAAGAGAAACAACACCTTTCTTGGTATGCTCGAAACAACTGGAAAAAACGAGCGCTGATACCATCGCCTACTTTGTGAACTCGTCCTTGAGGGTACTGTACCCCTCCGGATCCCACGACGACCGAGTACTGCAGCTCTACACAGATGCAGCAGCTTATATGCACAAGGCTGCTGCACTTCTCAAGGTCTTTTATCCAGAATTATTGCATGTCACTTGTCTTGCCCATGGGCTTCATCGGGTCTGTGAAGAGCTGAGAAAGTCGTTCAGTTCTGTTAACGAACTAATAGCCGCAGGCAAGGCAGTGTTCCTTAAGGCGCCTTCGCGCGTTCGTGCCTTTAAAGAGCAGTTGCCGGATGTGCCTCTTCCACCGGAGTCCGTTGTTACCCGCTGGGGAACTTGGCTGAAGGCAGTGGACTACTACAACAAACACTTCGCTGGTGTTAAGGCTGTTATTAACAGCTTTGCAGCGTACGAGAGCATCGCCGTGAAAAGAGCCCACACTGTTCTACACCACGAAACACTTGAATCTGACTTGGCCTATTTGTGTGCTCATTTTACTTTCCTTGCAGAAAGCATACAGAAACTTGAAAGTTCGGGCGCCGCTCTGGCTCAGAGTGTTGAGCTAATTTTGGACGTGCAGGAAAGGTTCGCCACCGTCCCCAATGGGCCTGTTGCTGACAGGGTCACCTCGAAGCTTAAACATGTCTTGGACAAGAATCCCGGATTTTATGTGCTAAAACAAGTGTCATGTTCTGAGCGGTGCCGATTCGAAGATTCCAGGTGAAATTAGAGCATCGAAAGTGCCGGACTACAAGTACGCTCCACTAACTTCAGTGCACGTCGAGCGTTCTTTTTCCGCATGCAAACAAATACTGACTGAAAGAAGGCAAAACTTCAAGCCCGAAAACCTTGAGATGGTGCTGGTTTGCCACTGCTTTCATAGCCTTTCTCACAGTGTCCAGTCACCGTAGCTTTTACCTAAATCTGTTCAAATGGTTATTCTTCACCTAATTCTTTTCATGAAAAAATAAAATTAACTTTCCCAAAACACAGGATTTGCCTGCTGTGTTTGTTAGAAGGAAGATTTGTCCTGAAACACGCTGCTGAAGTAATTATGAATTGTGCCTATATATGCCTAAACGATAGTTTTTAACGCCTATATATGCCTAAATGACAGTATTTAGGGCCTATTATAGGCGCCTAAAAGTTTGTTTTTTCGTGCCTGAACTTCCGGTCTCTAATCATCACCATACGTTCTGCGCATCTTCTTCGTCGCTGCTGTGTGATCATCATCATCGCGTTTGTGCCCATCGCGTTGGTATCATCGGGCGACCTGCCGAGCTACTGAGAATAAACGTCGTCCAAACCGAGGCCTCCTACTAGTCTCATTCATGACTCCTTCGCATTATCCCTACTTTATTTCCTGAGTTTTTCTTCAAACAAAATATCACGTTCCTACACAGTGGCTGTGTCCTGAGCGAGCTTTTTAATTTGTGGCGTTGCCCGAGGAACCTCCTTATTCATGAAGTAGAATAATAATGAGCTTCGTTAGTACAGAATATGCCCCGAGCAGGAACGGAACGAAAATGTTTCGCTCGAATTACGATATGGGCTGCTCGTCGCTGGCAAATATTAAATATTACCTTTCACTCCACGCATTAAATATTTAAAGCTATCCTTTTGGGTAAAATACTTTGAGCACTGCCCTGTGTGTCTGTTAATATGTAGTCTTTCACTCATACGGAACGGCAGTGTGTCGAGTTTAATTAAAACGTGCCGTAGTGTGAAGAAAATGTAGTAATATAAGAAAGAACACAAGCGTAAGCCTTACCTTTAAGAGACGTCGTTTGTAAGGTAAAGAGCACAAATTCTTTCCAGCTAATGCGCGCTTTTTTTTTCTTGTACGTTGACCCAAGTCGCACTCGCTTTTCAAAACTGTTTGTCGCAATTTTTATTATCCCCTGATCTTTATCTTTCGCATCACTGTGAAATTTCATTCTCATTTTCATGTGAAGTGTCCTTCTGCTCTCTATAATTACAAACGCGCACAGGTGCGCTTGATGGATTTCAGGAAAATGCAGCAAACAGTAAAAGGTTACTTAGTCTTCACGTTATAACGGGATGGATTTTCTGATATTTCTGAGCGATAGTAATTGTTTACGTTGAAGTTAATTTCCAGCAGGTCGCTGTGGTTAGAAAGTTGGTGTGAGTCGTTTGCTCTACCTTTCATTTCAAGTTATGAGCAGCAATCATGAGAGTTTACAGCCTTTTGAAAAGGTGCCGACTTTTGCAGACATATATTCACAAACTATGCATATGCACAGAGAAGAATGGCAGACGGCTTCGCTTTTTTTTATGTAAGGGTGGGAAGGCTTCGTGCAAAGTTGCGGCAGCAAGTCGAGTGCCATAAAAAATGTCTAACAAATATAAACTCATACGACACCATGTATATGCCATTCTGTTGCGTTAGCACTAAGAATAACGTTCGCGAAGAGCGCCGGCTGACAAAAACCGAAAGAAGAGATTGTGATTATAGGAAGCATTTTTGGCAAAGCTTTGGTAATGACATGAAGTTTTTATTGGCTCCTGTTCATCAGAATGTCCAGTTAAAAAATGAAAAGGTCTGGCAGGAATTCATTCTCATAATATGCGCATTAATTATTTGTTTGTGCTCGCTACGAAGACTGTACGTTACCCTGAATTTATTGCTGTCCTTGTTGTTCATAACTGCTCATGAAGGAAGATGTGGAATTCTCGTTTGCGAAAATGGTTCCTGTACGATTTTCTTGGAAGCTGCTTAGTGCGAGGCACTGAACAGCTTCCGATTTGGCTATGCTAAATTTCATGCTCTCACATTCTCCTTTTCTTTCTCTGCCCTTCCTCGCATCCAATGATCAGGGCTCCTCACTTTTCTTTCACGTCGCCTTGCTAAATTGTAGTGAAAAAATGGCTATGCTATACTTTACGTCATCGTCTCTTGCTTTACTTCATTCGTGCCCTAAAGTCACACCACCTCACCCTCACTTTGTTTTCGCGCCACGTTGCTCTACTATATTGTAGTTGCATGGCTATGCTATGCTAAGACCTTCTTGAAACACATGCAATGTCCGTGGCCCATAAACGATATTGTAAAAAATTATGCCAAGCTTCACCCTCTCTTCCTCTTTCCTTCATTTTCGCCATCAAAATACTGTCCCTCACGGACCTCCTTGTTATATATTACACTACTCTACTATGCATGGCTATGCTCTCTTAGGACTTTTGGCACAGTAGGTGAAGTTTAGTGCTTGACGTGTTGTTTCCTCTTGCTTTCTTCCTAAATCCTTTTTTTTTTCGTTTTTTTTTTTGCGTTAACATGTCGTTCTTATGATTCCAACCAGTTCGGCCAGCAACAAGTTCTGCACACTTCCTGTGCCGCATACCCACCTTTATGTCGTAGTGAGCTAATGAGATGAGCGCAAGAGACGAAAGAAGTCCGCTCGCAAAGGCCGCACATTGGGCAGCCGAGCGAAGTTTCAGCGCACACGGCGGAGTTATGCTAAGCTTAAACATCTAGCTGTTAGAAAGTGCAGGTTTAGTTCGGGATTTTGTTCATTGCGACACACTTCATTTCAGTTTAGTTCCGGCAAGCATAAAGGCAAGCCTGTAAGGGTTTCCTAATCGCATTCGTCCTAGGAGAGTTCGTTGTCGACAGGCTGGAATCTGCTAACTTCAACGAGCTCATTTTAAGCACTCCAAGCGAAATTAACGAGTTAATAAAGAGCGTTTTCCACCAGCCTAATCAATTTTAGCTAATTAGTGCTACCGGTGCACTAAATGGCACAAAATTAGTAAACATGTTTTACGATTGATTTGATTTTTCGAAAGCTTGAAAACAAGAATTCATTGCAACGACACTGAAACCTCATTACAAGGTCCGCGCAGCCTATACACAGCGTTTTTGCGCCAAACGCTTCTTTTAAAGTCAAGTCTTTACTTTTATAGGCTAAAATATAATACAGCACGCGTTCAATCCTTCTAAACAATACAGCACGTGTCATAAACGGGATGGAAAGAGGGCGATTTAACTTGTGGTTCACATACTACCATCTGCACACAGCCATGTTCTGGAGCCTTTCGGACGTACGCGAATATTCTTAGGGTTTACGCGACTTTCGAATAGAGTTTCGACACTTTTGTACGGATGAATAGACTATATGCACAGACACACGCTGCGCGATAAATACTAAAGAAACAAAGATAGCCAATAGAACGTGCTGTCTTCGTGTTGTTTAAATATTAGCAAACAGCGTCTCTTTTGTGCCTGTCCCCCCCCCCCTTTTTTTTTTATGCCCACTGCTGGGATTTAGCGTGCGCTGAAGCTAAGTCGCCCGCTGGGTAATATCTTCCAACCGACTCAAATCTGCACTTAATATATCATCGCGCACAAGTTCGGCAGCACTTCGCTGCTTTACAGTTTGTGAAATATTTTAGGATATGTGCTCTATAGACATCGCAGATGCTATTCCAAAAAGGGATACTATCCGCCTAATTTTATGTGAGCAGCATATGTCGCAGCATTCGAAAGCTCTTTTCTTCGATTGTGAAGGAAATGCTTACGGAAAAAAAAACTAGGGGACGAATTAAACCTTATTAGAGGTGCGTAGAAGCTGCCTAGAAATATCTTGAAAGAGAAAGACACGAAATATGGTTGACGAACCTTGTTCCCTGAATGTCGGAAGTCGGAGCATTTAGCGCTCGAGGATCCACCAGAAGAACCGCCATACTGTAGGAGGCCTGAAACATTATAGTCGCCATATCTTTTTCCGTCAAAATCGATCAGAGCACGAAGTGGAACTTCGGGTGAGTCCAGCCCAAGTTTCGCAAGATTATAGGTGCTGCTGGTCTCCAGCTAGAGCGATAAATAATTCTTATACATGCTATCCTAATTCGTAAAAGCTATTGCTCGCGCAATAAGAAGGCGAGTGCGCTCAAGCACAACTTCCCCATCACACCGCTCGTCTCGTGTCGCGGACGCTCGCTAAATCTGCGTCCTTCATCCCTATTTCCACCCGGAGGTCCCCCACGTGACCAGGCCAACTCACGCCTGTTTTCCGAGGACGCAGCTGGCCTCTGCGTGTGCGCTGGTGTCCATCGGCAGTGGTTCAGTCAAGAACAGTAGGGACGTAGTCACACTAATGTAAAGCGCCGGGAGATGGGGGATTTTTCACATTTTCGAATCATTGCGCCATCTCCACTACAATAATATATGGCTGTCAATTTCAATACTTATTTGGCTAGCTTAACGCTTAGTATCAAGCCACGATATATTATTATATTGTTTCTTTAGACTTTGTAGAATTTGTCAAAAATTCTCAGGGATGGCACAGAATTGCTGGTTTGTTTCACTTCAACTGAAATTCTCAGACAAGGTCGCGAAGGGCAATGAAAAAGAATCAGAAATCGCTGCTCCTTCTTTAGCGAATATTCAAATATTCAGAGCATTATTGAGAGCGTTCTGTGTAGTACTGGATCATTCAGAGCATTTTTTCTTCCACTACAGCTACATTCAAAAGACTATAAGAGGCATAATTTCTTTTTTCTCGGAAAATTCCTCACGGCAGTAAATGATGCACAAAAGCGATTGACCACATTATCGCAGAATAGAATCGGAGAGGGTTGAGCGCAATCTGCGGGACGTTTTGCACGGAGTGACTGTGCTGCATACCGCTTAGGTACACGTTAGACAGAGACTACCTGTCCGCAAAGAGTTGCTTCATTATTATACTTTCGTATTGCCAGTCAAATACCTGGACTTCTTTCGCACGTGCATGACTTCAAATGCACACTGCCATAATAGAAATAGGCTGACCAGCCATCAACATCCCGCACATTATGTGGCGCTTTAAGAAGCCCGCCAATTTTTCAGTTATCAGAAGCCTTTAATCTCTGCGGAGTTTATCAGCGCCGCGCATGGCCTCGATCAATGATTGTTCAGTTTGACTTTTTCTTCCATGCCACTCCCGTACTTCACATTTCACTCAGCCATATAACACAGTGTGTGACGGTTTTTTTTTTATTTGATTCATTCTCTCAGAAACCTGTTTTTGTTTTATAGACAACCCTCCTCTATTTAAATATATCTTGTAATAGCACAAGAGATATGACATATTTGAGAGCAGACCTTTATAACGTGGAAGAACAGTGACCTAGAGAGTGCATGTGGCAACAATCATTCTGCGTCCTTCATTGGCCTTAGCACAGTGGCGCCTGAACATGGCATCAGAGAAAAGCGCGAGGTTAACAAGCTACGCAGCAATCATTCCAGTTCTGCATCGCCTTTTCCCCATCTCCAAGCTATTTCGAAAGCTGCAAAGTCTTACTTCATCCGGACTACTGGGAGAGTTCTTTAGTTTCTTTTCTACTACTTCTTTGTTTACGACATGACGCGCAAAGCAATTTTCGGGCTGAAAGTAGGTCCGTTCGCCAAGCAGCAATCGACTGAAGAATAGGGTTTCTCAAGCCACAGTGGCGCTAGGAGACCTACATTGCTTTCTTGCGCCTGCGAACTCGCAATGCTCAGGGAAAATTGCGTCGATTTTGAGCTCGCATTGGAAGGAAATGCCATTTTACGACTCTGTTCTTCGTGCCATACGGCACAACTCTGTCCTTTGCTCGGAGAGCAAACGAATCTGGCAGTGAATTCCCCGCAGGCATTCGGTTGGTTTTATGCGATCGGAGAAGTGCCAGCGTCGGTAGGACAATCCCGATTCCGCATCGTCTTCAATGGCCCAAGCGTTCGAGCAAACCGACTACTACGCAAGAGAAAGAGACTACACAGCCACTATTATAGTTGGAGAGTCTACGCATATAAGCATTCGCTAAAGCACTTGTTTGCATGCGTAGACTCTCCACTGTTCGGTTCTTCACACTCGCATTTAAAGAATGTATGATCAACCAACTCATGAACCAATGTAAATTAGTGATCTGGTGGGTAATTTGCATTTCGTGTGTCATCGAGAAAAGAACCGCTTCACCATTTTATATTGTGGCTTATCTTTTTAAGGGAAAAGATGACTGCGACAAGAAGTAAATATGGTTCCAAAGAACACGCAACGTGAAGTATCGCGTAAACGTTTAAATATTTACGCTTCTTTAAGGCTTTACAAAAACAAGCAACGAAAGAAGTTGTTTTCTTGGTGCATTGACAACCTTCCAATTTAATGCTATTTACGATGCAATTCCAGTCTTTCATTGACCGAGATACAATTCATGTTGATAGAGAAACTGCAGGTGGAGCAGCACAGTTATTACTTTATTAACAGGCAGCGTTTTATGGGCCTTGCGTTATATCAGCAATACATACGCAGAATATGTGTGCACATCGTTTTTCTAGTTGATTATATTTGAGTCTAAAACGGCGTGCTGTCTGTTCTTGCCCTTTGCGCTTCAATCCCATTTCAGGAACCACATGTCTCCAGAATATAATGGTGCGAGATCGCCACTGGTTTGCAAATTGTGCGAGGTAACAAAGAAACTACGAACGCATCAGCGATACGGGAGCATTCGATATCTATAATATTTGTTCGATTACTGTTCCTCAATAGTGGATATCTTTATAATAAAAAGAAATGCCGAAAACGTGGTTCTGTATTTGATATTACGAAAATACACATAGATAGAAGCTAAATTTGTCATGTTCTTGCTTTAGAAATGAAGTTAAATCCACCGTTAATCAAAGAAAAAAATTAAGTGATTCGTGTGCAAGGTGAAGACGAACTCACTCATTCTGTCGAAGTATGCTTACGCGAGTACGTAGAAATTCTGAATACTTGTGACTGGCAGTAATCACTTCCAATTACTTGCTTAAACACGCACAGCGTAAGTTCATACTAAAAATTGTGCCGCAAATATTTTCGGTAAAAACGGTGCTGTGGATAACGTGTGGGACGTTAAAGTGACCTAGAAGATGTCGGCCACTATAATAGATCAAAGCGGGCTTGGTTAATGCTCTACCTACACCAACACTATATTACGTTTCTCTGAATGGCGAAAAAGGTCTTATGTTTCGAAAGAGCGTGGTCATTCGCATGACATAGCTGAGGGGCTTAAAGTTATACCAAACGCTTGACATTTTCCTTCAACCAAGGTTCCTTCAACCAACTGTCCGAAACTTCTTGGCGACGCGCGTGATTATTGCATAACTTGCTGAGTCTTCCGTTTGTATTTTGTTGCCTGATCCCTGTACTGGGGCACTGGAGGTCATCATCACGATCATCATCATCATCATCATAATCATCATCATCATCATCATCAGCCGCAGCAGCAGCACCGGCAACAGAGCCCATCTTAAGTCCACTGCAGGACGAAGGCCTCTCCGAATGCTCTCCATCCTGTCCTGTCCTGTGCGAGTTGATTCCATTTGATGCCTGCCAATTTCTTAATTTCGTCACCCCGTCTTACTCTCTGTCGTAAACAGCTGCGCTTACCCTCTCTTGGTATCCATTCCGTCGTTCTAACTGTCCATCGGTTGTCTAGCCTTCTCATCGCGTGGCCATCCCTTTTCCACTTTTTCTTCTTCGATTACTATGTCGGGTACCCCTATCTCTTCCCTGATCCGTTCGGCTGTCTTCCTATCTCTTAATGTAACGCCTATCATTTTTCGTTCCATCGCCCGCTGTGTGGTTCTCAACTTTCTTTTTAGCTTCTTTTGAATTCTCCAAGTTGCTGTCCCGTATTTCAGTGCTGGCAAAACTGAGTACTTATATAATTTCCGCATGAGTGATAATGACAGGTTTCCGTTCGTGAGCTGAGAATGTCTCTTGTATGCGCGCCATCCAATGCTTATTCAGCGATGTAATCCTTTTACATGAGTAGGTTCTCCGGTCAGTAGCTGACCTAGACAGTGCAACCTTGCGCAACTTCTAATGTCTGGTTTTCATTCGTGAAGACACGTTTATTCGTAGTACCACTTAGCATTACCTTTGTTTCTGCATGTTCATCTTTAATCCTACCTTAGCGCTCTTCCGCCTTGAGTCTACAAACATCATCTGTAGGTCGCCATCATTGCTGAACATTACTTTGTTGTCGGCGAAGTGTAGGTTACCCTAATATTCGCCATTTGTATTTAGTCCGGTTTTGTCCCAATCTAATCTTTTGAAGATTTCTTCCAATCATGCAGTAAATAGCATTGGCGAAAATACATGTCCTCGTCTGACACCTTTCTGTATTGGGATTTTCCTGCTTTCTCTAAGAAGGTGTAGGGTGGCAGTAGAATCTCTACAAATGTTAGCTGTTATATATACGTAACTATCACATATTTCTTGATGGCGTAATGCCTCCAGAACTGCTGCTATCTCCACCGAGTCGAAAGCCTTTTCGTAGTCTATCGAAGCCACATAAAGGAGTCTGTTGTATTGAGCGGATTTCTCGATCGCTTGATTGATCGCATGAAGGTGGTCTGTTGTGCAGTATCCTTGTCTGAGACCTGCTTGCTCTCTTGGTTGATTAAATTCAAGTGTGGCCCTTATTCTTGGTGAGATAATTTTTGTGAATGTTTTGTATATTCTGAGAGCAGACTGATCGGCCTGTACTTCAGAGGATTTTTGAGCCTACCGCTTCTTTACCAGTATAGTTGCGTCCGTGGCTAGAAGTTCTGTTTCTACCGTCGTCGTAGATATATGGTTTGCTTGGTTGAGTCATTTGCGAAAATTTCGCCGTGGTGCTTCACCAGGGGGGGGGAGGGGGGGGGGTGCAATTGTTGATCTGGCGCGCTTCGGTGAGTTACGCATATGAGGCATGATGATGATGGAATCCCTTATGCATCTCATGTTGAGATCCTCCCCCGCGGGAGGGGTCTTTCAAAGGTGTTATATTGTATGGTTTTGACAGCGGAAAGTCATATGGTTAGTTGAAAGAAAATAGATAAGGCATAGTACAAGAGATGTTAGTGCGAGACCAAAAAAAAAGAAAAAAAAAGAAAAAATACCCTCCTGGATTCGAACTCTAGACCCTTTGATTTGAGACAAAAGCGTGGCCTAGTTGTCTGGGTCGCCATGTCGCAGAGTAGGTTACGAAGGAATCCCTGCGTCCCAGTTTGGCGAAATGTGGTGCGATCAAATTCAAAGTTTCCGCGATGTACAATTTCGAATACCAGGAAGGCATGGCTAACGGTTTCGTCTGCGACGGCGTTTACCGCCGCACTCGTAGTGCTATCCCACGTGGTCCCTGAATGACTCTGCCTGGGGTGTCCTCCCTCCCCTTTTCTCATTCAGCGCGGGAATGTGGTAGTTGTGAGGAAAGGGGGGGGGGGGGGGGGGGGGGAAGCTGGTTGCAAAGCTAGAAATATTTGACGCCCTGAAGGATGTATAGCAATTTAGCTCGCATTCGCATAGGCGCGGTTATTATAGATTCCATGCCCGTAGATCGGTGTTGCTGCTTACGTCGTAATTTGTTGAAAGTGGATGCCGATGTGGTGGAAGTGCTGTTTCCTTGATATTTGACATGTGTTATGCTGCTCTCCCTTGCTCGCACCTTGTCATTTTACCCTAATAGAAGACCTGTGCGAGTAGCTCAGCGTCGTAGCGGTAGTTGTAAATCGGGTATGCTAGATCAACGTAACAATATTGGCAAGCTGCTATTTACGTCACCAGTGGCGATAAAGATCAGGAGGGAAGGTTGAACATCTCATGATTGACTAAACGTGGAAGGGGGCCGCTTTATAATGAAATAGTAATAATAATAATAATAATAATAATGATAATAATAAAACCCCGGAGAAATACTGGAGGTACTGGTGGTGTTTGAGAACATACTTTGTCGCAAAACGCAGACACTGGAAACTTTTTCGCTTGTGAAGTATGCGGCGAAGCCAACAAAATATGGCAAATTCTGCAGGGTTTTAACAAAGGTCTCATTTTTCTTCCCTTTCATTTGCCCGCACAGATTTAGAAATGCTCCATAGCTATACGATAGTACGTTGCGCGTTAAAGAACCCCAGGTTGTCAGTATTTCCGGAGCCCTCCACTACGGCCTCTCTCATAAGCACAGCTGGTTCTGGGACGTAAAATCCTAAAACTAATTTATATGAAAGTGCGTTCGGCTTTGCTTACCTTTTGTGTCACTGGCGCAGTCTTTAAAATATTGCTCTTTTTTTAATGTCGTCGTGCTTCATCTAGCATTCAAAGAGCTCGGTGTGAAATAACGACTACATAAAGTATGCTACAACTTGATTGAGCACCGCTAGCATTGTGCTGCTTCTGCGATATTAACTGCTTTTGTTTTGTTGGTTTTCGTTTGCTTTAATTACAGATTTGGCCGTAAAAATAGATTATTAAGGATAACCCATTCAAAACCTTTCTAGCAGTAGAAGCAGAGGAATCGAAATTCGACTTGTCTAATTGTTTTGGCAACTGGTATACGTTTTCCTGTTCTATCACAAAAGATATATAGAAGTGCATTATGGTATTTAGATGAACGTGTGTGTAAAACTGAACCAGTTGTTCTTCAGAGCATAAAGAGTTTTCGCGATTGGAAATTACGCTAATAAAACAAGAGCATAACGGTGCAGCAAATTCGATCAATATAAGTCTATAGTAGAACGGAATGCTTATGCTCCTGGCGTAAAATGAAGAAAAGTATAAAAGATCGGAAATAAAATTGCTCATCTCCTGCTCGCTGCTGACATTTCATAGAGATTAATGGAAACCTGCAAGAGCTAAGAGACCAGTAATATCGGCGAAGGCTGCAGTACATAGTTAAGCCTTCAAGAAAAGGAATAATAAAAAGCACTGCAGTTATGGAATGTTTCAAAAAGCAGGCTGTTCCACATACTTTGTCCAAGAACCTAAAAAGGCACCCTAGCGTCGCATCAATCTATGTTAACGTGCGCACGTAAGCGTGAAACGATCAAACAAATCCTTTAAAATGGACTTGGTTCAGCGTTCTGGCGCAGATTAATAATATGCAAATGCCAGCTATTTTCTGTACATGGGCTCTCCTCACCACGAAGTGTCATGCTTCCGAACGCCTGTCGGCTCTTGCGTGTAGTGTGGAAATGTGCGAGACTTCAATACACCCGGAGGGTTGCGCGAGATAGTGCTGCTTCTGTTTCTGATTTTACCATTTGCTTGAGTACTCTTCAAGCGGTACGAATAAAATCTCTTGCCGCGAACTTCACTGAAAGCGCTGTCTTTGCGTTGGGTTAAAATGATTTAAGAGAACATGCGCCATCCATCCAACTACTGAGGTAGTGGCGGAGATGGCGGAGCTGCTAATTGCTCGACCACAGCCTTTTTCAAAATTTTTAAATAACAAACGGCAGCAGTACGGCGCGTAGGACAATAGCTGCCCTACATTTCAGTTGTTCTCGTTTGCAACAAAGCACAAGTAGCTGCCAGAAGCGCGAAACTATGTGCGTTCCACTGACAGGAGTGAGGCTGTTGGCGAAAGCCTTTCTCCTTCGTGAAAGACACGTTCAGTCCATTTCGCCAATAAGAAATCCTATGTGGCGCAAGCAAAGATTATGGGGCCCCTAAGCTTCGCTAAGTGTTGAACGCTATAGCGATGCCTGGCCCCATTCACATGTGCTCTTTCTTCTGCTTGCCATGGTCTTCAGTCGCCTAGCCATGACACCACCAACTGTAATGACTCCACTTGGCAGAGAATGCCAGTTACTTGCGTTACTGCGTGGCCTCCTTCGTCATCTTGCGCCATTTGACATAGATGCGCCATCAAACCTCGCCGATGATGGTACCAATATAATTATGACTTGAGCTAGTTGCTAACGCTTCATCTTGAGGTGGGTGCCGCGTTACACGAAACGCAAACAAACAAGACGCACCTGTCCTGCGCGTCTTTTCCAGTGTTTTGTGTAGCGCTCCACCCACCTCAAGACGAAGAAGACTGGAGGGCATATGCGGGGTGTTCATATCAGTGCATAGATAATGTATGCTTGGCGTATCTTGATCTTTCTGTACTATGCTGAACAAGGCCATAAAGAAAAATAAAAGGCGGAGTGGTTCGATTCCCCAGTGGCCGAAGGTTTTTTTTCTTATTTCTTTATTTGCATCTACCTCGAACTTTCGGTCACTGACAGCGCTGATTTTTTGCTCACAACCAAAGACGCCGACAACAACACTGGAATTTCTGCGAAACGAGCTCTTTAACGCTATCGCGTTAATATTCTAATGGTGTCGTAGAAACGTACGTTTTTGAGGTGATCTTAAAAGACATTGCTGAGTTATCTCACAGGTTCAGCAGCAAACCTATAAGCGACATGGCTTAAGCAGCGCGGATATGTGCCTGTGTGTGCGTGCGTGGTCTGTGCGTTAGGCTGAGATCGAGATACACGGCAGCAAAACACCAGGTCCGAGCGAACTGTGTGTTTGCCGAGAGTCTGCGTAGCTGACTGTACCTGGCACACAAAGAAACACGCCTGGCAACATAATGTTCTTTGAAGGACGCGTATATCTTTAGTGCTTGCACTCTCTTTCTTTTTCATGCTGTCTGCGCACGAAGAAGGCAGAACAGTACGCTTCCTGCAATACGTAACCACACATTGTAGGTTGTTCTTGGCTTTTATTATACATAATAAGGGAAAGAATTTGCCACATGATTTATAATAGCAGCTACGACCGCCTACTGCGTAATAATAAATAGCGGTCATTAATAGTCATTACTAGTAGTGACCGCGGCATCCCCAAAATAATGACTAATACCAGCTATGTTTCACTATCGCTGGCTACACGTTCGATAGTACGGCTGGTGTTAGCTGATGGAAGATGTTGGCTTGTGGTGGAAAATTTATCGATAACACTACCTGTTATTGACTCGCGTCAGGAAAGTGGTGCATTTGCAAGCAGCGCTTAAACATTTCTGGCTGTTCGAGAACCTCATTTCTAGCTACAGCACTGTGCTTGTGACGTTTGGTGCTCAAAGCAAAGAGATATATTACGCAATGGGCACACGCCTACGAACTCTATGTGAAAGGGAAAATTAGCATCCACCCGTTTTGTAGCACAAGGCTACAAGGAAAACCATACGGATTTCTCAGGAACCGTCACTTGTACCCAACATCTTCCATCAGCTAACACCAGCCGTACTAACGAACGGGTGGATGCTAATTTTCCCTTTCATAAACGTTACTCCACCTTGCGGGTTTCCGCAGAACTCATTTGCCATATATGCCCGCCTACGAACCCTCCACCTCAAATGCCTTTATTTGTATTTCTTTTTCATGCGACCTCATTCAAGAGTGCATAAAGATTTCTTTGTTTCTGCATTGCTACATCATCTTAACCACGCTGTCAATTTAGAAAGGCCCCCTCAAATATCTAAATGTATAGCCACTCACTGTATCACTCGCTGACGTAGTCGCCGATTTCATTTAATTAATGTCTCTTTCTTTTTATGCGCTACTTAGAGTAATCCGTACCTTGCAGGTTTATACCTGCATAGGAGTGCGAAGGCATGTATCAGTGTAAAATAATAAATGGATAGGCAGATAAATAAGTAAATGAAGAGTTCAAACAATAAATGGGCACTTTTAAGTTTTGTTCAGGACCTGAGGCGGCGCTATAATTTCGAGCCATTGCCAGGGATATACCAATAATGTACAAATTTACAGTTGCCTTAGCGCTTTAAAGGTCATATTGTGGCCTCAAAACGTGTCTCGCCGATTCACGTCACGGAGTCATAAAACAATGGACATAATTTACACCAAGTTGAGCGGTATCCCAGCAGACGAAACCAACTTTTCAGGGGCTCTAATTATTAAGGCAAAAACCTTAAGGCCTTATTTGTCTACTGCCAACTTGACTTTGAAGAAGGGACGTAAAAATGTACGGCACAGTAAATCGAAAACTTGGCTCTTGCTGACCTGTGTGTAAAAAAAAAAAATTAGCCCGGAAGAGTATGAATGTATGCCTTATTTGGCAGGTAGGTCAGGACATCAGCAACTTCACGTCTTTGCCATTTACATCACGTCTACTCACAACGAAATTACGTGTGGACGAGCCCAGCATTCGATATTCCAGATTGAAGATTTATTCAAAGAACATGTGATGCGTTGCATACGAGGCATACAGAGAAGGAAAGAGGTTGCAAAGTCGTGCGACTCAGAGTGAGGCTTCTTTGAAATCGCACGTCAGAGAACAACGCCACGGTAAACAGCGGTGTGCAGGTAGGAGCCGCGGTCTTGTGTATTAGCGACACGGGATTGTGCGGTAGCCTACACAACACATGCCCAATTGGGTTCACGTGATCCCTGAATACCAAAGGTTCAGGGTTCGAAAACCTAAATCACTTGATCGAACACCAAATGTCTTGGTCCTTTTCATCTTTCTATTGTTTCCATCTACCTCTTCTATTTTCAAGCGGTAGCTAAAAACTCCTATGGGTTCATGTGTGCTAAAAGTATGTTGTTTCAGCGTACACCTGCTTTTCTCATTTTCGCTGATTCATAGTGTAGGGACGGAGAAAGACAGGTGGAGCTGAAAAAAAAACGAACAAAGCTTAATGTACCACGCCTGCACCACAAGAGCATCACGGTACAGGCTGTCTAATTTAAAATGCGAAAGGTAAACTTACGATATGAAAAACCGACATACATCTGCTACTAGTACGGAACTACAAGAAGATCCAAGGATATTTCTCAGAAATGAAAGGTTCAACGCTTACGAAGAAGTCACCCGGTTGCTGAGAGCCAATCTAGCAACAACTCCTCTCTAGGATTTGCAATGCGTTTCCAGTGCATGGAGGCTGCCTATCTGCTGTCCGGTGTTCTGCCTATCTGCTGTCTTCTCGTATTTCTTCCATTTTCCTTTGTTTTGGTAGCGCTGCAAATGCATTGCAAGTCTACGTTCCAACTAGCCCACATAAGCGCTTCGATTCCTGTCAAGGACGCTCGCCTGACAGGTTGAGCTAACAATGGAACCGTCACTTGTAACTAAAAGAGTGAACGTATCGACAACACGAAGCTTATGGATTATGAGTACGACAGGTCCGTCCAGCAGAATCTCGCAAGGTAAAATTGGGTCTCCTGTTTGTAGCAGCGCTGTGCAAGGTAATTCTTACGGATAGCCTTTCACAGGCTATCCGTAAGAATTACCTTGAATTACCTCCGCGTGCTCACGCGTTTGTTTGTGTGCGTAACGCTATTTGCCTGCACCCGTTTTGCTGATCATGCACGCTTGTTTCATGCGTAGTGTCGGCAAGATCAAGTCTTCTTCTGTTCAATTTAAGTCACTCATTATATTATATAAACATGGAGTTCCCCGAGTAGGGTAACATTGGGCTTGAATAAATCTGTATGTGAAAGAAGTTGGTCTTTCCGTAATAATCATGTGACAGTGGAGAGCCAGCGTGTGACATTGCAGATTGTAGACTAAAATACCCCTACAAAATAGGACGCATGCTTTCCCTACGCGACATCTGTAAATGCTTACTATGTAGTCATGTTCTAAAAATCTCACACTCCAGAAGCCTAGTGCGAATAGGGGAGTACTTCATTTGCGAAGAATAAGGCGTCGTTAATGAGAAGAGAGAAGAATGACCGGTATACAGGTATAGGACTCGCAAACTTTAGCAGGAAAGCTCACCTGAACAAAGCAGTTTTAGATGCAGCGGTACTGCAAAGTATACAATGGAGACCTTACGTGCTTATACGGCGATAACCCCTGCGAAAAAAAATAAGCTAAAAAATTTGCATAAACTTCTAGGAATACAAACTAACAGAATAACTTGGCAAAGAAGCCATATTTTTCGCGCTATACATGTGTTCACATGGACTTTTCACGCGCGCTTTTCTGTGTGCACTGCAGATACATTGGAAATCAGGACGGAAAGAAACTGTAATTGCACCCTTCCGTCGACTTCTGAAAAAGAGCATTTATAAAGCTCCTGACAACACGTAACGAGGTAAATCGCGCATTTTCTCTCCGGATTCCGGGCACATAATTATCTCGCGAAGTAATTTTCACGCGTCAACTGCAGCAGCGCTTTGCAACAAGCAACCCAGAAGTCAGAGCACATAAAAATGAATTAGGAGCCAAAGGGAACAGTAAGTGTCTTCCTTTCGTCTCCATAACTTCGCTGCCTCATTTGCATTAAATGCAAATGAGATGCGCGCAACGCGCGAACACAGGCACGAACAAAAAGCGTTAACTATGTATTTTGCACTTCATAAAGTACCAGTGAATGAATATTCATGAATGATCCCATGCAAGTGCAGTGATTTACCAAGATTTTGCTCAAAATTCAGAGAAGGGCCACACGGAGAAAAGCACATTACAGCTTTCCTGCCGGTTTCTTGCGCACAAATAAAAATTCTTGATGCTTTGAGGAGCCTTCTTCGTTACGAGCTCTTCTTTAAAGCAGTCTCAATTTCCGTATCATGCAAATGTGCACGACGGGAATTACTAAGGAAGCGTCTTACAAGCTCTGAGACAATGGTAGGAATAAGTGTTTGTGTTTGGATTCCGCCTAATCTACGACGTATAATTCATTCGCGTAGCGAGTAATTTGCATCAAGAAAGGGGAGGGGGAGGGGGGGACTGGTGTCTTTGGACGTTTTGAAGAATTGAATGGTTTACCGGCGTTTACGCATTCTCCCTGCAACATGCACCTCTCGCTGCAAGTGCGGACGTCCGCACTTACATCGAGAACTGCAATCCGTTTACGAGAGCATTCGGTTGCAAAACGTATTGCTTGCTTGTGCAAGTGGTTAACCAATGGTTACGCATGTGAATGCACATGAGCGCGCGAAGTACATTTCCCAGCCAAATTATCTCGCCCATATGCTACGAGAACGAATTATTCATTTCAGTGAAGTTCATACTCGCTATGTTCATTTCAACCAGCACTTTTCCTTGCATTTCGTCCCGCCACGGTGGCCTAGTGGCTGTGCCACTCGGCCGCTGGCCCTAAGGTCACGGTGTCAAATCCCCGCCACGGCATTTGCCTTTCGATGGACTCGAAATGTTGCTGAATGTAAGCCCACGTTAAAAACCCCAGGTAGTCTGTATCTCGAGTCCTCCACTACGGCGTCTCTCATAATGATTTGGTGCTTCGGGGGCATGAAACCCCAGAAATCAACAATCGAATTCTTTCATTTCCTTTTTTCTTTAAGGATTTTCTTTTCTCCATGCCAGAACTCCCCCTGAGAAGCGACTTCGTCAGAAAAATCTTCAAAATCTATTGCTGTGCCATTGCATCTTCACTGAAATGTGAAGGGATCAGCACACTCATAGAAATGCAATCTGTAAACGATACTTTTGGTTTGGCAACGTCCTCGCAGGACAGCCAAGTTACACGTTTTTTTGCAAATTGCCCTTAACTAATGTGAACAAAGAAACAAAGAAGAGCAAAGAAAGGAAGGGATGGGTGTGGAATTGGATGCATCTTTCGCGCCCTGCTGTCTGCAGTCCATGTGCTGGTGTTAGGGTAGCGTAGCGTGGCGAACCTTCAACAGCGACCACATGAAGCTCGAACTAGGTTGACCGTCGCGGTGGACCGACAGGGAAGACGAGGCGACGTATAGAACAAACAAAAAACGTTTAAAACGTCGTTACAGGTGAGCGAGGCGCTCAAAAGAGCCGTACAAACGTGCGTACAGCAACACACTAGAGCAAAGACGACTACCGACTACTGCGGCGCATCAGCTCTCACATTTTTATACCCCTTTCGCGAAGCCAATAGTCCTTCGCAATCGACACATGTCAGCGCACGTCCCGAGTTCAGCAGACACGCTGGATCCTTGCAGGTTCATCAGCGGCGAGGAGGAAGTGAGCTTTAGAAGGAGGAGAAAAGGATTTACGTATACCGCACATACACCACACACGCGCACAATCGCCACTTGCGGCGAGCGAGTTTGGACACACTGGCTCGGTGGCTCAGCTCAATGGACACTCTCGTTGCTTGGAGTTCGTTTTAAGTGCAGTTGCGCTGTTCAATCGTAACACTGGAATTTGGAAATATATTCGCATTTGGTTATGGGCATATGCGTGATACGAAATAACGTGGTCTAGGCCTGTACCTACGGACCACCTCTCTGCCGCTCGAAGCGCTTCGGAAATCTTGGCCCCTCGATCGCATCGGAGGATAGTGATGCGGTGGCGTCCCGCCGGTGCGTTGCTTGCGCAATCTACAACCACGGCCGCCACAAAAATCTGTCATGTGTGGCATATTTGGTAGCCGGTTGTATAGCCACGCGCTCTTCTCCAGGACGCAAAGACGGAGGTCAAGTAAATGATGAGGCTTCCGCTGCACCGAATTGTGTCTTCGCTTCGCGATTCGATTACTACCCGTTTGGTTTCTGTCGCATTGTTGCACCCTTTGCGGACACACGTGGTTCATGACAGGTCTGCGCAGGGCTCTGGTGTGTGCAATTCAGTGTCACCGGAGAAACGCGAGTCGTCCGAGAACTTTCGCCTTCGTACAATTGTCGAGGATCCCTGCGAAGTGTCGAGGTGCCGCTGGTGTCTGCATGCTACGGGTTGTCTTACGCAAGGTACCCAACCAATCTCCCGCCCCTCGATTTGCGAGAATATCGCTGATGTAGTGCACAGCTGCGCGAAGACAGGTTTCTCTATCATGCTGTACCAATTCCTATGAAAGAGGAATCAACCGCACTTTTTAACTATATCTTTTATTGTACAATTACAAACCACCATTTAAATCAGGCTCCTAATTTACGCAGACATGAACTTTAATGCTCCAAATACAAACTAAAATTGGAGAATTTAAAGGGTAGCACGGATGACATAGTTACTGAGCACATTTTAGAAATAGCCTCTTTTTCGTTGAATCCGAGATGTGCTTACCCAATGAAACTGGAGCAAATTCGCGCAAGTAAGTCTTACGACAGAGGCGTTTAACACGCTTTCCTCGGTCGAGGGACGAACGTACATCTGCAAGGGCTTCTTTGTGCTATGAACATTGCTGCGTCAAATGTAATTCGACGCGTTTCCCATTTTCTATAACCTTCTCTTCAGGCGAGAGTCTCTGTCGCTATGTTGACGCACTCCTACGTTAACGCGTTCGAGAGACGCTGCGAGACTTTACGAAATCTGTAAAAGAAAAGATACCCCCTGCAAGCGGTTCAATTGAAATGGCGTGCGGTGAGGTGAAGAAAAGCACACATGTGTGCAGTCTGTGGCTGCTCCGCCGGCGTTACGCTGCAGCAGTGACAGGTGCCGGTGCTTGGTCTACGCAGCCGCATCACATAGACAGAGATCCAACCATCGTCGTCGATGTGTATTCAGGCCAGTAGAAGAGAAAGCAGCAGTCTATGAGCGCGAAAATGCTCGTTTCAAGAGAGCAAGTTCGCGCAAGAAGGCTACTGTCGAGAAGCAGTCTCCCACCGCCGCGGCCACTCAGAAGCGCGACAGAGGCTCGCTTCGAGGGACCCTAAGTCCGACCAATGATTAAAGGGACACCAGTCTTGAGAGGAGAAAACCATCGATAGGCTAAGCAGCGTGCGTAAAGGAGCTACGGGTCCCAGCACTAAAACGCATGACGTCACAGATATTTGATGGCGTCTGCTAAATCCTACATAACTATTTATCGATAAGAAAGACATACATTGTGTTCTAAGGAAGCCAGACACCTAACACGCGGAGTTTCTGAACATTTCATGGAGCGAATATAGCGAGAACAGGCAAAAAAGTGAAATCGGCCTTGTGACGTCATTGGGTTCCGAAGTTCCAACTGCGAATTTCAACAGCAAAAATTTTGACATCATTTGTCTTTTAGAATTGAACATAAAATGTTGAAATTAGGGACATTTTAGTCATCTAAATATAAGATGTCATTCTAACTTCTTGAACTTTTCCCTTTCGTGTTCCTTCAAGTCTTGCTAAGGGCTAAACTGAATGCGTTGCGGTATGACGTCAAACTTTTCATTTTTGTTTTAAAAGGCGGCAACGCGTTGCAACATTTTCTATCTACTGTTTTCGTTGTTCTGTACTGTTACTCACGGGCTGCCACATTTTCGCACTTCCTAACCATGCTCAGACTCACCGTAAAACAGTTGTTGGTCATAATAGTGCCACAGATGAAGTATACCCAATCACGGATCACGCCGAAGCACGGCGAATCACGAATTGTACTCGATTTCTCTCTGTCACGATATTAAGGAACGTCTGAACTGTGGCGTATAGAGTATTGCCGAGTAAATTACGTCCATGCTATGAGAATTTTCTTTGTCGAGTCTTCATTTAGTTTCGGTGTCTTTCTTTCCGTCTGCATATATGAACAGAAGCGGTGTATTAAGAAACTCTGCCGGTGTTCTCATTTTTCCTGCTGCTGTTTTAGTTAAGCTTAGACTTTTGCTTTGTCGTGGTGGTCCTTGCACCGGTGATCAAAGCGACAGGCCCGTTCCCGAATCAAGCAAACCAGTTTCTCTCCTGTTACTGCCACCAGTACACTGTTCATGCGAAAAGTAAAGCTGGCAGAATCAAATCAGCGATCTCGGTGTAATGTCGCTGCCTTCCGACTTGCTGCTCTTCAATCAATACTAAGCGAAAGTGCTGGGACAAACCCTTCACACCAACCAACAGGTTTTGACACCTACTTTGCCTGGAGTTTCCGCCTGAAGTTCTTTTATCGTGAACGAATCTGTCGGGAGGAGCCTGACAGTAATCACAGTACCCGCAGCGATAGCTTCTGATGTAGAGATAATGCGTTCCATCATGTAAAAAGGAAGAAATTTGTATAACTACTACATATGCCAGCTGTTCACAGGGTTTGTGCCGGTGGCGTCGACTTCAATCAGATGCAGGAACTAACGACAGCTTCGGCGCGGCGTAACGACATCCTAGGTTCCCTAGATCTAATTTCGTCCCAGGAACAAGATTACTTCTTTTCTACCTTGCAGGTTAGCTGCCACTGTTTATGCGTTTACTTGGGTTGATGGCAGCGCCACAGGCAGTTAATCAGAGCCCTGCACGAGCACGTTAGCGTCGTGGTGCCTCTTGCTATGGGATGTCGTTCTTGATTTTGTTGGCCGACAGGAAATTGCCGGCATTTAATGACTCCTTGCGTGTCAGCCCAGGCAGGAAGTGTCAATATCGGGACTTGCAGCGCGACGAGAGTAAGCAGCAGAAACTTTCTAGTTGCGTGCGTCAGTTCCGTGTTCTCCATGAAGTTCTCTATCCGCGTAACTACTGCTACTGGTAGCTCCGTCACTGATTACGAGCCGTTCAGGTTAGGGGGACACGTGTACTGCCTCGTAAAGGCAGACCTGAGGAACTGTACTGGAAATTTCGGCCTGAAGCCAACTTAACGGTGCGGTAAGTGGCCCTGAGCAACACTTATTCCGAGAGCTTGCTTGAGTCAAGTCTAATTTAACAAAAAGTTCAGTAATGTGATTATTTATTAGTTCAGGATTGAAAGTTCCCGTATTTTTGGGCTGGATTGCGCTTTAGGTGCCGATTCACTTGCTCCGACGCTTTAACATTCGAACGAATCTAAGAATAACAATATTAGTATCCGCGTTGATGAGTTAAAAAAAATCAGACGACACTTATTCAGCCCAAAAGCGTACGCTGCGTCCGCATCTCGCTCCGTGAAACTACTCATCTTTTCCGGATGAAACGGTAATTATTCCTGATGTGCGATGTACATACATGGCCTTCTTTCTCTCACACTCATCGTCCCAAAGGCGAAAAATGTTCTGGTAGTGCCTTATTCCGAACATGTTACTTCTCTTGCCGGCGCTGCCGATGAGCCGTTCTCTTTCTATTATCTGATTACAGGGTTCAAGCTTTACGATATGATACATAGCAGGAACGCTCATCTTCGTTGCTTTGTAGGCTTGACGAACCCGCTGGCGCAGTTCTGTTGGCAAAACACTTATGTCGTTAAGACGGCAACATAACTACAGCTTTAAGGGCAGAATTTGATTCACAGTTGCTTCCACAAAAACTCCTTTAAAATGTGGGTTCATAAGCCGTAGCTGTTTTCCTCCTTCGTCTATCGCAGTTTATTGCACAGTTCGTTGCCGTTACCAACACAGACTGAATAAAAGCGCAAATGATGCTGGAAACAAAAATCCTTGTCCAAGTAATAGGCCAAGAAATTGTAATATGATGCACATTTTGGGGGGTCGGTGTATTGGTCTTGGTAGGAACAGCGCGGAATTCGGAAACGAGGACGAAAGAACAAAAATATTGTCGCGGGGCAGAGGTTACGTTGTCTGGACGAGTACGTTTCTGTATTTGATACGTCGCTTATCTTTCCGCTGTGTAGCGAGTGCAATATATGTAAATATGTGTTTCATAACAACATAACTCACACTAAAAATTGGCAGATCCAAAGATCAATTCAAAAATACGCATACAATGAAATATCATGACATTGCCAACGCATTCAGGTATTTTTTTTCTTTATAAAAGAAGTCAAGTCCCGTTTAAACGCAAGCGAGAAACCCACGAAGGACCCTTACTATCAGTGTGACCAAGCTTGCAAAACGAATATTTTCTGAGCGTATTCATGTTAAAAAAGCACCTCTGTCCCATTGTAGCTCAAGTGCAGGTAGACTACTAGAGCTCGTATTTCGGAACAAAGGCTGGATTGGACCCTTAATGTTGTGTAACGTTTGTATTTGGCTTTTAGCGCGTGTTTCGTTCCTGTATGAGCTCACAAAGTGTGAATAAGTGTAATAATAATTTCTGGTGTTTTGCACCCCAAAGCTACGATATGATTTTGTGGGACGCCGTAGTGGAGGGCTCTGGAAATTGAGACCATTTAGGGTTCTTTAACGTTCACTGATATCGCACAGTACAGGAGACGCAACGTCCGCTTCCATCGAAATACAGCCGTCGCTGCAGGGATTCGATCCCGCCACCTTCGGGATAGCAGCATAGTGCCATAGACTTTCATGACACTGTGCTGCTAGACCCCCTTGGCGAACCCAAATAGGAGAACACGAAAAATTTCACAACGCTCTGCAACAAAAACCTTATAAATGTCCCGCCGTGCAGTACGTGCTGGTAAATGTTGCCAGTAACCCGCGTCGGTAAACTGGACGCGACATTTTTTTTTTTTTTCGGTCATGATGTGTCACACAGCGCGCGCTAAAGTCGAAACGGAATGAAGCAGTTTTCATATTTTCATGTTACTAAAAGCGATTTTTGCACATTTCCTAGTTCAATGGTTGATTGGTGTATGACTTAGAACTAATTTATTGTATGGGCCTTGTGGCCCGTGCAGGACGGACTTTTATTAAAACTGTTCTACGATAAGTGAAGCTAAACTATCTTTACGGCAACTTCATTTCTGTTTGGATTTGGCTCTTTTCAAGACGGCAACCCTAATTTCTCATTCCTCGTTAATTTATCTTTATCAGAAAAAGCGTGAGTGCTGAGACATATGTACCCTATTTATATATACCATCCAACGCTGTTGCAAGCTAATTTACCACTTCTTGCTATACCATAATATAGCAAGCAGTGGTAAAGAGGGCTGATGGTGAGCAGGAGAGAAAAGAGAAGAAAGTGCAGGATAAAAAGAGATAAAGAAATAACGAGAGATGAGAGCGAGAGAATGAAAGAAAAGTGGTTGTAGAAAGAGAATAATAAAGGTGAAAGAAATAAGACGACGATGAAGAAGCGTCAAGAAAAAACTCAATCTGCGCTCGCATGTTGACCGCTCCTGCTTGCCAGCTACGCTGTTTATTCACGTGCACAGACAGGGAAACGGCTTCAGTTTCTTTTTAATAGACATGGAACTTTTCTTCGCATATTACGCAGCCTACAGCGCGAACGACATAGAACATTTGCTGTAACGGGGCACAAAATGCAAATGGACCGCTTTGCGGTACGAACGCTCATACTGCGAGGAATCCCACTAGTCGCCGCGCCTTTGTGCCCTTTTTGCGAAGCAGGGTATAATAAAACACATGTTGATGTCGATTCTTTTTAGTTTTTCTTATTTTTTTATTTTTTACCACAGAACAATCTAGAAGATTGCGCTTTGCAGTTATTGCGCCCAAAAGACTATTGCGTCACAGGGGACGTTCTCTTTGTGTGATCTATAGAAGGTCCAATTGCGCTGCCCGCATTTTAGTTTCCTAAGCTTTAGGCAAAACAGAGAGGAAGTGAAAGTAATCAGGATAATATTTCACATTTTCTTTTATTTCCATAGGCTATTACACAGCCCGTGCACAAGATGGCTTTCCTTCTTTCCACAGACATTTTCTGCTATGGTCTTGTGGGGTATGAGTTTGCCAAGGCCAAGCAATTTTCAAAACGACGCGTCCTTTATCCCGCATACCTTCATCAGCTCTGATGTAACGTGGAGCGAATGCCTTCATTCGCTTCCTGATGGAAGCTGGTAGGAAACGGTCTGATTACTCTCTTAGAACAATTTTCAAGCTTTCATTATAGAATGGCATCTATGGAACTGGGAAAGATTCAGGATTGAAGGTAAGGTTACACAAATTCTTTGCCGTGTAGACAACGTATCTGATTAGGAACTTTGAAGAGAAAAACAATTTTCCACCCATGTTATAGGTCACTACCGCGCCACACTGAGTCCTGTAGGGGCCGATCACCCGAAATGTACAACAACAAATTGTTGTGCCCAGTATCATAAAGCATGAAGCACTAATACATCCGCAAAGGATTCATCTATTATATTCCGTTGGTCCATTGTTTCGATATATTCACAAAAATGAATATCATGTTACCCCTACTGGTGAACCACGGAACGCGGCCTGAGCTTTCCCTCATTCTCCACAGGAAAAAAAAATTCACCGTCCTTAAGGGAACCGTAATTCTAAAGCGATGAGATATTTTGTTATGGATATAGCAAACGGAAGTATCTAATATTAGAAGAAAGATAAATAGCGACAGCGCTGTACTAACTGATTTATTTTGGCTGCTGACCGAAGCAGAAGTAATTACACAAGCACGCGTGGCTCGACCAACTTATGGCGCCCAGTGATCAAACACTATCGCCTCCGCCTGATAAAGGATAATCGAAAAGGGTTACCATTTTTTATTCTCTTTTTGATATATTGCTCCTGTATTAGCTCCCGCGCCATCTAGTTTTTTCTGCTAACGAGAATCTTAAACTCTGTGAGCCGTGGTTTGCATATACTGGCTCTAGAAGGCCCTGGATAATGTGCCACGCCACCTTTTCTTCGGTTCCCTTGAACAATAGAAGTTGAGGGCCTACGATACGCCGTATGCTAGGGAGTCGGTGTTTTCTTTAGCTATTCGCAAGAGACCCTCATTTTTTGCAGAATAGCTTCAGCTGCAGTGGCGAACTTTATCTAAGTGCAACCGCAATCGGCCAACTAATCTGGCAAGCAAATTTCATACGCTCCCTATTCCAAATAATGCCGTGTTCGCTGGCACGCACAATAACACACCGGCTCGTCTTACCAGTGTATGAATTGCCGCAGATAAGGGCAATTTCATATACCAAGCCAGTGGCACATTTGGCGTACGTCATGCCGTGGTTCTTGCCACAGCCTCGCGGGCTGGTATCAGTCCCAGATGTTCTCGAGCAGCGTTGAGCCAGTCTGCCGGGGTCACGAAAGGCAATGGTTACGTCATACCGGCCTTGGACCTTCTTGAGGCTATATGGGACCATATGAACATAAGCCGACCGACCTTTGGTCCTTGATCGCGGCATCTGCACCTTTCAGCTTCCGTAGAAGAGTTTTGGTAACCAAAGTACCCAGCATGTAAAGGAAGCCCAGCAGCTTCGTTGTACCTGGTAGACGAATGACACCTGCATCGTGGGTGCACAACTCGAGGAGGGGATGTTCTAGGCAGAGCATAGCGATTGCACGTTTAACAAATTTAGAGGGGCAGCAATCGTACGACAGAACCCCATAATGCATGGGGAATATTGCCAAGAACCCTGCCCGTCATAAAAATTTAGTTTTATATAATCTAGCCACGTAGTTAGGACATTAGGACGCGCAAGAATGCCATACTTATTCTGGCGAGATTTGGGAAAATATGTAAGGCACCCTTTACCACACGTCATCTTCGATTATGATCATAACAGCATGCAGTCGCCCGTCATAAGCCCTTGAACGCAGGCAAAACTTGGGTATCTTATATATGTCGTATATTACATTGTTATAGGACAGCTAAGAGTATGCTTTCTCTCGATGGAGGCGAAATGTTGAGGCCCGTGTGCTGTGCGATGTCAGTGCACGTTAAAGAACCCCAGGTGGTCGAAATTTCCGGAGCCCTCCACTAAGGCGCCTCTCATAATCAGAGCTGGTTTTGGGACGTTAAACCCCACAAAACAACAAACAACAAGTATGCTTTCAAGTGAAATAACCAGTAGTTCCTTGTGTACATTTCTCTTTTCTCAGATGCTCTAATAAATGGAAACGAGATAGTGTTCAGACGCTCTATCTGCTCTATGCGATCCCAGATTCTTTAAGATAGTGACCTTTAATTCCACTCAAAGGTCCAGCTACTGTCCTGTTACCGATGGAATAGGGAGCATTGCGGGACTAGCCTCCCAGACCCTTGGCTCTCCTTTAGAGACCGCAACTAACGTGCGACATTGTTCGGCTTCTGTGGTAGATGCCTCAACAACCAAGTGAAATATCCGATTTGAAGTTAGGCTTAGTACCGTGCCTGCTTCTTGGTATCATCCAACATCTTTGCTGCCTTAATTATATATGTCTCACGTGTCCACCGGGCCCAACGTGGTAGGCTCTGAACAAAACGCATCTTCGTTAACGGAAAATGATTGGTGTTTTGAAATCAGCCTCTTTGACCTTATCTTTAGTATCATAGCAGGCGGCAGATGCAATCTGCGTGGATACGCCTGCACTACAGTCTATTTCAGGAGTTCCGTGCTGCACTGCGGAAGCTACAGGCCCCTTCGGCCAATCACGAGGGCAAACACGTGTTAAACGTATCCATCCGTGCCATGGAATCTGCCAATGGTGGACGCTGCAGTGGCAGGAGCCACCTTGGAGGAGGACGGAGTGGACTCGCAGGTGCGTGTCCGAACAATGGCATTCGTCTCGCCTCGGAAGAATTCTGCGCTCGATGGCCTCGTAGCCTTGGCTCTGCTGCACGGAACTCCTGAAACAGACTATAGAGACACACTGAATTTTACATCACAAAGGAGTTGGTGTATCAGGGAGGGGTGAGGGGCTTTTGTGACCAGCTCATGCTTGCAGCACTACATTGCTACATTGCCTCATTGTGGGGTACTGATTATGCTTCGCTAGGATTTCCTTAGGGCTCTGTGGCGGACTCATGGGCAATTTGGAAAGCCTGTTTCAAGGACCCGCTATGCATCGCCTAAGAATTTTTTTTAGCTGCATCTTGCCCGTATTCCCGCGATGAACGATGGTGCAAATATTGCGCTAGTGACGATGCATATCTGGGCCCTGTGGGAGTAGTGCAAGACGTGCTGAAGTCCCTGTAGGCGCTGTCCTCCTCAACAAAGAAAGGTACCTTGATTAAAGCACCGATCACCTTCTTTTGAGCAGTAAACAGCAAAATACCTCCTCTGAAGGTGAAGCTACGCGGGTTTTTGCTATCGTACACCAACTTGAGCATAGCTTCCTTGTGCTTCATTGCGCGGTAAACATCTGAAGTTCGGTTTTTGCCTACTGATAATTCCTTTTGTTTTTTTGTTTTTTTGTGAAATGTCACACTGTCGTGGTAGTTAACGGCTAAGGTGTTGGCTTGCGAAGCTTGGTCACATGGTCGGATTCCCGCGAACCGCGTACGCATTGCGGGGGAAGGTCAGAATGACGAAGAACAGCCGTGTGCAGTAGGCTTAAGTGCACACGTGGCCGAAAATATTCTGGAGTCCTCCACAACGGGCCGTCCCCGCATCCTCGTATTCGGTCTTGGCGTGTGAAACCGCGTCAATTGTTAGTAATATTTGGTGCAAAGTCACTGAATGTTCGCTTCTACATGCATCATGAGAGTTCAATATATAGAACGCCTTCCGCACTATTCGTGTTAGTTGGCCACGACGAATAGGACAGAGGTATCAAAAAACATGTTTACAACCGCACAAAACGCAATGGGATTGAAGACTGGAACGAGCTGACCGAGTACAGACAACGAAAGAAATGCTGATAAACTTTAACAACTATTGTCATGTTTGTTCAGCTCCTTAAGTAACCACCAGTGCACTGTTACTTAACGCCCGCATATTATCGCGCATCTTTTTTTTAACTTTTTTGTACTGCTTCATTTCCTGAAACTTCGTATAAGTACCTGTAATTAACCTTGTTTGTCATTGTATAAATGTCCACAGTGCATAGTAATGCATTTTCCCCCTTATGTAGTACCCTGGATGGGGTCCTTTATGAAAAATAAATGATCATGATTAAATGAGAAAGCGAAGTGTTCTGTAGTCACACATTGTGTTCGTCGCTTTTTCGTTTACTCGCTCACCAGCCTGCTTGTCGAATATAACAGACACAAGACAAGAAAATGAGATAAACAATCCCTATTGCGCGAACAACAAGCTGATATGTATGATACTAGACAAATTATTTTTTTCACAGATTGATAGGTACCTCCTCCTTTTTCTGAGACCAAGAAGCTGACTTTGTACAGATTTTTAGGACTTTTACAATCATGTTAACTCCATAGCGGGCACCTAGGTTTTCTTACGCTGTGCGCAAGTTTATATACGCATAAAGCATGACTGAAACTTTTATGGTCTCCTTGTAATCATCGCTGGACTTCTGTTCACCGAATCATTCGCGTCTCGAGTGGTTGTGAGCCTGAATTTTCTGACACCATTTTGCCATTCAATCATCACAATATTCAATACCTAATGATGCGTGATTAAGCCGAGCCCACGAGAATCTTTAGTTATCTGTTCTCCAACAAAGAGATTCTACTATTTTATATCGGTTCGCTCAATTCTTTTCTCCTGGCAAGTACTCGCAAAAAAAAAAAGAATATTGGACATACTAGGATGACTATGTAAAGATTTACTTATTTTGCATCATTTAGAAAATATTTTTTCCAGCATATTTGAGCACAATTATTGCTTAGCTTTTGAGAGGGCTTCTGCTGTCCTACTGCTTAAATTTCAGATAACGTTTAAGTTTTTCCGCGAAATGAACGAGCGCTGTTCTGGGTAATGCCGGCGCGAGAATTTTCCCATTTGTCACTCCTGGCATGATGAACAACAGGGAACGCGAGCGCAGCGCCGACAGAAGTGGGCATCAGAACAGCGGCTTACGGACCCGTTTTGTATCTGTCGCCTGGATTGCTTGCTTTGTCTAACTGTTTGTTTTCCTGTTTACCTCGCGGAAGTTATTGAGCCGTTACTTTGTGTTTTCTGGAGAACAGTGTATCACGCAGCATGTGGCACTGCCCGGAGTACGGCTGCGATATTCCTGCGCCGAAAATGTGTCAAGACGCACAAGCACTGTTTAGCCTAGAGGAAAAAGTAGTTTTGCGCAGTGAAATTTTGGAACAGTGTATTATACGCCATACATGTGCTATTTAAGTCACAATTAGGAAGTAAAAATTATGGGATCATTTAAACACTGTAAATTATTTTGCTGGTCTGCAGCCATATATTTAGCCGTTATATTGTGTAATATCTTTCATTTCCTTTGGTCTGTCATGTTTCATCAGCCTATTGATTTCTTACTTTCATTCTACTTTGACTTTCGGTTGTTCTTATTCTTGAATAACATTTCATTGCGATCCCCGGCTTAATATCCGAATACACCATTTATTTTTCCAATGCTTGTGTGCAAACTTGTTTTCAGGTGGGAGGACCTCGTCAGGCATTAATGCATTTAGTCCTCTCATTCCTATGTGTATTTGAACACTTCAATAAAAATCAATTTCACTTTCAATTTCAATATGTAAGCCTTGTCCTCATACGTATTATTGTAGTTTATTTTACGTATCAGTATAAAGTGAACTTGAAACTGCCAAAGCCAAGCATCCAGAGTTATGATCGCTATTTTAGCACAATACGTCGATATGAGAATTAGCCTCACAGAAATTTGCTAAAATTTTAACAATCGAAACAAAGTGATAAGAGAATGAGACCTGAGTTCGCTTTATCGCAAGTTTATTTTGCGCTCGCAGCTCACGTATTCGCATCGACAAGGCGGTTTTAAGCCTTCGTAGCAAATATTGCATTAGTCTTAGCTGTAACTAAACAAGGGTGCCATTCAGTGATTGAAACGAACAGAAAAAAAACTAGGATTGTGTGTTTCTTGATCTGAATATATTCATGCGTGTATGTATATGGGTGTTTCTCCCGCTTATTTTACAATGTTATTACGTATGCGACCCGGCCGGTGTACGCCATACATAAAGAAGGTGCAGAAGATTCACAGAGGGTTAAGTGCAAAAAAAAAAAAATTATGATTGCGACTTGCACGGTCGCGGCTTAATGTACCTCATTTATGTGTCGGCACGTGCTGGGATCGTCAGGCCGGCACCTTATGCTAATCTAGTCTCCCCGCCATAGAGAATACGCAAAACAACGTACAACACGGCGAAGCACAAATGACGGACAGTCGTGCGGTGGAATACATTTTAGCTGCTACACACCAGAAAATAGTGGTGCTCTTTAGCACAGCGAGTTATGTGCCCTCCCTAAATTTGCATGGCTACAAATATAAGATGGGAATTCTGGGTGGTGTCCGTAATCCGGTACAATGCACAATATTCAAGTATTTCATGCTTGAGAGGTATGAAAATACATCAATAACCTGACAATGTGTACACCTTGCGTTGGACATTTAAGATGGGAATATCCTCCGCACGTCCTTGCTGGGACTGTAGTATCCACAAATACAGGAACCGCGGAGTTGACGCTTTTGCTGAGGTTATCTAAACTGGCCCAGTTGCTGCAGAAGAAATACCTATCGCTTAGGTGCAACGGACAACACGACGGTATAAAAGCGTTTGAGGAAAAGTTTGGCTAACGTCACTGACTCACGAGGTACATAATCGTTATGTTATTGCGCTAGTATGACGAACATAATAACTGGTCATGACATTACAAATCGGATATTCTTGACACACACGGCGAGGATTAATGGTGACACGACTACTTGTGGCTCATGCCGGCCCGGGGAATGGCAGTTTGTGTCGCAGAAGATGGAATGTTAACATTACAGCCTCCCTCAGTCAAGGACCAACAAAAATAGACACTGATTATATGTTGCCGACACGCGTTAAGTGGAATGAACAAAATAAAAATACCGATTATACTAATATACAGACGCAGTCAAACATGCTGCAATGACAAACGGCAACCTTCCACACGGCAGTGGGTACAGGGATCGAACCCGAGCGCCTGAGGTGACAGTTCCCAAACGGTTGGGGCGTGTGTTAGCCGCTCATGCAGCAATGTGATAAACGCTTCCTATGTATTACTATCAGTCAGCAGGCGATTGTCTTGGTTTGTTCGACCTCATGGCAATCCTCCAACGGCCGACTCGTATGATATGTAAATAAACGGTACGAAGCGTTGACTTCTCCTCTACAAAACAGACGTCCGTGCGCCAACGTGACAGACACCGCAGTACACCCCAGGCTGCCGACGTGCTTGTTTAGTCCACGTAAAGCACATAACTACTAAACTTGCTCAAAGACGTTGTTGCTACTCATGGCGCCTGGCTGAATGCCAAACGATTCGGCGCATTGTGTGGGGCCCGTCAGTTCCTTAAGAGAAAATATCTCTACTTGATGTTTATACACAAGGTGCTCCTTCTCTGCAGGTCCTAAAGAAAAGCACAAAATTAGCTTGCAATTAGCCTGAATGCTCACTATGCTGTCACGTGAAAGGTAAAATTAGCATCCGACCATTTGTAACGAAAAGCTACATGGAAATCAATACGGATTTCTCAGAGCCCCGCCACGGTGGCCTAGTGGCTATGGTACTCGTCTGCTTATCCGTGGGTCGCGGGATCGAATCCCGGCCGTGGCGCCTGCATTTCGATGGAGGCGAAATGTTGAGGCCCATGTACTGTGCGATGTCAGAGCACGTTAAAGAACACCAGGTGGTCGAAATTTCTTGAGCCCTCCACTACGGCGTCTCCCATAATCGATGGTGCTTTTGGAATGTTAAACCTCGGTGGTCAATCACTGGATTCCCCAGAAATTAAAGCCTTCTATTTGCCGAAAAGTTCCTCCTGGTACTGGGTTACGTCACATTGTCACTTTTTGCACTCACTTTCTTGGCCCTAAGTGGCGCTTTCTAAGGCAGCTAAGACAATTACAAAATGGTTTGCCTGCCTTCGCTTAAAACGAGTATACGCGGTGTATACGCGACATCTGCAGTAAATTTAGGTGTGTACAGTACGTGTGGACGTCCTGCGATGGGTGACGCTGGCGAGTTACCACGACGACTGTGAGGAATAATCGAAATAATGATGACACACATAAAGAACGTAGGATAGTAACGTTATCATAACTAATGGCACACTCCGTTTTTATGAGCTGCTTAGGATTGAATACGCGCCAAATTATGAGTCATTCATGATGCTGAGAGACTTGAAATTCAAGAAGCTCCCTCTATTTTGGTATATGATCGGAGTGATTTCAAGTACCAAGACCACAATTTTATTCTAAGGTACTCCATAATATAAGGCTGTGGAAATTCGTGACCACTTCAGTTTCTTTCACGTGCACATAGCGCACGGGCTCCTACCCCTTATTTTGTGGGATAAGGGTTACGTTGTGCATAGATTAAGCTTACGCTCAGCCAAACCTTGCTAGGTCCGTCTCCAATGCGGACAGTCTTAGAGTGGTCTCTTGTATTTTTAACTGTGGAGCTATTTAAAGCTTGAGCATCAGCCGTGCTGAGCGTCCGCGAAAATAGTCGAAGCGCGTGAAGGCGAAGTGAAGGGAGCGAGTGATCAATGAGGAGAGGAGGTGCAAGTGACAGAGAGAGATAGAGAGAGAGAAAGAAATATATAAAAAGTAAATTTTCGTAGCGAGGTGCGATTTCAACCCGGGGTACCCCCGGTCCGAAGGTTAGCGCCGTACGAATAATCCATACATCCACGCTTGCGAAGCATGCATTTATGCTAACCATATGATTGCGTTGTAAAGACGACTGCAGCAAAACTTGCTGTGGCTGAGCAAAACAGGAAAATGAGAGAAAGATAGGAAAAGAAAGGGTAAAGAGAGTGAGAGGACAAAGGTGAAAGGCAGGAAAGACAAACTTTCTTGGCGAGGCGGCATTTCCAATCAAGGGCTCACGTTCCGAAGGCGGGTGTCATACCCACTGGCACCTGTCCGCTGTTTTGCCGTATTTCACAAGCTGCGAACTGCCTTTAGGTTTTTCGAGAGCATGGCAAATTGCTATTTTAACAGCGAATACTAATAAGCTCAATGGCTTCGTTTATGTCCGGAGATAATTGCCTATCTATAAAACGTAACACCACTGTCTTGTCAGAAATACAAACTTCGTTTCTGCACCTTGGAGACATAATTGTTGTATGTTTTTTTGTGTGTTTTGGTGCAACGGCCTCGCCATTTTTTTTAACAACTAGGATGTTTCAGCTCGGCAAACCATCGAGATCATTCGCAAAAAACTCCCGCGTGTGCACTTTTTCCGTGCAAGTTCAGTTGTGAACAACAGATCTGTGGTCAGCAAGCAAGTGTCGAAGGAAGTAATCCTAAGCGCTGGAGGTCAATGTCAGTGAAAGGCAGTCGTTAGTTTATTTTTACGTGGGACGTTCGTTAATCACTTTACGATTTTGCAATGGCGTTGTTAGGCATCGCAACCCAATTTTCGGAAGGGAGGTGTCCAAGTGCTCGCAACATATTTCTTGCTGAGTTCTGTCGGAAAATTAGATTGAAGGTATTACTGCGAGAGGTGTATTGTGTGCGTACCGGTTCTAGTTAAAGCTAATTCCGATTAACTGCGTACGTGAGGCACCTACTACCGGATTGTTAAAGCAGAACATACGGCGCAGTTCTAATTTACCGAAGTTGGTGATTGATGTTTTTCTCAACCATGTCTTGCCTTGAAATACACTTTCGGCAAGTAGCTGTTGAACTAGGCCTCACCCATGTTGCCAAGCTAAGTCCTAAATGATGGTCACAATGCGACGCTGAAGAAACGGAGGGCCCCTTCCCCCCAAGCATGTTACAGAGAAGATACAGACTAGATGGAACGTAGACTTGGTTCCATCTAGCGGACTTTAAATTGCAAATACAAAGACCTTTTCCGGGTCCTGTTCTAATGTTCATGGGCCATTGCAATGCCAGTTTTGCCCATGGTAACCTCAAGGATGGGCCTATTCAGGAAGCTACCGCAGATTTGCGTTTTCAGGAATAATGTAATGAAATTTTGAAGTGGAGACATTGAATCCGACGTGTGCTCATTATATAAACGGGCTTACAGAAAACAGGACCATCGCACGCGCAGCCGGTTTCACTGCTTTGAAGCCGGAAGGACAGCGCTAGGTATCGAACTCAATTATGCAGGTCCACCGCAAAGTGAATCAACCTAGTTAACATTAAGGAAAATGAGACAGGCGGCGGCGAACTGCTACAACCCTGAGGTGAAAAGAATTTAAAATTCAATCGAGTAATACGTTGAACGCGAAGACTGAATCCTGATGAGGGGATCCGCCGTGGATATCTGGCCGCTACTCTTTGGGAAGAGCACAGTCAGCAGTTTATCAGACGAGTAAGAGTACCTCGTATATGCGTAGAAATAAACGAGTTCACTAAAGCTAACCATCACATTGTGTTTGGAAGAACGTTGTTCTTGCTAGTATGTAACGTGCTCATGAAAACAGCGTACTCTAACGCCGACTTAAAGATGTATAACGAACCAGGCAAGGTAGTTTGTGTGCACCTATGATTTTTACGCGTGTAAGGAGCTCGCTTTACGTATTGCAATTAACCGGAATTCAAACTTTCTTTCAGATTTTCACGCTCAGTGGTCCTTAGCTAAACATGAAGAATTTCATTAGGTGCGAAACGTACGGAAACCATACTAGACAGAAATGTAATACAATGAGCAGGCAGCGCGAGTTCATTACTGTAAGGATGACAAATCGGGAGAATGCCTCTGAAGAACTACTTACAATGACGCCTGTAAGCCTACTTTGAGAAATTTTTCAGGAGATAGAGAAGCATGCGCACCGTAAGCACGATTCACCTAGTGCGTACAAGGGGCTGTTGAACGTAAACTATGCATTAAAGGGAGTGATCACTACAAGCGTCATGAAAAAGAAATGTTTTGTTTAATAACCTAGGAGACATCCAAAATTCAGCGGGAACACTAATTATACCAATGTACGCTGAGCTCTTAAGGCTGACTTAGGGTATTGCGACAGTAGTCTGAAAAACATTTTTACGTTTATTGCTTTATTGAAGCTATCCCGAGGCGCCCCCGGGCTATATATTCTCCATAACAGTATTTTGGTGCGCATACAATTTTTCTACAACTATAGGTCTTCCTGCGCTTTTTAACTTTGGGACCTCCTGCTGCATAATAATCTGCACTGTATTACTTTCTGACACGAAATAAATACTCATTAATAATTTGATAAAAATACAAAGCAAAGTTTTTGTTTGGCCTCATTCACTCTCGAAAGGCTAAAGTACCGTGCTTTGAATAAAGGTTGTTGAACAGTGTCTGGTGTGGCTCAAAAGGCCAATTTGAGTGTGACAGTCCCTTCCAAACTGAGAGCAAACCCACTCCGTCCCACATCTATCCCTCTGGTTTCGCTGGTTGCGAGACATCCTCTTTGCCTCGGTCTTCTAAGCAAATGTCTCTTCGAATAGGGAGAGGACGTGCCGCACATGTGCCTCCAAGCTGAACGTTCAGCGGCCAAAGCTTCCCATCTATTGAGGTCCATTCACAAGACCTTCCGATCACTCTTGCAGGTGCCCCTGTATAGCAGCTGTGTTCTGCCCACAGGACGCTTTGCCTGCTCTCCTTCTTCATAGATATTTTGGAACCCCACCATCATCCATTGTCACATGTCCAAGCCAGCGTACACCTTGTTCTCCTCCGCTAAGGCTTACGTGCTGATCATTCCAGCTCGTTCCAAGACTGCAGGAGTTTGAATTTTGTCCTGCCAGGTGATGCCAAGAATCCGTCGGTTGATGATTTATTTGTGGGGTTTAACGTCCCAAAACCAGTTCTGATTATGAGAGACGCCGTAGTGGAGGACTCCGGAAGTTTCGACCACCTGAGGTTCTTAAACGTGCACTGACATCGCACAGCACACGGGCCTCAACATCTCGCCTCCATCAAAATGCGAGAATGCGTCGAAGACTGCCCATGTGGGACGTGTTCAGCCTCCTCTCTTGTCGCGCACAGTGGATCTGAGGCCTACTGCTGCATTGAAGGGTACTCAGGACATAAGCTCTGCAAACCTGGGTCTTCATATGTTCTCTGACCTTGATGTTAAGCCGTATTCTCTTTTTGAGTCTGAAGAGCGTACTAGCTGCTTCGCGAATGCGTCTATTTAGCTTAGTATCCAAGGAAAGCGAGTCATAGATCATTGAGCCAAGTTACACAGTGTCATGAACAATTTCCACTGCAACTTCCGAACGATGCTGTGATACTGCGAATGCCTGCGCTGTACACAGAAAGCATATCATACATTCAGACTGTCTGCAAAATCATGAGAGACAACAAATTTTTTTCCCTCCTATCTCACGGACGTGACTACTATCGGCACCAAAACGTACGGTCCAATGAAAAGAAAAAGTCGGTTGGAGTATGTTTTGGCAGTTTATGTTGACACACCTTTTCCCTTGTTGGTTTCCTGGAGTAAATGCACGGCAAAAATGATTGACTGATTTCAGAGCTTTCATGCCGCAAGAGGATGATATGATTATGAGACGCCGTAGTGGTGGGCTCAAGGAATCTCGACCGCCTGGTGTTTTTTAACGTGCATTGACATCTCACACTGTACAAGTCTCAACATTTCGCCTCCGTCAAAATGCAGGCGCCGCTGCCAGGGTTCTATCCTGCGGCCTTTGGATATCTTAGGCGAGACATGAAAATGACGCGAAGTGTCGTAAGCAAGTAATTTCCCCTGCATTTCCTTTCTTCTATTTTGCCGTAGCCCGTAACATCCTATTCTATTCTGGGTTAATAAAAAAGAGTATCGAAGCAAGGCTTTGGTCCTCGATCCTTTCTGTCGTCAATGCAGGCTTGATGGTTTTCACTATTGTGACACTGCCTGCCGCTAGATCTCACACAAGCTGAACAGAACTCAATCCAGTAACCCGCTGCCACCTTTTTTCCATGTGTTGCCTTTGATTTTCTTCTTTTTTCAAAGACACCGGCACCATTCCCCGTACTTGAAAAGAGGAACACCACTGGGCAGCGATCCTAGAAATGAAACAGAAAGAAAAAGCAAAACTCATAGGGTGAAGCGAAGAACCTAGCGGACCGGAAAACACGTTAGCTCCCCTTCTTCCGGTCGACGAGTTTGGTCCGACCAACCTAATCTCCTCGCGAACAGCCAGCCCGCTGCGACAGAAGTAGGGCGCACGCACTCCCATCGACTGGGTTCTCCCTCAGTGAAGTGGAGTTTCTCCGCGTTGACGCTTCCTGCAGGCAGTAGTTCTCGAAATCGATTGCTACCTAACACTGAGGCGTTCAATTCATTCCCTTCACTACATATCCCTTCAGAACACTGCATCTTTGTTTAAGTGTTTCCGATAACGTTTAGTGGTTCCTTCATCTACATTTCCGCATGAGAAGCTTGAGACCATACTTTCTAGCATTCGTAAACCTGGTGACATATGGCATACATAGAAGGGATCACGGAGAGGAAAGGGCAGGGAGGTTATTCGTTCCAGCATAACCAGTTCGCTGCCCTATACATGGGAACTGGATGGGTAGATTCAAATAGAGAGAGTAAAGAGAGAGACACTAGCTCTGTGGAGTGGGAATCGAACGCAGGTCGTCTGCACGGCAAGCAGGTGTTCTAGCAATGAACCACGCCAGCGGTTGACGCTCTCTCGGGAAAAGGTCCCTATCAGTTTTGGATAGCAAAGCATGTCCATGTGTACCGTGGTACAGCAAAGAGGTGGGAAAGAGATGTTAGGCTGAGGAGGAGTGAAAGAAGGAGGGCAAAGAGTAAAGCGTAGCGTAGCCTTGAATAGTATAGTATAGCAATTGGGTAGGAAAGAAAATTGAGGGTGTGGAGGGGCAATGTGAGGTTTAGGAAGAGGCTAGTGAGGACAGGATACGATAAAACATATCATACCGATGTATAAGGTGGTAAAGCAAGCAGGTTCGAAAGCGAAGTGAAGAGGGATAAGACTACCAGTGCTGCAGTATAGTATAAATGGGGGTGGCAAAGCGAGGTGAGGGTGAGGGTTAGTGATGTAAGAGTGAGGAAGAGGAAAATGAGGACGGGGTGGGGTGCAGCGTAACACACCCATGTGTAGAATGAGGTGAGAACGGAGGCGAGGTTGAGGATGGTGAAAACAAGAGGGGAAGGCCACCAGCTCCACTATGGCCTAGCCTTGCACCCTTTGTGCGAGTTGCCCACAATTTACTTTTTACTATATAAATACCTGCCTTCTTTTCATATTAACACGTTAAAGAACCCCAGGTGGTCGAAATTTCTGGAGACCTCCATTACGGCGTCTCTCATAATCAGTGCCTGTTTTGGGATGTTAAAACCCATAAATTAATAAATCTTTTCATATTCAAAGATATACACCGCGAAGGACAAGTGAATCTTTCGCAGGAGCTCGTTACGACTCTTGGAGCTATTATTATCGTTGCTCGACATGAGTGCACGGGACGCCAAGGAAACAGGGATAAAGCAAGTTGACAGCCGTCACCGAGATGGGTGCCACAGATGCCGACTCTTTTTGAACGAGGTTGCAGAGGTAATGAAGATTTGAGGAGACAAGTAGGGGAGGGGAGCAAATAAAGGACGAAGGCACAGAGAAAACAAGATGTCCGTAAGCCCTCAAGTAGTTGGCCAAGTCAGTGTCGTGCTGAACGCTTAACACAGGGCCACGCTGGCCTGATCGTGTCGAGCATCATACCTATCTGAAACACGCAATGGTCAAAGGACGCACCTATAACCCAGTCATCATGCATTCCTTAATTAGCGATGTAAGTTGCGTAAGGCATGAGGAACACGCAAATATTGCATGTTGAAGTGGCCCAATGGAGCCAGGCGACATGCACGAGGGACTTCAGCCGTCACGTCCTTGAGGATAGACGCTCTCGAGCGCCAAAATGGAGCGAACATTCAACTTTCATTTCACTGCTCCAGCACGGCGAGGCGAGGCTCGACTACGAAAACGGTGAGGGAACAATCCTTCAGCAACACATTGACGTTGGTGCAGCTTTAGCAGGCGTTGCCGGATCAATTGACGATCTTCCTGAGGCCGTAATGTTAGGTCGGTAGTACAAAACGCCAGTGTGCCTTACCTGCAAATCTCAAGGGTGTGACCATTGATGGAACGAACTTCCCAAAAAAAAAAAAAAAAGAATCCTTATAAATGCCGCGCTATTTCTGTAAAAGCTCCTGAAACTATATTTCAATTTCCGTTACCTTTCAACTCGGAATGTGCATTCTGAAGAGCTATGCACTTTTTTGGGCGCAGAGTCATAGATCGCAAAATACGGCGCTTAAATTATCGGGGCATTTTCAAGAAACTGCTTAGGACAATTTCAAGTCCGCGAGACAATTATACTTCATCCTTCCCGAGCGATTGCATTCTGGTGTAGACTGCAAATGTTGAACCTCCAAATCAACTAAGCATATTACAGTGAAAGGTATTTCTTTCGTCTGCATATATTTGAGTAGCAAAACTGTGGTTGCCCCCGCGTAAACGTTCCCACCTATGTCATTGCTACGAAGGTTGAGGAATGTATCTGTAAAGTCCCTTTTTTTCGTAGCGCAAACCTACTTACCACTACTATCGAAATTGTCGCCTGTCAGTACATGCGAAGCTTTTCCCGAAAATTACAGATATTGTTTGATCTTCTTTGACGTAAAATGGCTGCAAGAATTGCGCTCATTGCCTCTGACACTGCGACGTCAGAATGCATGGATATATTTTTTTGTTCTTCGCGCTCAAGTCCAGCACACGCCATTACAGTGCTAGAATGTCAATGCGTCGACAGCTTCGGTATGGCTGTTTGCTAAGCCATTCGCCCACACAGTAATAAAGAGCGCTTGAAATATGCAGGGACAGTAGACCTAATTTATCAGATCGCTCAAAATGATGAATAATGGAGAACGGTGCCCTGACAGAAACATGTCCACGTGTCGGAGTATTGTCTCTAGCGCCGTTGCCTCTTCTTCATCGCTTTCAACGATGCCTTCATCATTTCGAGCCGCCATCTTCCCCTGAACTTCGGTTCTAGTTTGATGTATTGGTGCGGTAATTTCTCGAGAGACTAATGACTGTACATCTAGCGCGGTACGCAGGCGCAGAATCGTTCTTCCGTGCGATAATCTGATCAACTGTTCACCTACATGAGGGATGTCACGTGTGCCCATTCTGGCCCGTTTAGCTCCACGCAGTCGTGGAAAGCACAAACGTATTATGCATGCGCATGTACTACAGTTATACGGAAGCCTGGAAGCATGAAGGGGCTTGGCTTTCGTAGCAGAACCTTCAACGCGCTGGCCATGTTCTGCCCCCGCTTGTCGCGCTTTTGTACCTTATGTATAAGCAACCGCAGTGACAGTAACTCTAGTTTCAAGAGTAAGTCAAGCGCTTCCATGAAAGCGCCAATTTTCACATCACTTCTTCCGGCGGTTTTGAATTGAGCAATATGTAAATGTAGCTTGCGAAAGCATCTTCGATAATTATTGTATTTATTTAGCTGTCTCAAGCTTTAGCAGTATATATATATATATATATATATATATATATATATATATATATATATATATATATATATATATATATATATATATAATCTCAGAAGGTTCTTCCTGTCTATCGGGACACATATAACATCAGAAAGTCGCAGTGACAAACATATTATTTAGGATTTATTCTGACGTTTCGGCTAAAGACCAGCCTTTTTCAAAGATGAAAGTTTTTCATGAAAAAGTTTCATCTTTGAAAAAGGCTGGTCTACAGCCGAAACGTCAGAATAAATCCTAAATAATATCTTTGTCACTGCGACTTTTTGCTCGTGTGTATATATATATATATATATGTGTGTGTGTATGTGTGTGTATCATGCTCAGTTTGATTGTATGAAAAGTACTGAACGTGAGTGCGTGAGGCATGTTCCCTCCCCTTTCTCTTACATATCGCAGGCATGAACCCTACTACGAAATTGCAGAGGTGATCCGATTCGCCGCCGGGGGTGGGGGGGGGGGGGGGGGAGGGCAGGGGTGATGAGGTCGTAGTTGCATACACGCGCGTTTTGTCTTCCGCATTGACCCAACTTACTTTTGGACAGACCAATTGTCGTAATGCACGAGTCAAGGAGTAGGAGCATTGAAGGGCGGTCAGAACGAAGCCCAGGCACCGGCAGCCGCACTTTAAGTTTATGCCATCAAAGTTGTAAGGAGCTCCCTTGTGAGGATGGATCCTTTCAATTTGCACCGAGTTCACTTCTCAAAAAAATATGCGATGTTTAGCTATGTTGAAAACATTGGGTAATAGTCGTGGTTGGCACCATCTCACCGTCGTATCGCATGCGTGAGGATCTTAAGTCATGCATAGGGAAAATACTTGTCATGGGGAGACAAACAGTTTAATTAGGATGGCATCCATAAATATTTATACTTCCATAAGCTCTCTCGTTACCTAATCCGCCTAATCCACCAAAGCCACGCGTCTACCTGTCAACCCGTCAACTACTAAATCGCACGGTAGAGATATCAGGTAGCTTCGGCATTTTTGAAACAGGTTGATTCTTCGGTGTCTTCCTTCGTAGATGCTTCTCTTAAATATCTTTTCCGCGAGTAATTAGGAGATCGTTGTCCTCCAAAAAAATGTGGTTTTTTTCTCAGCGTGCAGTAGCAGCTCTATTTATACCGCTGCGCATGCCCGGTGCAAGATCACTAAGCTGCGCTTGGCTTGGTAAGCAGCTTATGAAGACCAGCTAATTCCTCTCCCAATCATAAATTCCAAAACTCGAGTATTAGCTAGGTTACATTTAGGCGAGTGGGTCGAGTTCAGCCCATCATATAGTGTATATGAAGCGGGCCTGCTTATTGCAGAATTGTATGATGTGCGTCTGGCTTTCTTTTTTTCTTTTTTGTTATTCGCAGCAAGGACGTTCGAATGGTTTTGCACATCACCGCTTTGCTGTTTGCTTCTGAAGGCGTACACTTTATTCCTTATCGTACAAGCCACTGGAGCGGCAACCTAGGGTAACCGTAATATCTTTATATTGTCATGACTTGACTATTTTATCTGCGCTCCTGCTGACATTATTCGAAAAAGCTAAGCGTGAAAGAATGTTTCCTGCCCTATTGTGTAGATGCGGCATTCAGATCACGCTGCTCTAGACATCATTGCAACTATCCTTCGAGGTTTTTAAGGACTGGTTGTTAGGGCGTAGCAATAATATACAAGTCCTTTACAGATAGATTTCTTTTCCGACCTGCGGTTCTCGTATCGCTAACTCTCATTACTAACCATATAAATTATTAGGTAATGTAGCGAATATTGACTTGCCCGTTTTTGTGTTCTACCACTCACTTCAGCAAGCGCCATTTCATTTCGCATTTCAAAAATAGGATGCAGCTTGGAAAGCTTCCGTATATAATGAGAATCACTAATGCGCTGGGTTTATTGTTTTTCTATCGAGCAGAAGAGAGCTCACGGACTTTATCAAATTTCTAGGCATCCGCCGAGTCCGGCAAACGCGAAAAGCTTCCGCGTAGCTACTGATTCTTGCTATATCTTGTTGTGCGATGGATGTAGTGAGCGCTAACGCACTTGTTTACACAAGCCGCCCGCTGTAGCATATATCCCCATTTTCAGACGAGCGTTGATTTCAAGCGAATATTTTGTAGGTTCCGAATGAACAGGCTATGGACAGGTATAGGAATAAGCAGAGAAATCCGCATATTTTTCGTGTGTATTTATATTCAATTTGCCGTAAGTTTTACATACCTGTAGTTGCAGCGCAACCGCAAATGCATAGCCAGCTAGCCAGCCACGATATGCTAAATATGTTTGTTTTTTTTTTCACTCTGTTACCACACGCAGTCCTCAGCTCCTCACATTTTCTACACAGAAGAAACCGCGAGCAATGACCAATCGGCAATGCACCTGCAAAGCTTAGAAAAAAATCCGAATATATTGCGCAGTAAACAGCGCAGAAATACCCGAATGATAAGAAAAACAGGAAAATCTGACACCATTTCCATACAATGAAATCCGTGTCACAGTCGCGGACTTCAGTCGACAGTCGCGGACTTCAGATGAGACCTCCAGAAGTCGGCGCCGGAAACAAGCACTTGCGTTAGCCAAAGCAACACCAAAAAAAATTACACCATCTCCCGCTAAAGGGGACCGTGAGGCGATGCGAAGCAGCACGGGGGGTGCACACCGCGTTTGCATCGGTTTCACTAGGTGTCACGTTTGCATCGGTTTGACGCTAGCAGACGCTGCCTGCGTCAGCGTTCTTTCGCGGGCGAGGGCGCGTTCTCGTTCCTTGCGAGATGGTAAAGCGTTCATCGAAGAAAGAGTATTTCCATAGTCAACGCGCGCCGTTAGAAGAGGAGAGGAGGAATGCCGAGAGGAGAGGAGATGAGATAAGGAGAGGAGAGGGAGGAGGATGCGCATGCGTAGTGTGGGTGTGGACGCCGCACAGCGGATGGATGGAGGGAGTGAATGAGTGACATAGCCCCGACCATAAGCTGCTTCGCATCTAAAAAACATCATCATCTGACAAGCGTATGTGTGGTTTCGGGGGATGCGTGGTTTCGGAGGATGCAACCGCTGATTCGAACCCCAGCACAGGCAGGAAATTATGCTTCTCTTTTACCATTTTTTTCTTACACTTTGATTTTTTCAGAGCTCGTTAGATTGAGCAAAATTGGTGGCGATTGTGTCCGCCGGTGCCCGTAACCGCTGTCAGCTTAAACGTGAAACAAAAAAACCTACATGCGAGGCGATGTACGAGACACACGCAGAAAAGACAGCAGCTATAAAGACGGAGGAGGCCGATCTTATGAATAGGGTGAATTTTTCTTAAAAAAATAAAAAAAGTTTGAAGGCGTGCAGGTTCTACAGTGCAACAAGAACATAAGAAGCTTCCACTCTCCACACTACGATAGGTGTGTGTGTGTGTGTGTGTGTGTGTGTGTTAGTTCCCCAAAATGAAAAAGGAAAGGAAAATAACGTGGGGTAGCCCGTGCCACCGTGAGGCACAACGGGCTTAAACCAATTAAAAATAAATGAATAGGGGAAATGTTTCCCCAGGTTCATTTTAGAGATAGCATAAAAAAATAAAATAGGGCTAGCTAACTAAACGCGATCAAAAGAGCGAAAATGGGAAAAGTTGAGCCGCTTAAAGTAAAAGTTCGGTCATCGTTAAGCATTTACGTGCCCCAAATATGATCGTTGTGTATTAGTGTGGGGTGTTTAGCTAATGATTAAGATTGTGTTGTGACAGCGTGAATTAGGTTAAGGTTAGATAGTAGGTAGCGTTAATGTAGCGTATTAGTGTACTTGTGTTTAAGTGGTCTTGGTGCTCCGATGGGTTGTGGCCGATGCAGAGGAGTCAAAAAATGAGTCCGTGTGGACGGCGCTGTGCGTGTGTGCGTGTGTGTGTGTGTGTGTGTGTGTGTGTGTAGGGGGCTGCAAGTGCGCTCGTATGATGATGATGATGATTGTGCCTCGGTTAGGAAAGGGCGCTAATTTCTGCAGCCCATGTATGGAGCATGGCTAAGCGTCCGTGGGGGTGGGGGAAAGAGAGTGAAAGCGATAGAGAGAAGAGCAAAGCCGTAGTGGAGTGCTCCGGCAATTTAGACCACCTGGGGTTCTTCAACGTGCACTGACAACGCACAGTGCACGTTAAAGAACCCCACGTGGCCATCGTTTTCGATGGAGGCCTCTGGCATTTTCGCCTGCATCGAAAATGCGACCGCCGCGGTCCGGATCGAACCCGCGTGTTCTTTGGTGGCAGCCGAGTACCGTAAGTGATTTTCACCAATGCATATATTACAGCTCGTTTTTCCTCTCTCTTTCAAGAGGACAGAAAGCTGTCCTTGAGAGTCCCATACATCAACGCGTCTCTTCACACACCGGAATCTCTTCAAAAGCTCTTTTAGAGACATCACGCTGTCTGCCCGGCCTTCGAAGCAGCTTACAGAGGTGCCATTAGCGACTAAAGCATCTATTAGACCGCTTCATTTTTTTTCGTTTGCCTGTTGCTCTTACTATTTATGAGGCCTTGAATATGGTTTATATGTTGTACATCCAACGCCGCCGTTTCAACGACATTGGCCTCATTAGAGCCATCATTAGAATAGCTATGCACGTCGTTTCAACGGGTTAATTTCCCTGCAAAAAGAGCGAAAACAGAAAAACCAAGACGTTTTTCACTCTTCATATTTTCTGTGCTCGTTCGTTGGGATATTTACGTAAATTTTTTATTAGAGCGAGAACGCTTCGTAAATGTGCTAAAAAATTCCCTAGTGCGTAGTACGGTTAGCAGTCGCAATATCAAAGTATTAAGTTTGATATTTTTATCGTGTGTCCACACGATCCTGAAATTCTAGCCAATACAGATATCCATGCGAGAACTTTGGTAACTGCCAATTCTGGAACTGTTTCGCTGAACTTGCGGTTTCGTTCACGAAGTAATCCATCAGACACTGTTAACTTGATCTGATAGAGATTCTATATGATTCGCCTGCGTATTTGAAGACACGGAAGGTGACGGTAACTGCAGGGCTGAGAACGTGATGCGAACATCTACTTTGTTGTTGTTGTTGTTGTTGTTGTTGTTGTTGTTGTTTTGTAGTCCTTTGGCAGTGACATTACGCTTGAGATTGGCATCCTCTGCACTATAAAGTTCAAGTTCAATACTCTGCGAGAATGCACCTTGGCATTGTGCGGAAGTTTGAACCGAGGGCTAATTGCAAACGCGGGACAAGTGAACACTATGAAGTAAAATCTTCGCCAAAAAAAAAAAAGAAAACACACCATAACCATAATAATACTTAATGCTACTGACGCGTTCTGTCGTAAGGTTCACATAAATAGTGATGAAAAATTGACGCGTACGGTCGTTGACTCGTCGCACAGTTCAGCACTTAGCAGCTGTATTCATGTACTTACGGGAAAACCAACTTCACGCACCAAATGTTTGCGTCGAGCGGATCCTGTCTTGCCGAACTCTTTACACATAGGCCCTTACGGTCAAAACAAAGCGTAATGTGAAGGTACAGGGCAAACTTGGCGAAGCCTTTAGGTTGTAAAGGTGGGAAAGAGGAGGAGGGCAGGGGGGGGGGGGGGGAGGCTTAATATTCGAAGGGCGTTAATTCCCCAACGACACGAATTGCAAAGCCTGGAGCTGCGAAGGTTGTAGCGGTATCTAGTGGACTCGGCGCGTTTTCCGTTTGCTGAATGGCGTGGCATTTAACAGTCTACGGGCACAACCATGCATGTCTATCGCATGTTGCTACGGTTTCTTAACCGGATGGCTGTGAATGTTTTGGGGCAGAGGCTCCAATCCTCTCCACGGTCGATTTTTCTTTTACTGGACATGACGTATTTGTTTCCCGTTTTTCCATCACGGTTTTCTGCTGACGGCGGCGTCTCAGAACAAGTTAAACCACGTTCTGGCATCACAAAGGTTTTAGTGGGACTATCTAGAATGCAAAAGACTAGAATACGATTTTGACACATTATATGTCAAGACGAGCGAAACGATAAATCTTAAACCTCGAGCTCAGCAGTGCTAGGTGATAGCCCCTATGGCTATCACGAAGGTTTACGAAGGTTGATTCTGAATGCGCATACGGGTGTTCGCTAGCATTGCTTAAACAATCATTCATCAAAGCAGCAGCGTATGCTGTCATCCCCCCGCTATGCAAATTCGTGTCCGTGTAGTCTTTGGGAAGTAAAGCGAACAACGTCATTCTGTTGCGTTGCGCGACGTAGCTTGAGCAATTTAGACGGTTAGCCGTGACAACTAAGAAGACTCGGTCCATCGTTCGCATGGCCAGTTTGAAAAGGAGGTTCGAACCATTGTCCCATCCAGAAGTTTTTAAGGTTCGTACGTGTATATATACAGGGGCGCATATTCATTGAGAAAAATGAAGCGGCCTCGCCCACTTCGAAACAAAGTCCGCGATACGTCACACCAGCGCTTTATATAAAACTCTGTCGGCGCAAGTGGTGGTGATTAATAGGAGCGGCCCATGGGATGCAGGCACCGTTTAGTTCACCAGATCCGCTGTGTGCGTCATGTTGCTATTCTAATGGAATAAATGTGGAAGCTCAAGTATTACCAATAACCCGTACGAAGGGACCCACTCTCAATATGTATGTCCCTTCTCCGGGATCCACCGTTCAGCTGATGAACAGTGTTCGTAACATGGGAGAACAGGCTTGACCCTATACTGAAACATCACACGCTTATACAATGCCCCCGATATTGCTATGAGCATGCAAGTTCAGTTAATAGGAAAATATGCGTTTCGGGCAGCAGTTTTTCTTGAAGGGACGGCTTCAGTAATTGAAGCAGGAATCCACATAAGCGCTAGCGATTAAGCGGCGGGCCACTAGTGTAATGAATATGTGAAACACGTCCTCCGCATAGCAGAAGGCTTGGAGCAAAAAAAAAAAAAAGCAGACACAAAACAAGCAAACAAAAAAAGTCAAACACGACTCATAAGTGCGTGGGAAATTTGTTGCCCTAGTGGCTCCGACGCTACTGGAACTTACCATTTGCTATCGTTTATGCACTCTGTTTATGGATGAGGTGACTGGCGCACTAAGTAAAAAGGACAAACACTCGGAAGTGACGCAGGAAAGGCCATCTCCAGTACATCTTAGCCATCATGATAGTTATGCGCTTCGAGAACTCCTCCTACTTTTATATCATATGCACACTATCGGCACATGTGTGCGCGCTTGCGCGATCGTTTTCTTCTTTCTTTTGTTTTCGAAAGCAGCATTTTCGCCCTCATGTGAATCGTAATAAGCAATTTGTGCGTAGTCGCAGGACGTCGTTTAATGCTTTTCGTATTTTTTTAGTTTGTTCTGCTCGCTCCCACCAATGGTTGTTTAGTGGCTATGGCGCTCGGCTGCCGATCCGAAGGTCACTGCATCGAGCCGCGACCGCGGCGCCCACATTTCGACGGATGTGGAATGTTTGAGGCCCGTGTGCTGTAAGACCTCACTGGAAGTTAAAGAACCCCAGTTGGTCGAAAACCCTTGCTGAGACGCTACGCCACCTTGACGATCGGCCACTTTCCTTACAGATGATACTCGAACACCGCCCTCATCGCTCGTCGGCCCACAAGGCACTAAAAGCACTTTTGCGCTTTTTCAAGATGACTGGTTTGTGCGAACGCCTTTGACAGTTGGACTTGTCCTACAACGTCTTTTTGATTATTCCCCTTCTTTCTCTCTCTCCCATTTTCTATACCCCCTTCCCATTCCCCCAGTGTAGGGTAGCCAACCGGACGCCTTTCTGGTTAACCTCCCTGCCTTTCTGTTTTCCCCTTCCTTCCTCCTTCCTCCTCCAGTTGGTCGAAATTTCCCTAGTCCGCCGCTACGGCCTCTTTGATAACGATGTCGTGGTTTTTCAACCGTGATTGCTTGGTCGGTGATGATGATGTCGGAGTATTTAGAGTTAGAACCCCAAAAATTATTACATTGTGTTCGGGCCTTTACATTATGAATGGTGATTATTGAATATTTCATCTTCTCCCGTCGGTGGAAGCAATCCTATTCACACCTATTGGTACAGCACCTGGCTTCTGTAACTTGATGTGCTCTGTCTGCTTACCGTAATTTCGCCCGTAGAAGATCGTCGCACATAAAAGAAAATCTGGAGAAGTCGCTTTCTTTTATTTTTAGTGGCGGAAGCACCGTCTGGCACGCTTATTTTTTTCTATTTTAAGCACTGCCCGCTCTCCTCGGAGTTAAAAAGAAATTCACAGCATATTCACGGAGTGAATGATGATGAGTGGGCGAAGCTCCGGAAGTTCATCGTAGATCGTGCCGAGTTCCGGATTAATTTAGTTAACGCGCACGCTACGTATCCATATGGTTCAACTACGCACAAGTGAAATCTCCCACCACACACACACACAGAGGGAGAGGGAGAGAGATCATCATCTTCCTTGGAGTTCTAACACCGCAACACAGACCTCCGGTGGCGAAAGCGTCGTCCCGGTGCTTGTCAAGATGAGGTGTGCAAAGTTAGCTGAAGCGGTGCTTGCCAAAATGAAGTTTATTATTATTAAATAGAATCGCAGAACACAATACATATATCAAGGTGCAACATTTTCAGAAGGAGATCCAGAAGTAAAAACGGTGGGAGGGCCTCCTATCAGAAATGGACAAAAGAAAATTAAATAGTAAGCACAGGGAATAAATTGAATACACGTTCACAAATATAATAGAAAAAATAAGCCTCAATATTTGCAACACGAAAACCAATTGATAGATGACTTAATGGGATGAAAGCAGATTTGTTCAAAAACAACATAGCACGCGGCAACACATCAATAAATGCAATGCAAGAACGGAGTGATGTACTAATGAAGTGATGAGAGCAGGTACGTTTTCAAAGATCGTTGAAACTGGTTGAATGATGTCCTTAATTCAGGGTTGAGAGCGTTCCAAACGGAAATTGCGCTGAAACAGGCAGTTTGTTTGCCGTGATTCGTAGAGACTTAGGCAACAGAAAGTTATTCGACAGGGCAAACCTGGTCCTATTCTTATTAATAAATTGATCAATTGGAAAGGCATCAACAGAAACTAGGTGGTTGATGACCTTATGCAGCAAGACCATCAGGCTAGCTTTGTATGTGCAAACAACAGGCAGTACACTCAATTCTAGAAATAGGGGCTTGGATGATGAACGAGGGGATGTGAAGGTGATAATTTTTAGCGCAAGTTTCTGAATACTAACTAAACGAGATATGTGAGTGTAATAAGTATTTACCCAAGTGGTAATACAATATTTGATGTGTGTATGGATCAAAGCGTGATCAAGTGAGAGAAGTGTATTAATGCTGAAGCTAGAACGCGTTCTAATCAATGCCCTTATGCCGAAGCTAATTTTTCTAACTACCGAATCGACGTGGGTATCATTTTAGATTGCTATATATATATATATATATATATATATATATATATATATATGTGTGTGTGTGTGTGTGTATGTATGTATGTATGTATGTATGTATATCATAGATCTTTTAGAGAGTTCTTGCCTATCAAAGGAGAAATGCGCTGAGACACCTCGACATCACGTTGTAGTATACCTGAGCCTGGGTCGCCAGAAACCTGCCGGACAGCTCAGTGTAATCACCGCCAACCAAAATGCGCTGGAAATTGCAAAGCAAACGTTACGCGTCGCGCCAGTGCCATTCACTAAAAGACCCTCGCTAATAATGCCGCTCACCATTTTTTTGTTGTCAGTGCTGTTCCTGACTTCGTGTCATTTGCCTGGCCACTGCAGTCGCTGCTGTTGGATGCAAAGTTGCATTCGTGCTTGTTAGCGCAAGGACAAGTTCCGTGATGATATAAGGGATACAGTCAGTGTGTCGGAGGCATGTTGTGCACAGAGCGTTATGCCGTTATATAGGATTTCCCGGTGTTTTCTCGGGGACATTGCATAAATTGCGGGTTTCGGTTTTGGCACAGTATTGACGACCTGCGCAACACATGCGATAAGAAAAATAAGTGGGAATTTCGGGACATATTCTGATAGGAGAGGCAGTGCGGCATGCGCCTCTCGTGTAATTTTTCATTTTTATTTATCATTTTTGATTTCTCTGTCACCTTTTCCATAGTTCTGACGTTGCGAGGCTGCGACGTCATTACGTACGCTGGCCGAAGTATCTACCGGTTGCTGATCGGTTTTATCTAGCCGTGTATTTGGTTGTTTAACAGTGGGTTTCTGATCTGAATAATAGGTGAGTTTGTGACCAAATTTACCCGCCATGCTTGCAACAGGACAATCGATAGTATTGGAAAACAGCGATATGAGAATATGCTTAAGGCGTTCGCCTATCTTTTTTTTTCTTTAGGTACTGTAGCGCAAGGCGGAACGGGGATAGCGCCTTTACCGTCTCCGTAAACTTCTACTGCTCCGCACTAAACTGCCTATGCTTGCCAAAAAACGATGTATGAAGCGATGCTACCTTCTTATGCACGGTATGTTCCAGCACAGTCCTAACCATTGGCAAAATTTTACGTACAAAAATTTCACATTTTTTTGGCGGTGTCTCATTCTTCTTCAGCTTATGCGTTATTTAGTTGTACTAGTCAACCATCAAAGGTAAAGAGTAAATTGTTCGGTCAAAAAAGCGTTGCGCGCCAATAACGCCGTTCAATCGCTTCTTTTATTTCAATAAAAGCAAGATGAATATAATTTGGTATCTAGAGGTATGCCAGACTCTTTTTCACGAAGAAGTATGTATACGCCCCTGGTCATTTTTGATTATGTTAGACATCTCTGTTTGAAGTAGCATATGTTCTCTAGTAAGACGTTTACCCTTTCTTGAAAAAAAAAATGCTGCTTATGTTTTTTTTCTGTTTTCTTTTTTTGTAAACATTCTCTCGATTCCGTTGGAACTCTGTCTTAACTATCAGACCCTCATACTACTTCACAAACAGACGCCAAGCATCAAATGGATCCCCGCATGCATACTGACAACTATGCAGATAGAAAAGACATGCGACAAGAAATCGTAATCCTCTAAGGCGCCTGGCTTAGACGTTGCAATTATGGGAGACTGGGCATATTGCCTCGTAGGGTCGATATTTTAGGTCTTGCAGCACGTGCTTGCAAATCAGTCTGTGTTCCAGTTTTCTAAGCTTGATTGTACTGCCTATCGTCGCTTGAATAGATTTCTTTGTTTCCATGTCGAGTGGGAAGAATTAGCCTCTGGAAGATATATTTTTATGAAAATTGAGCTGCCGTGGTCTCAACTTCCACTACCGTAGCTAGGATAGGTTTAACTATATAATGAGGGCATTTCGGGACTATTTTCTGTGTTTCTGCAGGCTTGAAAAATGTGCTAAAAGAGCAAGTAAGCTGTTGACGCGTGCGAGATAGTAAAGATGTATCGGTATGCATGTGCATTCCCTACTTGCTGCGTCATTGCTTCATAGATTGCTTGTAAACGAGGTGCAAACTTGCAGTGATTGTTTCAATGCTTTATTCTTAAAAATGGGCCCAATCGCTACGACATGGTGTTTCAATCAGTACAAACCACTCCATGCAACGTTTTCCTGCTGCTTCCATGATAGTACGGCGTATACAGTGTGAGGTTTTGCCATGTAGTACTTTCGCATGAGACACGTCCTGCCTCTGACACTCCCGGTTAGGGTTACGGTAAAATAAAACTCCGCCTTGCGCTCTTTCTGTTAACTGTTTTATGTTCCTCACAGTCTCGGCAGACTCCTTTTCAAAGAACCGATATCTCGGAATTCCTCGACCGTGAGAACGAAGTCACTGGTATGGAAGGAAAATGGTCTGAAGCCGATTGAACAAGAACCGAAGAGATCGATGGAGCTACAGGCATAGCCATATGAAATAGAAGGCGTATTTGCAGATGACAGGAAGGATATAGGATAGCTCGGGAACATTGAATGATTGCATAAGGCGAAACGAGAAAAAAACGTAGACTAGAAAGAAGTTTCGTTTCTCGTCACAGGGAGTGTTCCAGTAGCTGCATTTCTTTCTTTCTGGGATGAGAAAAGATAGACCCTATTTCACAACGCGCAATCACTCTCTTATGAACTGCATATTTGCCCAACTATTGGCGGCAGCAGTCATGTTCTAAATGTGACAGCGTTGGAGATGTACGAGCAGAGACTTCTCGCTTGTCCAAATTTGTATCAGAAGAGCTTCTTGTACACACTACGCTTGCACACGCGTTCGAGCTAGTAAAGACGTATCACGGCCGCTCGATATCGAGCGGCCGTGACACTGTAGACAGGATTAACTACGCCGCTATTGGTTGGGCAAACTGTATCGCAGGAAAGCTAGGTCTACTATTAGGAATATGTTTATAGAGACTAGGATAACCTTCTGCTCAGGTGGCCTCATAGAGATGAAAACACGTGGGCAATATAAGTAATTTTGTGGTGTTTTTGTAGTGTTCTTTAGGCCTGTAACTAGGGCTTCCATGGCTCGTTGTGATTCAGTAGACGAGGTTGTCAAACTTCGGCCGAAATTTTATTGCGTGTTTACATGAGTTGAATTGTTTCTTTGCGGAATCAACAGAGAGAGAGAGAGGGAGAGGAAGAAATAGCGGAAAAGGAAAGGCAGGGAGGTTAACCAGTTACGGAGAACCAGTTTGCTACCCTGCACATGGGAACGGAATGGGGGAGGCTGAAAGATGGGAGAAAAGAGAGAAAAGGGTACATAATACAGCACACAAACACACACACAGTCAGACAGTCACAGTCCGTCGCGCTTACATGGTACGCTACATCACTGTCAGTGCGAGCTCAACAGGAATGAATCATGGTCTCCATAGTGTAATTGTCATGGTCTCCATAGAGTATGGTCTCCATAGAGCAATCTGTCAAATGGCCGTTAGAAATGCGTTAGTCACGTAAACGTCGCGAGCTTCTCATAGCTTTGCGCGACAGTAGTGTTCCCAACTTTCTTAAGAAACTGCTTCCACACTTCATTACAAGCGGGGAGTGCGGAACGGCTCTGCAGTTATGGAGGGCTGCATGTGGCTTTTTTGTCGATGCCCCGCCACGGTGTGGTCTAGTGGTTTTGGCACTCGGCTGCTGATCCGAAGGTCGCGGGATCGAATCCCGCAACGGCGGCTGCATTTCAATGGAGGCGAAATGTTGAGGCCCTGTGTGCTGTGCGATGTCAGTGCACGTTAAAGAACCCCAGGTGGTCGAAATTTCCGCAGCCCTCCACTACGGTGTCTCTCATAATCACAGCTGGTTTTGGGACGTTAAACCCCATAAATCAATCGAATCATTTTGTCGATGCTGCCGACACCTTAACGTGAAGGGAGGCAGACCGGCGGCAATTACGTGCCGAAATCTGTTTACTGCTTCTTTAAGAGTTTAATTTCCTTCCTTTGTTTTTCCTTACCAGTGCACGCTGGCTGTGCTAAGCTTAGGTGATGCCGCTTTTTTTTTTCCTCTCCCTGTGAGAGTAGCGCATTGGCCCTAGTGTGGACCGACGTTGCTCGCAATTTATGTTAGGCTTGGTTCTCGTTTAGCATTAGCGATTTTATCGCGTTGTTCGATGTGATATTCCGAGCGCTAACATTGAGTATGTTGAGGTGAGCGGTAGTTTAATCAATTACTTCTTGGTTTGCTTTGGATTCCCGGGTGTTCTAGATGCAGGTCTTGCGTGCATGATCAACGTTGCATACGATTTCACCCAACAAGAGAACCCACGCCAGAGCACCACGTATAGAGTCTTTCGGAATACCTCATCGATGAATAAACACAAAAACAAGGAATGTTATTTTCTTCTTTTAGATTTGGAATATTTCATATCACTCGCTAATTATATGCAAAAGCGCGTTATTCTGCTTGCTTGCAAAAATCGTGCAGCACGATAATAACGAGTTCATATTACAGCTCGAATCCTGCATATTTTACGCGCGATTGATGAAATGCCTTGCTCTTACTGCTAGAGTTGTTAATGTCATTTTACTACAAGGTTTTTTGCTGTCATCCCTTTGCGACATCACTTGAAGGGCGACATCACTTGGTGCGCTGTAATTCAATGGCCCGTCATGATAAGCATCGGTTTTCAAGTACGCCAGTTCTTTACATAGCCATAAAGTTTGTTGATACCTATGTAAAAGGACAAATCGCGGCCCCCTGTATGCAGTGAATCCGCAATGGGGACACAAGAAGCAATTTCTAGATACCTAATAGTTATGTTTTTGTGTCGCATACCACAGAAAATACCTGTGAGGGATGTAAAGAAATCACTTGGAAACAGACGTCAAATGCACTGCCGCTAAGTCAACAACAGTACACACGCAATACCGATTCACAACAGAGATCTAGACGTAAAAGATATTAAGAACGGGGGTGGAGAGAAGAAGAAGCATTTCTTTGTTATAAACTGGAAGACACAAATGCTTGCCGAGGGACTCGACAGGGAATATTTCAATAAGGTTGGGACTCGACAGGGAATATTTCAATAAGGTTAGGTGAGCTTGCCGAACAAAGGGTGGCTTTTTTTTGTTGTTGTTGTTGTTGTTCTTTCCTCCAGGTATCAAACATAGGAAAACCGGGTATCAAGCATAGGAAAACTTGGTTGAGGACTTGGGGTATAAGGTTAGCTTTCGTACTCTCGCATATTTGCACGGCCAAAAACACGCTTCCAATTTCCAGCAGTTTACTGTCTCCCCAGTTTAAGCGCGTCAGCTTTTTGAAGCCTTCATGCACCGTTCTTCCTCTACTACCGTCCATGAACTAGATTCCACTCTCCCCCCCTTCCTTTTTTTTCTGCGTTTTCTTTGCAAGAAGAACACGCACACTCCTGTTCAGGTATTGAAAGGCTGCTCATGGTGCTTTTGATGTAGCTGCCGTTTTTTTTTTTAGTTGTCACAGAGGAGCTTTATCTAAGCAATCAACAAACACATCTTAGCCGAAAAAAGAATATATATAAGCAATACAAGAGGCGGCGGCTCCTTCCAAGCCACTGAACAAACACTCTTTTGTACAAGACCACGCAAACCTGCTGCTTCGATCGCTCTAAGGTATGCCGCCTACAACTGTTATATTTTTTTTTCGTATTACCTCGTTTTCCCTACCCTCCCTTTCGCTACCTCAGCACCCTCTCCTTTCGCGTCTCTCACTCCTCCCCAGGACTTTCGTCCGCAGTGGCGCCATCTACGCCTTCCTTTCCTGTTCTGCCATCGGAACCCGGACGAAGAGCGCTTAGTGTTGTCCCGTTCGTTGACGCGAACGGCGTGTTCGTGTACCCGTCGCTGCGCGTGTAGTAAAGGGCAAAAGAAAACGCAAAATCGTCCTGACAGTTGCGACGGCGCTCCAGTTATCCGAAATCCGGCTTATCTCGAGCGCGATTAGAGCGGTGGCGAGCGTTTTCAACTGACAGCGACAATCTGAATTCTGATAAACTTATTGATTCGGTTGTGTGCACCCCCTTTCAGGGAACGTTGTCTTGTTTCTTTGCCGCGAGTGTAATACTCCTATTCAGCGACTGCACGATCAAATCGGAATGACGGGAAGCGCGCCGGAGTGATTGCCGCCACGCTGTCTTGGAAACTTGCGAGCGGGTGACAAGCTCTGTTCTTCTTCATCGGTGAAACCGAAGCGGATCTGACACGTGCTGGAAGACCACACGCTACGGAGAAATGAGTGCTGCGACTAGGACTGCAGCGTGATTTGTGGAAAACTCAAGGTGGGTTTTAATATCCTCTCACGTCTTAGAAAGAGCTGTTTATGTGTGTGTACGGGATGCTTCTGTGCACTGTCGTCCGTCTACGTGAGCTCAATCGCAGTGACATTTCTGCGCTTCATATAGCGCAGGAAATTACAACCATATACATCGGTGTTTATTTTAAAGCTCTTCGAGCGTTAATTTTGTTTTGTAGCTGCAGTGAATTTATGGTATGAACTCAAATGAAGAATGGTAGAAGGCTTTGCTGTGCTGTTATGATTAGCGCAGATAGCACCTGTTGCAAGATTATAACATTTTAGTGAGCAGCCGTACGAAAAATTTCAATATTTTCTTTCGCCTTTGTGGACGTTGAGTAATTATGTATTTTTGCGAGCTAGAACACAAATATCGAAATATTATATAAAGTTGAACTGTATAAAAGCCGGAAGGAAAATAATTGTGTTTATCCGTATATATATATATATATATATATATATATATATATATATATAATGTGTTTGTGCGTGCCTTAAAAGAACTATATAATGTTGTGCTGTTTTGAATCTCGTTGTTATTACGTGAATAGGAAGAAACCTTTAGACTAATTGCTGATGATAGGTAATTTTCGCACCAATGGAGAATAAAATAATAGACACCTACACGCAAGTAGATGACTGCAAAACAAGAAAAATGTCAAATAGTAAGTCCGGGCGATTCTAAAATTCTTCATAGACAGACCAGCACCAATATTCCTGTGGACAATCAATGACAGTAGCTAAGGCATAAGTCACAAAGACGAAACGATTAGAGGAGCTGTGTTTACGAAGTAGGTTACATCGTAAGAGACATAAAATCATCTCCGTAGCTTCGGGTCGTCATTACTGTTACCTCCTCGCGTATCAATTTCGAATTGGCATAATGGGTACATGGATCTCTCTATTGCCATACCTTAATTTAACATGGATAATCGTGCCTATATAACCATGAGTAATTAAAAGGGTGAATATTGACACGTGCGGTCGTTTTGATTTAAGTGTAAAGCCGTTATCGCTTCCCAGTCGTGTCAATATAATACCCGCTCCAATAATTATGGGGCATAACTTTTTTTTTTCTCTTGACGTTCGACTTCGTTATGGCTGGGTAGTCTTACGATTGATGGCTGTTGTATCGCAATACTTGAGCAATATGCAACATCTATATGAAGCAAACGCAATATTTCCTGAAGCAATATAATTTAAAAACAAAGACATGCCGTCTTTGGGGCGCCTTCAGTCACCGAAAATTGAGTGCGCCTCGTTTTGCTTGCGTTTTATTTATTAGTGGCAACAAGTAGCGCGTGACACTGTTTCTTCCGCAGCACCTCGGGTACGCATTACGTAAATGAAGCGTCAACATAGTGACAAAACTAATCTCTACGAAAGAGGACACTGGGGAGCTTTGTATCACATAAAAGGAACCACAGCCTAGTTCTTTAATCTTAAAGAGGCAAATAAACACCAATATAATGCATGAAAATTGATGTTGTTCCTCGTTTGCCTCAGACTTCAAAAGCCGGAAGGAAAATTAATTGTACGTATATATATATATATATATATATATATATATATATATATATATATGTGTGTGTGTGTGTGTGTGTGTGTGTGTGTGTGTGTGTGTGTGTGTGTGTGTGTGTGTGTGTGTGTGTGTGTGTGTGTGTGCGCGCGCCAGCGCGTAGGTTCTTTGAGCTGATACGGCTTACAGCCATCTCGATAATTAACGACAACATTTATGGCAACCTAGGCACAGCTGGGGCTTGTACCAGCATCGTATAGATAGGTAGTGTACATAAAGCGGCATAGCGTTAGGAACACCACAGAAGTGGGAGTGCCACCAAGGGGCACTTAGGTTAATAAATGAGGTCACCTGCAATTTTTGGCAAACTCCGCAAACGCTAAATTTCACTGAAAATAATTCTAGGTCGCACTAATGACTGCACGCGCGGAATTCGTGAGCTAGCGTCGCTGGGCCGTCGTTAAAGGCAAACACGGCACTGAATATAGGCCGCGTTTATTGCTGTGAGTGAAATCCGCTCTCCCCCCTTTCCACTTATATAGGTGCTACGTGAAAATTAACGTAACCTATAGAATAATGCGACCCAACGTAGGCAGAAATCCTGACCTATGAAATTCAGAAGAGAAGATGAAATGAGAAGTTCCAACCCAATCAAAATTTTTGGTGAGTTCTTTCTCGCCCAGGGAATTATTTTACAAATTTTAGTTACAACGTATTTTATAAGACTTGCATCATAAGTGAGCGACATTTGGCTATGCTGATGCTCGAGTTTGAAGCATTTCAGATAGAACAAAGCCAGACAGAAGGGAAGATGAACATTTTTCTTGGTGTGTTATCTGAAGCCCCACTTTCATAGTTTCGCAGTATCAAGGCCGCAATAAAGCGACGCGTTTGAGATTATCTGAAGCAATCTCTTTCGATATCTTAGAATTTTCTGCTCATAACGCTCTTTACCTGATGCGGGCATACACAATGCAGGATTTTCCGGAAGTCTTACATCGCATATTTTATACTCATTATTTCATTTATATTGGTTAATATAAGCGAATGTTCTTATGAGAGCAGGCCCTCGACACATTCGATACAAAAATAATAGTACCACCATCTTGCGATGATATTTAATCAGATTTTGGCTATTGACTGAAGTTATTGGGGACGCGCGAGCAATATCAGAGCGCTTCAATAATAAGCCACTCTCCACGGAACAAGTAGAAGCAGTCGCCCAAACGCATCCACAAACAAATAATATTCGTGGTATGTGTACTTAAAAGAGTGTTCTGACGTATTTCTTATTTTACAATACGGATGAAGGTCTGAATGTTCACGTGTAAACCTCTTCCTCATAATCTATATCGAACTAACTGGCATCCTGCGATTGTGTCATTTATCAATGCTGTCGTGAACTCAGGGCTACGACAACGTAATGAACACGGATAACACCACGTCTCGTGCTAACGCAATGAGCCTCAACTCGTAATTGCATCGTTTGCTCCGGAACAAAGAATTTTGTAAAAACAAAAAAAAAAAGAATAACATGGCGGTATCATTCTAAGTGGTCCTCCGTCCCTTTACTTAGGCCTCTCGGGCGCGTCACGCAGTACCAGCATCATTTACAACTACCACCCATCCCCGATTCTCAAAGGTACCGCCCACCCCTATTTCTACTCCCTCCCCCCCCCCCCCCCCCCCCCCCCCCCAAGGAACAGAAGGTAACGGCCTCCCAGTTGTTATCGCGAGGAAAGCTTACGTTTTAGGACTGGTCATGCGTTGTGTGACTTTGTACAGCACCGATTGTGAGCACAAAATGAGCAAAATGAAATAGTGCACACAAATTTCTCGGCCTCACTCGCGCTTCTCAGCGCCGACGTAGAATGATGACACGGGAGGTCGCGTCGAGACTCGAAAAAGAAGTACACCAAAGAGCAGCGCGGCTCTAGAGCAAAAGTCTGGTAATTTCCGCAGCTTATAAAAGACGGTGTCCCCTTGCAAAGCTCGGAATTAACCGGATGAACATTGTTTCGTCATCTTTGCACATTAGGTTGACCTCAGACTTTATTACAAAAGTGTTGTGCCGTCTTTAAAAAAAAAAAAAAAAGAGGCGGCTAAACTTGATGTATTCAAAGCGGAGCTAAGCGCAACCGACAAAATTATTGCTGATACCTTCCCACGGCAGTGTATGCAAAGAAAAAAAAACATTTCAGAGGCTCATCATGCGCGACATTTGATTATACGAAAGTTTTTCATAAAAGTGGGTGCAAAACTAATTAAGTCCTTGCGTCGGGGAACAAGCGCCAGCCTTTGTACAATGAGCAAAAACACACAAAAGAGAACGGGCGTGAAATTTTGTTGCTCGTAGTCTGCCACGTGCAATGTTTTTTTTTTTTTCTTTTTTGCGAGGAAGTTGTTATGGCTCACTACCGCATTTGTTCTTTTTTTTTCTATCTGGTTTGTTTACTACGTCCTGCATAATAAACTTTGCGTTCGTCGTTGCCGCGGTTTAAGTGGCACAGCCGTCACGTGCTCGCGTAGCAAGAGCACAAAAAAAAAAAACTTAAGATAAACTGAGATATCTCAAAATACAAAAATAACGCTCATACTTCCAATGCGCAACTTACATGCTCTGGGAAGAAAACGTACTAGGATTTCTTCATCTCGCAATTGCATTCTTCTTGTGTGTTCATACGTCAGCCTACATTACGTTTTTCTTGTATTCGGGATTGTTTTTCTGCTGATATCATAGCCGAGGAGAAGAAATGAACCAGCGAAGTGACACGGATGTTAGCCGGCTGCTTAGACCATTTGAGCGGCAAAGAGGTAAATGTGTATAAAAGAGGACGTACGATAAAAGAACATTTTGCAAAAGAAATGAAAAGAACACACAAAATAAAATTTGCACAGAAACGCAGTATGCGACGACACTTTATGCCCATGTTTAGGATCAGTTTCTTGCTACACAGATATGGAAGTGCAAAAGCACAATGGACCATACACACACACGCACACGCACACGCTCACGCACTTACAACCGCACACAGCGCTGCGTTAGGTGTCATCGATGCACGTACTGTTTCTATGATTGAAAAGATCCGGGGAGCTACACGCTAGTGGAGCGAAGGATGAGGGTACATCGTATCTGGTAGCGTTCCTTCCTCCTTTCTATCCTTCACACACTTAGTTCCCTTTCCCACTCATCGTTATACTGTACGGCACGAGACGGAGCCAACCATGCTCTTTCAGTAATCTGCTAGCTTAATCCAGCTATAATCAGCCCCCTCACTGACGTGTTTCTGCGTATTGCCAGAGCGTTATTTCCGGAAAACCTGCACCCAAAGGTTATAGTTTCGTTCTGGTTACATCCACAATTTGTTATATGTCAAAAAGCTGAAGTGCTCGCTTAACAAAGGATCGATTCTACAAGAATACGACAGAGTTGATCAAATTAATTTGCACCTTCCGTCCATTTTAGCTTTTTTCTTTTTTTTTGGAACCGAAAAAACGAAGCTTTCCCCAATAATGTTCCGCTAAGCTGACCAAAGGAACCTCAGCTCCTCGATTGGATTGGCGATACGTGTATCCAAAACGAAATATCATTTAACTATGTTTCTTTCTCATCACTTCAACCCGTCATCACCTGCTGAACGTCTGTTGTAGCTTCTGATATGATGATATGGACAGAGACAACCAATGGAATAGTCTTCACGCATAGCACTCCAAGAGATCCGCACCCCATATAGAGGGAGCTGAGATATTGAAAATGCACAGAAAACAATGGGTTCAACTTAAATATCTTAAATATCTTAAATATCGGAAAATCAAGCAAAGAAATGCAATAGAAGAAAACCTACGCCAGATCATACGGAAGCTGGGGCATCGTGCAGAAGCAGCCCTGTCGTATGTTGAGCTCTTTGTCAACTCTCTAGCTTGCTTACTCTTACTTTTTTTTTCTATATTACACTTCACACTGTTAATTCATGAGTGTAGAAGTACATAACGCATGTTATTGGTTTCCCAGCTTAGTTATTCTCTTGACATTGTCACCTCCAACTAGTTTATCTGCACAACGTTCGTGCAGGACCGCCGCAATCCGCGACAGGCTGATCTAACCAGGGGCCACCAACGTAAACTAGGCGCATTGTGAATAAATGTTACGAATTAAACGCGATAAGACTATTTATATTAAATCGAGGTGCTGCACTTATTGCAATAGAACTTTACGTTCGGGATTTCTTACAATTAATTGAGAAGGCTTACACTGCAAAAAAAAAAAAAAAGAGGAAAGACTCTTTCTACGATGGACTACACCCCCCTCTCCCGTTCAACCATATTAGAAGAAACCAAATTATTTATTAGGGCTATTTTACTGAGGCTCATTTATCTCATTCATTTGCGCTGAAGAATAACCTGGTTATGTTGGAGTTATGCTATACTTCTGACGCAACACTTCATACTAAAAAAGTTAGGCGACGACAAAAACACAACGAAGATGCGATATACACGCACGGAGTTTTCTTGATTTCCGTTTCTGTTTAAGAGGTATTCGGCTAACTCTCATAAATTACCCACCGTTGTGTGCTAGATGGCTTTGACACTCGACGGCTGATCCGAACGTCACGGGATCGAATCCCGGGTGCGGTGGCCGCGTTTCGGTGGAGGCGAACTATTAGACGATCGCGTACTCTGCGATGTCAAGGCACGTTAACCAACCCTAGGTGGTGCAAGTTTTCTGATCCTTCTGTTACGGCGTATCGCAAAATAATGTGTGGTTTTGGGACGTGAAAACCCAAGGAATTATAAAACTTTCAAAAAATAACGATATTTGAACACCGGGCTCACGGTCACGTCTAAAAAAGAACAGACAGGAGCAGTCGCCATACCTCTTGTGTTTGACTTTTTAATTATTTATTTATTCACAAATACTATAGGCACTATTCCGGCCTAAGCAGGAGTGGGTAATACTTATACATGAACAATATATACCAACAATAATTTCAACTGTGGCCGACATATATGCTAAAATATATCTCGATTGTTGTCACGACGAAAAAAATATATGCTCTTCATAGTTCCGGCGATAAGCTTGCACGAATGCTTTGACCACTGAATGTGCTTTGATGAAATATTCACTGACTCTCTTCTATTATTTCATCGCTATTTTTGGAAGAATCCGACACTGACAGCTCGGAAATAGCTCTCGAAGGGGGACGGTGAGGGCAAGGAAAATGGATCAGTTGTGCGTAGGGGAACTCTTTTTTTTTTTCTTACGCACAACATATACCATTTATCATAATAGCACACTTATGTGACGTGCAAGTGCAGTTCAGGATTTCCTGCAGTGCTCAGGGCTTGGTGAATATATCTCCTTTCTGCAGAAACGAGTTTTCGCCTTACTCTTAACGCGGACGGTTGCTTTCAGGAGCGTAGTAACGAGCCTTCAAAAACAGATGCCAGAATTCTGAACACACCATTCGCTTGTGTACGGTATCCAGACAGGAAGTGGTTTTCTTTGTCCGAAGTTGGTGGATAACGTTATTTGTTCCGAACACACATGCGGAGCGCTATCGGGCGGGCCAAGAAAAAAAAAGCATGAACAGCGCTAGCGACAGCCACCGGAAGGGGTGGAATTGCTTCCTCTTCCCCAGGAAGCGTCGGACCAGAACACGGAAATGGAAATCTGTGCCCGAAGAAAAAAAAGTAAAGGGTAACTAAGGACATGATGACATAACGCCCTGAAGAAAAAACTTGTCGAGCTTTATATAATGGGTCTAGAATGTTTTCTAAACAGCACAATTCTCCGTGGCGGAACATTCCTGCAAGTTAGAAAGAACCTGTCTATTTTTATGTTGTACATGCAGCCGCACAAAAAGCAATCTTTTTATGCGTTCTGGTTTGCTCCCAGTAGCATCGGCGCCAACATTGTACCACGAATGGAGAGTACTGTTCTATGTTGCTCTTATACCGTGTTGCCCAATTCTGCCTTGACAGGCAGCGTTCATCACTCCCTGACAAATCCCGCATTGCTTTTTGGTCAGTCCTGCCTTGACAGGCAGAACGGACCAATCAAAGACGACAAAGATTTAGTTCTATTCCGTGTTCCGTCGTACGATCTAGCCCTAGGGTCACTCAAGCCCGTTGTGTGTTAGTTTTAACAGAGGCGCTGTTTAGCGACCCGCCATGTTTACCGCTCCCGATGTCCGCTTTCACGCCAAACGGAAAAGCGGATCACTCTGGCCCGAGAACCACCACCCGCAACGTTGCCTTTAGCCGGCATACATTGTCCATTCTCTTGATCCCACTCTTGATCTAGAAATACAGGAAGAACTAAAGAAAGAAGGAAGCAAGGAAACGAGAGAAATATTAAACTAAAAAAAAGAGAGAGATAGCTTCTGGTTGCGCACAACGGGAAATAGGACCAGCGATTTTATTTCTACCAACTGCCAACACCTTTGCCATCTTCCCACTCCGGCAAGACTGATAGTAGTGATGGGGACAGTGCTGCATGATAATGAAAGAAAGAAAGAAAGAGAGAGAGAGAAAGAAAGAAAGAAAAAGCAAGAAAGAGTGAAAGAAAGAAACAAAGAAAGTCGAGTCGAGGAGAAATTAAAACGAGACCCGTGCTTTCCCTCAACTCACACAATCGTCCTCAGTCCAATGCTGCATGATATTGATAGCGAACGTGAGACCAGTGCCCCGTCTCCGCAGTTTACAGAAAATCAAGTCTACTACCAGACTACCTGGTAGTAGTCTTGAACTTCTGGACATTCACGTTATCAACTGAAATACGCATACAGTGTGATTTTCATGTTCAGAAAAACGCGACGTACTGAGAAGGCAAGCGTCGGGGTCAAGAACAATACTCATTATTTGAAGCGTTCCCGCTAATTACCTTTACAAATTTTACCTGCACATTGGTCAGGGTGTCGAAGAGTACTTTCTTGCGCGAGGAGCGGTAGCTATCAGAGCTGCGAGTGAACCAACTATAAAGACCATATCGCCGCAATATTGTAGTCACGAATATACAACTGCGACTCAGTCCCCACCTCGAACTGTTAACTCTGACAGCCACAGCGCGTTGTACTGCTGTCCTGGGAATGGTATTATTCGAATAACTCGTAGCAGTTAAATTCAAGCGAGTTCAACGCTGGCAAAAACCTTGAGGACAGTGAAGCTGCGCTTTTATCCTTAGTCGTGGACGTAAATGGCAAGAGTCACCATCACGTTCGCGTATCACTGTCTGTATCACAATCGCCAATATGAATGAGCGGCCTGAGGGCATGGATGTGGGTAGTAGGTCGAAGGCAATACCGGGATCGACTTGCCTTCTCTGCAAACCGAGACAGGAAAACGAGGCTCTTTCGTTTCGCTCTGTTTATATTGAACTTCGCGTGCTCACTTTAATATAGCAGCCGGCCGAAGCCAAGAGTGTGAATAATGGGTCCAGGGCAGGAGAGTATCGCCTTCATCCTCTTGCATGACAACGGACGATGGGGACGTAGATGGCGAGCCCGTAAACATCTTCGTTGTTAATATCTGTGTTGCTGTAAAGTGTATGCACACATGTAGTACTTTGAAATATCTTGATGCCCCAAACTGAGTCAGAATAATTATTTTTTACAGAAGAGTCGCAATTAAGAGAGTGCATTCATTCACTGATTATATTTCAGGGACCTAGAGTTGCGGAAATCTGATGCCACTGAACAACCTTCCCTTTCGCCGTCATGGCGTGCGACGGACTCATCACACGAGGCTCGACCAGCCCATCGATGCCGTCGTGTATGTCAGCGTAAGTACGATCAACGAAGTGCTTACCTTTTATTGCTACGCACGGCATTCCCTGGTGCTTTTTCGCTGGCGTTGCAGCAACGAAGCCAGTGGTCAGCCTGGAAAAAGTAATTAACGAGAGGTGAACAAGGAAGAGACGGCGCGCGTCTGTTTCTGCTTGAGAAATTCACACAAGGCCACCAGCAGGTGAAGAAAATAAAGGGGGGAGAGGGGGGCGCAAGCATTTGCCTTCATTTAGTTATTGTCTCTGGCTTCCCTAACGATCATCGGTTGTCTTACCTTGTCATTACAAGCGCTGCCCATGTCCGTTTCTTCTTCATGATTAGAGCTCATTAAGGGTCATTTAGGGTGCCAGACTAGATTCCTAGGGATGGCAATCGCGCCACGAGGCGGCCGCAAGTTAAGGGAGCAGATGCGATCACTGGGTTTGCGGGCATAATGCTGTGCGAATTTGTCGCACGAGCAATCTGGACCTAATCTCACCAGCGCTGACAATTATCGTACGTTTACTCTTCCTATATTTGCTGTAATTCATTAGGCACACTTGCGGAAACAATGCCACAGCCGCTATCGTAGATTTAGCGTCGAAGTGTTGTTACGTGAAGCTCTATGGCACGGGAACAAATCCTGGCGAAACGGCCGTATTTCGGTCTGCAAAAGCAAAACGAAAAACTACAGCGCAGTTAGATTGTGTACCTTGAAGAACCTCAGGTTGTCAAATTTCCTCCGGAGCTCTCCACTTCGCGGCGTGCCTAATACTTATACCTTGTTTTGACATGTAACATCTAAATATTATTATTATTATTATTATTATTATTATTATTTTTACAGTAGTAGTAGTAGTAGTACTAGTAGTAGTAATGTGAAGCACACTTGGCGCACTTTAGCTACTTTGACCGTCTTCATCTATCTATCTATCTATCTATCTATCTATCTATCTATCTATCTATCTATCTATCTATCTATCTATCTAGCCGCTTACGCCTCAGTGCTCTCCTGGTCTTCTCGCTCTCTTGGTGTACACGTAAACTGGCACTGTAAAGGGCATCACTACAGGCGAACATGACAATATGTCGAGACAAATAACAATGCCTACGATTCACGTACTTCACGATTAACGATAACGCGATAGCATGTGGTTCATGCCATGTAATCCTTCGCCCAGGGTAGGCTGGTATGCGTCAAAGGTGATTTAATATTGGAATTTCAGCTCACACGTTAACCAAGGGCAAACAGATTAGGCATCTGAAATTTTATCAGAGCACACTTTCTGCAGGTAAACAGGAGAAAGATACGTTGAGCTTGTACCTTGCGATATATATGCACCCCCAAGAAGCAGAAACATGCAAGCGTGCTGCAATGACAGAAGGCAACCTACCACGCGTTAAGTGTGTTGGAGTTGGGCTCTGATCCTCAAGGTGTTAGACAGTATAGGCTACCACACGACCAGGCGGGCGTTACGTGTCGTAAAAAGCATTGGGTATATCCTGTCAAACGACACGTCACGTAACGCGTATTTCCTTTCTACTGCAGACGTACGTGCACTAACCTGAATGTTTACGATGCGTTGTACCATGAACTGCCCTTTTGTCACAACAGTGCTGTCGGTGTGCCTTGAACACGCACGCTGCGCACACATCCACACAGTTTGTACAAATACAGCGAAAGAACGGGACCCGAAGTATCAGAAAGAAAAAAATACTAATGACAAAATTGGGCTTGTGGGTACTTTATTCGTACATAATTAGTGCAAAAAAGACAGCAACAGAACAGGCGGACAAAAAGCAGGAGACACACAGTACAAGGGGCTAAGCTGTTAGCTTGGTCTGTTACCTTCTGTTACCTTGGTCAACCTCACTGCCGTTACTACATGTCGTGCTCGTGTAATCTATTTGCTCTCAACAATGGTATCGTGCCATTTGAAGTTAAGCGTTCCGTGCTGTGTGTCTCCTGTCTTTTGTCCGTGTCTGTGTTCTTTCGCTGATTATGTCCCAAAGAAATTGAACAATAACGTCTATCGGAGGGGTTCGCGGCAGATGCTAGTCTGGTAACGACATCTTCTATGGTCCGCCTAATCAAACGCGTTTTATTTTATTTTTAGACGCGTCAGTTGACTGGCCGAAAGAGTACAATGAAAACACCGTGATTGTCTTATATTGCGTATATGTACGGGCACGCGGTGCATATTTTTACTGATGGCTTTGTGACAGAGAAATCTTCGGCAGCAGCTTTCACGATACCTACCATGGGCATGACGCAATGCTTCAAGATAGCGCATCATACATCGCCTACTGCTGCTGAGTGACCGGTGTCCGAGAAGCTGTCCGCTATATTCTACAACAAAGTCCTGCGGAGTGGACATTATTTTCAGATTATCGGTTGGCACTTCAACTAATAATGAACTACATGAAGCAAGGAGCCGCTTATGGTCCTCCTGTTAGTGAAATCATGTGCCTCCTTACTGAGGCTTCTCAATACGGACACAACATTGCATTGCAGTGGATTCCCAGCCACTGTGGGATCACTGGGAATGACCAAGCTGACGCAGAAGCGAAACTGGCACATATCGCCGGCCAACCGACTGCTATCAATTTTTCACGATATGACGTCAATGCCTTGCTCTCCAGCTCCATGAAAGCCTCAATGACGCAACTATGGGATGACCCTGACCTTCGGCAACAGCGCCTTCATAGACTTGACGCCGGCGTGTGCTTTCGCCTTCCAGTCCAGCTACGCCGAGATCAAGAGACGCTGTTGCACAGGCTACGGTTAGGTGCTGCGTATACTCGCAGATATCTCTTTAAGATCGGACAGGAAGAGTCCCGATTGCGGCGTGTGTCACACATCAGGGACTATACATCATATCATCTGCGTGTACCCTCCATATTCGGCCGAAAGGAGAACACTTCGGTTGTGGTAGATGGTCTGGACTCCCGGCCCTTTTCGGAGGAGAAACTTTTAGGTGCATGGAGGCGCGCGGACCACGCCCAGCGCAACTTCAAGGCCCTTTTTAATTTTTTGTGTGAGACAGGTTTAGATGGCCGTCTCTAATACTGTGCTGTCAAGACTACTGCTCATGGTGCACATCCGCTTATAGGACTTGTATAGTGACTCATTGTACTTTATCATCCGTCACCTCTCACACCTCCCTCTATCTCTATTTATCCCTTTTCCCCCTTACCCCTGTGAGGAGTAGCAGGCCAGAGACTCACTCTCCAGGCCGACATCACCTCCTTTCCTCTCATTAAATGCTTTCTTCTTCTGTGATTTCATTACCGTCCTGGTGTGAGTTCCTTGCGCAAGCGTTCAAGCAAAAACGTTTAATACGCAGTAATATCAGCTCTGTGTGTCGCTGGTTAGGTGTCGCCCCCAGCGCTGCCTGTCACGGGCAAATTTCCGGAAACGAGTATTCGTAAATGTGTAGAATTCTGCGGAGAAACAGCAATCCCCTTTTTGATGTCGGAGGGGCGCAAAGTAAACATTTTTAATGCGTTTTGCTGACCAGTTTGAATATGCGCATATTGATGTTATTTGTCTGTGTACGCACATGTGTAGGTACCTAAGGTACCTCCACAAATAAAATCTCATTTCTTATCACTAATGCATCTGCGGTAATAATTTGGGGAAGATGCTCTTGTAATCATTGCCTTTTGACTTTTTATGCGTAGGTTGTGTTCGTGCTGTTCGCGGCCATCATCCTGCTACTTGTGGCTACCACCTGCCGTCGCTTTCAACCGGGTGGACTATACAGTCCGCCGGAGGAGCCACCGGAAAACAGCAGCGAACCTCGATCAACGATAGTCAGGCTGAAGGACCACAGCACCCGTGTGTGCACCGAGACGCTGCCCACGAGGAACACTGTGTAGAGCGTAGCAATAACAATGTCGCTGCGATGGAAGTGTACGCATACCGTTGCTATCAACAATATGGGGTGAGTTGTCTGACAGGCAGTTTGGAGAGCCGGTGTTAAATTGAAAAAGGAAGCGAGGGTTAGAAAGAGGGGACAGAGTGAAGCATAGCATAGCCTGCTTTAGTGTAGTACAGCAAAGGCGGAGGAAATGGAAGCCTTGGTGAGAAGGAGGGGAAATACTAAAGCCCAGCATAGCCTCGTATAGTATAACAAGGAGGCTAGAAAGGGAAGTGAAGATGAGGAAGAAGGAAAACAGGAGGGCACAGAGTGAGGCATAGCGTTCGCATGGAAAGTACAGTATAGCAATGGGAGGGGGGGCAAAGGGTGGTGAGCATGAGGGACAATGACGTCATGGTGAGGAAGGAAAGGACGAGGAGATGGACATCACAGCCGGACATTGTCACTGAGCCACTTTGAACGTGGACACGAGACCCAGGTCATGTAACAAGACATCACAGCTAGCGACGACATTTTCCCGCCATAACGATGATGTAACAGCCCGTCATGAGACATCTTCCCGCCAAACCGTGTAAATTCACGTGACATTTTCCCACCAACACTATGTTACAGCTAGTCACGTGACAGACCACGTGATATTGTCCTGCTTGTAGAAACTCCGCTCTTAGTCGAGCCTTGCACCACTAGTACAAGCTGCCCACATTTCTTTTCACATTTCTTTTGTTGTTTCTTCATAATCATTCAAGTTGCAATAGCCCAAAGACGTGTTCAACGTCTCGTAATCTCTACTGAGACACTGCTAGAAGGAATCCGTTCACACCACCGTCGTATTCGTTGAGCACACTCGTCTAAATTACATTCGCGAGTATTTGTCCTCATTTCTTGATTTGCTTGTTTTGATGAGCTGCAATTCTTCTTTTACAGCAACAGCCTGTGGGAAGAACTCATGACTACTCCTGTGGACATGACCCAGCCGTTCAGTCTAGTGCCTTGTGTGAGTGAAGAGGAGCTTGTGTCAGCTGGCAACGTGTCAGCGGCGTAAAACTGACGCTTTTCCGCACGCCATATCGTTTAGAAGTGAATTATGGTTGTCCACCGATACAGATACTTTGTTGCATCGCTGAATATTCTGTTGATCAACATTATGGTTTGTTTTATGCAAACTGCTGTCTGAAACATGCTAATGAGAGGAAATTGTTGTTTTTTGTGGGGTTTTACGTCTCAAAACCAGTTCTGATTATGAGAGACGCCGTAGCGGAGGGTTCCGGAAATTTCGACCACCTGGGGTTCTTTAACGTGCACTGACATCGCACAGCACACGGGCCTCAACATTTCGCCTCCATCGAAATGCAGCCGCCGTGGCCGGGATTCGATCCCACGACCCTCGGATCAGCAGCCGAGTACCTTAGCCACTAGACCACCGTGGCGGGGCAATGAGAGGAAATTGAGGGGTCCTCTGAGTAGGTAAATAAATTTCAGACTGAATGTACATCACCGCTCAGAGACTTCAAGCGATGCCAGCTAATGTCTGTTTAATATACGTCGAGTGCTACCAGAAATGGGCAGTGATTTTCAAACGAGGCACTATTATGGAAGCGCACGGCTGCTGATACTTTCAGCGTCACGGGTTTGCGCTGGTCACAGCGAACTCGTTCGTTGCGGTACTGAGCAAGATCGAGACACTTTTCCAAGCACCCTGATTCACTTTTGTCCCTCTGTGATCATTCAGCGCATATGAGTGGCCCAAATTGAGCAGGCTACCACAGGGTACGACTATAGCGTTTCAATCGCTGAGCACCGCACGTTTGAGTGAGCAGTGGTGTGCCGACATTGGTGTGACTTTCCAGTGCAAACGCGATCAATTCCCGATGTGTTAGTAAACATCTTACGATGAATGATTGCAGAGAGCTGACGACCCGCATTAGTATGGTATCACTCAGAAAGTGCGAAAACAGTATGACACAACCTTAGCCGTACTCTGAACTTTTCATTGAAATGGAAATCATGGTGGCACGAATGCAGGTGTTATTGGCCAGATAATTTGACAGGCGGACGCCGCGACTGGGACAAGAGCGCGATCTTACAAGAAATTGATGGCTGACTTTGTAATATTTGTGATATTCTGATGTACTATATGGGGAGATTTTAATAGATAGACGCTTATATCGACACGAATATCGACTTTTCATGTCACAGGTGAGTTTGCTGCTGTGTTCTGTCCTCACTGTTTTGGCACCTGCTGAGGGAAATCAGGCGCCGAAGCATGGAAAGGCAACTGATTGCTCAGGTCTCCGAATGCAGAGATCAGATATAAATATATTTAAATCATGGATACATACAAAAGAATTCAGTGATTGTTTCAATCGCTAACGTGGCCCACGCACAAGTCCGTAGGCGCTAGTCATTCTTCCAAGCGGTAGAGGACTTCCTGCGCTGTGGCATCTTTAGATGTACATCTGTATTGGCGCCTGAAAGACTTTCTGCAGCCCTCGTCAGGACGACTGCTCAGGGTCCCCGAAGATTGGGAACCGCCATTGACACTGTTGGAAACGAAAATCACGTCGCTGTGAAAAGTTTCTTAAATTCTGACCACGTGAGGTTTCTCCCACCACCTGGGTCCTCCCGCACCTAAATGTAAGCACACAGTCCTCTAGCATTCTGCCCTCGTCGAAATGCGACTGCCACAACGCGAACTGAGCTCGCGCATTGGGGATTCTTAGTCAAGTAATGTAACCACTACGCCCTCGTGGTGAGGGATCGCGGCCGAGCATTGCCGGATGCAGCGAAAGGGAAGTGAAAGCGAGCCGGAAAGAGAGGCCAACCTTCCCGACATAGTAGTTTGCCTCCACGGCTAGCTCAATGTTTTGTACATGTTCTGCGCTTTCTTCGTGTGATCCACGCCAGTATACCCGCCGATGTGGTTCAGTGGTTATGGCACTCGCCTTCTCACCCGAAGGTCGAGGGATTGGAGGAATCGAACTCCGGCCGCGGCGATCGGTTCTGATTGAGGTGAAACGCTGGAAGCCCGTATGCTGTGCAATGTCAGTGCGAGTTAAAAAACCACAGGTGGTTGAAATTTCGGGAGCGCTCCCTCCGCTGAGGCGTTTCCCATGATCGTCTCGTGGTTCTGAAACGTAAAACCACCTAAAGCATCGATGATCCACGCCTCGACTATAAGTAAACGTTAACTGGGCGTCCGTAGAGTCTCCCTCTAGCCCGGGTGTTGCCTGTCAGATCATCCCGCGGAGATAAAGGACACACCACCTTCACTCGTGTTGAAAGTTTCCATTGCATTCGTAATCTGCCATCTGCACTAATCACCCCACCGCTATGGATGCGATTCTACGTTCAGTGAGCAATAAAGGGCAAAAAAAAATTGAAGTGATGGCGCCGAATCGAAGTACGTGCCCGAAGCCATCGTGCTACCATTCAATTTGATCGCGTTAACTATGCGTAATTGTTGACGCGGAGACGCAAGTAGTCGTATCCGGATGGTGAGCACTTCTTGACGAGGAATATTTCAAGGTGTTTTAATGGCACAATGTGGTCACAATGCGGAAAAGATGACATTGTCGTTTTAGAAATCACTGCAACAGTTCTTTAGTGGAGGTTTAACAGGCTTTGCAAAATAATACTTTAGGCATCGCTCATTCTTTAAGTAATGATCCTACGACCGTGCTACTAACAGAGCGGACAGTTCTATGAGAAATATTTAAGAGTAAATGACTCATGAATCAATTTCGTTTCGCGTGCCATTTGTCAACAAGCATTCATTTCCGCCTCGATATACACCGTCGCATGGCTATTTTACATATAAAAAAGGCAATTTATTCTAACAACGCTAAAGGGATGTTGATACGATTGTGATCGAGGTGGTGAAAAAAAGGTTCTTTTTCGTTTTCTTGGCATATATTGTTAACGTCGTCCACACACCGAAGGCAGTAAACACTTATACAGTATTTGTAATGTCATTACATTTTGTCCTGCGGCATCTCCTCAGCGCCATCGCAATAGACAATACCCTGACGTCTGAACACACCCACCCTATAAATAGACAATATTGCTGTCAGATTCGCTGAATTACAATGAAGCCATCGTTGCTTGCGTGCATCACCTGCAAACGATAGCTGCCAACGGTGCTGCTGCGGATTTGTTACGAGTTGCTGCCCCGACGGGACATCATCTGCCTCTGATCGCGTTGACGCGTCATTACGAAGCCCCCTCGTCCTTGAAGTCGAAACCGAGTGTAGGTCGTTAAGGCAGGCGTATTAAAAATGCATTGAGTGCGTTCCGCGGCTCCCCGATATCTTTCGCAGGCTTCTTAAAACGAGAAATACGAACATGTGTAAAAGTCGCGTCAGTACTCTTTCGACAAATAATCTTCACTGATGCTGAATTTTAATGCCTGGTATAGCTTGTCGTAAAGCAGGTAAAACCCGCCATTTTTCGTTTGTTCTTTCAAGAATTTCAACCTTGGAGGAATCGATAAAACCCAGCAGGAACGCTTCCTTTTGCACATAGCTGCACCGTAAAATTGGTGGTCCATTCTTTCTATTGCTTTCAGACCCATTTATTTAGAGATTGTCTTTAAAAAAGACGACATTGTACATTCCATACTTACATTCCATAACACTTCGTTGGGATTCATGTGGTAAGTTTACAATCCTTATGTACAAATTGTAGAGAATAGACAGCGTCTGTATGTAGAGAGAATTTCAAATGTAGTACGTATATTCTATTCTACGTTCAGGATATCACTCTATGAATGTGTGCCTCTCGCATCAATGTATTTGTTCATGGTTCAATTGTCCGAGTATATTTTATGCCATGGTGTCATGGATGACTGCTGTGAATATGTGATGCGGAAATAAAGCGACAGTGATAGAGAAAGCCGATCTGTCCTTGTTCTTTTGCTTTCGAGCCTACGTATGTTGCTTTTCGCAATCATACATTGAAAAGAAGCGCATGCTTATGATAAGGCAAAATCATCCAAAGCACTGTTATACTTTCCATGCTTTTTCTAGCCACCACGGACGCCACCGTTATTATAGACGACTCGCAGGCAGCGACACATAATTATGTAAGCGGCCGGATTTCCCGGGAAGCGGCCCGCCTTCTCCAAATTCGCGAAGGGAACCTTTGACGCAAAAACGAGAGTTTCCTCCTAAGGACGCCCCCCCCCCCCCACACGGACCCACCGCTCGTGGTTAATGAGGTAGCCGACGCCGCGGCTCGAGCAGCAACAAGCCGAGAAGCGACGACCGCTGACATTCCTGAAATCCCACCCAACGTGTGCGGGCGATGGGCGAATTGACGTCAGGGGATCGCATGACCACTTTCAGAGACATCGCACAACACTACAGATTGAGCAGATGCAGACAAGAACTAGACATAACCAAACTAGACAAGAAAGAGGTGGTAACCTGGGGACAATTACAGACACACAGGTATCCAAACCCGGTAATCCTTCGCCTCCTCTACCCGGACAATTATTCCTCTGATTCGTGTAATCTGTGCGGAGCCGGAGCGACGCTGTAACACATGCGGGCATGCACAGGGAGCGCACAGCATAAGTTCCTTGTTAGGGATGGGGCACACATGGCAGTACCTAACCGCGGGGCGAAATGGGAGGCGCCCCTGCTCAGCCAAAATCTTTCCTATCTGGGTCGTCCGACATGCCGAGAAAGCCGCCTGTGTTCCATGACTCGAGGCCGTCACCCAGGCTAGAGTGCTTCTGGGCCTACCCCGACCAGATCGCCGGACCTATTTATTTAATGTTTTCTCTCTCTGTCTCTTGGAAACGTTGAAATATTCCGAAGACATTTGCTGGTGGTCTTTGTTTTTTGAAGTGCTGCCACCTGGCCGACAAATAATATATTTCAAACAAGGAATTCTTTTTAATAAGCTAGCTGGGCCCAGAAAGCAAACATTCAACGTTTACTCTCTCTGTACAACGTGATCGGCGGGCGCATTTCTCCTACGAAAAAAACTCATCAGCGGTGGTATGCGTCTGCCTTTATACATGACTCACAGAGCATTGTAGTGTTATGTCAGTTTGCTAGAATACAGCCTGGAGCGTACCCAAACGTACGCGACGGCAATGTAACGATATTAAAACACTCGCCGCCTTTCGCGAAGTGACATAGAAGTTTCTGCGCACATGGCGATAACGCGAGAAACAATATTGATGAAGGCGGTCCCTGCGAAAGAAGAGAAAACATGTCCGTGTGTGAGTGCCAAAGTGGAATAAAGAAATTAATTAGACATATTTAAGCTTTTTTAGCGCGCACGAAAGAGACACACACAGAAAGGAAGGACACACGAGCGCTATGTTTTCTGTGTCTGTGTCTTTCGTGCGCGCTAAAAAGTTTAAATATGGATAACTACCAACTAGCCCAGCTATCAGTGTTGCTGAAATTAATTACAACTTGACAGCATGCGCGAAGTAATAGGTGCGGAGCATAACGAACCAAAAAATATCGAAGATCTTGATGCAGTATGTATGTTAAACTTTCTCGGGTGCTATCGAAATCTTGCGAAATGCTATCGATAGTGAAATGCTATCGAAATCTTGCTTTAAAAATAATGCTCAACTAGAAACCTCGGCTACCAACGTTGCACAGACACAGCGGCACCCATTTATAAAGGAGCCTGGGAACAATGAATAAGGCTTTATATCGAATAAACGAAGCTGTGGTAAGTGAAACGCACTCAATATAATGAGTGTCACATTGCATATATCGAACTCATCCCTGGCAATCAACGAGCATCGATGCACAGTGCCGTGGTTGAGAAATAAACGCAAAAGCAATATGACTAACGGTACAGCCGATTCGATCCTGGGATATCGCGCGAAAGGAGTTGTGCTTAAAGTGGCAGTTAAAGGAGACGCGCGATTCAGCGATGTGCGTTGAGTATCCAGTACTGTCGACTCTTTGCGGGTTAACACGAGATTACGTAACTGTGATCCGCGGAGTGCCAGTGAATCCGGCGCGACCGCGCATGGAAGCGAAACGGCTCAGGTGCACAGGCATGCAAGGGAGGCGCCTCGCGCTACAACGTTGGGACGCAAGACAGGTCGCGCAGTAGCACACTGCAGTGCCACTGCTGCTTAGAGCTCCGGCGCTGTACGAGTCGAGGCGGTTCCCGCAGAGTGCCAGTGAATTCGGCGCGGCCGCGCCGGATTCACTGGCGCTCTGCGGAGCGCATTCACGTCTAGTGTTTAACCGAAAAGTGTGAACCTTGCTGTACTTCTTGTGCGATATAATAAATAGCAATGTTTTTGAGAGCTTCGCGGTCGCATAGCGGTAATCGTCATCTATCCCGTGTGCTATCCTTCCGCTCTCACCGCGCACCCAGCAGTTCTTACTGTTGCGTCGTGCCACTCAGCTGCTAGCGCCATGTAACATTTGTGATCCGCAAGAAGCGAGCGCCGATTTTTCAGAGAGGGAACAGTAGTGCCTCGACAAATTACAGCAGAGGGACATCCAAACTACATTTGAAGCTCAGAGGAAGATGGCGTTCGGATTGATGAAGGGATCATTGAAAGCAACGAAGAGGAGGCAATGGCGCTAACGCCAACGTTTCGACAAGTGGACCTGCGTTTGTCAGGGCGAAGTTCCCCACTTTTGATAGTTTTTCACGATCTGAGCAATTAGGCTTACCTTCCCTTCACATTTCGAGCGTTGTCCAGTACCATACGGGCGTATGGCTCAGCAAACGCCCACACTGCAGCTGTCGACGCATCAACATTCCCGACCTCTAATTATTTATGCCGGATCCGAGAGAAAAGAACAAAAAGCTGCCTGCTGCCTCCCAGCCATTGCGATGTCACGTCGCACTGCCAGGGGACAATGCGCGCGATTCTTGCAGCCGTTTTGCTATAACCGGTAGTCACGCAATATCTGCGATTCCAGGGAAAAATTTGCGAGGAGATGATATACTGACATATTTAAGCTTTTTTAGCGCGCACGAAAGAGACACACACAGAAAGGAAGGACACACGAGCGCTATGTTTTCTGTGTCTGTGTCTTTCGTGCGCGCTAAAAAGTTTAAATATGGATAACTACCAACTAGCCCAGCTATCAGTGTTGCTGAAATTAATTACAACTTGACAGCATGCGCGAAGTAATAGGTGCGGAGCATAACGAACCAAAAAATATCGAAGATCTTGATGCAGTATGTATGTTAAACTTTCTCGGGTGCTATCGAAATCTTGCGAAATGCTATCGATAGTGAAATGCTATCGAAATCTTGCTTTAAAAATAATGCTCAACTAGAAACCTCGGCTACCAACGTTGCACAGACACAGCGGCACCCATTTATAAAGGAGCCTGGGAACAATGAATAAGGCTTTATATCGAATAAACGAAGCTGTGGTAAGTGAAACGCACTCAATATAATGAGTGTCACATTGCATATATCGAACTCATCCCTGGCAATCAACGAGCATCGATGCACAGTGCCGTGGTTGAGAAATAAACGCAAAAGCAATATGACTAACGGTACAGCCGATTCGATCCTGGGATATCGCGCGAAAGGAGTTGTGCTTAAAGTGGCAGTTAAAGGAGACGCGCGATTCAGCGATGTGCGTTGAGTATCCAGTACTGTCGACTCTTTGCGGGTTAACACGAGATTACGTAACTGTGATCCGCGGAGTGCCAGTGAATCCGGCGCGACCGCGCATGGAAGCGAAACGGCTCAGGTGCACAGGCATGCAAGGGAGGCGCCTCGCGCTACAACGTTGGGACGCAAGACAGGTCGCGCAGTAGCACACTGCAGTGCCACTGCTGCTTAGAGCTCCGGCGCTGTACGAGTCGAGGCGGTTCCCGCAGAGTGCCAGTGAATTCGGCGCGGCCGCGCCGGATTCACTGGCGCTCTGCGGAGCGCATTCACGTCTAGTGTTTAACCGAAAAGTGTGAACCTTGCTGTACTTCTTGTGCGATATAATAAATAGCAATGTTTTTGAGAGCTTCGCGGTCGCATAGCGGTAATCGTCATCTATCCCGTGTGCTATCCTTCCGCTCTCACCGCGCACCCAGCAGTTCTTACTGTTGCGTCGTGCCACTCAGCTGCTAGCGCCATGTAACATTTGTGATCCGCAAGAAGCGAGCGCCGATTTTTCAGAGAGGGAACAGTAGTGCCTCGACAAATTACAGCAGAGGGACATCCAAACTACATTTGAAGCTCAGAGGAAGATGGCGTTCGGATTGATGAAGGGATCATTGAAAGCAACGAAGAGGAGGCAATGGCGCTAACGCCAACGTTTCGACAAGTGGACCTGCGTTTGTCAGGGCGAAGTTCCCCACTTTTGATAGTTTTTCACGATCTGAGCAATTAGGCTTACCTTCCCTTCACATTTCGAGCGTTGTCCAGTACCATACGGGCGTATGGCTCAGCAAACGCCCACACTGCAGCTGTCGACGCATCAACATTCCCGACCTCTAATTATTTATGCCGGATCCGAGAGAAAAGAACAAAAAGCTGCCTGCTGCCTCCCAGCCATTGCGATGTCACGTCGCACTGCCAGGGACAATGCGCGCGATTCTTGCAGCCGTTTTGCTATAACCGGTAGTCACGCAATATCTGCGATTCCAGGGAAAAATTTGCGAGGAGATGATATACTGACATACGAGCATTTAAAATGTTTTAGAAAATGAAGTTTACCCTGCACACACACACACACACACACACACACACACACACACACACACACACACACACACACACACACACACACACACACACACACACACACACACACACACACACACACACACACACACACACACACACACACACACACACACACACACACACACACACACACACACACACACACACACACACACACACACACACAGGCACTTACCCTATCCCTTCCACACCCCGCTTCCTCACTCTCATATCTCTTCTCCTCGCCCTCACATTCCATTCCCGCCCCCTTGTTAAATTGTTAATAAGTTCTTAAAAGACAGGTATCCTTTGGAAATACTAATATTCGCTGTATTCTAAAGGGCAAAGAAGGACATAACTCTTATGTATTCAACAGTTTATATTTTTTTGTTCTCATACGTTTTATGCTATCCCTACTGTCTTGCGTCTGCATGCTTTTCGAGCGCATAGTCGCCCATATCACATATTCGAATAGCAAGTGCACATGTGTTTGCCAACGCTTCTTACGTGAACACCCTCACCCATGCACTTACGTGAACACCCATGCACTGTCGCACTGTATAGTGTCGACTCTTCGAGTGTTTCTAGTGTGTATATCTCGTGAGAATTTTCTTTCTCTTCTGTTCTTTATTTCTTCTTTAAACTTTTCGTTAGATTGCTAAGGGCGAACGAGTAGCCGGTGCCGTCTAAAAGCACCAACCTCTCCTCTTCACCGTTTCAATAAACAGAACAGGACGAACCAGCACGAACAAAGCTTTAAGCCTTCACAAACGCTTTCCCTAGTATGTTTCCAGTGAGAACCATCTACTACTCGTGTTCCTGTTAGCCGAAACTTTTTCCAAGCTTTATTGCTTTAATGAAACCAAAAAGACAAGCATATGGCTCTGTGCGGCTTTCATTTGTTCCGGCCGTCAACCACCCACTCTACTGTCTTAAGTCTGAAGTATACGCATTGTTCCTTTCTTTTCCGTTTTGTATTTTTTCGGTGGTCGTAAGCCTCTCTGCTCTTTAACTATCTACCATTTGTGGAACTCATATTTTCGTGAAATTCGACACAGTTTATAAAGGCTGGAAATTCAATAAGCGTTGCTTACAATATGTAATGAAAGCTGAAGTAAACGACGCAGCAGGAAGTTAACTTCGACGTAAATAGTTACTGTCGCCCGAGAAAATTAAACACTCCCTCCCATTGAAAAGTGAGGACGAACTCTCACTATTTGCTGTGATTTCCAGGAATTCATTACACGCGTCTCTGCCCATTTCTAATTATGGGCTCTAAAGGGCACCTGACACGTGAAAAGATGAAATTAAACAGCGAAGCGAAATATAGAGATGTAGAAATCCAAGGCTTGCGAAGGTGACGCGTTACTATGGCAGCGTTAGCTGCTACCGGGCTGCATTTTGTTGCGGGTTCTGTTGTGGTGACTTCCATATTGTTGCGAGCTCTGTCAATCTTTTCTCTCACTCTTACTTTATTCCTGCTTCTCCTCCAATGTTCTTCCTGTTTCACTGTCTGCTTTTTCGGCTTCGTCTTGTTTTCAGTCGTCATCTGCTTCCTCTTTATCTTCGTGGTCGTCCCCTTTCCCATCTTCGTCGTCACCGCCATGTTCTTGTCGTCTTCCTCCTGTTCTTTCTCTGCATCATCGTAGTCGTCTATGAAAGCCCAGCCGACGGCTGGTAACATATAACGACCCGAACGACCGGTGTGATAGATTGCAGTCGTGGCGAAGGGTACGAAGTGCTGACCATGGATTGAAAGCCAGGCGTGGACACCACTACCTCTGCTGCCATAGCTGAGGCGTGGCTGGAAATGCAAGATACCCAGCCAAGTTGAGGGTTGTAGTAGTAGCAACTGAGCTTCGTTCAAGGCCGCACAGGCATGGAGCATTTTTCTTTTTTTTTTTTGACACTGAAGGTGACAGCGGTTACGGACACAGGCAGGGGCGCACACCATCGCCACCAGTTTCTTCCACTGTAAGGAACCCATTACAGGCTATGCTGTAAAAAGGTTGGGACGAACTCTTTTGCATGTAAAGTTTACTTTGAGTTTACGGTGACATGAACGCGTGCGTTAGATGGAAAGGAATTTTTCTCACTTCCGGCTGACTTCACCTAACAGTAAGACCTTCGTTCATGCAGTCGTTTCTGTCTTTAATACTACATTTTACTTCCACAATAGGGCACTCGTTAATTAAAAAGACCCAGGCCTGCGCGGAACCGCAGGACAGTGACAGCGTAAGCTGGAGGAGCGACGTTCTTTGAGGTCATTTTCAATGCTTGGGGAAACTAGTGCAAGTAGAGGAGGTGGGTATTCCCTGCTCCACAGCTCTTATCATTTCGCCAAGTAGAGAAGTACCCACTACGCCATAATTACTCCTATATTGTAATATGCAAATCTGCATAACTGCACATCTTAGAGAGTCTGTTGGCGTCGTTGGCGACGGGCCGAGAGAGTCTCTCGGCCCGTCGCCAACGACGCCAACAGACTCTCTAAGATGTGCAGTTATGCAGATTTGCACGTTACAATACCGCAGTCATTATTAAATGCGCCGTACTACCTTTCTGTATGATTGAAACACCGCATGATAACGTGATTGCTTAGGTTCACGGAAGCGCTCCGAATATTTCACCGAAATGACAGCAGTAATTCTTTAGGACGTGCCGCGAATGCTGATATTTCTTATTTGTCCACGACCCGCAGCGTACGTCATTATTCAAGCAATATACTCCCCCCACCCATCTTTTGCACTTAAATAAACGATATCTTCGCTCTGCGCCCACCGCTTGCATATTGTATTTCAATGACCCTCGTTAGTATTCGCCGTCACGAAAGGCGGACGACACTCCAATGAAAAACAAATTAAAAAGTACACTCAGGACACGGCAGTCAGGACCTCTTTGAAAATATGAGGGGGAGCGAGAGAGAATCGCAAATAATGCTCGCAATAATTTAAGACTGTATTTCATTTTTGCGCATTATTTTTCTTCCATATTACTGACTTGCTTCCCTCTTGTCTTGGTCTGTATTCCGAGTATGCGATCTAAATTTAACAGTGACAGTTATCACTTTTACTCCAACTTATTGTTTTTACGCGTCGTCAGAATTTGAAATCGACTACATTTGCATGCGATTGTCTGAGTGTTTCTCAACAGTAAAATGAAAACTTCCGTTATATAATCTATGCGAACTACAAAACAATAGGTTGCTTAATTTAACCCAACCCAGATCAGTAGCCGGGAATTTTTTTCCCGGAGAAGGGGGGGGGGGGGGGGCAAGCGTGTCCTCTGTGCAGGCCTGAGATTTTTTGGTTTGGAGATTAATCATCCTAATAGTATTCTTAATAGGGATCAAAATTTGGAGGGCGCCAGGGCCCTTACCTCCTCACCCCTCCCCCTTCGCTACCCTGGCAACAGGCCTGCCGAAGCGATTATCCATTCCGAACAGTTACCCAATTGAATGAAACGCTTCCGGAAATATAAAGCGTACAAAACTGCGTACGAAACTAACACGCGGACTGTTTTAAAGCAAACCCACTGTCGTTACCACGCCTCGCCAAGCCCGAAAAGCCTTAACAAATCGACCGAAACGTTTGTCCTTGCTCGTGTCTCCCGCGTTGTCTTTCGTACAGCTCTGGACATATTTGTAAACCTAACCTGGTAGTAACGTTTTACCAAGTATCACCTGCGCACAATAAATCGTCTCGATGTAGACCGCATCCTTCTAGGCATTTTATACAAGCAAATTAACAAGTTCGCGCCTTACGTTTCACCAAGATGATCAATCGTAGCTCCAGATCTACACAATAGCAGACTCATACCCAGTTTTCTACAAACTGTAGCCTCGTAGTTGCGTAATATCACGTGAGGAGAGTACGGTATCAAACGTTCCTTACGGATTATCACTTAAATAGTTCTAAAGAGATTACTGTTGTGGGCATTTCGAAAACATATATCTTTTGCTAACGTACAATGGGATGTTTGTCTCATATAATGGAATGATGATGAATTCATTTATTTATTCATTTATGCATTCGTTCATTCATTCCGTAATATAAAAGGTGGTCACTGACGTACAATACTGTCACAAAGACTTCGTGTTAGAAATTAGACATTTGCAATTTTTACCATATACGGCAACGTATGACTTACATACATAGTAATAGACGAAGTTACAAAGCAACGAATAAGGGAAGCGTTTATATTTGACAAAAAGCTAATCTCTGTGAGCCTATCTGAACACGTTGAGGGAAAAAAGGAATAGAAGTGTCCGAGGTTTTAGAGGAACCTATGTCCAAAGTGCACCCAATTATTCAGGTACCACACATCATATGGCAAATTTTGATGTAGTACATCCCATAAGCAGGCTACACATTATAATGAGCGAAAGGAAATAAGACCAGTACACTGTTCACGATGTAGTGCAAATTTTCCATATCAATTCAGCCCCGCCACGGTGATCTAGTGGCTGTGGTACTCGGCTGCTGATGCGAAGGAGGTCACAGGATCGAATCCCGGCCGCGGCTGCTACATTTCAGTGCAGGTGAAATGTTGAGGCCCTATACTGTGCGATATCAGTGCACGGTGAAGAATCCCAGATGGTCTAAATTTGCGGAGGCCTCCAATACGGCGTCTCTCATAATCAAATAGCCAAATAATATCCATTAATGCAAACATATACCCGGAAATTGCCTGACACCTTGTGAATAATAATCAATATTGCTGTGCAGGATGCCCTCTTATAATAATGAGAGTTGCCGATTCTATTCCTGCTAAAACGAGGCAATGTTAAGTCGAAAGCTATGTGCGCCGTCGAAAAGGTATTAAGAGATACCTATATGCCGTGCAGTAAATTCGACCTCTCGCGACTATCTCGCTGTATTTTCCAGATGTCTTTAATGTGTTGGGGCCAACATAATATTCATTACACGTCGTCGCCAAAGCTCATATTGTCGAAACAATAAGCTACAGTACAAACCGATGACACATATTTTCAAACTTCGACAGGGAGTGGAACAGGCAAAAGGACGCATGGCTTTTTGTTTCGTATTGTTCGACAGTGGTTAAACAAGTGAAGTACAACTTACACTGCAAAAGTTAAATTTTATTTTCTCGTATAACTGCATGTTTCAGCATTGTGTGCTCTTTGCAGCCTTTCCGCTCACATGAACAGACCTCGCGAAACCTAGACTTCCGGGGACGTACTTCTGCTACGCTACCATGGCAACGCGTGTCTGTGCTGCTACAGGAGAACCAATTCAGTCTTCCTTTTCTATTTTTAAATGCTTCCATTAGTGCCCTTTTACGACTCTAGAGGGCTCTGTGATCCAGCCCTAACTTTAATGATTGCGCGACAGTAGCAATCGAAGGCACTTCTTCCGTGTCCTCTACACGCGACTCCTAATTAGGTTCCCTTTTCTTGTCACCTGCAGATGTTCTTTGATTGTCCGCTGTGGACGCTACACTTCGACGGAGCAATTACCCTCGTCGTATGCGCGAACCCCGCAGGGAGCGTGTCTATCCGCTTTCACTGGGCAGGTGTCGTTTCGGGGCGTTCATCGCAAGCTAATTCAGCCGTTTACTTTTTTCGTTACTGAGCCAAGCTTCCTTCTAGCAGCCATCCTAACAGCGATAAGCCGTTGGAACTTTGCTAACTGTAACGAGCGAGTTACTCAGTTTAGCTTGTATAGGAAGGTCATCAGGGAAGCTTTCTTTGTATTTCATCTCCGAACAGGCTTCGTCAATTCACCATAGCGTTGTTTAGCTTATTGTGTAGTAAAAGAATACTAGTAAAACTATCTCTACAAAGATTTCGGACCATCTCTATTTAAAAGAAATTTCATTGATTTAGTGATCCATAGTGTCGTTGATTCACTGATTGATCGATCGATCGATCGCCTGGGTCATTAAATGAATAATTTTTTTCACAGAATCTGAAGATAAGGATAACATAGCCGATTTTACTGTGGCCAAACCTTTCATAAAAAATGTTTCCTCACCTCGTGAAAAAGAAGCAGTGATTAAAGGTACGTGCTTTTCACAGCGTAAGCTGTTATGGGCACGTCACAGTGACCGAAATCGGTGGCGATTGTGACCGCGGCAGCCGATGTCCGTAACCGCTATCAGCTTCAACGTAAACAGAAGGCGTAGCGCCTGGATGGATGTCAACCCAGCTCAATAGCAGTGGCGGCCCTACAACCCTGACGTACTCTCAAGACGTATGCAACTCGCATTCTCATACAAGGGTCTCTTATGGTAGAACAGGTCGTTACATCCACCCCTGCCTCCCACCACATGCGTGAACACTGTCTATCCCCAACCACGACTTCTAATTGTATAAAAGTGGCCTTTCGGGATATGATATGTTGTCAGTCGCCAGCTGTGGTTTCATTAACGAGGACGAGGAAGAAGACGACGACGAAGAAGAAGAAGAGAAAGCAGGTGTCGAATAAGGGGCGAAAAAGATGAAGAGGAACTAGACGGCTAGTAAGAAGGCGATGAAGAGGAGGATGGCGACGACAGCGAAGAAAGAGAACAAACGGATAGCGACGAGAAATGAAAAGAAGCCGAAAGAACAGAGAGTGGAAGAGGAAGAGCGGGGCTAAAGCAGGAATGAAGAAAGACCTCAATAAAAAAAATGAGAGAGCACGCAGGAAACATTTAGCTCAGGCTGCCACCGTGCTTCGCCCCCTGCGCAAATGTGGGAGTTCTTTTCTAAACGATTAAAATCGGTTGTTTCTAGTTCTATGTTTTGCGACTTGCCCAATATATGGTTCGTGCAGTCACTGGATACACTTACGAAAAATGTGCTTTTCATAAATTTACTTACGCTCCCCGAAAAAAAATTGTCTTCTGTTTATTTATTCGAAACGTAGTTCGACAGGTGTGTTTTGCTTCTCTGTAACATCATAATTTGGTATCCCTTTGCTCGCACGCTTGAGCCCCAAGTTGCCCTTCCATGAGATTTCGCATGCACCCATCTTACTCGGTCTATTGGTCATTTGGGCTGAGCCTTGATTGATTTGTGGGTTTAACGTGCTAAAACCACGATATGATAATTAGAGACGCCGTTGTGGAAGGGTCCGGAAATTTCGACCACCTGGGATTCTTTAGCATGCACTGACATCGCACAGTACACGGGCCTCAACATTTCGCCTCCATCGAAATGCAGCCGCCGCGGCCGGGATCCGATCCCGCGACCTTCGGATCAGAAGCCGAGTGCCATTGCCACTAGACCACCGTGACTGGGCTTTAGACTGAGCCTGTCGCATGCGCAGAAGTGCTCTCACAGACGACTTAGCGGCTGTCGTCCATGGCGAGACAGCGACAAAGCGTCTGCAAAGCAGTCGTCACACCCGCGAATAGTCATGTGATACCACAACGGCGGGGCTCCGAGCGAACGTGGCTTCGGTGCCCTCCAGTCACGTGACGTGACACGTGACGTGACATGGTAAACTTAGGTCTCGGCCCCCCGGCGCCTTAAATGTCGTTCAGACGCAATGAGTGACTTCGCGAGACATTGCGATTACTTCGCACAAGTATTCATATTGAGCGGTTAACGTCATTCCAAAATCAGTAAAAATAGGGTTAGCTCTGCCTAAATTCGACCCGTGTTTCTTCACGACTCATTCAAGATGCACACGGGTTACGGAAATGTACCTGCCGCACGCGTATAAAAATATCAGCGCAACATCGATATTACTTGCCGCCAGTGTGGCGCTTGGCTGCGAAAACGAGAAAGCTGGTTTCGACCTCGGCTGCTGCGGTGGCATTTCAGTGTTGGCAAAAGGGCTAAAGGCACGTGTACTGCGCGACAAACTACACGAGTCTGCGGTAACGCTGTTCAAAATTAAAGATATCTAGCTGAAATATTTCAGGGTGTCTGTACAGCCCAACTGAAATATTTAAAATGTCAGTATAAAAGATGACATGCACGAACGCTACGTGCATATTTCCAGCCTCTCAAGAAATGATTTGATTTGACGTTCTACATAAGTACATTTACTGCAGAGAACGTAGCTGCTCTTAACCGAGTGATGTTTCTTTGTAAAAAAAACACTAAAATTCCTCTAACTGATCATTAAGCACTGCTCGAATACCTACACACAATCCTATTTGGCGCAATCATCTGGCCAATGGTACACAGCGATTCCACCCCGGAATCAAATCGCAAGCAGGACAGCCAATGCCACCCGAAGCTTAGGAAATGGCGTACTTGCGAAGAAAGTTTATTGCACTCTGGGGATTTGTCAATCACGAGAAAATTCACAAACAAACGCGATCAAGGCGGAATTGCAAACGAAAAAAAGCACTGGTGCAGCTTTTTCGAGAGCGCATGCATTGTCGCATACGTCCCAAATGCTCCAAGTCTAGTGCAATGCAGGAATACAGTTCTGTCTGAGGCAGTGATGTGTGCAATGTGTACAACGTTCGAAGTGCACTGTGAAACAAGGAGCACGAGAGCTGTCTGGCCTTTGTGCCGTATTTGCACGCTTGTGGCACTGTTTCCATGCCTTAACTTTTTCCTGGCCTATACGCTTTCTTTTTCTACTCTTTCCACGACACATGGATGTCTTCAGAAGTTGCACTTCTTTTACTGTTCAGCGCGCATTCTTTACGCTGTTTGATTTAGCTCTGCGAACACTCACTCTCTGAAACTTTTGTTCGTGATCTCAAGACTCGTACGCAGGAGGCATTCGAATCGAAGCGCGTTGCCCAAGGGAACGCGCCTGTTTTTCTAAACGGGCACGAGGAGTGCCATTCTTGTGTAATAGCGCGCAACTTGTTCGTAGTGCCAGGAAGCTCTGCAAATTCTATTACGCCTACGGGCGACTGGACCGTTCCTCTATCAGATGTTACGACTGCGTCTCGTTTTTTTTTTTTTTTTGGTTGCCCTAAGAAAAATGAAGTATTGAGGAAAACTGAACTTTGCTTTCCACTTCAACAAAGGAGTTTTCTACTTCAAAATGGAGGTTCTTAACATCGAATGTACTCTTGAAGAGCATGAAAAGCCTGGCAGTGTTGCTTTCTCTTTTTTTTTTCATTTGCATGCTCCTAGGTTATAAGGTCATAAGCAGTATATTTCAACTGACCCTGTACCAGTCTCCTATGCGCTGATCATTGTATATAGCGGGTTTTCTTTACGTATGATCGTCGCTTTTTTTAATTGAAAACATTATCGATCCCATCGATGTTGTTTACTTGTCAAAATGCCCGAATGAAATAATTGCGTTAATTTGGTTTTCCTTATATCTGCACTTTCCCAGCGTTAGTTTACCTGCGAATACGTCAAGGCGAGGCGCACGAATAACGAATGGAATAGTAAACGCACAAGTTCCCGTCCGTCACTTTAGATAAATGTTGGTTATAAGTACTGTGAAACCCGCATACACTGAACTCGGAAAAGCGATGTTAATAGTAGGATATATTGCTTAATCGGATGTATAACATAGCGAGAATTGCCTTTTCGGCAAACATGTAAACAGAAAGCGGTACCCTTTTCTATAGTTTGTTACGACTAAGATTCATCGGGAGAGGTCATGTGATGGCAAGCAGCCATTTCGTGTTCCCTTCACGAGGCGCCCATCTGAGCCCACTGCTCGCGCTCCCAAATACATGCCCTAAATCCACCTTCGGCGGGGTAATGAGCACTTCTTGTCAGAGAAAAACTTCTTGAGATGCTTCGCTCTGCCCGATGTTCGATACATGGAGTGTTCCAGCTCTTTTCATTAGATGTAGCCTATTTTCGCATACACTGACGCACTGGTGTCTCCAAAAGTTATCGCATATAAAGGACAGTTCGATCAATGCGATTTCACTATAGTCGGCTTTACTTTGCTACCCAAAGTGTCGCACACAGACAGATATTTAGGCACAGCACCTTCGTCGCCACGTGACAAGCATACTTTATCGAAACCGAGCTACTATAGCGTAATGCGCTAACCACTGCTCCACCTCATCCGTATGTCCTCGAATGCAATGTCACCTCAACGAACTGCCAGCCCTTTTTTTTTAATTTATTCAAAGCGCGAGTCAGTAATGCGTTGCCCACAGCAAAAGCACACTGTTGGGTTTAACGGAGCACAGTCTTCTTATCAAAGATTTGCAGGTCCCTGACTTGTGACATTTCGTCATACTCGCGTCCCTGTCGTCAAAACAACTATCGATACGCCCCTAAACGGTTCCTTAACATGCAGTGAGCACGTAACTTCGGGCGCGCAGTCGAAGCAAACAAGAGCACCGCCAGGAACTATGCTGCGTTGGGTTCGCCTCTTGTCTACACGCAGTAAATCACAATAATGCTTGACGATTCGCGAGAGATGCGTAGACGCGCAAAACCACTTCTCTCTAGCATCACGTGTTCTCGCGAAACAATGGAGAAAGCCCGAGCGCGACAGTGCAGGACGGGAAGCTGCGCCTTCATGAATGATTCAAACAGTACGACATCAGCAGTAGAAGGCAGTTTTCAATTGGCTCGGCAGTGCGTACCGTAACGTGAGTTGCGTCTAGCGTACTTTGGGCATGGATGCTCTTCTGGGCGCGTTCTCTGTGACCTAGAATCGAACTGCGCAGTTTAATGCGGTCTTTGTTGCCCTGGTGTGCGTTTTCTGCTGGCGAACGGTTGACCTGACACGGCGTGACTGACCTGCGTTAAAGAAAATGCGCCCGAAGAAAGACGCTGATTTCGGAAAAATTACTTTTTTCTAAGACGAATTATCTTGCATAGCCTCCTCATTCCAGCACACCATGTGTTAGAGTGATCATGATGATGATGATGATGATGATGATGAGCCTCTTTTATGGCGCTCACCCACTGAGGGGGATAGGCCAAGAATCGGGCGGCAGTAGTCAGTAAATCTAGTGTTGTTTCTAGTGTTGTGTTGTTTCTATTGTTGTTAGAGTGGAACTCTTGTTATCTTCGTTTCAGATTGCTCACATCCCACTAGTGCAAACGTACAGACTGAATGGCTTCCTCAGTGGATTTGTTCGTGAGTGGACTTTTTTTTTATACGGTTTCGCAATTCGCAGTGGTCAGCGGTGACCAGAGGTGTGCCGTACCGAGCTCACTCGCTTACATTGAGTAGCGGGTAAAGCTGGAAAATATGGCTATTTTGGTGAAACGATCTTTTTTGGGATCCAGTGTTTTTTTTTCAGAATTCAGAATTATTTTATTTGACGTCAAGAAAGAAGAAAACACATGGTAAGTATATACAGAAGGAGGTGCCGTAGTTACAAACTGGAATGGGACCTCCTGTGCGTGATAACAATTCAATTCAATTTCAATTTATTTCCCATCTTACAAATACAGATGGAGGCGGTTGCAGGTAAATGCTGGTGAATAATATAATTAAAATGGCAATATGTGGAGTTAATAATTGTTATAGTTACTGTGATACAAGCGAGAAACTAACCTGAAGACAGCGTTATCAAAAATGATGGAACAAGTGAAGTAATGTGCCTTGGTCAATGAAAGTAACACGGATGGGTGGGAGACAAAACGGGATAAACAGTAATGCAGTATACAAGATAATAAAACTCATATAAACAAAGTACAATGGAAAGTACAATGGGCAACCTTTGGCAACCTTTGGCAATAGGCAACCTTTGGTGCAATAGGCAACCTTTGCTACAACAGGCAACCTTTGCGGCATTACGAAAAGTTGCGTACATATTTGACACGATTGATGCTACATAATTATGACTAAATGTACGCTATGTCTCTGCATTACCACCGGAACATGGCGGCTTGGGCTAGGATACGTTGGGTAATTAAGTGTACATGCTGGCTGATACTTCTAGTGTCAGCTGACGTTGCGTACGCGCTGTGCTAAAGGCAGGGCGTTTTTCCATGCAAGCTAAATGAATGAATGAATGAATGATCTTTATTGCACTCATATCTTATACAAAAATAAGCACAAACTGTATGGTCCCATAGCCGAAGGCTAGTGCGGGTCCCATTGAAAGTATACATAACTGAAACTGTAATAGTTCTAATTAAAAATAAACAGAAGTAAACAATTCAAATTTGATATCATCATACAAGAAGTAATGTTTATCTGCTAACAACAGTCACTTGAATTCGATTGAACAAAGAAAAAAAGGAAAGTTCATAACTTGTAGTAAACACAAATATTTGGTGATTAGTGGCGTACAGAACTGAAGAATGATACTTGTAGTTGCAAGTATCAATAGTAGTTCTCTTATATGGCTTAATAAAGAGAACAAGGGTATTGAAACATCTTTCAAAGAAAACATCTTTCAAAGAAAACACTAAACACATATAGGGCAATATATATATACATAATGAAAAATTACAACCTAAAGTATCAATCAACTCAAGCAGAGAAAATTGCTTCAAAGTAGTACTTTTTCAATGATCTGGAAAAGTTCTGGGTATGCTTTATATAACGCGGTATGCCATTCCAAACTTTCACTCCGGTATATTGTAATAGACGTTTGCTATAGGCTTTTTTTGTGGGCGGTATATTGAAGTTGTTAAAAGTTTGGTTCCTCGTTTGACGTCGGGGAATACACAGTAATGAAATTGGGAATGGTTCATTGTTCCTAACGACACCGTTAATACATGTAGCTAATTTTAGTGTCCGCACAAAATCAAATGGTAAGATCTTTAACCTAGAAAAAAGTGGTTTGCTATGTTTGTAGTAAGGTGAGAAAGTAATCGTACGTATAGCCCGTTTTTGCAGCCGTCGTACTGGCTCAAGATAAGAGTCATACGTCGAACCCCAGGACTCTACGCAGTACAGAAGGTGGCAGTTAACTAAAGCAAAATACAAAGTGCGCAAAATTGTAGTGTCAAAATATTCACGTGCTTGCAAAAGGACGGAACAACTCGAAGCTAGTTTCGAGCTGACTGCTTCTATCTGACTCTGCCAATTTAAACAGCTGTCTAGAACAACACCAAGGTAAGTAAAAGAATCAGTACATTCCAGGGAGCAATTATTGATGTAGAGTTGTATATCATGTGGAGTAGGATTTGTACGGGAGTGGAATAACATATATTTTGTTTTTTTTTTTGGCATATATTTGTTTGGCATATATTTGGCATATATTTTGTTTTTTTGGCAAATAATATTGCGGGGGCCCGGGTGCACGATAACCAGAGTATTTTTTTATGTGCTTTTTTCGTGTACTAGTGTCTTCATATCCGAAACTATTCGTACCTGTCTACCGTCTAAACGCGTTAGCGTGCCTCTAATAAAGACGCTAATATTTGAACCTCGCAGCGCTGTAAGGTAGCAGTGGCACTCATGAAATTGAGAGCACATATTGTTAAGTAAACGCATAATTTAGGCAGGCAGAGATTTCGGTTCTTAGTTCAATTGACAAAATGGATCGCTTCAGGGATTCATCTACATTAGCACATTCTGTAGTTCGAAGGCTGTGCATCATATAGCACGTCTACATGTTACTGCAAACATTTTGGCGTAACAGCTAATTGCGCTCATATAGAGAAAGTAGACACGAAGCTCAGTGCTTGCGCGTAAGCCTTGTACAATGATTGATTGTTTCGTGGGGTTTAACGTCCCAAAACCAGCTCTGATTATGAGCGACGCCGTAGTGGAGGTCTCCGGAAATTTCGACCACCTGGGTTTCTTTAGCGTGCACTGACATCGCACAGCACACGGACCTCAACATTTCGCCTCCATCGAAATGCAGCCGCCGCGGCCGGGATTCGATCGCGCGACCTTCGGATCTGCAGCCGAGTGCCATAACCACTAGACCACCGCGGCGGGGCAGCATGGTACATTGGCTGATCGTCTTATCATCAAGCCCTCGGTCGCACATTATGTCGATCACATGAAATTTTCGTGTTAAATTTTGCGAGTTAGACTGCCAAAACTCCAGCATCAAGCACGAGGCTTTCCCGGGCGGTGTATACCGAGTGTTAGCGTGTCGAGGCACTCGCTTCTACGAGCCCATTTAGCATTGAGGCGTTCTGGCCAATCAGCATTTTACAGTGGTAAATTCATCTCCATAGCAAACAATACATTACGAGGTGGTGCAATTTGCTCATCTTTCAGAGGAACCATGTCCGTACGACAACACTGTTTCAAATGTCACTGTAGAGGAATCCACTATTATTCTGCTCTTTTGCGGATCAGCACGAACCAACCACGACAGCGTATTTCCGTCTGCGTTTCCTATCATCATCACGTAACGACGCCTAGATTTACATTTAAATGTTCGTCCTCCGAAATGCGACACGCAAATTTATACTACGTAGCCGTGTAAATTTACTCTGTGTGCCAGGTCGCAGTGAGGCGGCACTTATTTGTAATCGCAAAATTGATTTAATTAAACGGGACGGATTGGTGCATGTTAGATAGTTCACAGGAAATTATATAATGAGGACTTTGTCTGAGACAAGCGTTGTTGTTCCTGCACTTCCCTTGATTATGAGAACTGTCAGGTATTATGTTCGTCCGAACACTACTCACTTGTGCAGGCGCCCGATAACCGACTTTACGTGATAGTCTGCAGCAACCAAGTATTGCTCTCGAGAATCTCTCTAAAAACAGGAAACATCAGTCTATGATCCTCTGCCGCTTCATTTCTGTGTTTCCTCAGCCTGGACGGATTGAAATTTACGCATTACGGACCTGTCCCCTATACATCTTATTATTCCCTTTAGGTGTGCACGAAACGTGGTGTACTTTTCAAAAACAAACACTGAGACCACGGTAAGTAAGACCGTGTCGTTGACGCAGATAAACATTTTATGAGTAACAACTAGACGTACCTAGACGTCATTTATCTGCGCCAGATGATGCCAATACCTCAGCAGTGAGGCTTACTATCTCTCGCTGCCGAACTTTTCATCACAGATTCCCGAGTGAACAAACAGGCACGCATACACACACAATATATATATATATATATATATATATATATATATATATATATATATATATATATATATACACACCTAACACCTAACACGTGGCATAGAGCCTTGCTCCATCCCCGAAATTTCTCTATCATTCTACAGAGCACCGCGCTCAGCTATTAAAGACACCAGTATACATAGTGACACTCTTTTCTATTGCACACCACATTGTGTTCGCGTTACGAAACTGAAACATCAAAGTGAAGAAATTAGAAACACCAGGAAAGAAGACATGTTAAGATTTGTGTGCATGATCGGTAAACACTATGGGCCCAGGTATCTTGTAATGAAGAGGTATTTACGTGCGATAGCAACTAGGCATGATTACTTGTCGAAGTTTCCAAACAAATGCGAAGTTGAAAAGCATTGAAAAACACAAAATTTGCCAATATGACGTGGCGGGGGATATATCAATGTTAGGACAATAAACAGGCATTTAACCATAACCATAAAAAGCCAAATTAATTAATGTAATATTAAAGCATCCACGTCCGGCTTATACACGCGTATCCATTGCGCATATGAGCCGCAACCGCGTGCCCAGCAGCCGTACTTGAGACAGTGGCATTCCCCGTGCCTGTGTCGTTCTTGAATAACACAGAGAGTACAACAGGGTAAAAGCAACGCCGTGGTGAGAATGCCGCTACAAGAGAGCCAAGGCAGGGAATGGTGGACCTCATCCACATCTATAGCGAATATTGCTCCTTCGCTTTCTCACAATGCATCAGCGTGCGCGCCTATGTAGATAAAGGACAGAGGCATATCACGACACAGCGTGCCAGAGGCCATTCGCGGTGTGAAAGCCATTGTCGCAAGCAAAGACGAGAACGAAAGCATCATTGCACGGCAATCAATAATGCAGAGCAATATTGCCCAACTTGAGTGTAGCTAGAAACACGAGAGAACACCGAGCCACGGGTAATGGACGGAATCGCTCCACGAAGAGCCCTTCTTCGTCGACATGGCGACGGCGCTGGCAAGCTGCGACACTGTTCTAGTTGCCCATCAGCGAAAAAGCTTTGGCGTTCTAGAGGTCACACGTTCCTTTCCTTACCACAAGATCAATATATTATATGCGAACGTGAGGAACGTGAGTATGTTCTGACGGATACCTTAAGCATGGCGCGATTGAGATGACTGCGTCGGTGAAAAAAGGCTTTTATTTCAAAGCTATAACATTAATTAAGAAATTTGATTATTTATTCTTTTGCTTCGTACTACGAGGCGGGAAGGACACAAAGAATTAAGGACAACTGGTGTGCAAACTCACAAACGCTTTATTAACATTCTGGGGAAGTGTGAAATGGCCAGCCACCAACTAACCCAATTCGTTGTTCTGCCAAAGTATGAAAGATTGAAGAGCTTGATTGTCACGAATATAACAGTATGACAATCAGGCTTCCCTTGAGTGGTTAAGCTATACCTTACCTTGCTGTAAAAAAGCAAACACTCGCTTGTTATCTACTGCACAATAATTGGCTCACAAATGGTAATAGCACTCGCAAATCATCAAACATAACTTGCGGATATGTTGAACTACAGAAATGGGCGGAACAGCAACAGACCAGCCCTGATTTTCGCACTTCTGCGTACTTGAGATGTGGTGCCTTTTTTGTCTGTGTGTACCCTTTTTCTTTCCCTCTTGAACTAAATCCGCTCAAAAATTGCATGAAGAATGAAACCGTTGCATGCTTTTCGTATTGTGCTATCGCATATGATTAGGCTCTCCTTGTCGTTTCTTTAATGGGATGTATAGAAAAATTGGTATGCAACAATATGACTGCATGGCGAACACAAATGACAGGTCATAACATGAAAATCGTGACATGCATGTCATGAGCGACGTGATTTACATGCCACGCGTTTCGTTAATGGACGTATACGGAAATTGGCATGCCACAATATGACTGCATGATAATCCTAAATGACAGGTCATAAGACGAAAATCATGACATGCATGTCATGAATGACACGATTTACATGCGACGGTCTTGGTGCTCTCCTGGCCGTTTCGTTATTGGGATGTATACGAAAATTGGTATGCCACAACATGACTGCATCACGAACGTAAATGACCGGTCATAACATGAAAATCATGACATGCATGTCATGAGCGACATGATTTACATGCCGCGGTCTCGGTGCTCTCATGGCCGTTCCGTAAGTGGGATGTATAGGAAAATTGGTATCCAACAACATGACAGCATGAAGAACATAAATGACAGGTCATAACATGAAACGCATGACACGCATGGCGTGGGCGGCATGATTTACATGCCACTCGTTTCGTTAATGGGATGTATACCAACATTGCTATGACACAACACGACAGCATGGCGAACGTAAATGACAGGTCATAACATCAGAATCATGACACGCGTGTCATGAGCAGCATGGTTTACATGCCAGAGCTTTGGTCCTCTTGCGGCCGTTTCGTTAATGGAATATATACGAAAATTGCTATGGCACAGCACGACTGCATGATTATCATAAATGATAGATCATAACATGACAGTCATGATTTTCATGCTATATGTCATGACCGGCATGATTTACGTGCCATGGTCCTGGCGCTATACTGCCGTTTCGCTAATGGGATGTATACGAAAACTGGTTTGGCACAACGTGGCTGCATGACGATCATATATGACAGGTCATAACATGAAAATCGTGACATGCATGTCATGAGCGGCATGATCTACATGCCACTCGTTTCGTTAATGGGATGTATACCAAAATTGCTGTGGCACAACACGACTGCATGATGAACGTAAATGACAGGTCATAACGTTAGAATCATGACATGCGTGTATAAGCGGTATGGTTTACATGCCACAGTCATGGTGCTCTTGCGGCCGTCGTTAACTTCATATGTACCAAAGTCGGTATAGTGAGACAACAATGCAAATCCATTTTACGTTCCTGATGCGTGCTTCGCATTTCCTTGATTCCCACTGCACGGGGGATCTGCCTTTTTTTTTTTGTTGACCACTTGTGTATTTCATATTTTTTTGTGTGTGTACTGTATTACTGTGGCAAATCCCACTCCCCTCTGTAATGTTTTACCTTGAGTGTATCAATAAAACAAAAAAAATAAAATAAATAAAACAAGGACACCAGTACACCAAGTGACACTCTTTTCTATTGCACACCACATCGTGTTCGCGTTACGAAACTGAAACATCAAAGTGATGAAATTAGAAACTCCAGGAAAGAGGACATGTTAAGATTTATGTGCATGATCGGTAAACACTATGGGCCCAGGTATCTTGTAATGAAGAGGTATTTACCTGCGATAGCAACTAGGCATGATTACTTGTTGAAGTTTCCAAACAAATGCGAAATTGAAAAGCACTGAAAAACACAAAATTTGCCAATATGACATGGCGGGGGATATATCAATATTAGGACAATAAACAGGCATTTAACCATAACCATAAAAAGCCAAATTAATTAATGTAATATTAAAGCATCCACGTCCGGCTTATACACGCATATCCATTGCGTGTATGAGCCGCAACCGCGAGCCTAGACGCCGTACTTGAGACAGTGGCATTCCCCGTGTCTGTGTCGTACTTGAATAACACAGAGAGTACAACTGGGTAAAAGCAACGCCGTGGTGAGAATGCCGCTACAAGAGAGCCAAAGCAGGGAATGGTGGACCTCATCCACATCTATAGCGAATATTGCTCCTTCGCTTTCTCACAATGCATCAGCGTTCGCGCCTATGTAGATAAAGGACAGAGGCATATCACGACACAGCGCGCCAGAGGCCATTCGCGGTGTGAAAGCCATTGTCGCAAGCAAAGACGAGAACGAAAGCATCAGTGCACGGCAATCAATAATGCAGAGTAATATTGCCCAACTTGAGTGTAGCTAGAAACACGAGAGAACACCGAGCCACGGGTAATGGACGGAATCGCTCCACGAAGAGCCCTTCTTGGTCGACATGGCGACGGCGCTGGCAAGCTGCGACACTGCTCTAGTTGCCCATCAGCGAGAAAGCTTGGGCGTCCTAGAGGTCACACGTTCCTTTCCCTACCATAAGATCAATATATTATATGCGAACGTGAGGAACGTGAGTATGTTCTTACGGATAGCTTGCGCATGGCGCGATTGAGATGACTGCGTCGGTGAAAAATGGCTTTTATTTCAAAGCTATAACATTGATTAAGAAATTTGATTATTTATTCTTTTGCTTCGTACTACGAGGCGGGAAGGACACAAAGACTAAAGGACAACTGGTGTGCAAACTCACAAACGCTTTATTAACATTCTGGGGAAGCGTCAAATGGCCAGCCACCAACTAACCCAATTCGTTGTTCTGCCAAAGTATGAAAGATTGAAGAACTTGATTGTCACGAATATAACAGTATGACAATCAGGCTTCCCTTGAGTGCTTAAGCTATGCCTTACCTGGCTGTAAAAAAGCAAACACTCGCTTGTTTTCGACTGCAAAATAATTGGCTCACAAAGGGTAATAGAACTCGCAAATCATCAAACATAACTTGCGGATATGTTGAACTACAGAAATGGGCGGAACAGCAACAGACCAGCCCTGATTTTCGCACTTATGCGTACTTGAGATGTGGTGCCTTTTTTTGTCTGCGTGTACCCTTTTTCTTTCCCTCTTGAACTAAATCCGCTCAAAAATTGCATGAAGAATGAAACCTTTGCATGCTTTTCGTATTGTGCTATCGCATATGATTAGGTTCTGCTTTTTCTTTGATTAGGTTCTGCTTAATTTCTTTGTCTTTTCCGAGGTAGACCGCTCGAACGTCTGAGAAGTAATTAAAGTTAGTTTCGGTGTTGCAGAAGTAGCAGCCTGGTGTTGAGTGTGATGCTCAACTGCGATTTTAATTACGTGCTCCAAGTGACTAATTTAAGCTTGACTGTTCCGGCTAGTCAAATATGTTACGGCTGCCAGAGCAGATAACAACCAACACCCTGAAAACAATTACGGCGTCGAAAGCATCCTAGCGGTCAAGTAAAAATCGTCATTGGCTATGGCTTAGTTGGTTTTCTCAAAAAACTGGACGCTCGCAGCTTCCTGTAGCAGAAAATACGTCTCGCTCCTATAATCCACGCCCCTCGCAACCTGACAATAGCGGTCGCATGGAAATAATAATAATAATAATAATAATAATAATAATAATAATAATAATAATAATAATAATAATAATAATCGTGCCTTACATGCCCGAATAACGATGCGATTACAATGCATGCAGTAGAGGAAAGTTCCGGAAATTTGGAGCACATGGGGGTTGTTAAGGTCAACTGGTATCGCACAGTGTGTGAGCCTTGGCATTTAAACTCTATCGGAAATGGATCACTGCGGCTGGAATCAAACTCGTGTTCCTCGTGCCAGCCGCCAGGTGCCTAACCACTGTACAACCATGTGGCTTGCGCAGAGAATCACTACAGGCAAATAAAGCTATCTCTGTGAGGGGAAACTAGACCCAAAAAATGCAAATATTTTTCGTGCGTAATACGATGGCTTGCGAGAAACGGGTCTTACTCTTGCGGCCGCCCTGGCTTATGGCATCTTTCATATTACAGAATAAAGTGCACCTGAAGCACCACCACAGATTTTTTTTAATACATATGCTCACACGAGAACGTGGTTTCTTCATTTTATCGAACGATGAAGAAGCTTTCGCGGAAAAGGTGGACGTCAATATATCTTAAAATAAAGCTGGATATTTGGTATGACGCTAAGCCCGTGTGATGTAATACTCGTTGCACATTAGCATGTAAGCACCGTGAGCCGGCAGTTCCGTGCTATCGTCTTGCTCTGGACGCAAGTGTTAATAAACCGTCTACGGTTATCGTCACTATAGCTATGTCTCACCGCTTGCGGCCACAACATATTGGCGACGAGCATGAGACGAAAATTCCACCGAGCTGCAAGAAACTGCTGGCAGCTATACCGGAACGTGATGCGAGTTCACTGGCCGTATGGCGACGAAATGAAGGTTCAATCACTTCATTAAGCGCAGCGACGAAGATTTTGGGCCTTGTGTGGAAAAGTAATACCACTCCTGAAAGCCTCTAAGGTGAGCGATGGCGTGCGACGTCGATCGATCGATTCGATTGATTGATTGATTGATTGATTGATTGATTGATTGATTGATAACGGCAGTAGGACATAAGACGTACAATACCCCGAATGCTTTGCTGGACTTGCAAAGGTTGGCAGAAAAGTCTGACGCGCAGTTGGTGCAAACCCTGAGGGACTCTTATTTTAGCCAAACATATCGTAATTGCAGCGGCGTTGAAATCTAATCATTTTCCGCAAGGAGGCACACGCAGTGGCAGAATTCGCGCTGGTGCTGTAGAGGTTAGCGGCATCCTCCGACTTCGGGGCGTTTCTGGACTTTGTGGCAGAGAAACTCAAGCATATTTGCCAATGAAAAGCCACTTGGACACTTAAGAATGCCGGCGACATTGCAAGAAGTGTACAGTTGGCTCGCAAGGAGAGCCAGGAATTTGAGCTCGTTGTGGAACAAGGAGCGGTTATCGCTCTTCACCGCAATCCATACAGTGTGAAACGGCCTATTGCGCAGGAGAGAACAAAGTACTACGGTGCTGTGAGAAGGCCGACGGAATCGCGGTGCTGTTTCCAATGCGGCTCAGAGCACCGATCGTCTATCTGAAAATTTCGCACGTGTCCTTTTCGGTTGTGCGAACATGTTGGACAATTATCGAAGATGTGAAAAAGCGCAAGTACATACTATACGGATAAGATCGATTAAAAGAGCAAGTCTGGTGAACTAGTATCTACTGTTGTAGTATCTACTGTTGAACTAGTATCTACTGTTGAACTAGTATCTATTCTGTTCCTGTTAGGGGTGCACCAGACCTTACAAAATTAGCCTGAAGCTACAACACAAACGTAATCGCAAGCAGATTGACACGAGGACGTCTCTATCAATCGTGCCACCAGTCACTGTTCAGGAAATACTGTCTCAACCTAGACAAAAAACCATGACGCCTTAAACGAAACACTTATAGAGGTTGCTGCCGGTAGCAGGCAAGCTAGCAGTTTCGGTAGAACGGAACATTATCATAAGATCTGTCGTGAGAAAAGTTAGGTTACCAACACTGCGCTGTTAAAGGACTGGCTGACGATATTTATGATAGACTGGTCTAGTGTGCACGTGTGTGTAGAGAAGGTGGCGCTCTTTCTTCGAAAGTGTGGTAACTTTTTTTGTACTTGCCTTGCGTCTTATGAATGCAATGCACGATTGGTACGGAAAAGTATTTTTGGTGCCATTTTCGATTAGGGAAGGCGTGTCTTCGGTATTGAGAAATATCGGGAAGGCAGAAATATTAGTTTCATGCCGGGAAAAGCATTGGTATTTGTTCAACGGAGCGAACAGAAGACGTCATTAGTGGCCATGTCCATGAACTGAACAAAAGGTCACATATTTGATGACTTCAATATGACGCCAAATCCATGCATGCCTTGGAACGGATCATTCCACCATTTCCGGCCATGCAGAATGAGGGTCTTGCATAATGTTTTTCTAAGAATGGCCTGTTCAAATGTTTTCCGGCATCCCCAGGCGCAGTCTCTCGACGTTGTCAGCACGCGTTTAGGGTTCTTGAAGTACACGCCTTTACCCGCTCCACGTTCCCACGTTGCCCAATGCAAACGCCTGCTTCATGATGGCGGCTTTCGTCGGTTATGGTAAAGGGTGATGGGCAGATTTTCAACCGGTATATAAAAAACATTACTTCCATTGACACTATTAGATTTGCGGTGCTCTGTCTCAAGTAGACAAGTGCTATGTTTTAGATGCAAAGCGCCTTAGGGGCTGGGCTTGTCGGCGTGTGCTGCTGTAGTCACGGTAGAGCAAGTTTGCAGACGTCGGTTCAGCGCAATAGAGGGCGCCACCGCCTCAGCAGCAGCGCGCCACCGCTGCTTCTCTGGCGCCGTGTGGCGAAAGAGAGCGCACCTAGCGAATGACGGGCGTTGGCTCTGGAAACGTTCTTGACGTTCTTTGCACGATGAACGATGGACTGGCAGCTCGCAAGGAGCGCGAACAGGCTCTCTCCCGCGAGAGACAACGCCGACGCAGGGCCGATGAAGCTGTACGCGCCCAGCAAGCAGCGGCCGCTGGGCAGCGCAGGCAAGCTGACCCTAGCCTCTGCATATATAGTTGAAACAAATACTGTCTTCTGTCTCTTATTGCCCATTAGCAGCGATTGACGTGTTCCAGTGGGAAACACCGGTCCAGCACTGCGTGCTTTGCACCTGCCCAGGTTTCAGGCCAGTGGAGCTGAATTTTCAGTGACACGTACGTTTAGTAGTGCGATGAGCACAAGACCCGCGCGCCGTTGCAAGCAGAGACGCCAGGACTTTTTTTGTAGCCATGTTGTTTGTTTGCCAAAGACTCGGCGTGGCAGTGCTAATATTTGGTACCCACTAAAGGTACAGAGGCAGCGTTCGTCGTGCAAGCCTATAAACTTTTCCGGAGAAGGACAAGGGCCTAAACTTATGCAAACCAGCACTCTCTCTAACTAAATATGACCGGCAAGCGAAATCCAGTTTCGTCCTGCTTGCCTAAGTAAACACAAACTCGATTTGCGCTCGTTAAATGGAAGCGGCGGTGGAAACGAGAGTGCCAACATCGACGCCCGTAAATGCGGCTTTCCGCATATTTGCGGCGGGAAGGCGCACATATTCGCGCATGCACAACTCGAATAGAGATGCGTGCGAACACTTATTAGCGAATGTAAGGCGAGCAACGAGTCGCGAGGCTGCGTTCGCTGGCAGTGAGGCAAGAAAGCATTAACATTGTTTCTTTCATGTGCGGATGCTCCCTGGTGAGGAGAGACCCGGAGCGTATTCACACGTCTGGTTGAGAAGGGCGGTTGGAGAGCTTATTGCTTACAAACACTACGAATAATGCCGGCTTTCTTGCAACCGAAAGCCATTACTTACACGCCTCTATACGGTAAGCTGCGTACCTGTCATAGACAAGAACATTTAAGGTCATTTGTATAACCCTAAGGAAAGCGCGAGAGAAAGAAAGCATGCATTGCTTTCATGAGAGACTGATTAAGTTAGTTTGCCCCTCTCAGTCGATGATGTGGCTCGCTCCACGTAGGGTGTTGAGCACAGTCAATGGCACAATGTAGAATGATTGGCGGAGCTATCATACTATAAGGCGATATCAGGAAATGGACATGTCTGGCTATGTATGGTACGTGCCCGTACGTGGTCCTGTTATCTCAAAACGTGATAGAGGCGTATACGGCAATGAAACACCTACACGAGCAATGTCATATATTATTCTCACACGTATTCAACAAATACGGTCACATAAGGACTCGTACCATATATAGCCCGATATGCGTATATGGCGACGTATGCATATCTGGCTACATGAGGCACGTTTCCGTTTGTGACCGTATTTACCGAATACGTGTCAGTCATGTATGATATTCCTCGTATATGTCTTTTATTGCCACATAAGCCTCTATGACTATTTGACACAACCATATATAACCAGATGTGCCAAATTTTGATGTTGCCTTATATGGCATCTCAAGCTTGTAAGGGTATTTAGGAAAATAACTTGTCGTTTCCTGCGCGAAAATACGTCGAATATTTGCCTATTCCTGCGCCAATTCTTTTTGTTCCTTTTGTGAAAACGAACAAGCTTGAAGTGCAGTGAGACATAATATGTGATATATGTCATACTGCGAATTGAATAACGATGTAAGTTTCTCTTCTGTACATTTGGAATATGCTAGCAAGAGTGAATTGCAGGTTCGATGCCACTGAACCGAGTACACAGACTGCGTAAATGATTATTGAGCTGTCAAGGCGGCAAAACAGAAAGGAAGACGCTTGTACCTGTTTGATGCAGCTAGTGTTTGTTAATAACTGTAGGCCACCTTTGCGGTACATATGTTACAGACAGCGGCTACTAGGACTCTCTGAACCTTTATGGTGGGATGGGAAATGTATCGCTTCACACTGAGCGCCATCAAAGAGGGAAATTTCGTGAAAAAAAAAAAGTGATTATTATCGCAGAAATGAACACGTCGCGCTGTTCATTAGGGAAATGAGAAATAGGAACCGCGGTAAGGCCATTACGAAGAATGAGCGACCACAGCTCCAAACGGAGGACGCATAACGGCCGACATAATGGGTCTCTTGAATTCCGCGTCGAAAATCTCCACCATTGGAGTCCCACCTGTTGCAGACGACTTTCTTCGTAAGGTCCGAACGGGCTACAGCGCTCTTTCCTGTCTGAGTACACGTGGCACATTATACAGTGGGGCCAACGTGCCTCTTTCAGAAACATAGGAGCAGAGTACCTTGTATCTATTTACTACGAGCACGTCCTTTTCGTGCGTTACGGAAATAGCCTTACCCTTATAGTTCAGAAATCCTTAATGGGCACTTGCACGGCTATAGTCCACTAATGCTTCTGTCCACATGTTCCTCCGCAAGGAACCACGTGTTAGTGGAGAACCGCTGGAACTCTTTGTTGATGACGGTTCTCTATTGCACTTCATGATACTTAAACCGTGGTAACTTCTTGTTTTCCTAAAAGACTGAATGGAATGCACGTGTCACACAAGGCCCTTGCCGATGGATTCATATTCAGGGCGCTATAATAATATGGCTTTAAAACATCGGATGCTTATACCTCCGTGACAGAACCTTAGAGACTCGCTTTTCGAATGCCCGTTTACTGTGCGATGTCTGTGCAGGCTAAAGAAAATCAGATGGTGGATATTTCCGGAACCCTCTACTACGGCATCTCTGACGATCACGTCGTGCTCTTGGGACGCAAAACCCTAGAAATCAATCTATTGCTTTAGGATAAAGAGTATCCCGTCAAAAATCAATCAGAATTTTTGCGCGATGTGTTCTGACTCGTGCAGTGTTTGTTTCAATGGACTTCAGGAGAGGAACCTTGAGGCTTATCTTATAGTTCGGTGCACAAGAAAACATAAGTAGACGTAAGGCCACGCGTGTTTCATAACGTTGTAAGTCTTCCTTATGAAAAGGTGAACAATTCACAGAATTAGACTTACGAAAGTATGGCCAGTGTCACGGGCGGTGCCAATAAGGATTTGCAAAAAAAGAAAGAAGCAACAAAAACAACATTGCCTATATCTGTAACTATTATTCTTGTGTTGCGTAATTATTTTCTTTAAGGAGAAGCGCTGTAAGAACTTAGTATCTACAAAGCCCTTACGTTAAAAAGTTCTTTTTTTTTCTTTTTGGTAGCTAATTTGCCAGCTTCGACTTCAGATGGAGAATTACTGGTGACCACGTGGATGACTGTTTGTACAAGAATTGGTTCACATGAAGTGAATAAGTAATATAGTTTGCGCTAAGAATTACGGCGGCATTTTATCCCGGTCAGGAACCCTTTAGTCTGAAACGCACACACAGAGTTTATTTTCTCGGACTAAATTTTGTTTACTCGCTCTCCTAGTTTAGCGCCTAGGCGTCATCGTGCAAAGATCGAGGTCGCGGCTTCCAATCCCGCCCACGACGGCCGCATTTCTATGGGGGCGAAGTGCAAAAGAAAACATCCACGTACTTCGATTTAGTTGTAGGTTAAAGAGCCCCAGGCGGTGAAATTTACGCAGCAGTATTCCACTACGGGGCGTGCTAAATAATAATAGCTGGTTTTGGCACATAAATCGCCATCAATTATTACTAACTACCAAAAGGTTGTTATTGTAAGGCTTTTTTTTTTCCATGCCGATCGCTTTCCCGGATGCAAGTTCACCTCGTAAACTACCTCCACGTTGGAGACGTAGCATAGTTCAACGATTCTACGTCCTTCTGCTTATATAATCCTTTCTGCTATTTACACGTATAATCTACGTAAAGCGCAGTGTAAAGTGCTAATGCAGCTTGAGTTCACTCATTTCGCACAGTGTCATCATCATCATCATCATCATCATACACAGGAACAACAACAACAACCATCACAACAACAGCAACAACAGCCAGCTGTCCACGCCCAGTGCAGGGCAAAGGCCTGTCCCATAGATTCCCAGTTCTCTCGGTCCTGAACACTGTATATTCTCTCGAATGTATCCGACTATGGACTGCGTTGTGTAAATGGAAATGTGGAGTGTGAAATGCGTAGAACTCCTTGGCTGCTAGGGTGGTAGTAAACGAGAAGCCGATCTAGAAATTTGGAGCTGCAAAAGAAAAGGTATTGACGTGGTTCATTCTACATGCGCATTCATTTTTCCAGGCTACCCGGCAAGCTTATTAGTAGTCCAGCTCGTTTTGGGTATTGCGCCGACTTGTCCGCCTGCTAGCTCATTTCAGCCCGTTTAATATATCTTCCTGCTGTGTTCTTCTGAGAAAACGTGGCAAACTCAGCGAATGAAATGCGATACTCGAAGCGCACGGCTGCCAGTGATTCCTGCTGTACGTCGTGAGCCAGCGCGAACACACACACACACACACACACACACACACACACACGCACACGCACACGCACACACACACACACACACACACACACACACACACACACACACACACACACAACAAAGACATAGGATGTACTACAGCCCAGGCGCTCCTATGGGTTTGTTGTTCTTGTGTATTCGCGCTACACCATGATGTACAGTAAACACCAAGTAGCCTAAGGACAAGTCATCCTGAAGTGATGCTTGTTGCGCCATCAGTTTACGCTGGGGACATCAAACTCATTGATTGTGGTACTCAGTGAAAGCGGGAGACGTTTTGAAGCACTGTGGTTCAGTTTCGTCCCTCTATGATCACCCAGTGTATTAGCACAAAACATACCAGCAATCACACATTCCGAATACCGCGTTCCAATCTCGGAGCATGTACATAGAAGTAGTCACAGATATTGAAACAGCCATGCATGTCATGCAGGGACAACCGTACTGCTAAAATTTGCGATTGTTTCTCTCAGTTCTCCTCACACATGCTTTTCAGACTCACGTCTGCCACGCAACGACTCGCAAACATATGACTTTTAGGTAGTCTTGTAACATTCAAGCCTGAGCCATCCATCTAGCTGCGAATTATCTCTGTTGTTGCCATAGTCACGAAACATATCAAGCCGAGTTAATTTGAACTGTGTAGAAACCGTGGTAAGGATGATTGATTTCTGGAATTTGCGTCCCAGAACAAGCTATAATTATTAGAGACGCCGTAGTAGAGGGCTACTGAAAATTTGACCACCTGGCATTCTTTAACGCGCACTGACATCGCACAGCACATGGGCCTCAACATTTGGCTTCCATCGCAACGCAGCCGCCGCAGCCGAGATTCCAAACCGCGACCCTCGAATCAGCAGCCGACTACCGAAGCCACAAGACCACCGTGGTGGGGGCAACCGAGGTAAATAAAGAAGCACATTAATCTACCACAAGTACAGAAGCTATATCAAGCTAGAATGTGTGTCAGTGCGGCACGCTCGCTGTTGACACGTCGACGGTCCTTCTCCCCAATAGATACATTAATATGGCGCGTAAAGTAAACAGAGGGAACGTTCGCAATTGCTGTTGTTGTTGTTTTGTGGGGTTTAACGTCCCAAAACCAGCTCTGATTATGAGAGACGCCGTAGTGGAGGTCTCCGGAAATTTCGACCACCTGGCGTTCTTTAACGTGCACTGACATCGCACAGCACACGGGCCTCAACATTTCGCCTCCATCGAAATGCAGCCGCCGCGGCCGGGATTCGATCCCGCGACCCTCGGATCAGCAGCCGAGTACCATAGCCACTAGACCACCGTGGCGGGGCAAGGTTCTCAATTCACAGGTGGAAAACAGGCACTGTGTACCGTGGCTGTAATAACCTGCGCCCCTTATACAGCCTCCCTTACCTCCCGCCTTTTTACGCACGTGTCACCGGTCTACTCAAGGCGTTTACACGTCGTAGGGTGCAAAATGATCTCACAGTTGCATAACACAGGCGTCGGTATTACGCCGACGCTGCCTGTCCCGACAGCACTGGCGTCACACGTGCCACAGCCGCTGACCTAAGCGTGTCTTCAGTCGTCGCTCTTGCCTCAGGAATTGTCTTCGGCAAGGGCGATCGTCTTGCGGGGACCCGAGCTATAACGGGAACATAAATCTTGCGATCGAGAAAGTGCGGGCTTTGCTGCGCAATATGAAAGATCCACGGCTGGGAAGCTGTGAGGCACAAATTCTTTAGCTGGCGATGTGGCGTAAGGCCCTCACGTTTATCACTCGGAGCGTGCCTGCGCTACAGAAGACTTGCAAATGCATCAAAAGTCATAGCTGCAGTATGGACGCGATTGAAACAAATTTCTCTGTTATTTGCTGAGCAACGCTCACACGACTGCACGAGGCATTTTACCCCCGCCAGTGTGCATACTGTCGTCTCGAAAGAATCACGTTACGGCTATTTTCATGAGCACGTCGCGGATGGCCGGTCGTAACTGATTTACGATAAGAAGCACCAAAAGAAAATTCTAAAGAATAAACGCTCGAGTTTCTTCTAACAGTTTAGCCTTTTGGGGCATGTTATTTGTCGTGCCAAAGAGCTTTCCTTTCTTATTCGGAAGCTTCGTCGCACAGGTTCTGCAGCTTCCTTATTTATGTGCAAACAGGTTCATTTACATATCCACTTGTTCACACGTCCAAAAACGTTAGAAAAAGCTTTCTCTTATATAAGTGTGTTTGCTTTTAGCAGAACTATCGATGTCAGGATTCTGAGCCCGCCAAGCATGTATATTGCGTTAATAAAGATTAATGCACCAAGGCATATAAAAAGTGAAACCTTAACTAGGAGGGGCGTATTTCTTTTACAGATTTCATGCTTTGTACGTATGTAACATCTTGAATGCGACTGGGCCCTAAATTTTATCGACACCATTAAAATATTAAGAACTTAAGGTTTTATTTCTTCTGTCATGTTCAAAAGGAAACAACGAAGAAACAAGATTTTCATTTGTCAGAATTTATATTCTTTAAAACTCAAGAACAACGAATTCTGTCACTCACAGAAGACAACTCTCAAAAATCGCAGAATGTCTGGCTGTGTAAGCTGGATAAGTCTTGCTATTGCTCGTAATACACAAAAATAAATAATCTTTTGGTAAAATATTTCCGCAAAAGATATCTCCAAGAGCTGAAGGAGTGGTCTAGCCTATTTCTAGATATTTTTTTTTCCGTTCGTGCTACATTGACGTCATGCAGAGCATCTCAGCCCACAAAGGAACAATGCAGATTGCTTTCCGTGCGGCACAAACGAGAGCTGTAATCAATCTTGCTACAACGCTCGCTTTGCGTCCGCTTTTGCGTGCTCTTCGGCGACGAGCCTTTTCCGAGGCTTTCATTACACGCAGTCGCCGTGTCGGAATAAAAGATGAGTTATGCAGCTCGCTTTCGCTGCACGATAAGGTCGCCATGTTCCTCTGGCAAATGGCAGGTCATGCATCATACAGCTTTCTTCGTCTCAGCTCCCGCGGTCATAGCTGCTTCCATCATGCTTTAATGTCTCAGCGTTTCATATCTTAATTGTACTGCTGCTGTCAGCGGTTCTCTCGTTGCAAACCAAGCTCCGAGCTCGAGTCACACTCTGCACACGCACAAACTACTTTTATTAAAGATAATCGAAGTCGAGTAAGCGCAACTCATCTTGAAGAGCCCTGCCTCAGAAAAAATGACCTCTGCCTATACGAAAACGTACTAGCTACGCAAGCCCATATACGTGCGCATGACATGTGATCACATACGATTGGATATTGCGTTGTATACAGACCAAAGGAACTTAATATCCCATGTTACTTGGTATTGTGAGATACGAGCGTAACGCCACGTTTGTTCACTGAAATCTGCCATTGCCTAGCTATATATACACCATGTCAGAAACATGACTTCTCTCGAGATGAGCGCTTGCCTTGCAGCGCTTACTGAAATCTTAGTGTAACGAGGTTTGTATAAGTACTCGACAGCCACATTAATGCAAAAATAAGCAATGCCACTTGGCGAACTGTAGCCATTTCTGGAAAGTATAAGTAAAAGCTATGCAAAAGAAAATAAAAACAAGAATCATTTCTCATTTCTCCTCACTTTCTTTTTCGTGCTCAACGTCCACGCGTCGTTCTTATTTTAATGGGTTTCTAATATCCCACGGTACACTTAACGGCTCGATATCATTTCTAGGAAAGAGGCAATTTCCGAAGGCACTGAGCCGCACGAAGTTTCATTAAAGAAAGCCTACCCGTTTCTCGCCGTTTCGTTGCGAATGCGCTTTCAACACAGTGTTCTCGGTTTCAGTTCCTTCCATTCGTGAATGCCGATACGGGCCAGAACTGGTTCTTATGAAAGAATCGCATCAGCATTCTCCTACTGTCGTATATCAAGCAGTGCTTCGGAGTAGCTTTGCCTTTTTTTCTCGATGAGTGCTGTCTCGCTAGAACGTTTTCCTTTCTCTTAGATCATTAAATTTATGTTTGCGTCAGTGTGGTTTGCGTATCGGAGAAGTGAACGCTCTCCGATAAAGTGCACGCAAGTACTTTACAGCACGGAACGTCTACTGGTGCCACACAGTGCGGAGTTCTATACCGTGCTGGTTCTCCCTGATTGGAGAATTCGTGACCATTTTCGAATCCTCGATTGGTACGTCCTGCCTTGACAGGCAGAAGTGACGAATCACAGAGGACCACCGCGGAAGACAACATCGTATTCGTGGTACGTTATGTCGAACCGAGTAGCGACAGTTTACGTCGCTGATTAAAGGCGATTTGGAGGGGTAGTCGTTTTCACACAATAGGTCATTTGAAACATTTCCTTCGAATCGTAGCACACATGTATAACAAGTAATATTCGTAACCTTAAAGCGGTTCGCACGGTTAGCAATTATTTCTGTACCGTTGTCCTTGTTTTATAATTCCACTCCTGCCTGGGCCAGGCTAGCCTGAGTATCCGTGAAATAAATAAAATAACATAAATAAAAATTACTTCCGCAAAATCTCAATAAATTTTAGACCTAATGTTCGATGAAATAGGCACTTACGCTCTCGAATATATCACTTTACGCCGCGCTGTTGACCTTACTGTTACCTCTGATAATATTGAAGTATGTAGGATAATAATGTGTTTTCACACTAATTAATTAATAATAATAAGCGATGCGGGAGCTCAAAGCTGCTAGATATAAGGACGTGTAAAAGCATGAATTGTTATTCGCTTCTAATTCTTACTTGCCCAATCAATATGCATCGCCACTCCGAGGTGCTTGCTGTGGTTCTTCTGGCTTTATTAATTCGTAATCATACCAGTGGCTTATTAGGCGCCCAGCAGCATAATTTATATTCCCTAATTATGTAAGCGTTCATCGGGTGTCACAACACACTTATCACTTATGATGTCCGTCTCGGTCAATGGGCTCCGTATCCGTGTTAATTTGGTGTTACATTGAAACTATTCCGTGTTCCTGATAAGCACGTTCAATTTATCTGGCTGCGCATTCCTTGAAAGTTTTCGACCGTTTGATAACGGCGTAATACCTCAGATAACGTCATTGCACTAGTCATTCCGAAAATGTTCAAATACTGATAAATTGACCAGCGAAACAGAAACGTTAAATGCTTATCTGCAGAAACTAGCTTATCTGCAAAATGCTTATTTATTTATTTATACTTTTATATTGATATTATTTATTTATTTATATTTATTTATATTTATATTTATATGCTTATTTATATCGGTAGAGCCGTGCTAACATTCTCCCATGGTAACGCTGGGTTGTACGGTGAATAACAGCATCCTCTACAAAAATCGACGGGCAACATCTACATGCGAAAAGCTGGAAATTAACTTTTGCTCAGACAAATTTTTTTCTTCGATAATTTGGGCGAGCAATAGAAGTTACTGTAGAAAATGCAAAACCGTATGAAATTCGAACATTGGAGCTGCACTTTATGAGTCTACACGCCAGGCGCTCGGCGCACAGTTTTAGTACTCACTACTAAAATATAATGGAATCTGCTTCGTTGAGTCATAGCAGAAACGGCGCTGTGCATCTTGAAATCATAGTGAAACAAATAAATACAGCGCTTACAGTTGAATATACAGTCTGGGAGGAATAGTCCAGGTAGTTTTCGTGACTCTAACGGGAAAAAAATATACCGAGGCCGCCTTTCACAACGGGTCTGATCTCATCTTCATTTTCTTTTTCAGTAAAAAGGAGCATTTGCCGAGGGGTTAGCGCTCACCATAAAAAGCGAATTACCTCGATTTTCGTAGAGCGGGATTGTACGGCGTCCGACCTAATGGGGTTCAGCGGAACCTTCTTTTACGACAGGCTATATATATTTGACGTTCCAACGGTGACTGGATCCTAGATCGTGGCAGAAAGTTTGCAGAACCGCTCGGCCGCAATGGATAGCGACGAGTTATTCGAAGGCCTGGATTTGTGGTCCAGGCACTTCGGTCTTCTTGCATGATGCTGTACTCGTGTTTTTTTTTTTCTTTTGACTTCGTGTCTCTCCTTTTCAATATGTACCTATGTGCCCTATTATTTGTGTCAAAGTCTCAGCCACGGCGGCCGTGTTTCAAAGTAGGCTAAATCAAAAGACAGCAGTGTACTTAGAATTAGATGAACGATAAATACTCGAGGGGTGCCAAAATTGCTCTGGAGCCATTCGAAATGGTACATTCCTCATAGCCATAGCTGATTGTGGCAACTAAAAATCCCTGTCAGTTCTTAGAACTTATTGGTAGCATATTATTTCCTATAATTATTGTTGACTCGGTGGTGCGCTACCACACAGCCTTTCACAAAGACTTACTTGCGTAGATATCTTTTCAAAATTAAAACCAAGAAGCTTTATAAGCAAGGCGCGTGATCGCGCTCCCAATGACTGCAGCAACGAGATTTGGTACCGTACGCAACAAAATGAAAATTTTACAATTCGGACGATGTGAGAGAGTACTGCTGAATAATTTTAGGGGCGAAGTTCCTTAAGGTTTGGGTCTGTCCGCCCGTTGTTGTAGCGCGTTACCTACTAAGAACGCGCTACTAGGAGGGCGCGTGTGGGAGACGCGCCCTCGGCGCGTGCCTCCCGGCGCGCGAGCTCTCTCACTCTTCCATCTGCTGTCTTATGAGAGGGAGAGAGAGACAGAAAGAGCGAAAGGCGCGCGTTGACTATGGAAACGCTCTTTCTTCGATGATTGATTGATTGTGGTTAGGTTAGGAAAGGGCGCTAATTTCTGCAGCCCATATAGGGAGCACGGCTAAGCGTCCCTGTGGGTGGGGTAAAGGGAGTGAAAGAGATAGAGAGGAGAAAAAGGCCGTAGCGGAGGGCTCCGGAAATTTAGGCCACCTGGGGTTCTTTAACGTGCACTGACAACGCACAGTACACGGGCCTCTGGCATTTTCGCCTCCATCGAAAATGCGACCGCCGCGGCCGGGATCGATGAACGCGCTACCAGCTCGCAAAGAAGGAGAACGCACCCTCACCCGCGAGAGACAAGCTATATATATATATATATAGGCACTGGATCTTGACTTGCAATGAAGTGCCGGTGGGAGATATCACTTGTGCGTTGTTGAACCATAAGGATTCGTAGCGCGCGCGTTAACTAAATTAATCCGGAACTCGGCACGATCTACGATGAAACTCTACTCCGGAGTTTCGCCCGCTCATTATCATTCACTCCTTGGATATGCTGTGAATTTTTTAATCATGTGGCTTTCGTCTCTTCTACGACAGACACAGTACACATGGAACTAGAGTGAGTTCGTTCTCATCGTACTCCAGCAGCCTTTTTTTTTTTCATAATAAATAAGCCGGCTCGTGCTCTGCTGCGCGACCAATGGAAGAAAGAAAATGCATAAAATAGCTACTAGCTTTTCGTTTTATAAGGAATTGGTATCGATCGGCAGTTCGAGAAGATGCAAGAAAAACCTCTATTCCGAATATGAGTTGTTGCTTGCCGTGCCGCTCAATAAAAAAAAAATAATACACTAGCGCTGATAGGCAACTTCCCTTCATCCACTCATTTATTTTAATTTTAATCACGCAGGCCTTCATAATGAAAATTGGTGATGAGCTCTAAATTACCAACGCAAAATTAAAAGAAAAATGAAGTTAAGCCTCCCATAATATGTAAGAGCATCCGGCGCTACGCTCCTGCAACACAAATGAAATGCAAGTCTTACGATGCTAAGGCGCTCATCTACTGAGAGAAACTTTACATATACATTTTATGCTTTATCATATAAATAATTTTGCATAATACGGAAGCCAACAACAAAAGTACATTAGTTACAAAGTGCACCTTGTGTTATGTGAAAAGAAAGAATGCCGTGGAAAAATACAAATGCAAAAAGTACTTTACAAAAAAGTTTCTTCCTGTGGTCTCCGAAAAATGTTTGCAAGCATAGACGACCGTTCTTGAACTGCGTTGCTCACCTTAATCAAACTAAAAACGGCAGGACAGGAACTGACAAGTTTATATAATGAAAAGAATATGCTATCGATTGAATATGGTGAATTGGCGTATGCCATAGGCTAAGTACCCTGATAATTACGCTTCATAACGGACTGGGCGCTCCCGCATTGATTTCGTGGTCCATCAATACTTCTTTCCGATCATAGAACGGCTAGCCATCAGGGACCTAATTTTGCAGCCGTGTTTTTAATTGCAGCACATAAAAGAAGACAAACTAATTAAGAAGTAACCTAGAACAGAACCTTGGGGTTAGATGAAGGCTTGAATCGAAGAACAGATCGTTAAAAACGATGAAGAATTGGGAATTCACTGCAGCTAACGTGTCGACAAGCAGACTTGAAATCATCAGGACGGTAAATGCCTTCACAAGCGTTTGTTTCTTTACACTTCGCGCACCAACCTACGCCCTCATAAGGAGAGGAGGAGAAGAGGTTTGTGATTATGTTGTCTGTGTACTTATGGATCAATCTGCGTAATGTGTGAAATATGAGTTCCTAATGTGTTTACTTTTGCAAGCAGTAGCCTTCGTTCGTCGGCTGGCGATGAAGGGGCGCACTCTCGAAGAAGCCTACACTCTTAGCACGGTACCCTTTAGTTTATTTTATAAGTACACAAAAATGTGAAAATATGCACCTTTACTAAAGGTTAAACACCGTGCTAAGAGTGTATGGGTGTTCGCATGTGCCGTGTGCAAAAGAAACCCTTACCGAGCATCACCACTTTTTATTCAATGTAAGAAAACTACATATAAATTTCAGGGCTGCGGGAATATTAGCTAAATAAATATCCAGCAGAAGCGGCACAATAAATGTTAGCGCACAGCGTACTTTCAGAAATAAGTCAAGAATTCAACCATTGCCGGCACAATGAATTTACAAGAATATTTCGGTTGCCGAAATCCAAGAAGTGTCAACATCGAATTCAATTATACCTGAATGAAAAGGCGATGACTTTCAATAAACATCGACCCAAATTTTTTAATAGTTCTTGAACAAAACTTTTCGTAAAGGCGCGGTGAAGCAGTCTAAAGTACAATCCGTCAGTGCACGGATGAACACTTCGGTTATTATTCCACCACGTAATGCTAGCAGTCGCACATTCACCGGCAGAAATTATTTTCAGCTCTCTTTGTTTCATGAAAAAGATATTGATAAGAAATTGAAAAAGATTAATCACACCGTTAGAAAAGGAACTGCACATTTTTGTTACCAATCTATGTTTCATTCCGTATGTGAAAGAATACCTACGCTCCAGAAAACAGCGAAATATCACTTGGGCTTCATCATATCCGAGTGTGTGGCGCATGGTTATAATTAAACATGAAGTCGTGAAAACTTGGGTTAAGATGCGAAATTTAATGCTAGCGCTTTATCTTCTGCACTCATTCAGTGCCGTTGAATTTCGCCACGGTGGTCTAGTGGCTAAGGTACTCGGCTGCTGATCCGAGGGTCGCGGGATCAAATCCCGGCCGCGGCGGCTGCATTTCGATGGAGGCGAAATGTTGAGGCCCGTGTGCTGTGCAATGTCAGTGCACGCAAAAGAACGCCAGGTGGTCGAAATTTCCGGAGCCCTCCACTACGGCGTCTCTCATAATCAGAACTGGTTTTGGGACGTTAAACCCCACAAATCAATCAATCAATCAATCAATCAATTTCGCCAAGACTTCGCCACTGCCATCTTACTGTAGAAGGTGGAACAACCCTGTGTTGCTAATAATAATTCGACCACACTACATATATAAGTGGAAGAGCTTTTTAGGCATCCCGCAATTCCTACAAGAACGTCCACTTCTCTCCAAGTGTGTTTAAAAGGGTGATGTTGGTGGCAGTAAGCATGTACTTGCGAACAGGATGCTTGTTGGGTGTGCCTTTATAGAACGAACAAGTGCTGTGATATATATATATATATATATATATATATATATATATATATATATATATATATATATATATATATATATATATATATATACAGAACCCCACTGGACTACACTATGGCATATTTTGAAATTCTATATAAAATATCGTGGTTCTTATGCGTAAGAACCACATTTCAAGTGTGCTTTTTAGGCATAACAATTTTCTTCTTTTCTTGATAGTGTTCCTGTGCTCAATAAACATATGATAAATCATTCGTACGACATCAACACAAAGGAAAGAAAAAGAAGCTATTTGGAATAAATTTTGCAAGAAGAATATTTGGAATGAATGAGGCCGCCGTCTGTCACTTTGCTTTGGGAAGCAATTGCAATATCTGCCGCGTATGCCTAATGCTTATGGCAAATCACTGCTAATCCTTCGTTGCGAGGTCGAATCGCGGCTGCGGTGGCAGCATTTCGATGGAGGCAAAACGCTAGAAGTCCTTGTACTGTGCGACGTCATTGCGTATTAAAGAAACCCAGCGGGTGGAAAGTTTAGGAGACCTACACCATGGCATATTTTAAAATCATATCGTCGTTTTTGAGATCTCAAACGTCAGAAAGTAATATGCCATAATGTTATTGGAAAAAGTCACATTTTATAGTTTTTACTGACGTTCGCGTTGCAGCAGGCTCGTCACGCCACACGCTGTTTTTTTTTTTTTTATTCACCGTAGTTTTACCGCCCAACAGAGCATCGATATATTCCGCCAACCATGACACATGAAACATAGATTCATTTTTGGAGAAACGCCGAGTGTAACCATTCGTACCACCGCCGTCGCATAACCTGCGGTTTAGTGTGTGTATATGCGACGTCTTTTGAAACTTATATGAGACGTCTGCTACAAGATACGTCAAAGTAGTATTCAACATAACACATAAACACCAGTTAACAACAGACGCAAACGGAGAGCCTTCGTCGGTGTTACCCCGCCATGCAATCGCTGAAGTAAGCAAAATCCGCGTCAAAAAAATTTTCACAATTGTGTCCTGCTTAATACATTCGAATCTTCCGCTGTTCTTGAAGGGCATGTTCTTCAGTAGAAGCGATGAGGTGTGCACCAGACACGAACATAATTTATGGAGGCTGAGCATTCCACTCTTCAAAAGGCCGTGGTACAGTTTAAGACGTTTGTGCGACATTTTAAATGCGATGCGTTTCTTCACAAACTTCAGCAGCTATGACCGTATCAATCTATCCAGATACCCAGTCTCCTACGTCTCGGTGCTCTCTTGGTCGTCTCGTTCACTTGCTACATAGCAGGATTGGATGGCAAGGTATCAGTATAAGACCAACAACAAAGATTAATCTAGGTACCACTGAAAAAAATATGCTCATCGCATATATACGAATGCATGTCCTGATACGTCAAGTGCTCGACCCGGGTTACGCGGCTATGCGCCACACGTGACTGATTATTAACATTGCACCTTGTGTTATTCAAAGGCCACCCGAAGTAGACTATCAAACTTTCATGAGATCACATATTACGCGGATTCAACAAGAGGAAGGCACCCGAGACAAACACATCTGTATTTAGTTGCATGCGATTGAAATGTAGATGTGGTCACCGGACATACGCAGAGCAGCATCAGCCTACCGCTCGTCAGAGCGGCGGGAGTCGAACCAGGGACATCGCGATGCCAAGGAAGCGCGCTACCACTGTAGTCTACAGCGGCTCTTCCAAGCTTTAGCATATCGTAAATATGCCTATCAATCAGCTGCCGTGCTGATGGTTCCCGCGCACAGTTTGCCACCAAGACGTTCATCCTATTCGTAACAGGTGACTCGCTGAATGCCAAATAGTGCGGCCCAGGCAAACTCTTCGCTGATTGCTTCGCATGAGATCGGTTCCCACTAGGCGTGGGATCTGCCGAGTCTTCTTTACCCTTTAAAATGCGCCGCCAACACTGTTGCAACTCGGGTGGCGCCGCGCGCCAAGGCAGCCTTGCGCAAGAAGAGTCGCTAACTGTTATGAGTGTGAGGGATATGGTTTGCGTGCAGACATAAATTGTATCTGACTCTATAAAAGGAAAGCGTGACCGGGTCCGCGGTATTTCCGAGGTAAATGTCAGTTTCAACACAGCTTCGCAACAAATGCGGAGACACAATCTGAGCGATTTATCCCAATACTCGTTGTCTAAGTTTTAGAAAAAAAAAAGAAAAACTCTGGACAACTGAACCTTCGGTGGTCATATTTCCGTGTGCCTGGAACAGAGCAAGAAAAATAGTAACGAAAACAATATTAAGTATTTAAAATTGCTGTGTAAATTGACCTAAGCCAAGCTTTAAATACATGCTCGTGTGTGTTACGGAATGCAAACACCCCCGTATTTTTCACAGGCGTCTATTCAATGAGACCATTTTAATGGCTGCACATATATATAGTTAATTAAAATACGTAAGCAATCTTTAAAACATTGCTTTAAGCGGAAAATGTTTAGTGTAGAAACTGTAGAACTTCTAAATCAGTGTCGTCATCACGCATATTCATAATATTAAACGCATTGCTTTCTATTGCTCCAGCCGACTTAGGCGGGCGAAATTTCGAAAAGGACCAAGTGACTAAAGACCATGTGGCTACCTAACCTAACGATGGCTGATTCACGCTGACCGCAGGCGTCTAGAGGATGGAAGGCGTTCCCAAATCATATCAGCTTATCTGGCGGTGTGTTAGGTACTGTCTCTTCGCGTGCATCGCTGATCGTTCGTTCATGGAATATATTAGAGCGCTTATGTGGCGGCGCGGAAGCGCCTAGTCACGTGATACAATCTTTGAATCTGGAGCAGTTAGTTGCCCGGAGAATTCAAAAGCACCCGGCACCTATTATTATGCGAGTGCATTATACGGAATATAATGAACATGCTCCTCAGCTTCTTCAGTGAACAGCTTACGTTCAAAGCAGCAGCTTAAATGTTGGATAAATATGTTATTCATCATTGATCGTAACTCATTTTCCAAACGTCTGAGATGACTAACGTGGCGGTAAGCAGTAGTTGCATGCTCGTAAATCGACACGCGGTTATTAAAACATGGCAAAAGGTAGCCGTGACACCCTGATACTGCTTCCTTGATGGTATGCTTTTGATGTGGGAGTAGTGATAACGAATCAATGAACGGATTCCCAGTGCTGTACTCTTCACACCTGCGTCTTGCACAGACTTCTTGGTCCCGTCCACAAGCCTAACTTTCTGCCACATCGACACTACGCTTGTGCTTTCTGGCATGCCAATCTGCCCTACTCAGCGACCATCGGCCATCTCATTAGATGAGCTGACGTTGTTCACTTCTCCTCGACTTCGTCGAAAATATCATTAATACCTGTATGGAATCATGAGCTATAGTGCAGAGCCCAAAGGGACTCATTAGTATATGTCTTCGCTAAACCTACCTCAATTTTTCAACCTCCTTCTTCTCCAACTTGGGCAGTCACCCTACTACTAGCTCAAGTGTCAGTCGGTTCCACGCAAACAGAACAACAAAAGTCTATCACATCTGCTTCCGCTCTCCTTTTGTCTTTTCATCTTAAGCCTCTAATTTCTTTTCATTGCTCTCTGTATCGTCCTAAACTTCACTTAACTTTAGCTGTAATGTTGTAAGTTGAACAATGTATTTCATTCGAGGGATAGAAAATGTTATACACTTCCTTTTTTTTCTATTTCTTTAAGTAGTGGGTAGTATATAAGCTGCACCTTACTCCAACTTATACGTAGGGGGCAGGCACATTTAAGTTCATGCAATGAATGCATCCGGTTACTACAAACAGGGTGCGGTTTGGAGCGTGCCTGCGGAAAGAGGACTAGCGCTCCATGTTGTCACACTCGCGGTTGTCCGTACCTCTCTCACTCATGAACGTCGTTCAGAACGTGACCGGCGTTGTAAATTAGTATAAATGAGAAAGAGCTCATAAGAACGAAACGTGGTATCCGCTCCATACAATGACTGATCTTAGTGGCGATGGTACGCGCCCTATGTTAGACTATTCGTTACCGCTATCGCTGACAATAAGGAAAAGCTGCGTGGACCACTTTGTTGGGCCCTTTGTGTTCTCAGCCGCGGCTCTGATGACCGGGTTGGGGTTCCACGATATTACGTACTTCTGAAAACCTGTCGAGCTTTTATTGAGAAGGACGAGTAAAAAGAAGGGGGATGAAGAAAAGAAAAAAGAACCAGGAGGTGGAGAGAGACTACGACGAAAAATGCTGAGGAAGGCGTCGAAGAAGAGGGAGAAGATAAAGGCATTGAGGAAAGGAAGACGATGACAAAGAAGAAAAGGAATACGAGGAGGCAGAAAACGATCGATTAGGACAATAAAAAAAGAGGGAAGTATTGAAACTAATAAAAAATAGACGACGAAGAAGAGGAAGAAAAAAATGGAGGCAGACTATGAAGAACAAGAGGGGTGTCACGACGACGACTAACACGATAAATGAGTCGACGCAGAAGGATTGATGATTGCGTGATTTCTGGTGTTTTAAGTCCAAAACGACTATATGCTCATGAAAGATGTCGGAGAGCAGGGCTCCGTGAAACTTTTCCAGCTGGGGTTTTTTAAGGTGCATCCAGGCGGCCGGCCGATTCCGGATTTTTCGCCGAAGCGAAAGGGTTCTCTGCCGACCGTCCCACAGCCAGCGCATCAATGCGGTGGACGAGGACGTTGCAAACGACAGCAGCGGACTGCACTCTACCGCAACCTCCCAACTGGTTGCCAGAATAATGGTTAGAGAGTTTCTTCCTCCGCAGAGAAGCAGACGACTCTCACGTGGACCTCTCCTTGGCAGGCGAGAAGTGTACTGTTGCCAGTCACTTCGTGTTTACAAACTAAAGCTGCAGCTGTGCCCCGCCTGAATCCGTATGTCAAAAACGTGTTGGGGTTATCCGCCCCCAGGGGCGCAGCCGAGGCAGGAACGAAGAGAATCGGTGATGCACGGTCAAGTGTCGCACTATCCGGCCCGGCAAATCCGGATTCATGCATATACTTCCAGGGCGCAAAATCAGCAGACACAAGAGAGGGACACACCGACACACATATCGCCAACTACTAACTGATTTTATTCAGGACGAAAGAAGGGTGAATAAAATCAGTTGGCAGCCAGTGCTCTGTGTGGCCCTCTCTTTTGTCCGTTGATTTGGCGCTCAGTAACTATGTGCACCAATTTCAACCAACTAGCCCACGAAGAAGATTTATTAAAATCCGGATTAGGTGACTCTTGTACTATGCAACGTCCCCTGACATTGCACAGTACACGAGTCTCAACGTTTGGCCCCCATCGAATTGCAGCCGCTGTGGCCGGGATCGGATTCGTCTACCTTCGGAGCAGCTGAGTGCCATATCTACTATACCCCTCCCCCTTTTGTGTTGGGGGACCTAGAAGCAGTCGGTAAAGAAAAATAACGTATGAAAGACCAAGAGGAAAATGACAGTAACGAAGAAGAGGAAACAGGCAAGGAAAAAGGAGCAGGGAAAGCAGAAAAGGAAAGATACTGTAGGAAATAGGTGAAAACAGGCGGCAGGAGCAGGAACGGTACAAGAAGGGAGAAAAAGAAGCACGAGTGCATGCCAGAAAGTCCAGTCTATGCTTGGTTTGTGTGGCGTCCTCCGTGCCCGCCTTGGAGTTTCCTAAACATAAGCGCCACTTGCTTAATCTCTTCCTGTGGTCTCATTATCAAGGGACACCACTTTCCTCAGAAACAACCCCTTCGAGGGAAGGCTTCGGGGTATGCAGACGACATATTTCTTCATCAAAGCTACGTTATTAGAATGCTACGCGTCTTCATATCTACAGAAGGGGCCTCTTAAGCGACGCTGACGCTGATGTCCTCGCTACTGCGTGCATAATGGATCATTCACACGCATTCTAGCACGCATGAGGCCAGGAAATATGTTCGAATATGACTTGCAGTCTCACCACCTGAGAGGCTCCGTCCTTTCGGGAGCTTGGTAAGTACACTTATCTGCCACTGCATTCTCGTAAGAGGAAGCAATGCTCAACATGTATAAGTGTGTACCTGGATACTCGCATGCATTTTTGGGAGATTATTTGTTGTCGCAAAGCAAACCGACTTAAATACGCTTTACTTTCGTAGAATCCTGGTTTAAGGTCTCACAGGAAGTAGAAAGCTTGAAGGAATGCACGCATTCAGCGCAAGCTGGTACGTGGCTTTCATACTTTAGTAGCGCTTATCGCACTTCGAGCACTTGGTGTGGAAGTAAAGGACTTTCTTCGCTAAAGTGCTAAACAGAAGCAGTTCGGAAGTAGGTTATAAAAGGAGGAAAATTGTTCTGCGTTGTTTCTTTTTTTTACTTCGGTAAACAATTATCAAATGGCGGATGCCAATACACCAATCGACCAGGCGGAGTAGCTTCCTACGATATACGTGACACATATTACGTGGGCACCCTAAAAAAATGCAGTGACGCGCTTGTGAAAACTGAATAAACAGCGGACCTGTGGTCATTTTATCTTTCCATTAGATTTATTATGTGTTGATCATGCATTGATCTTCTCTTGACTTGTGTTTATTGGTTCTTATCTTGTGATTATCTATTCTGAGATGTAGCAGCTGGCCGAGGCAAGGGTGTGAGTTAGGGTCTCGGTCAAGAACAGGCCTGCCTTTTCCCTCTCTCACCCGAGGCAGGAGATAAATAACGAGGGTTTCTTTCTTCTTTTATTTCCTTCTTCCTTGCTTGGTTTCTGTCTTTCTGGATAGTTTTGTTGCCATTCGCACAATAACTATGACTTATCTGTGGGCTGAGGAAAGGAATGTCGGTTGTGGGTCCATGGGAAAAGTGGGTTGGATTTTCTCTCTTGCCTGACAGCTAATGGACAGCGGGGACGGACATCGCGGGCTGTCTAACAAGCAGCTCCTCTCTTAAAACACATATCGTTTTGCCGACATACTTCCTGGTTGGATTTCACAAAGAAAAAACTGTATGCCCGACATGTACAAGGCAGACAACTCAAGGATGGCGAAGGCGAGCTCAATATGATGTTTACGCTCTGCAAGCTTCATTCTTTAATGCAAACCAACAAGTAGGCATTAACTCAGAAACCCAAAAGGACAGAAAGCTGTGTGTATTGGTAAGGGCCCATAGCGAAAAGAACAGGCGTGCAAAACACGGACATAAGGGGAAGGAATGGACAACACGTGTTTTCCACCTCTTCCCCTTGTGTCCGTGTTTTGCACGCCTGTTCTTTTCACTATGAATTCAGAAACCATTTTCCGTTTGCTTTTTCAAAGCTCGGCCGCCGCGGCTGCATTTCGATGGAGGCGAAATGTTGAGGCCCGTGTGCTGTGCGATGTCAGTGCACGTTAAAGGACCCCAGGTAGCCGAAATTTCCGGAGACTTCCACTACGTCGTCTTTCATAATCAGAGCTGGTTTTGGGACATTAAACCCCACAAATCAATCAATCAATCATTTTTAAAGCTACATCTTTTGAGCCAAGGCGTACTTGCAGGCTCCAATACGCCAGAGCAACACTGCGAAGAATCTGCAATCTATATTCGCCGAAATCCTGGAAATTGCAATGACGTAATTATTGAGCGTTTCTGGCAATTGATCGGCAAACTTCCTGCCGAAACGTATTATAAATAATTCCCTACGGGATGAGAGCAATCGCCTACGTCTGCAGCGGTCGCAGTCACTTTCAAACACTGTCTAGACTAAAAGCGACCTCGGAAAGCAAGCGTGGTTCGCTGAAACCAGCTTACTTATCCCTTCGCGTCAGCGGCTCTTAGAGAATTCTCGGAGCTCGTTTTCCTTGATGAGCGCGGAGACAATCCCGTGGACTGCGGCAGCCAATTAGGACACCGTCCGATTGGGCGCAGGCCGGCTTACGCTTCATCGGAGCACGGTATTATAAGTTTGTTGAACGTTGCTAAAATGGTAAGGAAGAGATCAGGAACGCGAGCGTTACTTTCAAAAGAAGTCACTTAAAGCGATCAGCAGTGCAATGTTGCCGAATGATTAGAGCCAGGCTTTTACAAGCTAACTAAAAGAGATATTCCCTGATTACAGTTGGAATAAGAAACTATAGAAAATTTAATCGAAAAATTACTTTCGGGTAATTAGTTACTCCTGCCGTTGATTTCCACGTAAGTTTTAACGCCGTAGCAGACGTACGCGAACGATGATTTATAAGGTTTTACGTTCCAAAACCACGGCATAATTATGAGAGACGCCCTAGTGGAAGTGGTGGTGGTGGTGGAAAAACATTTATTCAGGAAAATACAGAGTTGCAATAAAGATGCACTTGGGTGGTCTCCCTATTCCAGAAGTCCACTGGAGATGATCGCCGCTCGGGCGCGGGCCAACAAGGAGCGCTGAGCGTCCCGAGTAGAGCAGCCGAGCAGGAACTCCTCCCAAGCCTCTCTTGTGTGTAGGGGGAAGGGGGGGAGGTGAAAAAGGAAGAGATATGGCAGGGCATACTGCAATCATGTGATAGGTGTCGGCCAGGACCCCACAGTGCGCGCAGTAGCCGTGTATACCCGGCATGAAGTGCTGGGCGGCCGCAGGACACAACAAGGTGTTCGTCTGCAAGCGTCTCAGGAGTCGCTCGTCCGCTTTAGAGAGGCCCCGTGCAGGGTCTGGGTAAAGACGGCGCGAGGTTCGATAATAATCGAGAATTTCGCGGTACTGCGTAATAGCTGAGGTGCCTGGGGAGACGCGGGATCGGAGGGGGTAACGGCCTGGGAAAGAGAGGCGCAGGCAGCGGCATGAGCCGCTTCATTACCGGGGAGGCCAGCGTGGCCAGGGGACCAGACAATGTGGATGGAGTGGGGGTGAAAGCGCCATGAAGCCGCCTGGAGAAGCTGGGCGGCCAGAGAAGCTATCGTATTATGCTGGTATCGGGAACAGGCGAAGCGCGAGTCCGTGATGATTACCCTTGCTGTGCGATGAGAGGCGGCCAGTGCTACGGCCACCTCTTCAGCCTGAGTTGCATTTGGTGAGCGGAAAGAGAGGCCGTCAATGTGGTGACCCAATGTGGAGATCACTGCGGCCGTAAAGTGTCCGGAGGGGCTTGGTCCTGAAACATCTACATAGAAGACGCCAGGGGTGTCGGAGTATCGAGTGTGAAGAAAGTGTGCTCGGGCTAGGCGTCTGCCTGTGTGTTGACTGGGATCCACGTTGCGAGGAAGAGGCTCGACCCGAAGTTTTTGCCGCCACAGCTCCGGAACGGAGGCATCGGGAGGTGGGGTAGAGATCGGATTCAGTGAGAGCCTATCCAGAAGGCGGCGCCCAGGAGCCGTCTGGGACAGACGATTGATTTGGTTTACATGATGGGCCTCCCGCAACTCGGAATACGAGTTGTGCACTCCCAAGGCCGCAAAGCTGTGATTGGAGGTAGCGATGTGAAGGTCTAGCGCTCGCTTGTAAACCGAGCGAAGCAGTGCGTCCAGCTGGTTCTCGTGGTGGCGACGCAAGCGAAGGTAGGGAGTAGCGTACAGGACTCGGCTGGTCACAAACGTTTGAGCCAAGCGGAGGGAGTGCCGACCGCGAAGGCCGCCACGTTTGGTGGAGACCCGCCGAATCATACGGCTAACCTGCTCGCTAATGCGCCGGAGACGCGCAATGGTAGGGCTCCGGGAATTTCGATCATCTGGCGTTCTGACGTCCTCTGACACCGCACAGCATACGGGCCTCAACATTTTGCTTCCATCTAAACGCAACCGTCGCAGTCGGGATTCGATGCTTTGAAGACATATGTAGGTATAGAGAGGTACTATTGAAGCCGGAGGCAAATGGAGTGGCAGAATCGGTACCTCATTACATACCTGCGCGTATGTGACTGAACTTCGCGTCACGCTTTCCTTTAATGACGCCTGCCAGTATGTCAAATTGGAAAGCGCAGCTTCACATCTGGCATAGAACCACGAACTACGTCAGTATGAGCAATGCTGTGTTTTTTTCAATAGATTTAGAAAAAATAATTGGATTACAAGGATTTTTCTCCTTAAAACTAGCGATTCGAGCGTTGCAAAGTTACAGTAAAATGTAATCGATTGCATGTAGTCAAGCACTTGTAACGCGGTGCGTAGAACTCTGGTTAGTGCTAAGATTTCTCATACTTTGCAGCTGCTTTAAAGTACAGTGCTTGGAAGACATCATTGAAGAGACCAGCGAAACACCGAATGAGAAGCGACCAGAAATTGCGAAGATGCGCAAGCAAGTGCACATACTACGCGTTGGCGCACATGAACTGATACATAGGTATCTATCTATCTATCTATCTATCTATCTATCTATCTATCTATCTATCTATCTATCTATCTATCTATCTATCTATCTATCTATCTATCTATCTATCTATCTACAATACCCGCAAGGTAAGCTTGCACTGCAGAGAGGTCACAGATTGTAAAAGCGCCTATTCGGTCGTACATTAATATTGAGCTGTCAAAATGGCATTCATTGTGATTAAACTGCCCCAAAGATTCAAGGTAGCAAGCATTATAAAATTAATCGAACCAATGCGACCAAAACTGATTACGTCATACTTACATTTCACTATCGAAGATCTGGGGGGAAAAATTGGAGCCGTGTAATGTTCACCTAATTTTATTTTCTGATAATGAGCCTATGACCGTGAAGCGAACAACAGAGCCCTCAAACTTTGAACTACCAGTAATGCTGATTTGTAACATATTCACTTTATTGTCACCTCATTTAATGGCTGCACTAGCACTCCACGAAAATATGAGCAAAATGCCCATATTCATATGGTTAGTCTATAGATTTCATACCTGAGAGCATGGCTCTGCTGTGGATACGCTGGTAAATGAATTTAAGGCGTCGCATTCTTCTGCGCGTTGAAATCAATCTAACGGAGGCACAATCAGATGAAGGAAAGCATGTCACTCGCCCGAATTGCCAACTGTCGCGCAGCACTTCAGCCGCGCAAAGCAAACAGCATTACTAGAAGTTGATTCTGTTCACCCATTGGGACGATCTCTTGCAAGATAACCACATACAAAACTCTCTGTTGCTTCGCTTAGGGATGTGTTTTCAGAGTGGTTGCACCATAACAGAACACTGTCATTCTAACTCAGTCTAATTTTTTGTGTGTTGGCTCCACGTTTTATTCTTCTTTTCTCGCAGGAAGTTAGGCACCGTTAACCACCTTGGTGGGGCGCAAAGAGTGTTTCTGTGTTCCACCGTTATTTTATATATAGCAAGGAATACGCTGTTCACGACAAGCAACAAAAAAAAAAAAGGACGTCTGAGTCTGCTCGACGATACTTCCTAACTTTACTCTCGGCGCTCAACTTCCCTACATCTTCGAAAAGGAGAAAAAATAAAATCAGAAGCATCGCCTAGACGCGCTAGCCTATCACGACGTCTGTATCCCTTGGGGAACCTCGTTGAACTTCGCCAGACTCGCTAAACTCAACTGGAGCACGAGATGAAGTCGTATAGTGTGAGCGCAGCAACGCGTGGTTGACTTTTACGATTTACCTTTAAACTAGTCAAGCTTTTTTGCAAGAGTAATCGCTCCTCGCGAGCATCGGCTGACTGTCGCGGAACATTTTCGAATGCTTTCACGAGCTGTGTGCGCATGGGGAAATCCCGAGTGCGTTACGAAATTCACTAGAGCGGCAGCAAAAGCGTGAACATTTTGAGGATATGACAAATGCCGACGCCTTTGCTCCGCTGATCACCTTACCGATGATCGTGTGCGCCAATCTCTTGTGCTTCAAGAATAATAAAAATTGATGGCGTTCTGACAGATTTGGACTACCGTTATTCAGATCAACCTGCGGAAAGCAATCTTTGTCCTATCATACGCCTAATCTTCTCCACGGCTGTATCTGTGAACTCATAGAACAAGGTTCTACTAAAAGCCGTCTAAAGAGAAATGCTAAAATATACTTACACTCTTGTACTGTGCAATATTATATTATCAGTTAAAAGTATCTTTCCCGTATTTTTGTGCTCGTGTATAATTGTTCACAAGTAACTCATATCTTTCAATTTGTATTTTTCTATTCTGTAAGTGTAATTTGTGTTTTGACCACACATTGTTCCTGGTTTCAGTTCACTATACACTCTTAAAAAAAAGGTAGTAGAGAAGCTAGTAACGGGACCAGTTACTACCGTTTTGGCACTATTACTACATTGTTTTGTCCCTTACTAGCTTAGATGTATGCTAGAGGTAGTAAATGTCAAGGGTAGTAACTGTCACTATATCCGTACGTAACAGGTTAGTAAATGTACTACCTACACTGGCAGTAGTATATTATGCTGTAATTGTGATAGGCGTACGCGGAATTCAGACATACTATAATTGATTTGATTATGTTTGAATAAGAGTCCCTTGCAGCTTGATTACATGCATATACGGAAACAGAAAAAGTACAACAATCTCGATCCAAAACGTTGATTATCCGAATCCTCTTGTGCTTACCGGAACAACGTGAGCGTCCTTAACTAGGGACATGTACAACGTTAACGTTGCCGTTAGGACATGTATCGCGTAGAAGCTTTGGTCTTCTGTGTGCGGTAGTGTGTGCTGTCGTTTCTGGTTCAAACATGTTTCGAAGCTGTCACCTAAATATTTCTATGTGCAGCGTATTCACAGGGCTAATCACATGAAGCGATTAGCGATCGTTAATTCTTTCAGTACGATGTAATTAGCACCAATCAGCTCGACCTGACAATGCCTTACAGCGCTCATTTTTATTTGATTTTAATCTTTTGCAATACAGTCGACCTGATATTGCAACGCAAACAGCAAATATAAACCGAATCATAATCCCGATAAAACATTGCCATGGTGGTAATGTTACTACCTTTGGTTACCACCCATACCTACAGCTAGTAACTGCAGGTAGTAAATGACGTGGTAGTAAAGTTACTACCTTGCCGTTTACTGCCTGCAGTTACTACTTAGGTATTGAATGTTGTGACAAGCATTTACTACCTCAAAGTTAGTAAGTAGAACTACCTTTTTTTTTTTAAGAGTGTATTTCCCCGTATTTTCGTGTGCCACTGCATTTGAGCAAAAGTGTCGGTGGAGGGGCCCTAGTCCGGCAGATGTAATCTGCCTTTAGTGCTTTCAACCTAGGCAATGTTTTGTCTAAATAAATCGAATTCGATTGAAAAAAAAAATAAAATGAATTGAATTTTAAGTGCGAAAACCGCGATATGATTACAAAGCACTCCCCGGAGTGCATAGCACCGGAGTAATTTTTGACAATCTGATCTTCCTTCCCGCTCACCGCAGATAGATGTGCACGGGTGCTTTCATGATGACGCCCCCTCCGAAATACAGTCGTCGTGACCGGGACTTGATGGCGAGATCTTGAGCTCAGCAAGCCAACACCGTGGCCTCTAAGCAACGACGGCAGGTGTGTGCTTCACTACTTCGTGTGTTACGTGGCTGCGTAGCACTTCGTCCAAAGAAGTGCTCACAATCCTTGCAGCCTTAGGTTCATCACCGTCACAATCACGTAGTTTCCTCCTCCGGTTCAGATGTGGTTTAGGAATCTGCGTCTGCTATAATATTCGATGAGTGAGCGTTTCTGTTGCCCTCTTGCGAACCACTGCCCTTTCATTAGACTGGTGGCAGTGGGTAAGCGTGGAAGTGCCGCGAATTTTTCTGTATAATATGCCATTTTACTTGGGGTATGGCTTACAACCGTAGTTTCCCCGAGCGTTTAAAATGGCCTCTAAGAACATCGGTCCGCCAGCTCACGCTGCCACTGTCCTGCGGTTCCGCGCAGGCCTGGCTCTTTTTAGGGCGAAGCTCCTTAGGGTGTGGGTCGTTCCCTCCTCCGTATGTATGTAGCCACCTCTAGTTTAGTTTATGAATGGCTCAATAGATGGCGTTGTGTGTCGAGGCTGCTACCTCTAGTTTATGAACTGCAGCATAAAGGTGACTCCCCGAGTGTGAGGTACATTTAAAACTCGATTTAACGAACTAATTTGGCCCCCAAATCAGTTAATAACGAAAATCACTAGGATTGTAGTCCCCTTTCCTCCGACCGAGGACAAGGCCGAGAAGGCACATCGTCAGAAACTCAAGCAACGGTACGAAGAGATGCACGACGCTTTGGAGAGGGGATCGTTCGTCTCGTTGGAAGAGTTTCTCGCCACCTTCGACGTTTTCGACGTTTCTCGCCACCTTCGATGATTTCCCCTCAGGAGCTTCGCCCACTCATCATAATTCACCCCGTGGATATGCTGTGATTTTTTTCTTGTTGAAGTCGTAATCCTTACGGGCAAGGCAAACCAACTTTTGTAAAAGTGCGTGCGATCATTTTGGGAGGTTCCAGGTGTACATAGGATTTCTTACCCTGAGAGGAAGAAGAAGGATTCGTGCAAAATCGCACGCACAAAAAAAAAGCGTAACACACATTGGCAGCATTAAAGGGTACTCGCAGCATCAAGTATGCGAAAATAACTCGACCAATTCGAATCATTGGTATTAGACTTTTTCTTAATTTTTTGTAAACTTACATGAGGTTTTAGTTCGTTATCAAGGAGGATATATATATATCCCTTTATTCTGCATAATTTTCTTACTTGACACGTTTTGTCTAGTGTTCCTGGCTCACGTTATTCTGTACTTGTGATTCATGTGAAATATTACAGAACATATGATACACTTAATTTTTTTCAAATCTTCCACCGAATCCCTCACTCAGCTTGCATTATCCATATCATGCAGTACAGAGAAGAGTTGGGTGTATTGAACGCCACACAACTGGCCAGAATGATACCCTGTTGCGGAATGGCCAGTTTTGAACCCAACAAGCGCGCAAAACTTCTTTAAATAACGCCGAGGGGCTGCTTCTCCTTTTCTGAACACTGTACTTTCGTCCTAACTTTTCTGAACTCGATTTTTCTCAGTTCAGGAACTTTGCGTTTACAGAAGTGCGTTCATAAGCATCGTTCGATGATCCGATAGCGTGCAAAGGTTGCGGGAAAACCTTCCCGGCCTTGTGTGCGCCACTTCCACGCCAGATTTTCCTTTCCTCCACTTGAATGTTTCCATTAAACTTTGCTTCGAGTAGAGGAGGTGTGTAAGGCGCAGCGTTCTTGTACGCGGCTTGTTACAGACATGCGCACAAATATTTTGCGCATGTTCGGCAAGTCAGACGACACAAACGTCATTGTTGCTTCTATATTTTTGGGCCTTTTAGCTTGGCAGTTTTATTTCTCTGTTTATTTTTGTGACGGCTGTCAAATGAAGCAGCTGTGACTAAGCCGACCACCTGTAGTGTTATTCTCAACTAGTAGTGAGTTAAAGCACTGCATAAATGAAGATATTAGGCGTCGCCTGCGTAGGGTACTCGCAACCCTCAGCTGCCGTGGTGCCGCCGAGTGGTGGCGGCCGGAAGCTCTGAAACGATAACCGGAGTGTTGCAGCATGCATAGGAGAGGAAGGCTTGCCGTTTGCTCTGTCTTATGCTTGGTCACTTTGGGACGTTTGTCTCGATTATTGTGACACACGTAGATAGTGAAGCTTAACGCAAAGTGAAATGAAAAAAAAAAATGGCCAGCTACGCAATAGTGGTGCCAAGTCTCAAGAAGCAGCTGAGTTAGGCGACCTTCCTTAGAGCTGGCCGAGCTCTTCCAGGCATGTCTGGTGGGCGCGCGCTGTTGCCGCCGCCTACCAACCTTGTGTCGGATACATACCGGTACCGCAAGCTTTAATACCTCCGTTGTTCAAACAGAATGCGCTGAAAACTAAAGTAATGTTCCATAGCCTTGGGCGAGCACAGCGATTTGAGATAGCTGGCGAGGCATTGGAATATGTCTACTTAGGCCAGGTGGAAACCCCTGATCCGAACCATGAGGCTGAGATCATTAGGAGAATAAGAATGGGGTGGAGTGCATTCAGCAAGCACAGTCAGATAATGAATGGTAGCCTACCATTGTCTCTGCAGAGGAAAGTGTATAACAGCTGCATCTTACCGGTACCCACCTACGGGGCAGAAACTTGGAGGCTAACTAAGAGGGTTCACCTTAAACTGAGGACGACGCAGCGAGCTATGGCACAGAAAAAACGGTAGGTGTAACCTTAAGGGACAAGAAGAGAGCGGAGTGTGTTAGGGAACAAGCGCGTGTTAGGGACTTATTGATAGAAATTGAGAAGAAGAAATACGCGTGGGCGGGCCATGTAATGCGAAGACAAGACAACCGTTGGTCATTAAGGGTAACTGAGTGGATTCCTAGAGAAGGCAAGCGTGGCAGGGGGCGGCAGAAAGTTAGGTGGGCAGTTGAGATCAGGAAGTTTACGGTGACAAATTGGGCCCAGTTATCACAGGACAGGGATAATTGGAGATCTATGGGAGAGGCATTCGCCCTGCAGTGGGCGTAGACAGGCTGATGATAATGTTAAAACAGCATCACATTTAACCGTATATCTTAATGCACACAAAACTAACGTCTTTTTCAGGCGCATGAGCGCCTGAAAAAGGCGCAAGATTGTTTTAAATCCAACCTGTATGCGAGTAACCCCCATGTTTAATCTCGTTCGCGGGCAAAAATCTAGCTTGCTCGGGATCCCATAGTAGACGATAGCCTACCACATTACGCAAGGGGACGCGCACGGCTCGAGGCAAGAGCAAACATTTGGGAAGCTGCCTTTGCGAATAGATAGATAGATAGATAGATAGATAGATAGATAGATAGATAGATAGATAGATAGATAGATAGATAGATAGATAGATAGATAGATAGATAGATAGATAGATAGATAGATAGATAGATAGATAGTGGGACACGCTAGTGGATACCGACGCTGGTGAATCCAGTGCTCGTGCTCGGCAATGGCGCTCACGCTGTGAAGATGTGTGCTTGAGTGCGATTTATTGAAGGGAACGGCGTTTTGTACGATGATGGACACGTCTATAACATGGCATTCGATACAAAATTAGCCTCTCCCATGTTGGTCCTTGTTTCCGCTGCTCAGCTTCTCTAAACGTACACATTTGTGGAATCCAATGGCTTACAACAAGGAGTAAAATCCAGGTAGTCAGTTTGGCACTGGAGGAACAGATCAAGCATATGCTCCTCCAAGTAATAAACACCTCGCAGTTAGCCATGCGCTTTCCTTGTCTATTCATGCGTCCTTATCTGTTCCATCTATCAATTCATTCCTTATCTATTCCACTGAAGTGACAAACATTCGAGGAAAAATTCGCACGCTCGCAATGGAGGGAGAGTCCTGAATAAATGCTCAAGAAGCCAATGCGCTTCAAATATTAAGTTCAAGAAAACGCACCTCACATGATAGGAGACGTTTGCAGTGCGAAGGACATGCAGCAGACTGGTGAAACAAACAGGAAATAGTGTGTCAATTTTTTTCCTAAAGCATACTGTTACATTTCATTGCTCGTACTAGCGTTTTTTAGTTTGCATTTTGCAGTCATTTAACACTCATTTCTTTCTCTGGCTGTGACAATGTTCTCATGAATAGTGGAAAGAAAAATTTAGAGTGCCTAGCTGCCGAGTAAGGGACCTGGATGGACGGATCCGGAACCCATAGATTATTACCAGGAACTTTTGGAAGTCGAACATGACGCCAGTACAATTTGGCATAGACTGTGACGTCTGACAATCGACAACGCGTGGTGAATATTACTACATAACTGTCCGGGAAATCTTGGCATGTGCCACGCGCAATTCTAGTATCGTTAACCGTAGCTCAAACGGCAAGCACGTCAACCCATTGATACCAAGAGCCAGTTTTAGTATATGCCAAGATGGCTCTCCTTGATTTTTCGACTTTTGGCCCATTCCACATCGACGTATCTTCCAAAGGCACTTGCCAAAAATATGCATAAACACTTAGCTGCAGTCCATGGAGTACTGCATGGGCACTCTTTTAGCGAGAGTAAACGCCTCTAAGGGCAGGCAGTAGTATAGATTAGTCGATAGCGCTTTCTTCTTGTAAGAAAGTCAATATGTGCGGTGTAGAGTAAAAATTGTCGGCAAGACTCCGATGGTGAAAAGGGGGGAAAATGAAAACCTATTTCTGCGGCCCACAAAAGTAACGTAAGTATTAGAGAAGCACACGTAAAATAAAATCGTTGTAGTTGATTACTGTGCACACCGCACTTTTTTGTTTAAACTCATTGTGAATGTAGGACGCTCCGCTTACTCACGCTATATATATATATATATATATATATATATATATATATATATATATATACTGACGAAGGCAATTTTCAAACCGATTGAACCGCAAACGCTTTCATTAAAGACGCCCGAGGGAGCACTCGTTCTTTCAGTAATATTGTACTCCTGACAGGACTTTCCAAGCTTCGATTTCACTTTTCCTAGTCGACCGGTGATTGAGCCAATTCGCTGTGTTCATGGAAGAATAAACACGTCTATTTCTCGACCCTCCCCTGCCAGCAAATGTTCGGGGCAGAACATTTCTCAGCTTACAATCGGTCCTCCCAGTCCAGAACGTTTCGTTTTCTACAACTATATAGCGCCTTTTGCCTTTCCTGTCATGTACAGAGCACGTTTTATAATCAGCGGCCAAGAATATCGTAAGCACCCGCTAACAAAACGTATTCATTGAACGGTGTTCGTGGACCTGACATCTCGGAAATAGATGGCTCATATTATTAAGCGAACTGGCAATACGTGGTAACGATATCGTATGCCCTCTGCTTTATCTACCCCTCTCCCACATTAAATAGCCGCACCGGTACTGGCCTACAAGGCGCAATGCAGCATTATATTCCCTTGATATTTTGCGCGTTACATAATGATTAGGAACAGAATCTAGCCATATCTGAAGAAAACGGGTGCTATTAGGAAATGGCCGTGAAATCATCAGAAGCGCCACAATGCGGCCTCGTTTGCTAACTTGCTCTTCTCTATTGCTCAACCACTGTCCTTAACGGTAGCAAAGAAGCCACAGCCTCCCGTGTCACCGACAGAACACCGTGCAGGGGTCGTGCTTCTTGAAGAACGGGTTCTTTTATAACTATTTCATGTGCTATCGGTAAAGCTACTATGGCATCCATGTGACACACGGTACCAATTTCGAACTGTCGATAGAATTCCCCAGCTATGCATACTTTGTTGAACGCCTAAAACGTTCTGACTTAATCTTTAGCCTGTTCGTTGCCTTCTGTGAAATCGTCGTTGTTCTTTTCTTATTATTTTTTCTTTTGGGCTTGACGTCGCCGCAGACGTTGTAAAACCTTCTGATCTTGCGATACTTCTGATCCTCAACTGTAATTATAATCATAATTCTGTAATCGCACAGGATGTAACGATTTCACATAAATATTGGACGCTTGATCACTCCGCGAATCTAGTGACCTTATTAGCCAATGCAGCATCCAGAATCTACAAGAGCCCGAATGTCCTCCATCGCACCACAGAATAATTGTCGCAACAAAATGTTCGCAAGGCACTGTTGCAGAGATTGCAACGCGAGAGCGCACGGCCGCGACTTCATCGATCCTACGGCTGCTCGCTGGAGCGGCTCCGACGATAGGAGCAGACATCGCTTCCTACAGCTTGATTCATGACGCGAAGCACGGCGGATATTGACCTTCGAAGAGATTCTTGATTTCTTGGTACCTGTCTTCCGTTATTGTATGTTCTGGACAACAATGGAACCATCTAGCAAGTGTGTCGTGCTTCCATGGATTGGCTAAGGCAAAAGTCTCTAAAGATGTTCTACATTTCGTGTGTACCTGCCTTTCGTTTCCTCCTGTGTAAAGCTGTGCGAGATACCACCGCGTTAGACAAAATAAACTGTTGCCTCACCGACCGCTTTAAGTGCTATCAATAGCGGTTTGCGTTCACTGTAGCAAGTGATTTGTTTTATGTGTAATGGTTCTTAAATAAGAAAAATAACGTGCCCTTTCACTCTCTGAAGTAGGCCCCAGCGAAGCTGTGTTGTTCGAATTGGCCCGCCGCTGTAATATTTTCTGGAAGCGAGTCGATAGACGCACGCACTTTTTTTGTCAAAGCCTACCTGCTCCGCCACGGTGGTCTAGTGGCTAAGGTACTCGGCTACTGATCCGAGGGTCGCGGGATCGAATCCCGGCCGTGGCGGCTGCATTTCGATAGAGGCGAAATGTTGAGGCCCGTGTGCTGTGCGATGTCAGTGCACGTTAAAGAACCCCATGTGGTCGAAATTTCCGGAGCCCTCCACTACGGCGTCTCTCATAATCAGAACTGGTTTTGGGATGTTAAACCCCACATAACAACAACAACAACAACAAAGCCTACCTATATGCAGCAGAAAGGCCATCTCCGGCGATTTTTCAGTGTACACGGACCTCAATGAAATTTTCAGTATGTATTCTCCTCGGTACTATAATGACATATGCCAGACCGGGCTTTTCCTGGAAATGAATTTTAAAAACTTTTTACGACCCTGTGTTTTTGACGTCGTCACCTCCAACGGTGTCTGCCTGAACCTACGGGCCCTCAAAAGCAAAAGGCGATACTTCAGTGCTCATATTGTCGCTGTCAAGTTCAGAAAAGCTGGCATAACCCAGTACATCGTCAGATGACCTCGGCACTGTCGTTTTTCTCCACGAGCTCCATATTTCTGATAGCTGGGAGGCTGTCACGTCATCGCATACACTGCCCGAAGCGTCTACCCGTTTCGGTTGCGGTTTGAACACGCCTTTCGGTCGGGTATTTAAAATTATTGGTGCGTTTCTGGGTAAATTAAACCACCATGGCTTCTACAGAACTATCACTACCATTAAAAAGCATCGATATCCGAACATGGTGAAAAAAGCCGCAGGAGTTTGCCTTTAAAGGGACACTGAAGAGAGAAAAACGATTTTTCATGTATCGGTAAATTACCCTTGCACTGTGCCAACTTTTTCACAGTGCCAGCTTTTGCCGCGAGCAAAGCTTCGTAAGTTGGAAAACGGACAAAAGCAAAAAAACACGGCTGGCAACGCCGCCTTTTCGTGTCCGCACTTACTCGCTGTAACGTCATGGGTTTTCAAGGCGCCTCCTGTGACGTACAAAAACATTTCCGCCCACTATGAATCCCATTGTCTTGTGGAGGAGCCGCAGACCTAGCACAACAAGTTTCATAAATTTAATGGAGCCAATTAGGCTAAAATACAAAGAAAAGGGTTAGAAATGGGTGACGTCACCCTTACGCACTGACGTCGAGGTTTCGGCGCGAAATTGACAAAATAAGCTTCGACCTTTATTTCCTCTTCTAATACTAAACTTATGAAATCAAGAACGACGGAGTTTTTAAACAATAACATAGGCTATAAATCTGCTCGATGGTTCACTTTCGTGTCCTTTCAGATAACTGCACTATAATATTCGTTAACTAAGCGCACCTTTTAATCGCTTTGACCACCATTTCACATTCACTTAATTCATATTTGATTAAGATCAAGTGTACCTGAGCCCACTTAACGTGCCTTTTATTTGTTGTAAGCCTCACTTGGCTCCCGTATTTCAAATTTTGATTTGCGCATGGGCTACTGCTCCGCACCACGAATCGGCCCTCTTACATCAGCCCATGGCTGTGGATTGCTGGTCTGCGCATCTCCTTACATGCGTACACGATCCCCTAGAACCCAGCTACGTGCAGCTTGGCTAGGAAGAGAAAACTACCTAGTCGGCGGTTTTAATCTTATCTAAGGACGCACGGATTGGAAAGTCAAATTTTCTGCATTACAACCTTGTCTTTCAGCACGTGTACTAAACCTTGGCAAGGACCGTCAACTAGCGCACGACAAAGCGCTTTGCGACACTTCATTGGAAACACGCTCACATACCGTTCAACTACGAGTACTAGTATAATCACCGACGTCGAAAGCTTTACTGTAAATTATTCAGAGCAGCCTTTCACGCTTTTGAGGTTTTCAGAAATAACAAGAGCATGCGTGAGAACCCAGTTTCCCTGAACTTCGCGGACTTCGGATAGTAAACGTAAGGTGCGAAGCGAATGGAACACCGAACATTATTCGAAAAGCGCTCTAAAGATCGAATACCGGCACACCCATAGCGAGAACGTTTTGTGAGCTATATATTTGCTAAGCGAATATATATCTATTCACTTAAGACTGTACTGTTTCCTTTACGAAGTAAATATTGCGGCATGCAAGAAAACGAGTTAGCGTGACAGCGCTGCTCAGGTCAGAAGATTGCAGTCCGCGCAACTGCGAGATTGAAGAAAAAGAACTCTTCTAAATCATCGTAAACCAATTCACTGAGTAACCGCGAAACCACACTAGCAATTGCGGGTGTGCAGTAGGCAGTGAGATAAAACCGCGCTCGGTACTGATAAATCTTTAATACAGTAGCGACAAATGCTTGATGTTCTAGAGTATCCTAGCTGGGAAGTTCCTCTTCTTAAACATCACGTCGCACGTGGCACCACACTGAATAATAAATGTGACTTCTACAGGTTTACTTTAAACATATAATGTTGCTGCGTCCACTCTGCGTCATGTTAAATCAAGTGCTCATACATAAAGTCGAGGATCTGCGCTGCTTTACTGCACCCGTGATGACAGTCATTAATGTAGTGCTGCGCTGTTAAGCTGGAGAACGCGGCTTCCTATTCCGGCCATGGTGGCCGAGTTTTGATGGAAGTGAAATGCAGAAGGGGGCCTGTGTAATTAGAATTTCATGAAAATTGCTGGGTAGTTTCACGTATCAAAACTGTGATATCGTTAAAGGGGTCCTGAACCACCGCTCGGGCTTGGTTTTGAAAACGTCTGGGTGCGTATTGAATGCCTCTCAGAAATTCACAGCCGAAAGAATTTTTCAAAACGGTTTGTTAGGAGCGAAGATATTGCGACCGGAAAACTTCCCTTTCCAGCCCTGTCTCAACTCTGCGGGATAGAGGCTACAGAGCTCCTTAGGGCGGTGTCGAAGGAGGTGCCGCGCCTACCCCTTTACGTCACCAGACTTCAGCGACGTGTCAGAGTGGCTGACAAAAAAGCGCGCGACTACCGGGGACTGTTTCTTCGCAGGGCGCTTGTGGCCGCCTGCTCGCTTCGCGCCTAGGCTCGGTCGCGTGCCCTCGCGATCACCGCATTCTTTTTTTTTTTTTCGATCCTCCGAAGCTTTGTTTTCGTTCATCACATACGTTTAGGCTCGCAGGTGTGAGCGTTTACTTTGTCAGTGCGCTGCTTGTCGTCGATATTGCGCATAACGCGGCGTCAGGACAAACAGCGCAACTACCAACGCTGCTCCACCTTGTCCTGCATAACCCCAAGTTAGTTAATTGTTGATTAGTGATTGTAGACGGGATAATCATGCTGTCGGGCTCGAACGTGATTATGACTCGAAAGGAAGACCTTCACAACTCGGGCCCTTGCCGACAGGTTAATGTGGAATAAGGTGCGTTGACGTGCGGTAAGATGGATGGATTAATTTAATGTGTGAATACACTAGTTCAGTTTTAACAGTGAAGCTCTTTAAGCTATTGGTGAAACTGGGAAATCTGCCGAAAGCTCCGCTAAGCTTTGTAATGCTAGCATAACACTACCACGCTGTAGTAAAGACAAAGCTCCCTAGGACTAGTTAGGCAAGGCTAAGTCTCATTCAATGGAGTAAATTAAGATTCCTAGGACTAGTTACGTAAGGCTAAGTCTAATTCAAACGAGCCTAATTAGGAATAATTAATTGAAGCCTATAGTTCAGGCAGGACTAATCCAGCTAAGGCAAACCAAGCCAAACTGAACTAATTCAACCTGAATTGAGCGATGACAAGTAAGTCACACCTAATTAAGCGGATACTAATGGCTTATAATTAATTAAGTCATGATACTAATAAACCATGTCTAATTAAGGTATATCTAACTATGCGAAGCCTAATTTAGCTTATATGAACAAATCTAGTGTAAGCAAGCTTCTAATTAGACCGTGTTTAATTAAATAGTACTAATTAAATCACGCATAGCTAGGTTATTACTAGTTAAGTCATACCTAAGCTAGCACTTATTAATCGAAGGTAAATTATACTAAGACTTCAAGGGCAAGCCTCATTAAGTTGAGACTAAACATTTCAGGGCTAATTAGGCTAACACTGATTAAATCAGGCCTACTTCAGGTAGTATATTCATCAAGCGATACCTAATTGAGATAATATGTCAAAGAACAGCGTAACTAGGCCTGTACTAATTCGGCCATATATAATTAAATATGACTAATTACCCCGAGTGTAATTATATCATGACTAATGAAGACCAGCGTATTAAAAAATGTATCATTAGGTATAAGTTAATTAGACCGAGTCTAACTAGTGTACCACTAATTAGGTGCTGACTAATTAAGTTATGACTAAGTCAAGTCTCAATAAGCTCAGATTATTAAGTTACGCCAAATTAAGCCAAACATTACAGACGTGATGATTTCATTCGAAACTAATTTACCTTAGTCAACCCTAATTTGCTGTAATCCTTAATTCACCCTAATCTAAGTCTAGCGTAATCCACTCTATAATATGCCATAGTCCACCTTAATGCACCTTAGTCTGTCTTAATCCACCCTAATGCGCCTTAATGAGCTCTAATCCACCCAAGTACACCCTAATCAGACGTAGTCCTTTAATCTACCTTATAGAAGAAATATTTTCTGTTCGACTCCAGCCATGTTATTGAGTACGAGTACTAGAAGGTGGCGCATTGGAGTACCATAGGGAATAAACCCATCTACAATCACTGATGAATTAAAGTTTGGGATTAATCTGTGATTTATTACAGGCTGCAGGCATGCATTTGTTGGCTTCTTGGAAAACTATATTTATGGTGACTTTTGCACCGCACCGTTCGCGTCCACGCCGAGGTAGTTTACGGACGCCTTCCAATGGCGTCTATGAGGCTTGCGCATTAACAAATATATTTTTACATATTTCCAGCAACTATTTTGCCTATATAGGTGCTCATAACGCAAGGAAAAATGAGCGCACGGCACGCACGCGCTTCTGGTTTTAAAAAAGGCGCGCTGCGAAGGGCCCGCACACAGCCGAGGCGGGCGTGTCTGCCATCGGCCAATAGCAGCGACGCGCGTTGTAAATGCTCTATGACGAAACAGGGCATATTCAAGGAGCATGAGGAGAAGCCGCTTTTTGAGTTGAGGGATCCTGAGGAAGTGGAAGCTTTGTGCTCCGCTTGTGAACGCTACGCTTCGCGGATGACTACAGCATTTGGCTAAGATGTTCGTTACAGCGTAGGCAAGCCGTAGAATATGGTTTTTCACCAAGCCCGGAGGGTGGTTCAGGACCCCTTTAAAGAACCCCGGGTGGTCGAAATATGCAGAGCCCTCCCCTACGGCGTCTCTCATAAACAGATCGTGCTTTTTGGACGTAAAACCCCATAAACAGAGTCATCAATCGCAGGTTATCAGTGAAGCTCTTCTGGCCAACATATAGTAACGTCCCGACCCTTTTCAATAAAATCGACGGGGCTGTTGCATAGGCCTGCGCTAATCGTGCAGAATATAGTACCCAACGTAACTCGTAGCATATCATAACGTTATAAAATAAAGAATTCGTGTATACAGCGCGCCCGTTCCTGTCAGTGTGCAACCTACACTGTATACGCTTGTCAATACCCGAAAGAAAATTAATTGAGAAGTGCGTCGACAGTGTCGAGGCGGACAACGGTATACGAAGCATAAACAAGATAGAAGTACTCATGCAGGCATCGCTGAAGTTTAGGCGTTTACATGGGGCTGTCTTCTATCAGAAAGCATGGATAGGTTCTCTAGTGGATGGCATGAACACATTTTTGCGCCAGAGCGATCGGGGCGAGGAGCAACTATACGACTGGTTATTGGAGAGCAGCGTGGTTATTTTTTATGACAGAACGCGCGAGCGCAACAACAGAAAAGGAAAAGATTAGCAAAAAAAAAAACAATTCCTCACTCACGTTCACCCGAATTACAGCGCTACTTCACACGGAAAAGGTAATAACAACACTACTGTGGAACTTCTACTGAAGTTTATTCGAGGAACCCCATATACAGTTAAAACAGTTAGAACACTGAAGTGATTGCGCACATTTGCCTAGCATGCGGAGGAGAGATAACAGATGAAAAGTAAGAGTGACAGCATAGATATCAAGAGAAGGAAAACGCAATACATTCAGGCAAGAGGTTAGATGGAGATATGAAATTAAGGACTTCGCGGGCATAAAGTGGAACCAACTCGCTCTGGATAGGGCAAATCGGAAATCGTTGGGAGAAGCCGTCGTTCTGCAGTGGACTTAGAATATGATGATGATTTTTTTTATCAATAATGGCAACTTAATACATTCCTGATGGATAATAGGTCTCCCTGCAATAATTGCAAAGGTTCAAAAGGAATAGTAAGACAGACATGGCCATTCAACGTCTTTAGGGCATAGGCGGATCTATTATCCTGCGCCAATAAAAAATACCGTGGGCTTACCGAAAAAAGGACATTTCCGGACCGTGAACAAACAATGCAGCAAAGGAAAACTAAGAGTGTTTATCTATTGCATAAGCGACCTTGGTGGTCAAATGCGGAACCTAGAGATTCTTACCAAGAACCTTTAGCAGTCGAACATCACGTCCGTGCAGTTCGGCATAGACTGTGAAGAGGGGACACTCGAAAAAGCCTGATGCATATTACTATATCACTGTACGGGAAATGGTATGCGCCATGCGAGATTTTAGCGTCGTTAATCGTAACAGAAAATGCAAACACTTCAACCTATTTTTATAAAGAGTTATAGGAGTCATTTTTAGTTTTGTATATTCCAAGCTGACGCTACTTGAGTTTTTGACTTTAGGCACGTTTCACACCGACGCCTCTTCAAAAGGCATCTGCCAAAGATATACATAAAGATTCTGTTTTAAAAACAATTGGCGAGGACTATTCTATATCATAACGTAGGCGTAAGTACTTTTTTCATTCTTACTTGAGACAAAGTAAAATTTACGGTGTAGAGCCGAAGTCGTCATAAGACAACTGATGCCGATAGGGGACAATAATTGACACATATTTCTGCGGCCAACGAATGCAACTTAAATATCAGAGAAAAATATGTAAAAGAACATTCTTGCGGGAGCCTTTTCCACGCATCAGAATTTTTTGCTTAAACTCATTCTTAAGGAAGAGTGGTCCGCTTACCCGCTCTCGAAATAGATTTCTTTTTCGGGAGGACAGTTTCCAAACCCTGCGAACTGCACGCCCAGTCATTAAAGACGCCTGAGGGAGCACTCGTTCATTCAGTAATAACGCACTTTCGACAGGACTTCCCGAGCTTCGCTTTTTTATCCTAATGGACGGGTGATTGAGCCAATTCGCTCTGTGGCGGGAAGAACAAACGCATCTATTTCTCGAGCTTCCCTTATCAAGCAAATGTTCGGGGTAGGCAATTTCCAAGCTCACAACCGGTCCCACCACTCCATAACGTTTCTTTCTTCCATAGCTAAGCTTTATTCTGTCTTTCCCGTCATGTACAGAGGACTTGTTTTTGCAATCGGGGCGTTCAAAAATGCTTTAAGCACCTTGCAACAAAATGTACTCAATGTTCGTGGACCCGACATTTCTGAAATAGATGGTTAGTATTATTCAGCGGACTAACAAAGCGTGGCATTGGTTGCACATGCGCTCTCCTTTGTCCCCTCCTCTCCACGCTCAAATAGGAACTCTGGTTCTAGACGGCAATATAGAGCGCTGAATTACGTACATTTCAAATTTTTCGCAAACGTAATAATTGAAAAAGAGAACGTTCTGGTCATCTGTGAAGTAAACGTGGGCCCAAAACGGAATGGCTGTAAAGTAAGCGCCAGATTAGGACCTTCTTTTCTAACTGACCTTTCTTTCTTCCTTTTTTTTTTGTCCCTGAGCCGCCTTTTTTCTTTGTTCCTGCCGTTGTCCCTGTACCACTGTCACTGTCGCTAAGCGGACGCCCACTACGGTGTCCCCTAAAGAATACTGCATGTGGCGCGTGCTTCTAAAAGAGCGGCATTCTATAATAATTTCAGGGGCTAGTTAAACTTGCCTCGGCGTCCGTGTGACACGGCACTGATTTCGGACTGAATTTGTTTAAGTATGCATATTCTAGCTCAGGTCCATAAGATGACCAAATTTTATTGCATGCGCTCGTTATCGCCCACTTGTTATCATTATTACTGTTTTCTCTTTTAAATGCGAAGCATTTCTTAGCGAACTTCGGCGAGTTTGAGCGTATCTATCTATCTATCTATCTATCTATCTATCTATCTATCTATCTATCTATCTATCTATCTATCTATCTATCTATCTATCTATCTAGCCGCCTACGATTTTGTGCTCTCCTGGCCGTTTCGCTAATCGGATGTTTACGAAAATTGGTATGCCACATCATGACTACATGACGAACATAAATGACAGGTCATAACATGAAAATCATGATATGCATGTCATGAGCGGCATGATTTACATGCCACGGTGTTAGGGCTCTCCTAGGCGTTTCGCTAATGGGATGTATGCGAAAATTGGTATGGCACAACATGACTGCCTGACAAACATAAATGGCAGGTCATAACATGAAAATCATGATACGCATGTCATGAGTGGCATGATTTACATGCCACGGCCTTATGCTCTCCTAGCCGTTTCGCTCATGCGATGTATGCGAAAATTGGTATGGCACAACATGACTTCCTGACGAACATAAATGGCAGGTCATAACATGAAAATCATGGCATGCGTGTCATGAGCGGCATGATTTACATGTCACAGTCTTGGTGCTCTCCTGGTCGTCTCGTTAATGGGATGCATACAAAAATGGGCACGCCACAATATGACTGCATGGCGAACATAAATGACAGGTCATAACATGAAAATCATGACATGCATGTCATAAATGACATGATTTACATGCCACGCGTTTCGTTAATGGGACGTATACGCAAATTGGCATGCCACAACATGAGTGCATCACAAACATAAATGACATGTCATAACACGAAAATCATGACATGCATGTCATGAGTGACATGATTTACATGCGACGGTCTTGGTGCTCTCCTGGCCGTTTCGTTAATGGGATGTATCCGAAAATTGATATGCCACAACATGACTGCATAGCGAACATGACTGACAGGTCACAACATGAAAATGATATGCATGTCATGGGCGACATGATTTACATGCCAAGCGTTTCGTTAAAGGGATGTATACCAAAATTGCTATGGCACAACACGACAGCACGACGAACGTAAATGACAGGTCATAACATTAGAATCATGACACGCGTGTCATGACAGGCATGATTTACATGCCATGGTCCTGGCGCTATACTGCCGTTTCGTTAATGGGATGTATGGGCTCCGGGATGTATGGGACCAGAGGGCGCTACGTAGCTCTCGTCGGACGACTCAGTCGCGCACGGTGGAAACCGAGGCGACAGGGACGCGCGCGTTTCTTCGCTGCTTTCCGGGCGTGCTGCGAACCACACGAACGCTCGCGGCGTCGCCCTTTGGAACAGTTTGCCGCAGGTATGGAGCACGCGTCTCAAAGGAAATCAAACGAAAGAAGTCGGGACGGGCGGTCGCTGCTGCTATAGAGTTGGAGACGCGCATCGCGTTCGCGTATTTCCCTGCCACAGTCTGCCCAATTTTGCTTCTTCTCTCCACCAGGCAGTGCATTCTGGCGCTGATGTCGCACATGGAAAACTCGACTGCACGGAGCCTATACGAAAATTGGTATGCCACAACATGACTGCATGACGATCATAAATGACAGGTCATAACATGAAAATCGTGACATGCATGTCATTAGCGGCATGATCTACATGCCATTCGTTTCCTTAAAGGGATGTATACCAAAATTGCTATGGCACAACACGACTGTATGACGAACGTAAATGACAAGTAATAACGTTAGAATCATGACATGCGTGTATGAGCAGCATGGTTTACATACCACAGTCATGGTGCTCTTGTGGCCCTTTCGTTAACTTCATATGTACCAAACTCGGTATACCGGGACAACAATGCAAATCCATTTTACGTTCCTTATGCGTGCTTTGCATTTCCTTGATTCCCACTGCACGTGGGATATGCCAATTTTTTGATCTTGATATCACCGTAGACGCCGAGGTTTTGCAACATTCATATTATGTAGATGGCACTATACTTAACAAATCGAAGGCTGTCGAATATCTATAGGACTTACAATTACTCAAAAATATCAGTTGAGACCTCCACGTTGCCACACTCTGCACCAAAACTTTTAAGGGTTTATGTTTTCTTATACCAGTGCTTTCTAAGTCCCATATGACCGTTAAGCTAGCACCATATGAAGCGTTGGTTCTGTCGTGCCTGAAGTATGCTTCGCGTCTATAGAACGTTTATGAAAAGGACATTGTCAAGTTAGAAAAAACTCATAATTATGCGGTTAGATTCGCAGATTCACCTACAGAACCTATAAACAGACTGCCAGTGTGACAGAAATGATAACTTATTATCTTTGTCTTGATATGCTCAAATCGCGACGTTCCAAGTGTAGGTTAAAGCATTTGTAAATAATGCGATAGCTATTAACAATCACAATTTGAGCACACGCCACGCTCAGCGCCGGCGTTTCGATAATGGCAATGCGGTCCGGAAATACGGCACTAAACACGACATTTTGAAATATTAGTTATTTTCTGGAAACGGTAAGCGCTCGGAAATAACCGAAGGAAATTTTCGTTAGCCCCTGTGTTGAAGCGTTATTGCAAACTTGAAAAAAAGATGAATCAGTGAAATAGTACTTGTGTTGTTAGAGCGTCTGAAATTTTATGCCTTGGTTTCTTGATTATAGTTGTTATTGCCTTTGTATGAGTTTTATTGTCTGTTTCTTCCTTGTTTTTTTTTACTTTTGCTGGGAGTCAAGCGATTCTGGAGTATTCCTGAATAAATGGATGAAAGAATTAGACATTGAAGTTTGTGTCTTCTTTAGCTGTCATTATCGTACAAAATATAACAATTGCACAAAAATATCGCATACTTAAAATGTCAGCAAATCTAATGACCCACTTACCTAATGGAGCATCCAAAATGAAAAAAAAATATCAGTGGTCCAATTGAGGACAACCGTGTCCTTCACCACACCGCGAAACAACTATTGTTACAAAACGCAACAAAGCGCAGTCACTGTGCAAAGCAATGATACAGAGCTGCGCAACCTCGCAATGTGAGCCGCGACTTCATCGATCCTAGCTGTTCGTTCGAGCGACTCGGACGATAGGAGTAGACACCGCTGCTTCTTGCTAGCTTCACGACGACAAACACTAAGGTTATCGATATTCGAAGAGATTCTTACTTTCTTCTACACTGTGGACATCGAACGAACGACCTATCAAGTTTGTTGCTATCCTGTATATTTGCTGAGTCGAAAATTTTTAAATAAATGCGCTGCGCGTGCATTTCACTTTCGTTTCCACGCGTTCGAAGCTTTACGTGTTACCATCCCAGTAGAAAAAATAAGCTGCTACTCCTTCGGCTACTTTAAATGTGATAGACTGTGTCTTGCGATCCGTGCACCCCGTGACTTGTTAGACATATAAAGAGTATCAAACAGGAAGTGAGGAGCTCATTTTGACACACCTCCAGTGAGCTTCCGTTCTGTGTGAAGAATGCACCGGCGAAGCTGTGCTGGCCGGATCTGCCCGCTGTAAAATTCTCTATCGGTGTGAGTCAGTGGACCGACGAACTTTTGGCCAGTACGTCGCAATATGCAGCTTAAATAAAATAAAAAAGAGATGCGTTATACCTTTCGTTCACTTAGGGCAACTTCTAATCACCTTTATTTAAATTTCGCTCGTTTGTTTCACATTTGAATAACGTGAGGTCACTATATGTCCACGTTACCCACCTTTTATTATCTTTACTCATCAGTTGGCTTGTAGAGAGAAAAGTAGCAGTTCAATATTCGGCGGAGTAGGTCAATATTTCATTCTTGAGAAAACCCGTGCTTAACCTGATGGCAAGCAGGCAAGCCGTTACATGTCTTATTGTGGCCTCTATAATTGGCAATTAGCCGCGAGGGGCACGTGCCAACACTTCTGCTTCTCGTGCAACTGCGGTGCTCGCGGACTGAGCAACTTCTTCCTCGGAATTAGCAACGTGGGTCACTAAAGAGAGAGAGAGAGAGAACTTTAATGAATGAATAGGGTCCAGCGATTTGGTCAAGGTCACCTAGGCTGGGGCCGAAGCAACCCAGCCTAGGTGACGGCCTCGACTCCTTGGACACGGGCGTCTTCCTCGGCGTGCCGGAGGGCGCAGAGTTGATCGGCGAGATTCTGGCTGAGCAGCGATGCCTCCCATCGCGCCCCGAGGTCAGACACTGTAATGTCCACCCCATTCAACAGGGATCCCTGCTGTGCATTCACTGTGCATGCCCACAGAATTTGCTTAATTCGCGATTTATTTTGCCTATGAGCTACTGCTCTACGAGCCGCGCAGACCCCGTGATTGATCCAGACCTATAAAGATATTTGCTCTATGTGCCATTTTGCTGGCCTACGGTATCCCTCAGCAGCTAGCTCTATACAGCGTCACTGCAGAAAAAGAAAACTACTGACATTAAGGGTGCTTACTTATAACCACACGAAAGAGACTCAGAGAATGCAAACAAGCCCCGACTCGCAACTCGGTTTATTGAAAAAGGAAGTGCACATATATATACATGCTGACTCGCTGAACAGCGCAGGTGCACGAGCGGAAGAATAGTACAAAACGATATACCCAAATTCATAAAAACGTAGCCACAAGACATCTTTAACTATGCGAAAGATCAGTTAGCGCTCAGAAAGGCCAATTCATTGTCAGAGAGTGCAATCGACGGTACACTAATGCGAGTCAAGTGAAGTTTATTAAATGCTTCAGTGAAATACATGGTTAGCATATTACAGAAGGAGGTCCCAAAGTTTCAGAGAAACTGACAGGGGGACCTCCTATGGCTACATGAATGAGGTAATTACAAACAAAATACAGCAAAAGCATAGAGACGCATGAACAATGAAGAACGAGCTTGACTAACAATATGAACAGATGAATACATAATAAAAAGGTAATACTACTGAAAGAAAAAAAATGTCATGGAAATAATCGAAAGCAAGTGCCAGAACAAGAATAACAGAGGGAGAATAATAAACAGCGCTGTATTACAAACGCAACCTGTTTCATGATCATAGGTATCAGTTACATAAAGGCAAATGTTAAATACGAAAATAACACTAAGTGTGACCGTATGTACGTGTTATGTTAGATGTGATCACTGTAAATATCATAATCACCGCAAAGTACCTGGAGTAGCAAGCCAGGCCATTAACCAGGCTAACATCTCCGGTTCATTAATAAATATTCTCTCTCTCTCTCACGAAAATAACACGTAAAAGTTGAGAGCTGACAACAGTTAATTAAACAAAAGAGATGGGTTGGACAATCCCTGAACAAAATACTTTTCGCTGCGCTAGGTGAAAACATGAATGTTATGTGATGATTTTAAGTCGAAAGGCAATGAATTCCAAATAGTTATGCTTGTAGAGAGGGTTGTGAATTTGCCGTAGTTTGTCCTTACGGCCGGCAAAAGAAGATTATTGCCCTGTGCAAAGCAGGTAATGTTGGTATTAGTTAAGTGATGGTGATCGATACATGCAATGGAGATGTCCTTCATGATAAGCCTATAGCCGACTGTGGACACTCTATGACAAAATAACTGTCTTAATGACAGTATGTTAAGCTCAGAGAACAAGGAGCTACAGCACAAATGAAATGGACTAAAAGTCATTAGTCTGAGTGCTTGATTCTGAAGTCACTGCAAACGTTCAATGTGTGTGTCATATGTGTTGGCCCAAGTTGATACACAGTACGAAATATGGCTATGAATGTAGGCAAAATACAAGGAACGTACGATGTGTGGCGGAAAATAAGTTCTTGTCTTGATGATAACATGGATTCCAAATGCAATCTTTTTAACGAGTGATGCGGCATGTTTATGAAATTTTAGTTCTGTGTCTAAAATGACGCCAAGAAACCGCGCGTCACTGGAAACTTTTATGACAGAATTATTGATGTGAAGGGCAGGTGATACGTCAAGTGACGTTCGCGTGGAATGGAACACCATAAAGATGGTTTGAGTAGCGTTGATCTGTAGCTGATTGCCCTTGCCCCATAAAGATACGCTATGTAAATCTGTGTTAAGGTGAGTCTGGAGTGTATAAACTGATTCAGCTGATGTAAAGATGGTTGTGTCGTCAGCATATAATATGCATTTTGTCCTAGTTAGAATTCTAGGTAGATCATTCATGAACATCAAAAATAAAAGTGGCCTAAATTTGATCCCTGTGGCACACCTACGTTAATTAACTTGGGCGATGAAAGATGGCCGTTAACGTGTACCGTTTGGGACCGGTTACTGAGGTAACCTTTAATAAAATTTACTGGAGGACCAGACATGCCAAATGATTCCAGCTTAGCAAGTAGTATTTGACGATTTATGGTGTCAAAAGCCTTCGTGAAATCGATATTTCGCAGTTATTTTCGTATGTTCTTATAGGGGAAGCCTCGGTTATTTCGTGTGTTAGTTCATTTTTTAACTAAACAGAAGTCCATTGTTGGTCCACAGAGCACTGATGTAAGCACCCATAATGAATTAAAACCAACTCACCCAGCTTCGATTCCTTTTAGTTAAATTAAGTCGACGGTTCTAATCCCATCTCAAGGACGACGGATTCAAGCGCCATCCACAGTGGTAGCTTAGTGAATAGGAGTTGGCTTGCGGACCTCGTGCGGGGTCGAATCCCGGTCACGGCGACCACATTTTTATGTCGGCAAATGACAAAAAAAAATCCGTGTGCTTAAGGTTAGTTGCGCAGTAAAAAATCCTTGAGGTCGGAATCAGTCCGGAGCCCTCCACTACGTGCAGGGCGTGGCTCTGGCTCATACCATAGCTCGTTTTGGAAAGTAAACCCCCATGAATTATTCTTGATAGAGTAAAACGTAAATTTTGCCGTAGTGCAACCTAGACTAGCAGCAAAGAGAACTAGGCATGGTCAGGTAACACGAACTATATTATGGCAAAGCGCCTTTGAACACTTAGTCACAAATATGCTCGCGTGTTCGTGACGTACAGGTAAAATATATTACTGCGAATCATTCGGAATAGTCTATGACGCTTTTTTGGGCTTGATAAATAACGGGGACTTGTGCGAGAAGCAGTGCAATTCTACTGTTCCGGAAGCTCATCTACTTTAATGAGGTTTCGGCAAAGTCGATGACATGAAAACACCAACCATTAGTTCAAAAAGTACTGTGAAATTCGAATATTGGAACATCCTGAACGGTAACCTTGAATGAATTCTACCTTTGTTAACAGGATATACCAATGTGCATTGAATACGGTGCTGTTTCGTTAACGATGGCGTCTCTACTGTAGGTGAATGATCAGTGAAATCGGCAACATCGTTTGAGGTCAGAAAACTGGAGTTCGCATGCTTATGAGCTTGCAGGAAAAGAACTTTGGTGAGTCATCATAACAATCTTCATAATAGCCCATAAAACCACCCCAATTAAACGTGGGTGGAGGCCAACAAACATGGAACAATGTGATAGATGCTGACAAACCTTATATACATGATCGGTCAATGCTTCAAGGTTTAGAACAGTTATTCTTAAAGGGGGGGTGGGGGGTGGGGGGGGGGCACTCGAAGTCACTTTGCGGGATTGCGACACCCAAGATCACACGCGCCGAAAAAGAAACAATGTTTCTTCTTTTGGTTCTTGTTGAGGCCAGTTTACTAAGTATGTTTCGCAGCATGGCAAGAATGCACCACGGAGTAGCCAACTACGATGCAGTACAGTTTCGCCGCATGACAGAAGTTTACCGCTGCAAAGCCACCTTTCCCGCTGAAAAGGGAAGCGTACTAGGCGTGCGAAGGGTCTCAACTTGTGGCACTGTCGAACAAAAGTTCTGGTGCACTACATTTCCGGTGCATTGCTATGCATTCCGCACAACGCTGCCTCATCTGGTCTCAGTTACTACCTATTTCCTGTCGTATGTTGTGTTACGGCCGCTACACCCTACCTTCCGCTTACTTTGTCACTGCAAGCGGTCCTCCATAACTTCCACGAGTGCCTGACACATCAGTATCTGAGAACCAGTGCTCTGCAGTATCCTTGCAAAGAGGTTTCTCTTCAACATTGTTGTGGTACCTGCCACCACCGCTAATACTACGCCTCACTAAAAGGGCAACTCCGGCGGCTTTTTCACCATGCTCTCATATCAATGTTTTCCAATGATACTGATAGTCCTTAACAGCCAAGGCAGTTCAGTTAGCTCAGAAAGGCACGAATAATGACTTTAAATAACCAACTGAAAGTCGTGTTCGAAGCAAAACCGAAACGGGTGGATGCTTTGTGCCGCGTATGTGATGACGTCAAAAACTCCTCGCCGTCAGATATATGAAGCTGATGCCATAAAAATGCCGGTGGCGAGGTCATCCGCCGATACATTGAGTTATGCCAGCTTTTCTGAACTTGACAGCGACGATTTGAGCGCTGAAGCATCGTCGTTTTGCTTTTGATGGCGCGCTGGCTCGGGTACGCAGCTCTTTTTTTTTATTAAACTTCGAAATTCACGTAACAAAAACTTCGAAATCACTTGTTTGGTTCCATAGCCTAACCGGCTAGTAACGGGACCAATTTTGTGACATGCCTACATAATTGTGCAAGCGGTTACAACAGGTGATGACGTCGAAAACACACGGTGGCCCGCGTATGAATTCGCTAAAAATTTTTAAAAATTATTTACAGTGAAACTAAATTGACTTACAGCCGCCTGACTTGGCATATAATGTTACAGTACCGACGAGAACATATACTAAAAGAGAGAGAGAGATATGAAGAGGAAGGCAGTGCGGTTAACCAGATATTAGCCTCCGGTTTGCTACCCTGCACTGGGGAGAAGGGGAGGGGGTTAGAAAGATGACAGCGAGAGAGGGTACAAGATTCCAGAGAAGCGCAACAAATAAAACATCCACACACAAACACACACACAAAGAACGTTACACTTCGAGGCGTTCACGAAGGCCGGTAGATCTCAAGAAGCGCAGTAGCGCTTGCATGGCGTTCTTCTGCGACGAGAGGTCTAGACGATGTCGTAGAATGCCTTCTTCCGACAGTGGCCGGTCGTCTAGCTTGTTGAGTGCATACTGAAGGGATTGCCTCTCTGCACTGTACTGTGGGCATTCACGTAAAATGTGCTCAATTGACTCTTCGTGACCGCAATGGTCACAGGCTACGGTGTCGGCCATTCCTATGCGGAACGCATATGTATTTGTGAACGCAACACCCAACCATAGTCTGTATAAAAGCGTGGCTTCTCCTCGGCAAGTCTTGGTTGGGACTCGAAGGCTTAACGTCGGATCGAGAGAGTATAAAGTCGGGAATGCGTGAGTGTGCCACCCCATTGCGATATAGTACACTTGCGAGCAAGCAGATGGAGCATCGCCGCGTCCGTCCTTGACAATGGTATCGGTACTTGTTGGTCCATATCATGAGCAGAACGGGCGACTTGATCGGCCCGTTCATTGCCTACGATTCCGCAGTGGCTTGGAAGCCATTGAAAAGATATTTTGTGGTCTGCCTTCTGCCCTTCCTGTATGATGCAACATCTCTGTAACCTGGAGCACCAGCTGTTCATGTGGTCCGCGGCGTAGAGGAGACAATAGGGACTGCAACGCCGGCTTGGAGTCGCAGAAAAGCGTCCATTTGTGTGGCGCTTCATCTCTGATGAAATGAAGGGCAGTAAGGATCCCTGAGAGCTCTGCTGCCGTCGATATTGTTGGATGAGTCGTCTTAAATGTTCGGATCAGTCGTGATGCCCGCGAAAGTTACAGCCTTAGAACATATACTAAAAAGTTCATTGATACCAGTGGACACTGAAAAATCGCCTGAGTTGTACTTTAAGACATCTTTGGTTGAGCACACAATTTTACAATGCCCACACTGCGTGGTCTTCGATCTGACTGCTATATGTAAAATCTAACACCTGGCTCTGCTTTGCACCACCAAGGAACCCTAATTAATGAAGGGCTGCCCTTCTAACCTGCAGAACGCGACTTCAATTGCAAGGCGCGGTAGCCGAATTTCTAGGGAGGTGGGATACAGACGCCCCCGGGTGATTAGATTAATAATAGTGATTGCGATGGTCTTACACGTCAAATCAACGATAAGATTATGAGGCATGCCGTGGTGAGAAACTCCGGACATTTTCACCACCTAGACTTCTTTAAAGGAACGCTAAAATGAAAAGGTGAAATTGTTTAGACTTTCAACTTATATTTCGTGAACTCCATTATCGTTAATGTCACCATTTTGTGTTGAGTATGAAAGACAGAATAGGTGTCAAAGTTATATTTTTCAAATTACACCTGAAATTTTACCTCATGATGTCATAACGCCAATTTCTTTTTTCATATTCTCGTCAAGTTCGCTTCATCAAATGTTCTTGAACTCGCTTTGTTAAGTCTCCGGCTTCAATAGAACACAGTGCGTGTTTTTTTTTTTTTTTTTTACCTATAAACAGTTATGTAGGCCTCGGAAACGCCACCAAAGATCTTTGACGTCACACACATTAGTATAGGAACTTCAAAGCGGCATGGACACCCGTATTTTCTGTTTTTGTGTTTTCTAGCTTAGTGGTGGTCTTCTTCTTGTCTGATTGATATTTTGACATAGTTAAGAGCCAACCTACCAATACGAGAAAAATGGGCACTTTTGTGTCCCGTTACCATTTCAGAGCACGTGCCTGTAGTATTGTCGCGATCTTGGAAAATGCGAACCACGGCGAGGATCAAACCAGCGTAGTTTCAATCAGCTGCCGAGCAAATGTAATTGATTACGGGGCGCGTTAAAAGAAAAACCAGGCGGGCAAATATGTCCCCTTATTACACTGTTAACCAACGCGCCGTAACTGCATAGCGGCTTCGGTAAGCAGAGCAACCGAATTAAAATTAATTTATCCGCCACTATACTCGAAGGTGCACGCCTGGTGCATGTTTTGGCAGCGCAACGCTGGAGCTACGAAGAATTACCGCTGCCTCCATCACGCGCCAGGAAAGAGAACTACTGTACTTTTCTTTACAAGAGCGTTCACCAGCGGTCCCTGCGCCGGCGGAATCGCACGGCTGTTCCGTTTTTGAGCGCGGAGTTTGACAGTCTTGGTGAGACGCCGAGCGTCCTTGTGGTATTATAAACTGTAGGTGCAGATGTACTTTATGCAACAGCGGACACTAAAATTGTAGGCTTGAATAGAGGTATTGCAGCGTGACGTGCTTGTATGCCGGGCTGCTCTGTGTTCGGCTGTCGCAACCATACGGAAGATTACAAAAAGCAACCATTAAGTACAGCTTTCGGAGGATTCCTTCCAAAAATAAGCTGACGAAAAGCCCATCACCAGCTGGCGTACTTATAATGCAGTGCGAACGGATAAAAATAATTATGGGGAAAAATAAGGACTTTCTGCCATAAGAGGCACAAAAGTGGGCTATGAATTTACGTTTTTGCTATATAGTATGATATATTTAATTGAAGTAGATTTAAAAGGCATGAGGACACCTCGAGAGGGAAAAAGTACTTAAGTATTTTTACGGGCCTGGTGGAGCACATGCGACCGCCCCGTTACAAAGGGGACGACGCTCATAGCATCCATCCATCCATCCACAAGAGTAATAAACTTTATTGCGTGAAATACACTCCTTGATTAATCCCGTGTGGTGTTCCCACGTAGAGCTTCATTCACCGTGGCAGCTCGCTGGGACTTGTCTAGGTTCGCCATTTGGTTTCCCATTTCCAGCTAGGAAAGCCGCGCACACCAAGTTGGGTGTGCTTCTCGTAAAAACGTCAGTCTAGTTACTGCTCGCACTGTCCTCTGTGTAGTCAGATAAGTAACGTGTGTTAGCGGAGCTCTATGGTGACTGCCCCACGGGCATATCCATGTTGTGTGCAGCTGTAGGAATATTGTGTGCGGTCTTGATATGTGCAGGTTGGAGGCGGCGCCAATGCCTGGCTTGTTGATTGTTCGTGATTCTTGATTGCTTACTTTGGGATGTAGGGCCCACTGGAAGGTAATGCAGCTTAGCTGGAAAATTATTTGATTGCTGGCCATGTAGACGCAACGCCATTTTTACAAGCCCGTGATCTGAGATTTACAATATCGAAGTCTGTACCCGGGCAATGGGACTCGGTGCCCTTCTTGGACTTGCACGTATAGTGTCAGACTTGCGGAAAAGTTTAATAAAGATGACATGGGTAAGATATGAAAGCTTCCATGGCAAAAGAGGCTTCTCGGACGGTACTATCATGATGCGGAATGATTTATTGATTTCTGGGGTGCTACGTGCAAAGACCACTATATCATTATTAGAAACGCCGTAGTGGAGGGTACCGGAAATTTCGAGCACGCAGTGTTTCTTAACGTGCACTGACATCGACAGTATACGTGCCTCAACACCTCGCCTCCATCGAACTGCAGCCGCCGCGGCTGGAGTTCGATCCCATGTTCTTCGGAACAGCAGCCGAGTGCCATAGCCACAATACCTACGTGGCGTGGCATCATGTGGTGTGGTATTTGCTGTTATGATGCAATCTAAGATGTGTGCATACTTTCACAACTCTGGCGTATAACCACACCTATCAAGACATCCGTGATTTCAGTAGGGATGTGTAGCATGCACATGAACTGTAACCGTCCTATAGTTCGCTATAACCATCGTGTCCACAGAAGTGCACTGCCGATAACCTTTCACTGCGTACCGACAAATTCCAGCAGTGTTGGTTCACCATTGTTTCAGTACCATGTGCGTTGACCCACGTGAGCACAGCCCTGGTAGCCTAGCGGCGAGGCGTTGACATGCGAAGCTACCGGTTACGCGATCGAAGGCTGGGCCCGACGTGCGCATTTCAAGGTTGTGAAATGCATAACGCGCTCGTGCACTTAGATTTAGGTGCACGTTAAGGAACACCAAGTGGTGAAAATAACTCCGGAGCCCTGCACTACCTGGCGTGCTTCATAATCGTACCTGGATATAGCACGTAAATTCCCATGTCTTATTTATATTATTATTATTAATATTATTATTATTGACCGAAGTAAAAACACTGCAGCGTTCATCATTGCGTGATCACTGTAACACCGCTGCGAGTAGGGTTGCCTAGTTCAAGGGCTGTGTTCCAAGTTCCAAGACTGTCACTTTCGGCACCAGCCTCACTTTGGACGACTTACAATCTCGGGTGTGGAGTTACTGAAGCGCCTAATTGTCTGCATCGTCTAAACCACGAGCCCAAGCGACAACATTCTGGTGATACCTCTATGACCAAATAGAAGCGTGCAGCCTCTCGTAGAATTACCCGCTGTGCTGTGGGAAGAGTTCTCCTGCAGCCTTTATTGGCACTGAGTGCGATACCGTCCGAATATGTCATGCGAGAACCGTCTATAGCACATCAGTCTCATGCCCACTACATCCCTGAGTTCTTTATCGTCCCTACCGCGCAGGGCCCGATTTCCAACATCTCCCGCCCCGACAAATGCATCTGATTCTTGAGGAGAGAAAGGAGTTGTCGGCCTTCTCTATTCTATTTACAAAGGCATCCGGCATAGTCCATCCCTGCAGCACATCCACTAACACGTCCTGATCTTTCATTTTTCTCTTCCAGTTTCCTGGTTGCTCAGCTGATGTTTTACTCGTCCCAGCAGATTCTGCATAAAAGGTCGGGGAGATCTTTCGCACCGAGGCCTCATTAGAGGCTCGTCTCTCAAAAAAATGCGTATGGTATCCACCTCTTCCATTCGCGTTCTGTGCACGCAGCTTTTCTTCACACAATGATACCAATTTAGTTTCTTGTCTCTTGCTGCTAGAATTGCTTGCGTATTCGAGACATTTTTGGGGGATAGCATTGCGGCCTCCAAAGCTGGTTGCTATTTCTCCAACCGTGCCCTCGTACTCCCGCCTGTGGCAAAATGGAAGGTCTTCTGGCGCTTCCCTCGCTTTTCGCCACCCATTCAGAATCGGTTTGCTTTTCTGCAGCATCATTCTCGTATCTATGACACGTGTCCTGGATGTCTTCTGTCCAGACATGTTCATCCTCTCCTCCTTCCTCATCTTCATAATTCTGCAGCTGGCCCAATCTTCCAGTCCCAGATCCTCTTTCGTCGGGTCTTCTGCCTTCAACTTCTCAGCATGGTACTCATAGCTCTCGCTGTCACGATATTCTTGCGTCTGTCACGCTCCTCAGTGTCACACTCTGTCTCATTATCCCCGTCTAGTGAACAAAGCTGGTCGTTTCTTGTGATGTCGACCTCCTGGTGTCTCTCTAGGATTTCTTTCTTCGGAGCCTCTTCGCAATGAGGAACTTTTAACAGCACTCCATCATAATCGCCATCGTCATCAGAGTTTGCGAGGAATTACTTGCAGCTTTCTTTGACGTCCGCTGCTTCAGCAGCATTGAAAAAATTGACGTGCCCGTACTGTACTGAAGAGAGGGCGCGGTCTTGAAGTTCTAGTTTGGCCATTGCAGCACCAAACTCACGTTGAGGTCGTCGAGTTGGTAGCGCGTCTGGTATCACTGACTGGCCCTCGTAAGCTGTTGCAAAAGACTGAGCCGTCGTAGGTGGACATGAAACATTGAGAATCTCTATAGAATGCTCCAGGAGGGCTAATGGGCCGATAGCAGAGGCTTCGTATTGCAGAGCGGAATCGTAGTCTTCTGCAACCTGCTCATCGGTCATGAAGGTCCCCAACTCAATGTTCGGCGAAAACAATTCAGCCTTCAACGCCTGTAATTGGATATGGAGCACGTGAATCCCAGAGAGGTCGAACTGCTCGGATTTGATCAGTTCGTTCACATCACTCGCCGTCCTTTTGCTTTCGCGTCGATGAGACGCCCGCCTGTTATTCGCACGCTCCATGGCGGTCCGGTTGCAGAAGGACGTCCCAGATTTGAAGCAACAGCTTGTGGAAGCGAATGCTGTGATCCCAAGTATTCTACGCCGGAAACGATGCGGGAAAAGTCCTCCTGGAGCTTTTATTGGTACTGATTGCCATACCGTTCGAACATGGCGTGCAAGAACCATTTATAGCACATCAGCCTCCACGACATTCTTGAATTTCTTATCGACCTTACTACGGCGCAACCTATTTCCAGCATGTGCTGCGTAGATTGAGGATGTAACTCCGCACAGATATCTCTGTCACAATGGTACACCTTCATATTGCGTTCACTCGTCCACCTTCAGAGTAGAGCTCATTTTGCTTGCAAAGGGGAGTAAGGAGACGGAAGGCGAAGGATTGCAAAGTACAAAGAACAGACGCCCCAGCTGCACAGTTTTTCCGAGAAATTAAAATACAAGATAGACGCTCACATAAGCTGAGAAATACAGTACCTGTGCTGCCGGTTTCTCCCTTGTGTTTTTCTTCGTGTTGGATGTTTGCTGTCCGCTTTTTCTGCTTAAGGAAGCTATGTGCACTCTTACCCAGGATCAAGATATTTTGAAACCGCTTCCAGAGTTCGACTATACAGGGTGTTTTTGGAAGTGGCCCCGACGGTCTTTTATATATAATGGACCAAAGGTGTGCGAACTTCCTGAGGGAAACTGTAAAGCAGATAGGACTGAAATTCTGAGCAGTAATGAACATTGTTAGACTAATCATCTTGTAAGCCATGGCGGCCAGGCACCCATCGCTAATGGAAGAATACAAGTTGTTAGTACAGAGACTTCATATCCGTCTTCGGATTTCCGAAAAATCGACGTTCCGAACTTCTACAGTGAAGTCTGCTTAACTCCCTGCGAGAAACAGAAACAAAATTACCGGGAAGCGCAGTAGGCGCGACATTAATAATTGTGATTTGGTTAAGGAATAGATGCCATTTTCTTCAGCTCTTATAAGGAGCACGGCTCAGCGTTCGTGGGGTATGGAAAGGGCTAAAAGAAGAGAGGAATGGACACAAATGTGGTAGCGGACGGCTTCAAGAATTTAGAACCAGCGGGGAAACTTTAACTTGCACTAATATTGCATAAAATACCCGGGCCTGTAGTACTGACGCAATTTTCAACAGTAACTAGCAAGATATGCTTCCCTCACGCATTTTCGAGCGACCACGATTAGCAAGCACCTTTATCAAGGGGCGATCTTACTCTTTTGCTACCGTGCCTTATCGCCCTTGCTGGAGTAGTCAAGGGTAATAGCATTGTCGTGAAGCTTCGGGCGAAAGACAGTCAAGAAGAAATTGTGGAGACATCAGCAGGACGAGCTAGGGTAGTAGCGATTGTAGCGACTGCGTGACGAGGCCACAAAACACTATTGACAAAAAAAAGAACCCTTTTATGTCGAGAACGCGTGACCATTTATTTCTCTAAAACAGAATATCACATGTAGGTAGTTTTAAATAGATGTAGTGCAAGAAATACATTCGTGTTTTTTACTTATGCGTTATTAAAAGATGTTTTTGTGAAAGAAGGAAGGGGCGTTCACGGCGGAACACAAAAGAACACTTTGAATGTTGTCTGGTAGGAGACGCCCCCATTGCGAAGTTGTTCTATTTTGCTCTTCCCTGTGCTCATTGAATTTCTGTGGTTGCAATTTTGCGCTTGCAGCGCTCCCTGCTTCAGCAATTTATTATATCTTTGGCGACGCCTTGGAGGCACACCGCAGCTAGTTTAAACAACGGATAAGGATAGGCATCAGTGGTCTTCTAGCGGCAGCGACGACCAAGGAGATGCACAGTGAGCATATTTTGACATTACCGAACGGTGAAAGCAGTGGGGAAAGATGCAAGCAATTTTGTAGATATCTCTTGATTGACTGATTGCAGTTTAAGTTCCCTTAGAGCATTGGACGTCTAAAGAACTTTCATTGTAATTAAGCGCAAGTGTTCGACATAATGTCAGTTGCACTCGTAGAAAGATTTACTGAGCACACTGCGCTTCGCATAATCATCATCATGCAGTAGTGGACTGGGGGCAAGTGCAGGTCGAGCGCAAGATAAGGCGAGCCCCCATAATTGCCGCGGCAGGAGCACGAATACATGGGAGCACGCGTAGTTTTAGGCGCATCTCGCGAACCCGTCCGCCGGAGCTTGGTGCTAATCAGATCGTTCCGCACTAAAAATAATCCGCCGTACTCTTCGCTAAACTAAACTTCAGAAATTTGTGCACGTTTCCGTCACTGGACAGAGAAGGTTAAAGAACCCAGGGTGGTGAAAATTTCTGTAGCCCTCAACATCGGCGTCTCTCATAATCAAAACGTGTTTTTTTTTACGTAAAAACCAATCAAATCAAGAAAATCAAATCATTCCGCCACTGATGTCGGATAAAACGGGGCGAAGGTTCTTCTTATAACTCTAATTTTGACAGCCCTACTTGATATCACCAATAAACTGACACTGCTGCTCAGCATAACTTAGTATGCAGGTCCATACGATTAAATGCGGTCATCGAATTCAGACCTAAGCGTAAATCCAATCGGATACAAAATACGGGTGCAAAGTTCCAGGGAACACCAAAATATGACCAACATTAGGAACACGCGTCAACAGGTCGCCATGAGCAATGTTTCGGGAGGGTTTGGTAATCATCACCGCCGGGGATGGTAGAACCCCTGTCCCCCGCCGCCCATTATTTGGCTTCAATTGTGAAGTTTACGCTGCAGCGAAAATGTTGCTCATCGCCCCCATCAATTCTAAAACTCCCCGTCCCAGCGCCTTTATAAAGCTGGTGCACTCAAGACAGACACATAGGTGGAGAGATTTTTTAGAGTGGAACAGGGGACGTTATGTCCCGTGTTGCACCCTAAAATCTCGTCACATCTGCTTTGAGCTTCTCCGTGGTTTCACAGTAAGCAGCGAGCTATCATCTGACCTTGAAATCAGCGCGTTATGCACAAGCCCTGCGGCCTAGGTCAAATGTGTTGTTATTGATAATACATGTCAATTATCTCTAAAATCGACTTCTTGGTGTTTTGTGGAATATCTAGTGGCGTTGATAGAAGAAAAATTTCTTATCCAGTTAATCGCGGAAATCATTCCCATTCAATCTTAGACGGAATACGTAGTCTTTGTGTCAGCGGCGTTCTCGAAGGATCACCTATGACTTAAGTTATTGTAATCCTTGCGATAAAATGGTTTTACTATAATAACTTACTGCTCCATAGGCGTAAAAATGCGTTCACATTTAATTAAGAAGCTCCTTTAAACTTTTATGTCCGCGTGGCGCAACAATTTGTTACCTGATTTCCTGTGGTAGGTGGTTGTCCTTCACGAACTGGATCACACCTCTACTTGGATACGCTAGAGCTTCGTGCCCGGCACACACCATAGCGGCAGGCAACGATCAAATAGACCAGCCAGCTATAACAGTGACGGGTCGACCCGCTTAACCACTACTACAACGGGCTCCATTCTGATACATAGCGGCGCTTCTCAGAAACATTGGGAGGGGGGCAAGCACACTGACAGTAGAGTGAAGCTTCGTTTCTCCCCAAGCTCAGCAGGCGTCATGGGAGGGACAGGCGTCGCACCAAGGCATAAAACTACTTACCCAAGCCTACACTGATTTCTCAATTTTTCCCGAGGAACCACATAGAGAAGTATCCCCGCTACGAGTCTACAACACCACTCGGACACCGAAAACATGAACTTACACGACGTCTGGCAGACGCCGTCTGACCTTTACTAATATTATAACAACAGGACGTGAGAATAACAGCTGGTCGTGGGAGGTGTACATGAGAAGGGCGGAAAGAGGATGCCCTGCACCACCAAGGTAGCGCAGGTAGAAGAGGAGAGTTAAGTTGGGGCAAAGAGCTGACGAATACCAAGGAGAAGTGCACCTCTCCCAAATAAATTGAATTCAACTTAATATACAAACTTCTCATAAGGAAATACCCTCCACCAGGCACTGCGAGCAGCAGCCAGTGGGGCCCTGGAAGGTAGGCCTCGGCCACCGACCCATGCTAGCCCAGTGCGTTTACTACAGTCAGGATGTCTCAAATGGCCCCAAAGGAAGTGGCGACCGTTGTGCAACCGCATCTCTTCAGGTCATGCTCAACAGCTGATAGGCTGCCAAAAGAAATGTTAAGGGCGGTGGCAGAAGATTCGTCAGAAGATCCCCAGGGAAGACTGGTCGAAGCGGCAAGGCGTATACAGGATCCATATCGGCAACGAGCGCTACTGTTGCGTCTTACGAAAGAAAAATTTTCCCTGGGATTTTGTTGGCGACAGTGACGATCCACGGTGGAACCGAACAACACCTGGCGAAATTCTTATGCATTTACTAATGCAGTAGGAGGACGGGAAAACCAAGACATCGCCTGGTAGATGTGAATGGACTTGAGGGCAAGAATGTGGTGTCGTCCTGGGATTAGTTCCGTATCCTGGGCAGCGATCAGGCGGGAGGGGTTGTGGAGTTAGTCACCAAGTATGTTGTCGGTTTCAATGAGGTGCACCACACGATGCCCACAAGAAATGTCGGCATTCGCAGAAGATATAAAATCCCATCCCAGAATTAGTCGGTGGAAGCACTCGGATAGCACAGCTAATTCTATATGATGAACGATGTCGTCGTCGATGAATACGCGCGTTGTACACATAGCCTAAGGCCGAATAGGGCTCCCTTTTGCCGCAACCAGCGTGGTGCCATTGTAAGGCGTCATAACTTTCTTGAGACGGGAGCACAAATGAGCCTGCATGGCAGAAAATGTCGCACCAGTGTCCACCGAAGCACCGACGTGCATCCCTTCTACAAATACAGAAATCATGTTGGCCGGGCGCATCGGAGGAATTTCAGTCCAGTTCGTGCGTGCAGTTCTTCCTCCAAAAATAGCGTCGTCTAGTTTTCCGAACTCACATTAGAAGTGAGTCTGGCCAGCCGAAGTGGCGACGAGGACCGGCGGGAGGGCGAAGGTGATCGGCGTCTGGCCGACCGGTAAGTACTACCAGGTGTCACCTGGCATGTTTCGACCTAAATCCCTTAACAGTGTATCACGTGAAATGTTCTCAAGCTGGCTTCTGCTGACGAGGCCCATGTTTGGAAGTAGAGTATTCGCGTCGGGCGCCGCGGCAAGCGTGGTTCTTTTACTCACGGGGGATTTGCAGCTACCTTCTGGCGAAGTACCCCGTGCTTACACGTAGTTCCGCTGCAAAAGGCGCTGTGCTCTCGCTGGCTAGCCGCCTACATCACGTGGGTAGGAGACCGTGTTTCTGCCACATGTTCCTACGGTGCCTTGATCACGTGCTTCGCTCCAGGTGCCTCGCATATCGTCGCAACGCCGGCAATGCTTCCGCCACATAGCGCTCACGCGAATGCGTCTGTGAGTTTGCGAAACTGACTTTTTTTTAAGAAAACGAGGACGGCTCGTTCAAGCGCACATGTGATATAGCCACGTCTCGTGGAGACGCGGAGGCTAGAAAAACCAAGAAAGAAAATGTAGCTGATGCCTCTGTCGAAGGAATCGGTATGACATGAATGTGAAATGTCTCTCCGCATAAGCAGTTGATTGTTTCTTAATATATCGAGGTGAACTTGCCCATTGCTCTCGGTATGTCGCTGGTACGGCACCGTTTGACGTAGATGAACCCACATTCACACATCGCCTGCATAACATCAAGGGCCAAGCATTTGCGGCAACTGAAGTAGTTTACCTAATAACTGGGTAGTCTAAGTAAATGCCACGCAACAAAGGTATCAGTCATATTTACTTGCTCCACATTAACCCGTCATCGTCGTTTCCGTTCTATGTCGCCTAACGCCGGCAGCAGTTTTCTGGTTCCCATCACACTCGAAGAACGGTCGGCAGGGAAACGCTGCCCACGAAGAAAGGTGACCTGTGCGCTACCACTGCGCTATCGGTGCACATAAGCGCGAGGCAACACGAGCGCGGTTGTGCGCGCAGCTCTGCACACGCTCATTGAGGCGGACTTTGAAACTCGCCTAGAATGGTGCCGCCATCCAGGAGAGACGATGTAAAGCGGCAGTGATTCGCTTTGGCTCTCCTGAACCCAGGCAATGGGCGCCTGGACGCGCGTGCTGAGCTGGACGAGACAAGACGGCGCGTTCGTACAGCATCGAGCATGTGCGGCCTTAGCGCACTGGCAGCGCACCGGGCACCTTTGGTCGTGGCGCGGGGGCTGCTTGTTCGATTTTCAGTGCATCAGCAGGAGGGTTTATTTGATGTTCTTACATGTTTACAGCATCATATTCGTTACGGTAGTGACGTTTGGGGTCGTGGTGCACCTCGGCATAAAACACTTTCGTGTTAAAAAAAGAGCGCGAAGTGTTGGATACATTTCACATCAAGAAGTAGGCCACTGTACTCTACTGCTATCTCTGCTGCGGTTATCGCATTTCGGAGAAAAGGAGTGCTAGGGACTCTTTTGTGAAATGTCAGCGCGTGGTAATTACAAACTGCTGGCGATGATCACAATTTCTGAACGCCTCGACTTCCGCGTTGCTCATAATTATATAGCGGCTTCGGTAGTTGAAACCCCAGAAGAAATGAGCAAGGAAGACATTAAAAGCCTTAGTGACACATTAATAATCATTTATGAAACCCAAATGCGTTTGATCGAAAGTGCATACTTGTATCTCTCAGTGACGTGAGAGCAGGCACAAGTGGCTCGTGTCCTTTGAATATGCCCTTAAGCGCGTGCTCTCAAGATGAGACAGGAAGTGTGCCTCTTCTGTGTATGTGGTATTTTGTGATTGACTTTTGTTGTCACTAAATCTGTTACTGATAGGTAGCATTCACGAAGTGCCCTGCATTAATTTTACTGGTCTAATAACGGCAGCACTCTCATCAGTACTAAAAGCGCCAAATAAAATAGAAGCAATGTCGCTTCTGCTCTATACTGCTGTCTCCAACCGAAAAATAACACATTTGGTAGTGCATTATTAGCTGCGAAAGATTCTCAGCGCTGCCTGTTTCAAGTGCATCTTTAGTGCACAAGTTTGGAAATACTCAAATTGCGTTAAGTCGCTTATAAAGTAAAGTTTCACGCGTTGGCTCTTCAGAATTTAAAATCACTTTGTGAAGCGATCTACACGTGCACGTTTACAATGCATTTATTCCGCCGTATCGGTCTTAACGCAGCCTTCATGTTGACAATTAGCATCTTCATTTTATTCGTGCACTATCCGGAGTTCCGAATTCCGTTTAAGAAAAGTTGCATGCGCCTTCAAAGCGTATCTTTTATACATACTTCATGTATTATTTACGAGCTAAAATTTCCATTGCTATATGGAGCGAAGATCCTAATAGGAACGCTCCCGACCACTGAGGATATGCAGACCTTTAAAAAAAGCATATAATCACTGCTTTAGCGCGATTCATGCATTCATAATCACGTAATAGCTCACGCATGCACCACAATGTATGCATAATAGACTAAGGCTTGGAGCTCCATATAAGCGAACTGGAGCAGGACCTTCTACGAACACATAAGAAGGATTTTTTTAAACATACGGCGAGTTTCGCAAGCAGCGGGAGCACCCACGAACCGATGTTTTCTGTCTTTGTCAAAAGAATTCTGGAGACCGCATGCGCTGCAGATCGCTGACAATGCGCCGCTCTGCGCTAGAGCGGCGTATGCTGTAGGGAGATATGATACACCACTAATATTTCATCATTCGCGTAGTGGCATTAAGATTTGGAAATACTAAACTGCAATATGTCGCCTTATGACAGACTCAATATACTCGTCATCGCTACGCAATACAAGAACCATACGCGCAAAGAACAAGAGAGAACCGATACACTACTCTGTGCGCATACTTGCGGATGAAGTTAGCACAGAACAAAACCCGCCATGGTGGCTTGGCGGCTTGGTATTGGCTTGCGAAGTTCAAGTTCACGGCATCAAATCGCTGCCATGGGGTGGGGTTTTCCACGGGCTCGAAATGCAGAAAACACAACACCCGGCACTTAGAACTAGGGCCGCGTGAAGAACCCCAGGTGATTAAAATTAATCCGGAACTCTCCCCAATGCGGCATGCCTCAAGGTCATGTCTTGTTCTGGCGGTGGTGACGGCGGTGTTGCCTCAAGCTGTTTTCGCCTGGCATATACAGCCGGCAAATGTTCAGCCCGGGCCTCATAATGGCTCTCCAGGGATGTGTCACAAGATATCGATCAACCCAGTGTCTCTAACGAACTACATGAGCAATCGTTGTACCATCTTCGCAACGGCCGCGAGTTCTCAGTGGAAAATAATGTCCTCAAAGGTCTTGTTCATAAAGCCGTTCTTTTCAAGGTTGCCAACCATCGCTGCTCTTTGGTCGTCTAACTGTGGACACAGCCATTCGAAATGTTCAATGTCGCTCATGTCCCAGCATAAGGCACAGAAGGAAGAAGCGCATCGTCCATTCTTGAATAACCACGCCTTGGTTTATGCGGAGCCTATCTTATTCGATAGATCAATCTCGCTTCTGCATGAGCAAATCGACAAATTACATGCAGAGGCTTGATATAGAGCTTTGTGTATTCTCTGAAGTGCTTTTGGATGACATCTTTAAGATTTTGATGACGCTGTGGAGCTCTTACATTGGGAACGGAAGTCAGCGTACCTCGTGCGAAAGCGTCAGCTTTCTCATTTTCTTCAATCCCTAAGTGGGATGGGGTCCACTTAAATTGTATGTCGAACCCCTTGCTCACTAAATCCCTCAGTAGTGCCAGGGGCTGTTTCGTTAACTGCTCTCGAGGTGGGCGACGACGTAGTTGTAATGCTGGCTTTTGTGTTAGTCAACACCACATTTTGTGCAGAATAGACCCATAGTTCTTGAAGGGCTGCAGCAATTGCGGCTCTTTCTACTGTAGTGCATGAAACTACGCAGACTAGACGGCCAGACCATGACGCATGCAGTGCTTGTATGCAGTGTTCCGCTGCGTACGTACCTGTTTGTGCACACATCGATCCGTCTCTGCAAACTTGTAGGTAATTCTCATAGCCTGTGTTCAAGTGGTGGAATATGAGAAACTTCGCTTCGGCAAATGGAATGCTGTGTTTTACCGGAAATTCTAGGCCACTGATGCTGCACATGGTGTTCACAAATTACTATGGCGCATGCAGACGACTCTGTTTTGGCCATTTCAAATCGAAATGGTGGAAGGTGCTCAGCGCCACATGGAAATGGTAGCCCGTTCTCGTTCCTGGTCGCCGGAGAAGCACCGCGCTTTTTTCAAAACGTGCACCGGCCATGCGACGAAGTGCGTTGACTCTTGTTACTTACGCCGCCGCTATACCTTCAACCATGCGCTGCCACAGTAGCTTGCTATTGATGGTGACACGCAGGAATCGAACACTATTTGCCCGGCGAAATAAATGGCCTCCAATATTCAGCGTCAGTTTCGTTGACTTCCAGTTCACTCTCAGGAAAATAATGAAGGCGGAACTCCGCTGATAAAGAGAGGTAAAGCCGAGCACAGATGAGTGACGTTCGGTGATGGAAATTGGCGCCCTGAGCTGTTCGGGCCAAACACTTTTGTTGGTATACTGAAATCCAAATACAGGTGTCATCTGCTTAGATGGACATTTTAACAGCCTTCCAACAACCCATTTTCAGTGCACCAGGAAGGCTGGCCATGGCGACGTTACATAGCAGAGGGAATAGAACGCGCCCTTTTTGGAAACCGAAAGAAATGCGTTGCTCATCGCTCGTGATATTGACCCGCTTAATCCGAACAGATAGATCTATAAGAAATTTGTGTGCGAATCGCCGACGATTTCCCGAGAAACCTGTGGCTTTGAGTCTGTTAATAATGGGCGACTCGGAAAACCACACATTCATACAGCTGTACAGCGTCCATAAAGACAACGAGTGTGAAAGTGTAACGAATATACGTAGATACCTTAGTGTAGATAAATACGCGTTAGGCGCCCCTTCGTCTTCTAGTCACGGAGCACGCAGTCTGAATGCCTGCGTTTGCAAGTTCTTCGCGGACGACTGCCTGTATGAGAGAAATCGTCGGCTGAGTATCCTCCGAAGGGCGCACGAAAGAAGACGGTGATGCAGCCTCGATTTCACGCCGCACAATGCGCAGTACGCTATCTGAGGTGGTCGGCTGAAGGGTGGAATAAGCGTCTTCGCACGACGACGTAGCAGCAGTGTTGGGAAGCCGCATGATCTGCTTTGTGATGCGACGGCTCTTCGCGCCCTCGAAACGTCTGCACTCGCTGATAATTTCGTCGACGGTAGAGCAGTCTTTAACCACCAGCAAGTTAAATGCATCGTCGGCGATGCCTTTCAGAATGTGGCCCACTTTGTCAGCTTCGGACATGCTGGAATCGACGCGGCGGCACAGAGCTAGAACGTCAAGGATGTACGCGACGTAAGACTCTGTAGCCGTCTGTGCCCGACAAGATAAATCTTTTGTAGCAGCACACTTGCCGCCAGCGAGTGGGCCGAATAAATCGCGCAACTTCTGCTTGCACAAATCCCAGCTCGTCAGTTCTTCCTCGTTGGTGTCATACCAGAGGCGTGCCGGGCCCTTGAGGTAGAAGACAAGATTGGCTAGCATAAGTGTCGGGTCCCACCGGTTGTGTGCTGCGACGCGTTCGTAGAGGACTAACCATTCTTCGACGTTCTCGGTATCCTTACCAGAGAAAGTGCCTGGGTCGCGCGGGTGGGTCAGGACGACTGGCGGTGGCGGCGTTGCAGGTCCTTGCGTTGCCTGGGTTGACGGCGCGGGTGCGGACGCCGTGGCTGACCCGTCGGCCTGGTCGCCTGTCGGCATGGTAGGACGGCCGAGGACAAGACCGCTGCGGAGTTCCGTCTTCTCCGGTACCCAGCACCTCCACCACGATGGAACGAGTAGAGATAGTAGGCTAAATGGGAAGGCCGTTTTAATAGCGGAAACGATATCGCCGGCCCAGCCCTGATCACAGACCGAGAGAGAGACTGCCCCACTACGTCGTCTCCTTCGTCTTCCTAGCAATCGTCGTCTTCCTGTCGTAGCACCGTGACATTATTGTAATACTCCCGCTGCCGACAAGTTTATGAGGTGCCTCTTGCTTCCAGGCAGTAAACTTTCTGGACGGGACGTTCGATCAACGAACCGGACGCCCGCCTCAGGCAACACGCTATAAAGGTGCCGTCGCGTTTGGGTAGCAGTCCCGTTACGCGAGCCAGTTTCAACAGGACTGGAAGCAAGCCATCGCCGTGTACAGGCACTACAATGCCAACTTGAAGTCGTGGCGATGCCTTGGATCTAGGTTCGTGGGCAGAGGGCAGAAGCAGCAGGTATTGCTGGCGCCAGCGTTTCCACAGGTGCTCTCTCAGAGCTTGTCGATGAAGTAGGAACCATAGCGCCGAAACTGAGGAAACATAGCGCCGAAACTTTTAGGTAAGCACGTTACACCTTAGCCAAGCAGAAAGTGCGAAGACGTGGGTGGACCTGGATCTTCCGAATTGGCTGATAAGTATGACAACGGGAGACTGTTAATATTTGCCTTCGCCTCTCACAGAATCGTAGTGATGTCTTGGAAGGATAGGCGACTGCGGCCCAAGAGCGTGCTTCAACCTGCGTTTGGCCATACGAATGATTTTTCGCCCACATCCGCACCACCAAGGGTTTCGCTAGACATTGAACGTCGATTCGATCCAATGCTCAGTGCAGTAATCCGCGAGACTGCGCGGGCCGCAGTCATGCAGGCGACACAGGCTTCAGCGGTGCGATTCGCCCCCTTGCTCATCAGAAGATATGTACTGCGTTCGTGCGAATTTATGGGTTCATTGCACACATATATAGCCGCGCCACATGCTCTCAGACTGGCATTCGCGAAGACATGTAGCTCCGTCTCCCTGATCGGATTTTCTTGCGGTCTGTTAACCTGCCTTGGCAGGCGAACCTTGCTCGGCATCGGAAGCTCTGAATGCCACGAATTCCACGCGGTGAGCTGCTCTTGCGGTACCGGCAGTCCCACGGATGCTTCCGTTTCCGCAGATCTCGAAAACTCAGTTTGGCTCAAACAGTGAACGGCGCGAGGAAGCCGGGAGGATCGTAAAGTTAGGGAATGCTTGAAGCGTTGTTCATTTTGTAGTGGGCATAATGAAAATGAGCTTGATAACGGGGTCGATGCTCCCGATGATGGAATCCTCATTTCACTCCCAGGAAAGCCCTAAGACTTTCATTTCGTGGGCAGGGCTACCTTCGTCTTCTAACGACAAGTGGTCCGTTCGGAATAACTATCGTAGCGAAGAGCTGTTTGATGCCCATTTGAGACGCTCCATGCTGGCGTCTGCAAGAATGGTGCTTGCTCCCATATAAATTTACTCAGCCCTGTGCACGTTGTCCGCACCGATCACAAGATCGTTGACGGTTAACAGCACTGCCTGAGGCATTCCACACTTTCGGATAATTGTTTCTCCGAAACGCGAAGATGGTGACGCAACGTTGCCGCGAGCAGAAAAGGACTGGATATAGCGCCCAAAGGCACGTGGGTCATTCGCCACTGAACGATTGGTGGCGATGGTTCCTGTTCTGATGGAGGACGAGCGACCCAGAGGAAGCGCAGCTCATCTCTTTCTTCCGGACGAATGACTCTTTGAATAGAAGCCTTCTTTATATCATCCATCGTGATGGCTGGGTGCATTCTGAAGCTGAGAAATCGCAATAAGTCGGCATCTATTTTTAGTCCCTTGAGTAGCACACTCTTCGGGGATGGTTGACCGGGAGCATGAGTTGACGCGTCGAAGACGATCCGAAGCTTGGTGGTGACGGCATCGCGATGAATTGCTCCATGAGGCTAGATAGAGTACGTGTTGGCCCTGGGTAACGAGTAGGGTTTGGGAACTCGTTCAGCGTGGGATTCATTGAAATATGCTTTGATGGCGTCGTCATAATGAGCAAGAAGTTCTGGTCATTCTCAGAAGCATCGCAGCTGCATGAGAAGCTCTTGTTTGACAAGACGGATCTGGCTGTCGTCCAGATCGGGCTCCCGAATAAGCAGGGGAACCTGATAACGTTGTCCCTTCGAAAAGCGTTGTTCGAGCAGTTCATAGCCGAAGATGCCATCATGGCCGCCTTCAGGACTCTCCTGTAGCCCAAGAGCATCGATGCGCGACAAGTTGGAGATTCCCATGCCTAAGTAAGCGTCGTTTGAGTCGCCTCTTCCACAGCGATGAACAGTAATGTGGTTCGTGTGTCGTAACCTTGTGATAGAAGGTGGAGAGTTCCCTGAATTGTCCAACCAAATAGGGTTTCCGTGGCAGTGTTTCGAAGGGATACTCGCGTTATCTGTCCGTTTGGCAACGTCGCTGTAAATGTTGGAGCCTAAGAGCACGCTAATTTCGCCTAAGATTCGCTGCGCCCGGCAATGCGTCAGCTTGAAGGATACCACGACGCCCCATGATGTCGATGATGCACCGTCCGCAGATGTATTTGTCACAGCGCTGATCTCTGGAACTGCTGCTGCCTATATTGTAGTCTGGTTGTTGTTGTGCTGGCTACGGAGCGTGGATCGCAATGCGCTCACACGTCATAGTTGCGGGAAGGTGCGTTTTTCCAAAAGAAGTTAAGGTGTTCAGCGCCTCGACGCCGAGGAAGCCGCCCGTATCCAAGGGCTCGAGGCCGTCACCTAGGCTGGGGTGCTTGTGGCCCTAACTCGACCAAATCGCCGGACCGACTTGGTAAATGAAGTTTTCTCTCTCTTCAGTACCTCGAAGAGGACAATTCAGGGCTCTAGCAATGTCCTGCAGAGCGAAACAGCGTTGACTTTGGGTGTCCGGAACAAACCTGTCCAGGACAGTTTTTGGCGGGCGCGGCAAACCATGCTCTGCCAGTCTGCAGAAGTACGGGCGTGGGAGCAGCACTCCTTGCAGACAAGGAAGTTGCTCTACATGGGGTGATGACAGATTCTGGCGCTTGCTCTTGAGGTGCTGACGCGTTGCTCGCTCGCAGTGTGGTTCGCGATGACCCATTGGCGATGGGGTTGATGTCGCGTAGCGAGGTCAAGAGCAGCCCACCACAACGGGGGCATCTCAGTGATCTCGCCGTTCGGCACTCACTGGCGAAATGGTTGCCCTTGGCATAGCGGAAGCACAAGTTGCGAGCCTCTATTTAACCGCGCGAGCCTGAATTCCGCTGCGTTTTCCATCCGGAGTGAAGAGTTCGGAAAATTCTTGAATATTGTGTGCGGGGGAGTTGAACAGGAGATGGTGAAGTGAATACGACGACCAGTCGCCGACGTGGGTAGCTGCAAATATTGAACCCTAAACTCTCGTGGGGCATGTCGCTTGCTCGTAAACTGTCCTTTATTTGACCTGCATAATCCGCTGTAGACGCTGCAGCTTTGTCGGGTGGGGAAGTCTCATTTTGCCTTTTACGGTAGAGGATGCCAAGGTCTGAGGATAATGCCCTTAGAAGGACGCGTCGAGGAATTGGGCCGTATTCGCCTGGAGACACTCCGAGACCTTATAACGTATTCATATGGAAAGCTACCTCATCATGGAGAATCGTTAGTTTGCTTACGTTGGATCAAATGCGAACTGGTGCCACCGACAGTAAATGCTCAAGATGTTCATTGACCAGCATGTCAGGACGTCCGAAACGGTCGAGAGCACCTTTACGGCAATGTTGTAGTTCGCCTCGGCAAGGCGAATACCTTGGATCGCTGCTTTAGATGCCCAACTCAGGTATGTGAGGGGATACTTAAAGCAGTCGATTTCGGAAGGTAATCATTACGACGAATGCTCGTCTTGAATTAATCTCAAAGCCCTTGGAATCAATTCTACCACTGCGCTAACACCGCACATGCTCGATGCTGTGCGAACGCGCCTTATATTCCTTCTTCTCTCGTCCGGCTCGGCGCACGCGCATCGAGGAGCACGTTGCCTGGAACGGTGCCGCCATCCAGGAGAGGCGAAGTGAATCGCTGCAGCTTTACTCCGTCTCCCTTGGATGGCGGCACCATTCCAGGCGCATTCCAATGTCCGCCTTGATGCACGCATGCAGAACCGCGCGCATGACGATGATGATTGTGGTTCGGTTAAAGAAAAGACGCTAATTTCTGAAGCCCATGTAGAGATACCGCTAAGCGTCCGTGTGGGTAGGGGAAGGGAGGGAAAAAGATAGAAAGGAGAGAAAAACCGTAGTGGGGGGGGGGCTCCGGGAATTTCAACTAACTGGGGTTCTTTAACGCGCACTGAAAACGCACAGCACTCGGGCCTCTGGCATTTTCGCCTCCATCGAAAATGCGACCGCCGCGGCCGCGATCGAACCCGCGTTTTTTGCGTGGCAGTTGAGTGCTGTAACCACTGCACCACAGCTGCGCGCATAGCGGCGTTCGTACAGCGTCGAGCGTGTGTGCGCCAATAAGGCACTGGCAGGGCACCGTTCACCTTTCTTCGTGGGTGGCGTTTCCTCGCTGACCACATTTCGAGCATGATGGGAACGAGAAAACTGCTGCGTTGGGCGCCAGAGAACGGCAACGACTTTGACGAGTCAATGTGGCGCAAGTAAATATGATTGATACCTTTGTCGCGCGGCATTCACTACATATTGTGCGCAGTTATAAGGTAAACTACTTCAGCTACCACCAAGGGTTGGCCCTTGACGTCACGGAGGCGATTTGTGAACGTGGGTTCTTCCACGTCAAACTTTGCCGTATTAGTGAGACACCAATAGCAATATGGGCAAGTTCACCTCGCTTTAGCAGTAAACATTCAACCGCTTATGCGAAATTTCACTTTCGATTCCTTTGACACAGGGATCAGCCACATTTTTTTCATGTGTGTGTGTGTGTGTGTGTGTGTGTGTGTGTGTGTGTGTGTGTGTGTGTGTGTGTGTGTGTGTGTGTGTCCGCGCGCATGCATTTTTGCTTTGACAGTTCGTGCTTCATTCGACGTGGCGAACTGAACGATATATTTATGCCATGTCACTTTGGAGCTCGACGCACCTTCACCGCCACTCGTGTGTGCCCTAATGCCACAGCGCTGCAGATACTAACAGGTGTGTAGTTTCTTGCTCGGTCGACTGGGGAGCTGCAGTAGTGGCGGCATCGTGTGCTTACTTTTTTGTTTCGCGGTTTTTTTTTCTTTGACGTCACATGTGAGATCTATGAGTGGTGCTTACATGCAAGGACTTCAGTACATCATTAAATTTGATGTACAGCTTTCGTATTTGTAATACCTTGCGGTAGTAGATAATTACACAGTTAGTTTATGAAACTTCATTGAATTTGCAAGACGAACAACATGCGTCACACTAAGAAACTTGATCCTCAAAACGGCTTAGATTTCGGCAACTTGCTAGCATGCCCCGTCATTTTTAAAAACTTGGTTACGTTCTAGTGGGATATATTGAAGTTGGCTAGATACCATCAAACTGGATTACGTCAAGTAAAAAACGTTTGGCATTTCATACTAGCAGGAGGCGGAATAGTCAATGCATTGGTAACAATAAAAACTTGTTAGCACATACTGGACTTAAAATATGTCATTTACTTTTACGCGATAACTAATGCATGAATAGTTATTGTCCTAGAATTCGTGGCATCTACTCGGAATATTTTTATTTCTGGCGACGAATGCTTTCACTGATTGTTTGCATTTGGTTGAGTAGCTGCGCTAGTTAACTGTAAAAAAATCTGTTGCGTAGTTTGCGAGGGAAATGAGTGCTGTGCTCTGCGTGATCACTTAAATATTTCAGCGCTAGTTAAATATTCTTAGAACCAACTTAGCCTTCCTAATTATACTTAAATGCCGCGCGCCCGCCAAACAAATTATTGTCGCTTATAGAGCTGATGATATGTCTCTTAAATACAATTGCCAAATATATTGTTCTGATATTTAACCACCTCCTGCATCTGGCTTCATAGGCTGTCCAGTAAACCTATATATACTTAAATATAGGAAGACCGGTGCACGAATTTGGGAATAGTAACCGCAAGAATACGCCATACCCGTCTTCACTAAATTCCAGAACTAGGCCATCGTTTATAGGTATGCATTATATCTATTTGGAAGTAAATGTTCTAAAACGGTGTTTACAGCAAGTGGCCCACAAACGCAACACTTTTAACTGGACACCTGCTTGTATCGCAGAAGCGACTTTACTGCTACTCTGATCATGTTCATGTCGCATATGTGTGACACCTCATTTCCGTGATGCAGAAAGATGCACAAACCGAATTCGCAGAAATGTTTTCATTTTTGTGTATTGCCTTGTCCATTTTCCTGAAAGTTTTTATGGCGGTACCACATAGTGGCATCATTTCTCGAGCAGCACAGAAGCAGTCATCTAAATAGTGAGATCTGGGTGTGTTATCAAATCGCGAAAACCCCTATACAGAAGTAAAAAGCTCATAAAAATTGTGGTAATGGTTCAAGTTCATTGCTCGACAGGACATATATAAGAGCATAAGTTCATTAATAAAGAATTCGAGAGGACTACTAGGATAATCAATGATTATTAATTGACCGCTATAAGTAGGCTGTCGAACAAGAGAAATACCGAGGAAGGTTTTACCTAACTGAATATAGAATAGGGAAGCTCGGTGCATATATAGTACCAAAGTGGAAGGCTACGAAGCATAGGTATAATGCTTATTTTTATTTAAGGGCCTGCTCAAAATGGCCCGGTTGCATTCTATGACCCCCAGAGTATTTAAAAGGATCATGTTTCGGGTGTCGGCGTATGACCAAGAGGTGATTACAGCAGGGTGTCCCGCAGTTTACCTCTGTTCAAAGTGAGGTAAAGATTGATGTCATTCGGTGTGCCGTACCTTATAATTAGTGCAATAGGTACCGGGGAAGATTTCTTTTTCTCGCAAGCGTATTCGCTACCTAGCCATGCACAGCCACAAGGTAGTTTGCTAGCTTTTGACCTCATCAGGGTTCCATTGCAGGGTTTTCTGCTCAAAAGTGACATATGAGACATATGAGCATATAATGTTTTCTCGCAGGTATGAGTCCGTCTTGTCAGGGGCACTTCCTGACAACAGGCGGCTAGCCAAACTTTCCTGGACTTCTTAAAGAATTATAAACTTAAGTGCACAAAGCGTTAATGAGCACATGCACCCATGCTTTTCGCACGCTTACCTGGGTCAACTTAACGTACCACTGGATCGAAACTCGCTAAATTCCCTTAAGTCCAATCGAGTTTTCTGTGCACCATTCACCTATATATCTTTGTAGGTCGTATAATTTATATCAGTATTGTTATGAAGAAATACATTTGACCATTATGCATACGGTATGACACAAGTGGTGATTTCCTTGCGCAATTTTGGCTCCTTAATCTTCAGGGCTTTTGTGAAAGTGCCTCAATCAGAGCGTAAGCAGCGTTCTGTGTTCAATAGCCTAGCGGCAATGACCTTAGCGGGACAGCATTCCATCACCCATCTCCACATTATTAACACTACCACTTACTTGAACCATACTACTTTGCATTCGCGAGCTTTCATTTTAATGCATATACACGAGGTCATCGTACAAATGCATTAATAGTATGCCTTGGATAGTGACCACTGTGGGACTGGTTGTTAACGTACTAAGGCGAAATATCGGAGTGTCAATTGTGTATTTGTTCCTTAATTTATTTGAAGGATTAATATACTACCTATGCCGCTGTATTTCCAGAAAAACATTTCCCGCTGTCGGAACACAGGAGCATGGGAGACAAGCCTTTGACAAAACAGCTCTTTTACGTCTGGATAGCTTTGTTTTTAATTATTGGTAAATACACTTCTCATTTGTTAAAACGATCAGCAGGAGAATATATGCGCAATGCGTGCTAGTATACGGTGCAAAGAGAGCAAGTATATTAAGCGAGAAGTTTACTTGAACAGTCACTTGCGCGACAAGTGTAGCTCGGAATACTTGGTGGTGTTTGACAAATTTCACTAGAGGCCCATTACAGCCGTCATCAATTCAAAGAAATAAACAAGGCGGATAATGAGTGATCAAAGAAGAAATCGACCAACATGTTCCCCAAATCACATGCACAAATGAACTGGTATTATGCACTTCGTACTAATAGGGCCTTAAAAGGAAAATAATTTAACTATGTTCGGGAATGTCAACCGGATACCGACAGTAGTTTCCAACAATCCTTTCCAACTGCCTAAACCTCACAGCAGCTCACAGCACTGGTCGTCATCAAAACTGCACAAACTGCCTCATATTGCTTCGCCGATACGTCATGTGGGCATAGCGCAGTCTACGGTCCTTCTCATTATGCTATCCATCGTGGCATGTGGCCCTTTAAGCATCCTTCTACTCGTCTCCGTAGCCTATGACCCGGCCGTCGCTTTGGCATGCCTTGTCGCACTGCTGGTGTGCCGTTAGGCCTTGTCAGCTGTTCGGACACTTGTACCTGCTGTCGAGCTGTTGTGCTGACGTGCTCGTGCAGGGGCACATGTCTTACTGACGACTTGTTTCAAAACGTAGATTACTGGTGATGCGACCGCGCTAATTGGGCGTGCCTTGAGCACCAACAAGAGGTCATGCACGACCAAGATCGACGGCTACACCTCGCACCACCAGCCTGATAGCCTCCTTACGAACGTCGGTCTCGGTATTTCCAGTTGCCGGCCCGGTGCTACTAAAACCTTTGTGGAGTAATGAAGATAATGTAACCTGACTGGTTTTTGATGCTCCTTCATGGCATCCGTCATGCGTCTTGAGCAATTAGATATCACGTGCGCTTATCCCACTCCAAACGCGCAAGACCATAAGTTATCATTGGTCATTTCTCCGGCCCCATGCCGGCTACTACTGATAGCGGGCCCACTTTTAAGAATGTTTTCCCTGAAAACTGCTACTTCACCTCGTCTGGCCGCTGTGAACGTAATAACTTGCAGTTAGCACAGCGACTTGTTTGCGTGTGTTGTGTGAACTTATGCGTTCTCATGTCACTCATAGTTGCCAGGTACAACACTTATAAGACTTCATTAGATTACACATCAAAAGAACATACTTTCCTGAGAGCTACGCACTTTCTTCACGTGGCCTCTCATCATCTCATCAGCAATACATTTCTTTCAAGCACATATATCTCCGAGCGCGCAACCCCTTGCACAAAACGACGTCTACCTACCACCCTGTAATGAACGACCTAAAGAAGGGATTTCAGCATGCTCTGCACGGCATGATATCCATGTATATGAAAGCTGATCTTCGTAACTATCGTGCAATTCTGCCGTTTGCACCGTTTGCTTGTAATACGTCTGCTCTATGGCCCACGCGATATCCGCGACACAGCCGTCACGCTATCTCATCACTCGTCGTTTCTTTCTTCCTGGGCCTCGACAACCATTCACCTTTCCGTTGCGGCCTGTTTTTATCCGCAGTGCCGCGTTCGCGCCCAATACAATGGGGTCCAATGCCGTAGTAGAATTAATGCCGGGGTCACGCTCGCATGAACACCGAGGCTAACCAATCAAATCACAAGCAACTTTACGGCATCACCCACCGCGGCGATCTCTACAGCCGTGGCGCCTGTGTGTTCGTGACCTGCTTTATGTTAATAGCCTAAGTCTTGGCATATTGGCTCCTGCATTTGCACAAAGTTCATCGTCAGTGATCCGCCTTGTTTCACCGATTCGTGCCCCGACCGACCGGCCGACGCCGCCGCGCTACAGAGGTCTTAGATGTTTTTCTCGTCAGATCCTTTCACCAGGATATACCAGGAAAAGGACAAAAAACCATGTGCGGCTTGAACCCGCATTTGCAAGTGAGCTTCACAAGGTTTTCTATCTTTCTGTGGAGAAATGTGAAGCTTATTGAACCTTAAACAACGCGCAGGCACCGCACAAGAGGAGAAAAATCTCAACGTCGCTTTGAACCAAGCGGCAAGGTTTGTTTTAAATAATTATAGCCCCTACGCCAGCGTTTCACAAATGAAGGCCACTTTGGGATGGGATCTGCTACGTGTACGTAGACAGAAACTACGGCTTAAACTGCTGCACCAGATATATCACTCTAACACAGGAATCAATCATCATAGCTACCTTGTTCAACCACCCTACACATCCACTCGCTGTGATAATAGCAAAAAAGATATCTACCTTCAAATGCAGATCTAACACTTTTTTCTACTCATTCTTTCCAAAAACAATAAGAGAGTGGAACAGCTTAACTGACGACTTAGTAAATATAACAAATAATGATTTATTTTTTTTCTATGCTGTGAAATTGTTCTTGCATTATGTATGTACTACGTGTATTGAAAATGTATTTCGTGATCCATACTTATGTTCTGATAAATGTGACGGTGATTTTTGTAGGTGTGTTTATATGTTTTGCTGCGCATTCCTTTGTACTGATTGTTTTTGTTCCCCCCCCCCCCCTACGTAATTCCTATATGGCGATGTAGGTAATTTGTAAAGAAAATAAAAAAATAAATAATCACCCTGAGAAAAGACTCTGCTGCCCTGCCGTCAAAAATCACCATACGGTTGACTGGCAGTAAATCACAGTTTACAACGTTGTGTATAGTAGTAACGCAGCGAGAGTATTTGGGCCTTGAGGCCGCGCGTCCACGAAAACTCATATAAGAGCTCATATGACGTGCATAAGTCCATGTGAGGTGCTTTGGAGTCTTCGAGCGTCGGACAACGTGCATCTTGCCGACACTATAATACCCACACAGCCGGTGCGCATATTGTGAGGTGCTTTATGTAGCATTCCATGTACATGGACAGCGAGGCTAATGAAATGCGGGACGTTATTGCGTTTCTTTTTCACACGAAAGTGTTTTATGCCGGGGTCTACCACGACTTCACTGCGCCATTATACGTCACTACTGCAACGGATATGATGCAGTAAAATTTACATAAACAATGCCAAAGAAAAACAAAGCAGAAGAATTTTCGCTAACGCAGCCGGGATAGAACCCACGATCGCTCCAACCGCGACGAAAGGTGCGTAGCACGCTTCATCAAAACCTTTTGTTGGGCGAGTTGGTACATTCTTGAAACCTAAAGGCACCGGCGCAACCAGACGACACAGAAGGAGAGACAAGGACACACGAGCGCGGACACCCGCGCTCGTGTGTCCTTGTCTCTCCTTCTGTGTCGTCTGGTTGCGCCGGTGCCTTTAGGTTTCAAGAACGTAGCACGCTACCGACTGAACTATCCTTGGCCTTGTTAGAAGAGCACGAACGCGCCTTCTAACCCTTCAATTAAACTTTCTCCATCTCTACTTCTCGTTGTGTTCTCCGTTGGCTGCGGGAGTGCCGCCACATAGAATCGGTACAGCGAAATATCGTCATAGCACCAAAGAACACCTTTAGTTCGGCCTCTGTCAGCGCTCTCGCTGAGGCTACACTACCCCGAAAGCGCAGTTCGGTGCAGTTCTGTCATTTCGCTTTCATGTTACACCAATTCCTATAACAGGGGGATCAGCCACATTTTCTTTTTAATCATTCGAGGTTCCCCATTTTCTGATTCTCTTCGGAGCAAGAAAACCATAATTTTTTACAGAAGGCATTGTCACTTGTAGTTCGTTTTTGTGTATCATGTTTCATGAATCAATACTGTTACATTGGTCGTCTATTTGCGCGAACTAAACGTGGAAATATGACATGCAATTATCAGCTCCGCCTCTGGCTTTTCTCGTAGTGACCATACCACATTTACTAAGGGAAGTTCTACCCAGAGCTGCATGCCTTGAGTATGCGGCCTTCTCTTGCTCATATTAACGCCTTCGACTTGAGTTCTTTCCACAAAATACAGTTACATGAATATCCCCGGCCGGTGAAGTGTTTTCGCTAGCATTAATAGATGGTTTATTTACCCTGAGAGTATTGTCACAGTGTAGGGCATTTTGTCTTCTCTCGTCTTTTTATGTGTGTGCGCTTTTCTTTCTTTCGCGTCGTTACTCATGTCGTTTAGTTGCATTTTGTTGTAGTTCTTATTTACTGCATCTAAGTATTGTACAACCCTCCCACTCCTTCTGTTTCCTAACTTTAAGGCTGTGGTATACGTAAATAAAAAAGAACACACGCGTAAATAAATAAATAAATAAATAAATAAATAAATAAATAAATAAATAAATAAATAAATAAATAAACTGATACCACATATTGTGCGAATCCATTTCACGCGGAGCAACGAGCGAGGAATTTATCCTTGCCGAACTGCTTGCCATTCAGCTCATTGTTACGAGTACGCTCAACGATCGTGTGAAAAACTCAGCACAGGAAATATCACCACGATTGCTCATGAGATAGTTTTATTGCGATATATAAAACCGGAAGAGAGCCAGTGTGGACGATCGGCTGGTTGCTTGCCTGGCTACTCATAAATAAACAGGCATGCGCGATTTTACCGAATATCACGGAATGTTTTACTGCTATCTTATACTGGAATTGTGTAATTGCGTGCATTCTGCTGCTTATAAGAGCGGCAGCGATAACGCTGGCCTGCAGATGACTCGGTCTAAGCAACACCACATTCCTGACGGTTCTCAGTCGTATCGTGGCTTAGGTGCTGCATTTCTTTGTACACGTTCACCGCTTATTAAAACAATCTCAACCTGTTTGACTGGTTCGTCTTTTAGAGCCAGGACAATGTAAAAATATTATTAAGTTCTTTGTGTCAGTGGCTGCCGAGTAGAATAAGTTCCGTCATATGACTACCAAATATGTAAACTGAGATCTTTTAATGCTCTTCTTTTACACTGTTACCCTGCAACATAAATAAAGCATTATTTTTCCTTACTCAGCTTTCTAGCAGCACACCATCAGTCTTGAGGATGATCGAAAATGTGCACACTTACTATGTGTCTCTAGCAAACAATATGAAAGACCTAAACTGCATAACGAAGCTTTTAGCGTATAGGTGAAAATTAAATTTCTCCATTGCTCTCACAAGACTGAAAATGCAAATGTGGTCGCGTCAGTAAAATTAAAACCCCGAGAAATTTAGCATGTCCTCTTGCAACAATGTGCGCAAGAATGTGCAACAATGTACATACAATGTGCACGCTTCAGAAATGCACTTTTGTGCGCGTATACACTTAATTCGACGTTGGTCATGGCTACATCCAGGAGAGCCTCAATAATAATGCTCTTTACGGCGAAGATATCGCACTCGACATTTCACGTAACACAATTCACAGGGTGCCCCTGCTGTTCCGTCATCATGATACGTCGAAACTAACACAAGAGATTTGTTCCAGGGATTTTTCTTCGAAGTACAAATGTAGGATTTTGCAAGAGTAACGTTGGCCGTAATTGTTGATGTGCATGTGAGATGCTACAAATTACAGCGCTTATGTTTTTGCAGTTGCACAAAGAGCTGCTGTGGCAGCGAGCACGTTTTCTGACGCTTTAGAGGTACGTACCATAAATATCATATCATGTCTTTTTCTTCTCTCTCTAAAGGCCGACAAGGATGTTAAAGTACAGCCCTTCATTCAAGTAACGTAGCATACCTCTCAAATAAATTTCCCAAACGCAACAGATCACATTGCTGTAATCAGAATAAATAGCGGCAAGTTGACTTGAGTTGGCAATGTAGAACCACTACGTGATTAAAATTCCGCAGGCCCCGCTCAGATTGTCTCAGCGGCTAGAGCACTTGGCCGTTGACCCGAAGGTCGCAGGGTGGAATCACAGCGGCTGTATTTCGATGCAGGCGAAAGGCTGAGGCCCGTGCACTGTGCGATGTCTCTCCACGTTAAAAAAAAAAAAAAGTCCCACCTGATGGGTACTTTCCGAGCCCTCTATAACGCGCCTCTTATGATGATATCGTGAATTTGGGACGCAAAACCCGCGAAATTCTTATAGTAAGATCAGGCAGACCTGTGCAACCTGTGTCATGCGAGGCACTCCGAGATAAAATTACCAAGAAACGTTGGCATTCCGCCAAGTGTCAGGTCCAAATTGACTGGTTGTGTGGGTAACGTGGGCATTTGCAGGAACACCGATGGCATTGTGGCGCAGTGTGGTTTCAGTGTACGCGAGTGCATCGACGTCTGCTTTGTTGAAATGAAGCACACGCTACAGTGCACCGATCTCCTTGCAATCAGCGTAGTTCGTTGTATTATTACTAGTAGGTGGAGCAAAGCTGTACGAATGCACGGTGGGTGGAATTAGCATACATCTATTTCTCATTACACTGCTACAACCTGCGGTTAACAGATACCACCACAGAAAGTCATGTAATACAAGCTCAGCCATCGAAAACGCTGATGGAATAGTTTATTTGCCAACGCCACTTTTTCAAAATGTGATTGGTCAAATGAAAGCTACACTGGAATTCAAAACGGTTACATTTGTTTTGTTTTGTTCAAGACCCATGACCCAGATGTACTTGAAAAGCTCCGATTCACTTAACACACACAGCCCGGCACCTCGGTAATCCGTATCAGAACCGGGCACTGGAACCCCGATGCCTCGCAACATACACCCCAAACATCACACGGCGAGACATAAATCCAGGGCGCAACACATGAAGCAAAGTTACTCGAACAAGAAAGCGGCCTTTGTCGAAGCTGCCTCTTATCGAAACAGGAAGAGTTTTGTGATGGAAGCTGACAGTCATCGAAGCGAGCAGATCTAGAGTGCCAATGTGAGCATCGCACATGCTGAAGAGGCAGTAGAGTAGGCCAAAGCTCTGGCACTCAAACATACCAAGGTGACGTACGTGATCAAATTTCGTAGGCGGCCACTCGCAATTTCTCAAACGGCCGCATCTGCCATGAGACGTACCTCATATTTCAGCGACGTCCCGTAGCTTAAAATACAGGGTACACACCGGTTGAACACCTACATTGAAGTGTTCCACCGTGTCGCTCGATGCTTCTCTTACCGAGCATCATCGGAAGAACAACAACTTCTGAGATGTACCGAAAACGCCTGGTCATGGGAAGATCCTGGAAAACCTTATGCATGGAGCTGCGCTACCTGGTCTCCTTCGCTAATCCTCACCCCGTACGCCGGCTTTCAAGGTTTCGCCGCTGCCAGAGATGCCCGCCATCCCACAGTCCATTTGTCGCAGATCACCGCGAGCTTATGCCACCACCTCCGCAGAAGGAGGAGCAGTGTGGGGATCGCCACCAGATGGACGCCGATGGTTGCTGACGATGAAGTTTGTACTTGCGGTTGTGGCGCGAACTGGTTCCAGCGCCGGCCGAGACTTCGGTAGACGCGCAGCTAGGTTTGCTGGCTCTAACTGGCCGGTTGGACGAGAGTGACTGCGGCGGGCCGAGACGTGTCGGTCTCCGACAACTCTACACGCCATAAACCGAGACTGTTACACTCTTAGCTGAAGGGGGAGGAATGCGGGGGTAGGACAACTTGATTACTCTACCCAGAGTTTTTCAATTCTAGGTGGGAGGAATGCGGAGTCAGCCGCGGGGCTTACTCTTCCGTTCAAGGAAGAGTAACATGGTCTGCGAGCTCCCATGCTGCTTATGTAGAGTTGGAAACTCGCGGAACTCCAGCATCCGTAGCGTGAACAGCGCCCAGTACTCCATCGTTCGCAAATATCGCCGCACAACGATATGCGATTGCAGCGTTGCCGGCAGCGACTACCTGGACGCGGCACGCCTCAGCGTACCTTGATATCCTGAATATACAGTCCATCAAGAAAAAGTACACGCGACTCTCTGCGAGCGCGCCGCTTAAAGATTGTGCGTGGGCGCATGCAGTCGGATCGCGTCTCCGGACGGCCTGCCTGACGCGCACCGATCGGCACCGACTACAAGAGAAAGCAAGCCAAGAATTCCACCACCGCACTTCTAGAACGCTGTTAAAGACGAGTGCGCCCGCGAGGAGACAAAAAGCAAAAGCGAAAGCAGGCGGGTGGAGAGATATCAACGGAACAGGGAACAGCGCAGGTGCGAGGGTTCCGTCGGGCGCCAGCCGCCCCAGCCGCGCCTGTGCCTGCGCCGCTGTGGGTACCCGAAGCAAGCTCAGCCGTATCGCCGATATCGAAATTATGGCCAGTTGGCTCTGTAAACGCTGCATGAGAATGGTGCCGTTGAGCTGACACAGTGTCACGAGTTTGTGTGGGAGGATCTCGGGAGCGCTTGCTCCGATGGATTGAGAGAGAGTGACGGGACGAGAGGCGTGAAGCGTTAACAAAAAACAAAAGACGTTAATTTATAAACACACACCAAGACACGCAAAGTACGAACAAACATCAAACCGCACACAAAGAGAAAACGAAAACAGGTTAGCTTAACAAACTAAATAGCCAATCTACAGATCCTCCGCGTTGGGCGCAGTTCCAACGGGAGTCTGTCAACACTGGGCCTCGCGTTTACGTGCGCGGTAGCTGCTAGCCGTTCAACTGAAGTTGGACGCTCTTACGTTGGGCGTTCGACGTGGTGTGGTTCATAGTCGATGCTCTCTTGGCGAGTCGTGTCCCGTCGCTGTCGTCGACAGACGCTGCTGGTGGTGGCCGCCGCTCACGCAAGGTCCGTCGTCGTCCGCCGCCTTGCTTCGCCTGTGAAGTGGCGAGTCACCGCTTAGGCCTAGCCCAGCCTAGGCCTCCTCATATGTAGTGCTCGGTCTCCAACCAAGACCGGCCCTCTGCAGCGATTCTTCTGCCGGTCGTCCCGTTCTGCCGGCGAAGGTGGAGCGCTGCGGGTACGCCGGGAACTGCTGAAGTTCGGCCGCTGCCACTCCGAAGTCCGTGCTCGATCGTAAGCCAGATCGCCGGCACCCCGGAGCCCCACGCCCTCGTCTCCTCGTCACCAGACCGTAGCTGGCCAGACACCCTTCGTCGACCGGTGCCGCGCAGAGAATGCCAGCTCAGCCTTCTCGATCACCGATCTCTCCTCGGGTCGCGTGCCGCGAGCCCGCTGACATCCAATTACGAACACCGACGTGTCCACTGCGCGTGCTTTGCCGCGCCACTTCGCCGATCTCTCCGTTTGGCCTAGTGGCCTGTGTTTGTGGGCCCCCTTACTCATGACACACAGTGTGCGTGTTTTGTGCGGGCAGTCTCACTGTGTTCTCGTCGCTGAACGCGAAGGTTGTGATGTGACGGCAGAGGAACTTTTGTCATGCTGCGACCGTGATGGTTTCGCCATGCCGCGACGCGCAACCATGCAAGCTCGGCCCAGTCCGGCGCACCCATGGTAAGTCATGTATTTGTTTTGTTTGTTTGTTGGTCTTTAACGCCGCTGATGCATGTGTACGTGTTCTATACAGCGCACGGTCTAAGCTAATTAAAGGCAAAAAAGAGGCGTTAGGCGCATATATAAATGCGCGTTTAGGAACACCCGTGAAGGCACTACAGGCGTCGGAAGGTCCTTCGATCAGCTCGTGAAATCGCCCCTTCACTTAAAGAAAAATCTTGTGTGATATTATTTCATGCGATAAGGCTTCAACTTCATGCTTTCGGTGAATGTAAACTTACGCGAAAGACTGCGGCTATTACAAATAATAATTGCTCGTGTAGTACGTGCTGACACCACAATGTGATCATGAGGCACGCAGTAGCGGAGGGCTCCGGAAGTGTTGACCATCTGGTGTTCTTTTGATGTGCACTGATAACGCGCAGTATACGGGCCTCTCGCATTTTCGCCTCCTTCGAAAATGCGACCACCGTGGCCGCGATCTAACCCTCGTCATTCCCGTCAGCAGCCGATGTGTTTATCACGTCGTCATGTGTATTATATGTGCATGTAACCCATATTTTTACCATTCGCCCAGTTCCGATAATCAGTTCTCTTGTTTTTCCCCCTCAGCCGGGCAATATGTCCACATTTGCATATTATTAGCACCTAGTAACACTGGGGCGGTCTTTTACAAGACGCTGGAGTGCAACATGTGTAACTGCGCGATGGACTTTACTAACATTGCGGACCTTTTTAAAGTGCACATGTAACGTTGTTTCGCGTTTCTTTGCCTTTGTGCATTTGGTATAAATGTGTGTGCCGCACAGCAAGTACGAAGCTCACAACTACTTACCAGAATCTCACTGTTAAGTGTAACGTGTTTAAAAACTAGACTGCTATAAGAGAAGCGAAGTAAGCATTTTCAATGAAGATTTCATTTTTATGTGCACAAAATGTCTAATGGACCTCGTTATTTTGTATCTTTTCCAGGAAGATTTTTCCAGTGAAGCAGCGAGAGTGGCTGGCCCACCACTTTTTCCACAAGATCGATCCTGGGAAGGCTTCTCTGTGCCTCACAATGTGCTGGATGAAATTCGCATACCTTTAAGATTATGAACGAAAAATGGGACGTGTGCGGCAGGCTATGCATGCTGCTGGCAAGCATTTGCAAACACTCAGCTGCTGAAAACATTGAACTTTTTAAAGACCCCTGTGGAAACTCCTTCAATTCAGCCTTAATTAAACCCTGACTGCTTCACAGCCTACTCAGCTTTCATTTAAGCTCATGCTACTCACTAATTGGCTCCAATGTAGGCAATACTTAAATGCACGTCATTGCTTAGGTCAAAGGGACTTTGCAGCCATGGGGCTTGGTATTCATTTATTTTGAATAGGAAAATAAGGCATGTACTATGTGCTGTGGCATTAATGTTAAGCAAGAAAAAATCCTGCAGGTCCCCCACACTGTGTGAATCGGCGTCATGTGAAGCAGTCTGCAAAGAACTTGCCAATGACGAATTCTTTGTCATTCAGCGAACTGTTACGGGTAGAATCAAGCTCCTTGTGCAAAACGCATGAATACCCACTCAAGATGTATGCTTAACGTGGGCTATCCAGGAATGTTGATAGCATGGCGAATGAGTGATTGCTCATGGTACGATGTAATATTGATACTCACATTAGTCCAAAGCACAAATGTCTATATTGCCGAAGAAAATGCACTATATAGTGCGTGCGTTGATGTGGTCTCATAAGCATTGTTTGTTGATGTATTCCTAAGGTATATAGCAAAGTTGCACAACAGCATACAGACATACGTTGCTATGATAGTGCTCATTAGAAGTGCAATTCACATGACACAAGCACCGATATAACAACTGCTCGTGCAATAGGCTTATTTACTCTAACCGCGTTGGTGGAGCCGCCGTAGCGGTAACGTGCCTGCTTGGCACCTTGAGGGCCCGTGTTCAATACCCCCCTACCGCTTCGTAGGGAGCGTGTGCATGTCTCTCTCTCTGTGTGTGTGTGTGTGTGTGTGTGTGTGTGTGTGTGTGTGTGTGTGTGTGTGTGTGTGTGTGTGTGTGTGTGTGTGTTATGTCTGTATTTCAAATGCAAGCTACGAGAAATGTGTTCCTCTCTTGATTTAAGAGCGGAGCTGCTTAAGCCAGCTATTCTGTGTGAATCACGAACAGAATGTGTGCCGATCCTGGAAGCAATGCGCCGTGTGAGGTGCAGAAAACTTCATGCAGCGCTCAGTGTTGTGGGTTCGGTCCCTGCAACCACGGTGTTTCATTTTAGTTGGTCCTTGATTTACATAGGCCTTATCAAATCCAAACACCTGTGGCGCATACTCGCATACTGTGATCCGAGAACTACGGTTGTGAGCTATGCATGGTTGTAGTATTGTTGATCATGACATATATGATGAGTATATCAGGTTATCAATATAAAATATTGGTCATTCTTGTTAGTCACACATTTATACCTTACCTCCAAAATATTGGGGTCTACCAGGCAAATGAGATAGATAGATAGATAGATAGATAGATAGATAGATAGATAGATAGATAGATAGATAGATAGATAGATAGATAGATAGATAGATAGATAGATAGATAGATAGATAGATAGATAGTAACTATGTTCACCAATAAATGCTTCACATTTAATAATTCATCTGGTCACAACTCATGGCCCCAGCTAGCACGTAAACAGTTGAGTGCACTGATGTAGGTATGCCCATTATTGACAGTGGGATTATAAGTGAGCTGTAGTTGTGTATTAACCTCCCGGCCTTCCGGTCTCTTTCTCTCTCTCTCTCTCTCTCTGCATATATATGAGTGTGTGTATGCATGTGTGAAATGCCAAACAGTTTTGCAGCTTTCCTCGAAGAATATGTATTATTTTGAGATATCTTTGAGTAAATGCACAGAGAAAAAGATGCTTGCAACTTGTAAATTACGTGCATTACGCAGTGCTTTTATGGATTACTATTTCAACTTGTATACCAACACGCCTTTGTATGCTGTCACATATTTCTAAAGAGTGATGCTAGACTTAGCATATGTAATTACCTTTGTGTGTTTGCAGACTCTACGTACTTTGTTCTTGCCATCTGTTAGAAACGTACAAACACATTGGTACACTCTTGTTAAGAAATGTGTGCACCACCAAGCATCATAGTAACATTCAAACCATATCAGTAAACAGTGCTTTCACACTGTTTTATTGCATCAAATTGCTGAGTATTTACACTGTATTGTGCACACTATTGTTCTATGTGCTCAATGTTCGAAAACAGTTTTGTGCGTGCTATGAAAATGTATATCTTTACACTGACGTGATATTTGTTAGTGTCTTGATTCCAATAAAATATTAGAACAACCGTTTGTTGTGTTGCTTGTCGTGGGACAAATTGTCATGCATGGGAACTAAAGAATAAAAATTGTGAGTGAAAATAATTTGCTTATAGTGATCTGTCATTGTTACTGCTGAAGTTCTACCAGGCAGATTTAACTGGTATTGCTTGCAACACATTGTACGAGAGAAATAGGTGGTGAAAGAGAACAGTGATGTTCAGACAAGGACTGGCTGTTCATTTATCAATCACAGCATAGTTTGATGTGCGTAAGTGTAACAGCAACTTGAGCATCAAGTGCATGGAATGCTAAGAATATGTGAGAGTATATGCCAGTGACTTTCAGCTTTGAGGATCTCCGAATTTGTCAGTCAGTCACCTGTGCCTGCTTAGTTTGTGAAATTTCAGTTGCCAACAAGCATAGCGTTCTCCTCCATTGACAATACAAAATGCGTAGACACTGCCTGTTTTCTGGAGATGGGTCATTTCATTGAAGAAGAGAGTAACAGATTTTTTTTCTTAACATTGATACCACAGCTGTGTAAGAGGTCCAACGCCCACATTTGCAAAAGGGAAATGCGAAAGCCTTGGTTTTAAAGAGGAGACCTGTCTTGCGTAGGCTATACTTCACCTTGCGGCACGGCATGCCTTGCTCATTCGTTTTCATGGCCACATGCTGTTCAAAAAATAGGCGTAATTAGCAAGGATAGTAGCTGTCGCCGATGACCAGATTTAGTAGCTGAGTACAGCAAACATGACCACTGTATGCCGCACCAAACAGCGCAATGCGCGCTGGTATGTACTAATTGCGCAAACAGCTGACCGCCAAATCGATGTCGAAACGAAGCTGCCAGTGCGTGTAGCGCACGATAGGTTACACGCGTCTAAGTTATGTATGTTGGTGTAGGCAACTAGTGACGTACGCAACTTTTGTATGCGAATGCGGGTGGTTTTTGAACCGCTAAGAACGCGCTGGTGCCAGTGGACGCGTGCTGCTCACGGCGGCATTAATCAAATTTGCTAAACGGCACATGCCTATGGAGTACGCATACTTGAGTACGGCACGCTGAGATGCGTTACTCTTACGCAGATGTTTGCGTACATTTAGCGATCGAAACACCTGTGATGCGTAGGGTAGCACGAAATTGAGCACCGATTTATAACGCGAATGCCGCACGGCACGACAATCTGGAGAATAATTCATAGCACAGTGCTTTGCGGTGGTTTTCTCACCGCCTCTCAAGTTCTGCATTTACCGAACGGAAACACATGCTCATACCGATCAACTTCGAAGCTCTCAGGTTCAGAAGCAGAGTAGCAATACATTTGGTAGACATATAAGGCCGCGAATAAATTCGCTGGCAAACTGTGGCGTGGTGGCGTGATCGGTGGGGTGTCCGCTTGCTGTGCGTGCGTACCCGGGTTCCAATCTCATGTTGTTACTTATTTTCGTAGTGGTGTATGATCTTGATTTCTTTGGCTTCTGTGTTCTGAAGTGCCCCTGTGATGTCCGGCATTGTGAATTAGTGTTGGAATGTTTACTTCGGCGGTGGTATCGACGAGTGTTTCAAGTGCCGTGCGTACACGAATCAGCTCGTTTTCCGTATTTACTGGTCATGGCGAGCTTTTTTATTTTTTTCATTCGTGCTTCCGAATCAGCATTGTCTACGATTGCTTTTACACCTTGACGATTAATGAGAGCGTGGCTGCCGCTACGCTGGACCAGCCGCACCGCATGGCACCGTACGTGTGCTCGGCACTGTTGCCGTCAAGAAAACAGCTGATAACGGTATTCGCTAATCGTAACGACATCGAATATTGTGTTGTTTTGTTTTAACAGGTCCTGTACTCAATATCCCGAAGGGTTACCAGACGTTTCCATGGATTCTATCTATATTTAGTGCTTAATTACCCAGAACACCGCTGTTACCACTGGCAATACTGGGAAAGTCGAGACACTGAATGCTTTGCGCAAGGGGTGTTTATATGGTTAACGTTGCTGGGTTGTGTGTGCTTTGCGCATGGACGCATGTTTTATATATGCAGTCTCTCGTTTAGGTACGTTTTCTTGGCGTATTCGCTGTTGCATGGTACGATCGAAAGCTCGGCCACACCCTTTTCTTTCCTTTTTTTTTTTTGGTTACGTCCTGGAAAGAGTGCTTGAACTCCCGCGGAGAAGCATTACTTCACTTCCCTTCAGGCACAGTGACAGAACTCTGCGAGAGAGTTCGCGCACTCTGTGCTACAGAGAGTGCCCAGCACTCCTGAAAAGAGAGTGAAATATCGGACAGGCGTTTACTCTGCCGAACGTAGTGCCCCGCACTCCATTCCAGCTAAGAGTGTACACTAGGACCATTTCTTCTACAAATCTTCCCATGGGAGTTCGAATCATATCCCATGGGAGTTCTCAGACGTAAAGATAGTTTGTAGAGTGCCGATCCCTGTGCCGCTTCCACCGCGAGCCACCTCTCGCGCTTGAATGCCACAGGGCTCAGCTCACTTTGAAATAACAGCCTTGGACCGTCCAAAGAGCCGAGGAAGCCGCTCCCAAGGAAGGTCTAGGAAGCGCGTCCGTGGTTGATCCACTGGCCCACTAACGAGACGCCCGATATTATTGACTTGAAACTAAAGGTTACCCTCTGCTTCATATAGACATACATCGTCCAGCCACATCTGTGAATGGTCTCGGCTGCAATTGAGGTGTTTGTCGTAGCGGTTTCCTCATTTAAGGTAGTCCCCTGTGGGCTACCATTTTTTTCAGGGCCCATTCGGTCGCAAATCAAAGGCACTGTGGAAAATTAATGACGCAGTACACAGATATGTTGCGCAGCGTCCGTAATATGTCCACCTATCGGGCTAGGTCTAATTCGATCCTGAGCGTGCAGACAATTCAGAGCAAGCCTGCCTCGAACAGCACCGTCCACCGATAAGTGTAAGGTTCTTATCTCATTCTATTTCTGCATGCTTAATGGTGAATTGCAGCCAAACTTCATCGACGAATGGGAAATGTGGGCTGGGATGCGCGTAAGGGCTCCCTGCGTCCTGTGCGTGTTGGCACATTTATTGCAATGGGGGTGATGTCCTTATGAGTGCCAGCGAAGTGGAAATGCAGCAGGAAGTCTCAATGAGGACGAGCATACAATGACCTGGAGACGGCGAGCAGAACCTGAAGAAAGTATTGGCGGTCAACTCCTATGAAAAGGCCATAGCAAAAATAGTACCAGGTCACAACACATGCCTCAGTCGAAGCAGCAACTATTATTGAGGTAGACGGAAAGCGTATGTATAAATTCCGCGCTAAATAGTTTTTAACTTCACAGTTTTTATTTCGCAGTCAATCAGACGTGGAAAAAATTGGTCCAGCTTGCACTAGTGGCGCAAGGACACATAAGAGCTGATCGGTACCTAGCTGGCCCTAGCTTTTTTTCTAAGTATGTTTTATTCTAAGTATTACGCGGTTAGGGTAGGTGAGGCTGGCTTGACGGGGTACAAGAAACCGTTCGTCGTTGTGAACTGTGGTACATTGCCTCTTAGCTTCGATTCCCGTACGTCCGGCACGCACGTATTTCGTCGTGGTCTGAGGCCTCGGTAAATGGCTCGAGAAGCACTCCGACACCCAGCGTATATTTCTCGACATTTCATACCGATCTTATGTAGAGAGGTTCACATCAAACCAGACATGGTCAGAGGCGTGGCACGCGCACCACCGCCCATGCACAGGCTCATCGACGGTGCTGAGCAGGAGAGAACGCATAATACCCAATGACGTAACGACGTCCGGAGCTGGACAGAGGTTAAGGAGCAACCGCCTCGCAACCGTCGCCTAGCAACCGCCATCTGTGGCGTCGCTGGCTGCTAGGCGGCGCCAGGTGAGGCGAGGCAAGGTATTCTGCGCCGACATACTTTTAACAGCGAAGCTATTCAAGCCGGCCGTAAAAATCTTGGAGTCCGCCAAAAACTGCCTCTAAACGTCTCGCGTTGACTTGCAACCGCTAATGCCGCGCCTGCGCCGCAAGTGCGCCACGAGACCTAACGCAGCCCGAATAGGCAGCCATGTTCTTACCAAACACTCGAAGCGGAGAATGCTCGCGCAGATACTCTCCGGCCGTAGGCATAAGCGTTCCTATTTAATACCGCAGTGAACTCCCCAAATATCACCAAGCGCGTACTGCGACACAAAACTTTTCCCGGCCTTCTCTCGCTGCGGCATTCAAATAGCTTTTGGAATAAAGTGGCTGCCACACGCATCGTTGACAAATGTGATTGATCGACGGCTCGTTAAAGCCTTCCGCTACTCAAAAAACAGAAAAGCGATATCTGGGGACCTTACGCATTACTACCGCCAGCTGCGTATGCAGTGTGATGTCGCTTCGTTGCACCTGTGCTCAGCTCGGCTGACCTCACTCAAGGAGTGCATTGCAGTCTTGTACAGCATAGTGTAGCAAGCAGTGTAAAAGGCGAGTGAGTGTAAGAAGGAGGGGTGAGAAAGGGCGGTAAGGCTGAGGCAGATTGATGTGAAGGCGGGAAAGATAGAAATTATGAGGGGAGAGTGTAGAGCATAATAGTCTCGTACAGTATACTGTAGCAAGAAGGGGAAAAGGGAGGTGAGGGTGAGGAGAGAGCGAACGCTAGTGGGGAGCTACAGCTAGCATACCATGATGTTCCATAGTCATCATCATCAGCATCACAATCAGCAGCATCTGTCTGAGCCCACTGCAGGGCAAAGGCCTCTCCCATATATCTCCGATTATCCCAGTCCTGCGCTAACTGTGCCCAATTTATCCCCGCAAACTTCATCTGATCTGCCCACCTAAATTGCCGCCGTCCCCTGCCACGCTTGCCTTCTCTAGGGAACCACTTCGTTACCCTTAATGAGAAATGGGTGTCTTTTCTTTTCATTACGTGGCCCGCACGCGTCCATTTATTCTTCTTAATTTATATTAATATGTCCTTAACACACGCTTGTTCCCTAACCCACTCTGCTCTCTTCATGTCCCTTAATACTACACCTACCATTTTCCGTTCCATTGCTCGCTGCGCCGTCCTCGATTTATCTAAACCCTCTTAGTTAGCCTCCAAGTTTCTGCCCCGTAGGTGAGCGCCGGTAAGATGCGGCTGTTACATACTTTCCTCTTTAGAGACAATGGTAAGCTACCATTCATTATCTGAGAATGCTTGCCATATGTACTCCACCCTATTCTGTTCCTCCTAATTATCTCAGCCTCATGGTTCGGATCAATGGCACTCAGTTTTCTTTGCCACTTATACTTTCGTTTATGTTTTGTAACTAGTGCTGTATAATCTTACCACATTAGCTATGTTCATTTCCTTTATGTTATATTGTTTACGTTTCAGTTTTGTTGTTTCATCGAATAGAGATGTTATTTGCTTTAGTCTTGTTTCATGTATACATAGCACGTTTTCGTTCGTTATTTTTTCATATCTTGTAACCCGCTACCCTCTATAATGCTTCGGCGCCTGAGGGTAAGAAAAATATATAAAAAATGAAGGGTCACTACCTGGCATAAGTAGAAATATTCGCTTATCCCTTCCAATGCCTTGCCACCTATCTCAAGCCGATGTTCTCGCCCAAAGCTATTGAAAGTTACCTTAGTTTCCTGCGTATTCATTGTCAGGGCCACCGTTCTACTTTGCATGTTTAAGTGAGCAATCATTCTTTGTAATTCGTCTCCCGAGTTACTTAGTGAGGCAATGTCCTCAGCAAATCTGACGTTACTGAGGTTTTTAACATTACCCCTTACACCCACCCGTTATTCCCAAGCTAATGTTCTAAATGCAGCTCGTAAACATGTAATAACATTGTAGAGATTGTGCCCCCTTGCCTTACGCCCTTCCTTATAGGTATTTTACTCTCTTTTATGGAGGACTATGACGGCTGTAGAGCCTCAGTAGATGTCTTTCAGTATAGACGTCTTCCATAGTATAGTGGAGCAATCACTGGGAATGGGAAATGAAGGGGAGGAAGAGGGGATGGAGGCGTGGCAAAGGGAAATGAGGAAAATGATGCAAGGGTGAGGAGGAGGAAAAGGAGGAGTGGGAAGGATAGAGACTGGCATGGTCTCATAAAGTATAGTGTGCAAGGACTGTGAAAGAGAACTGAAGGTGATGCTCGAAGAGCTGATGGTGAGGATAAATCATGTGAGGCTGAGGAGGAGGAGCGAAGGTAGAGCATAACATAGCCTTCTATACCACAGTGTAACAAAGAATGAGAAAGGCAAGTGAGGTTGAGGAGGAGGACCGATGCTTAAGGGAGGTGAGCTTGAGGAGGAGAGGAGAGGGTAGAGCGTAGCATAGCTCTGTATAGTGTAGTGGAGCAAGGATTGGGTAAGGGAAGTGAGGGCTTTCATTGAGTGGTTGATTTCTAGGGTTTTACGTGCGCGACCACGATGTGATAGTCAGAGATGCCGTAGTTGAGGACTCCGGAAATTTCTGCTACCTCACATTTTTTTAAAGCGCAGTGACATCGCACAGTACACGGGTCTCAACGTTTCGCCTCCGTCGAAATGCAACCGCCGCGGTCGGGAAACTAACCCGCGACCATCGGATCGGCAGCCTGGTATCATACCCACATGACCGCCGTGCCGGCAGGAGTGAGGGATTCGCGTGGCGTTATATTCTGTGCGGGGTTTTTATTGCATTATAATTAAGCATGTGTTACACTCCCGCGTACCCGAAACGAACTCTTCGTCATAACGATCACAGGTGGCCACCCCAACTGGCACGTTCTCCAATAATGGAGGCTCCGTGGACTGCGTTAGCGTCCAGTATTGATAACACCTCCATCTTAGTTTTAACGCCACAGCCTTTCTTGGCTAGGTTGGCAATAACGGGCTCACAGCTGCCGTCCACAAAGAGCGTCCGCAAAAACGTTGCCCGGAAAGCAAGTGACCTCCCCAACCGGAAGTGACGCCGGCGCCAACACTCGCTGCCGCGCCAGTCGCCGTGCGCTCCGCTCCGCTGCAGCTACCTGCAGCGGCGTGCGGCCACATCGCGGCGTTTCTTCGCTGTGTTGGCGAAAGCATGCGCCCAGCTCCGTGGCTTCGCCGTAGCAACACTTGATTGATTGATTGATTGATTTGTGGGGTTTAACGTCCCAAAACCAGCTCTGATTATGAGAGACGCCGTAGTGGAGGTCTCCGGAAATTTCGACCACCTGGGGTTCTTTAACGTGCACTGAAATCGCACAGCACACGGGCCTCAACATTTCGCCTCCATCGAAATGCAGCCGCCGCGGCCGGGATTCGATCCCGCGACCTTCGGATCTGCAGCCGAGTGCCATGACCACTAGACCACCGTGGCGGGGCATAGCAACACTTGGCGCGCGCGCTCGGCTCCGCCTGCTGCTACGATGTAGGGAAGCGGAATCCCCGACTGGAAGGGGACAAGCGCTCTTCGGTTTGCAGCGCTCCTCCGCAACAACAGTCTAGCCAAAGAAACGCTTTCGTGTTCACATCTCAGAGGCATATGCTTAGGGACTGTCGAACGTTTTTATGAACATAATCTGCATTGGAAGAGCGAAAGTCACAGAATACTGTGAGAAATGTACAGATCGGTGTTATCGGTGTTAGCGCAAGCGAGCTGTTATGCGTAGGAGTTAGCTGATCTACCTTCCTAAGGCATACTCGTGTTTGTGTACAATACGGCTCACAAACCACTCAGTACAAACACTCTAATAGGCGTCACATCGTTTGAATGAAAAGCCTCTTGCGCCGTAGTCTACGTGCGCACCTTGCAAACGCGGCGAGTGTTTCATCGTATCACGCGAGCTTTCATGAGTGTGAGCAGCTAGGGGGTTGGCAGGGCACGTGGTGAAAACACCCATATGCAGCATTAGGTGGCCATAGAGCAACATGAACAACTGTCTTTCATAGTGCCACGGGTTGCGTGTTCGGCTTATTAGATCTGGATGTTTAAGTCGCTGTGTTTAGCACCAGACGTCACGCTACGTGAGCATATGAGCGCTATAAGGCTGCGCACCCCTTACAAAAAGCTCAACGCGTCAGTTTTCCATAGGTAAAAAACGTGGAACTTATGTCTTCTAACATCGGATGTCGCTGAGTCAGAAGAAATAAAAAAGAACGAAAACACCAAGTTATGATAAAATAGTTATCTTTACTGCGCCACTGCTTCGCGCAAAGGCCTAATATCTGGATCATACAAATTGTACCTATTCAACAGCCAGTGCTATAACATTTTGCCGGTAGCTTCAAATTCTAGGTGCTTAAGTATGTTGCCAAGGAACTGTGGGAACCTATGACTATTTCTTTGTTTGAAGGAAGCGGTATGTTTGTGGTCATGCTTTCGGCATTTGAGTGTTTGTGGAACTGTTCTTTGTTTTGTTACTAGTTGATTAGACGGGAGGACCAGCCCTTAGTACTACTCTGGGGTGAAGCAATACCAGAAAGCCTTAAAGATTACCAATGTTGGCAATCAGTTTGGAATGCTAATGGTCACGGACACATGGTGCGTCACCTACTGACAGCTGGAGCTGAATTTGTGAGTACGAAACAGGCCCATCTTCAACGCATACGGCATACCAAGAGCTCATGACGAGTCTTATATATATATATTTAAGAACCATGACGTTCTGGATTTCAGCAATTGGTATTACCCCCAGACAACTGCGGGGAATGCAACATGTGAGCAAAGTCGCCCCACCGCCTTACTTGAACGCAAAAATCAGTTCAGCGCGGGAGAGGGGAGAGGAGAATCTCCTTCCTTAGAATGGGCCTTCTATAAATAAGACGGACATTGCGGATACAAGCAGAGTCGAATGCGAGCAATAATGCACGTGTGAGCTATGACAGGACTACAACCGCGCCGGGCCCAACGCGCCGACGATAATTTCGGTGAGCAGTTAAACAAACCTCTCCTCATAACAGATAGTAGGATCGGTCAGTTACTAACGCAGCTGCATGTTCTCACAATATTCCGTAAAAAAAAAAAAACCGATGCGGCGCTGGATATAACAACCGACGGACTCCGATAGCAGCAACTCATAAGAAACGAAGAATATTATATAGATAGATAGATAGATAGATAGATAGATAGATAGATAGATAGATAGATAGATAGATAGATAGATAGATAGATAGATAGATAGATAGATAGATAGATAGATAGATAGATAGATAGATAGATAGATAGATAGATAGATAGATGACAAAATAACATCACAAGCACAATGAGGATTATACATTACGCCTTGATTCCTCCTTGCCGTAAGACTCAAGCCGTACACTGCTAACCTTCACTCAAATCTTTAGCTGGTCGATGTAAATTGGATGACGCATTAACAGTTTGAACCCAATTCCTATAAGAATGAACGCGACACTCTGCCTTCACCACCACAATAGATAGTTTGCGTGTGTCTGATGGGGTGTATGCTTGCGTGTTTGCTAGTTTATAGATATGTATGTATGTATCTGTGTGCCTGCTACCTCCCTGATGCCTGTCTATTTCCATTTCGTCTCCACACATCCATTCCGGCATACTAAATGGTAGATCTCATTACTCATTGCACATCATGCAACCGCGATTGGTTACAACCAGCAATTTGTTTGTTGTTCTTTTTTTCCTTCATATTCACGTACGTAGTAAAAACGATTTCTGTATGCGGGAGAACATGGAAGGTTTTCAAAAATTTCTTTTACCCCAACTTTGACTACGCTCGCCAAACGCGCAGAACTCGGCACGCGAAAACAGGTCTGCTTAGCTACAACCGACAAGTTAAAACGATTCGCTAAAACACGATTTTCCACGCGCGTCAGTCTACCTGTCAGAGCAGTTTTAAGAACCATGACGTTCTGGATGTCGCGATCAGCAAAACTAGAAGATCGCGGACATTTTGAGATCAAATACTGTACGCAATATTAATTCGGATAGAAATTATCGCCCATGAAAGGCCTTGAAAGAATGTACGTTTAACGATGCGGAGGCGCCGAAACCGGGGCCGCCACGGGTCACAGGTTCGACGCCCCCCCCCCCCCCCTTTTTTTTTTGCGGTTTGTTATTATACTACTCGAAATCACGTCGGCAGGGGGCCTGGCGACGGTTGGGTACCTGAAATGCTTACAGTCGTTCAACTGCCGTTTACGACTCACTCCTACACCAGAACAGGAATTGGCCTCCCTGGTGAAGTACTTGGCCACCACCTCCCACACGATGTCTACAATTAAACCTTCGCCCTCAGTGTCCAGCAGCTGCAGAACATCTGTCCATGGCGGCGGTCAGCTCTGTGAAGCAGCAGAGGGTAGTAACAATCACTGGACCCGGACAGGCCGCCACTGGAAACTAAACATTGGAACGTTCAATGCAAGATTCCTCTCCAGCGAAGCTAGACTAGCAGAACTACTCGAGGAACTAGAAGGAGTTAGTTGGGACGTCATTGGCCTTAGCGAAGTTAGGAGACCAGGTGAAGCTTACATAGTCTTAAACAATGGACATGTCCTCTGCTATAGAGGATTACCCCAAAAGAGAGAATATGGCGTCGGGTTCCTAATTCACAAAGATATAGCGGGTAATGTGGATGAATTCTACAGCATTAACGAAAGGGTAGCATGCGTCGTAGTAAAGCTAAATAAGCGGTATAAACTTAAGATAATCCAGGGATATGCGCCAACAACGAGCTACGACGACGAACAAGTGGAGCAGTTCTACGAGGATATCGAATTAGCAATAACGAAAGTACGCACGCAATACACTGTAGTCATGGGGGATTTCAACGCTAAAGTAGGGACAAAACAAAGTGGAGAGCAGGCGATTGGCAACTACGGCGTCGGCCATAGGAATAACCGTGGGGAAATGCTAGTACAATTTGCCGAAAGAAACCGACTCCGAATAATGAACACGTTTTTCAAGAAACACAAGAATAGAAAGTGGACGTGGAAAAGCCCTAACGGGGAAACAAAGAATGAAATCGACTTTATAATGTGCGAACAACCAGGTATAATTCAAGACACAGAATTAGTGGGGAAGGTAAAATGCAGCGATCACAGATTAGTAAGAGCAAAGGTTGTACTCAACCTAAAGAAAACAAGAACTAAATTATTCACTAGAAAAAAATGTAATCTAGAGGTAATCAGATCGAAGAACGAAGAATTTAAAGTCGCCCTAAGCAACAAGTTCGAGGCCTTAGGCGAAAAAGGTGACGATGTAGAAGAAATCAACAAAACCCTAACGAAAACAATCCTTGAAACAGCGATAGAACTCGGGGGCAAAACAGCAAAGCAAACAACAAATAAGCTGTCCCAATCTACCAAGGACTTAATAAAAAAACGTCAACAAATGAAAGTAACTTCGCCTATAGATAAGATTGAATTCGCAGAACTATCAAAGTTGATCAGTAACGCCAGGCAAAGAGATATAAGAAACTTTAACACGAGAGAAATAGAGAAAGCAGTAGAAAAAGGCACCAGCATTAAATCGGCCAAAAGAAACTGCACTTAGGACAAAATAAAATGCATGCGCTAAAAGATAAACAAGGTAACGTTATCAATAATTTCAACGAAATAGTAAAGGTAGCAGAAGATTTCTACTCGGAACTGTACAGCTCTCAGACAGACCATACAACCTTAAAAGAAATAGAATCAGAGGAAGATACTGAAATTCCACGTATAACCACTGACGAAGTCAAAAAAGCTGCTAAAGGCATGGCCCGCGGTAAAGCAGCCGGTGAAGATGGTATAACAGCCGACTTGATCAAAGACGGAGGAGATGTTGTACTTGAAAAACTTGCATCGCTCTTCACGAAATGTGTCAAGACATGTAGTATACCGCGCAGTTGGAAAAATGCTAATATAATCCTTATCCACAAGAAAGGTGACATAAAGGAGTTAAAGAATTACAGACCAATTAGCCTACTCCCAGTAATATACAAGCTATTTACAAAAGTAATTTCTACAAGGATAAGAGAAACCCTCGACTTTAACCAACCGTGAGAACAAGCTGGTTTTAGGAAAGGTTACTCGACAATGGACCACAGCCACGCTATCAACCTAGTAATTGAGAAGTACGCCGAATGTAACAAACCTCTTTATATGGCGTTTATCGACTACGAGAAAGCATTTGACTCCATAGAAATACAAGCAGTTATAGAAGCTCTACGACGACAAGGGGTACCTGGCGTATACGTGAAAATCATAAACAACATATACAAAGATTGCACAGCCACACTACTCCTACATGAGAAAAGCAGAGAAATCCCGATCGAGAGAGGTGTGAGACAGGGAGATACGATATCCCCGATGCTATTCACTGCATGTTTAGAGGAAATCTTTAAACGTCTAGACTGGGAAGAAAAGGGCATTCGAATAGATGGAGAATATCTCAGCAATTTAAGATTTGCAGACGACATTGTACTCTTTAGCAATGATGGAGACGAACTACAAAACATGATTAATGACCTAAACAGGGAAAGTATTAAAATTGGGTTAAAAATGAATAGGCAAAAGACCAAAGTTATGCTCAATAGCCTAGCTAAGGAACAGGAATTTACAATCGACAATGAACCCTTACAATGTGTAAACGAATATGTATACCTGGGACAGTTAATAACAGGAACTCCCAACCACGAAAAAGAAATTCTCCGTAGAATAAGGATGGGCTGGAGCGCATTCAGAAGGAATTACGAAATCATGACTGGAAACTTACCGCTCTCACTAAAGCGTAAAGTATTCAATCACTGTATCCTCCCAGTACTAACGTACGGTGCAGAAACGTGGAGGATAACTAAACGACTAGAGATGAAACTAAGGAGCGCGCAACATGCAATGGAAAGAAAAATGATAGGGGTAACGCTAAGAGATAAAAAACGAGCGGAATGGATCAGAGAACAGACAGGAGTAGCCGATATTATTATATCAATTAAAAGAAAGAAGTGGACCTGGGCAGGACATGTCATGAGGAGAACAGATAACAGATGGACAGTAAGAGCGACGGAATGGATACCAAGAGAGGGAAAACGCAACAGAGGCAGGCAAAGGGTTGGATGGAGCGATGAAATTAAAAAGTTTGCGGGCGTAAAGTGGAACCAACTCGCTCAGGATAGGGTGGATTGGAAATCATTGGGAGAGGCCTTCGTCCTGCAGTGGACCTAAATAGGCTGATGATATATATATATATATATATATATATATATATATATATATATATATATATATATATATATATATATGTGTGTGTGTGTGTGTGTGTGTGGTAGCAGATTGTAAGCCGATCTGCTACCAGAAGTCCTCGGCCCACCCGTTCATTATTATGGAGGCGCCGTGCAGACAGACGTCATCTTGCACTGGCCTTTGCTTCTTGAACACACCTCTGTATCCCAAACCCCCTTTTTTGTGAGCTCTCCCCTTTCCACCCCCCCCCCCCCTTATGCATGTTCGTGAAGTGTACTTAAGAACCATCATGCGCCCATGAAAAACTCTCATCTTAGCTCATCTTAGAAAAAGGCTGGTCTCCAGCCGAAGCGTCAGCATAAATCCTATGTTTGCCACTGTGACTTTCTAATAGTATATTTATCCCGATAGCCAGAGAATTTTCTTTATATATATATATATATATATATATATATATATATATATATATATATATATATATATATATATATATATATATATATATATAACCGAGCCACCTGATACCTCCCAAATCTGTCATGCTTGCTTTCGGTACCGAAAATAGAAATTCTTGCGCTCGTAGCAGCACAGGGCTGAGCCTTGGGCCACATGCTTACATGAAAAGTAGTCTGAACAGGTAGCGTTTATAATGAGCACAGAGAGATCATTCGCCAACCCGAGTTTGCATGCGAAGTGACCAAGTGCTTGTAGCCATAACGACGACGCAAAAAAAAAACATTTATTTTCAACGCCTCTAATATAAAGCATACGGCGCGAAAGAGGGGAAGTGCGCCAAAGCGTGTGAAGGAAGAACAAGATACGGGAGCTCTGCACACAGTTCACTGGCTCGTGTGGTGCATGATGATATAACACTCTCCTCTTCTCGTAATGTGAGAACCTGTCAGAGAAACGTCTGGAACGGGTCGACCTTCGCAGTCCTATGGCTGTGGTACCAACCGCTGTACCGGCACTAGTGGTCTTGTCGACAGCTCTGTCACCTCCGGGTAAGTGACGTAGCTGCCCTAGCTCCATGCCCTGCGCCATAACATGCCGTTCTACTTGGTGCAAATGTCGTCGCAGGAGCTTCGGTTCCGGTACCTCGGTCCCTCGGTGGCCACCGCAAGAGACCCCTCTGTGGTTTTGGATCCCTGTTTGAGGACATGGGTTTCCGAAACAACCGTCGCTTCGCACCCAGATTTACGCACCGTTCTGCAAAAAATTATTATTAGAAGGGTGAATGTCATGCTCTATTTTTGATATAAACAAGTTGTGTAATGTGGAGCGCAGCTCACGCAGCAGCAGCAGTGTAGAAGACTTTTTGCGTCCCACGCCGAGTGCAGCGATTGCGCTGTGGAGGCGACTATCGCTCACCTCCTATGCCACCGCCCAAAATATGACAATGAACGAATGCAACTCCACGCAAAACTGCAAAAGATGACCAGAAGCATTTTCACCGTTCAGATGATCTGAGGTCCATGGCGCTGTGCATCTCAGCTACGCCAAGCAACAAAGGTGTTGCGGCATTTTCTTAATGCTACTGGACTAATTAACCGTCTTTGAAAAGGGACAAACATCTTCCATAACGTCAGCGTCACTGCAGCATTTTGTATTAGTACTCTTTTTGTTCTGCTCTCTCTATCTTCCAGAACTGTCCCTCCCCTTCATCCTTTCCCAGTGCAGGGTAGCCTACCAGGGTCAGCCCAGGTTAACCTCCCGGCCTTTCCTATTTCTTTCTCCTCCTCCTCCTCCTCTTCTGACTCACACAGGGACGGTCGACGGCAGTGGTAGAATACCCTGGCCAACTGCGTTTGCATCGATCCTTGATTTTTAGGGGCGAAGCTCCTGGCATCACCTGAGCGGTTCTCGGTTATCGATGCATCCTGCGTAGCCAGTAGCGTCTCCCTTAGTATACAATAGATGGCGCTGTCCCATAGAGATGCATGCAAACTGCAGTTGGGTGACGATATACTAGATGGCGCTGTACGCATTGTGTCGTCATCGCCATTTATCGTCTAGTTTTCTAGATGGCACTGTCCCATAGAGATGTGTGCAATATGGCGGTTGCGTGAATGGACACTAGATGGCGTTGGAGGTGCCGCTGCTCTCCGATTGGCTGCTGCGCGGGGCTGCGCCGGGAGCGCGCCTCTCATTCTTCTGGATCGTCGCCGTACGTGTCGGATCGCGCTTGGTGGACCATGAACGATGAGAAAAAAATTCCGAACGTTGTGTCCAAAGCGCGGAATCGAACCAGGGACCCCTCGCTTCCGAACGCGCGGCGCTAGTCTCTACGGCACGAAGCGCACATGGACACATGCACCACGATGACAGTAAATACCTAACATTAACGAAAGAATGCGCGTTTCTAACGCGTTCGTGCTAGCGCGTTACGGCCCGTGTAAGAAGCTGGTGTAAGACGCTATGGCCTCTCCGCCTTATACTCTCTCAGCAGTCATGTGATGGCGTCGGCAAACGCGGTGCGCGTTCCGGCCTGTGTAAGTGGCTGCGTAAGACGTCTTTACATGATGATCGACTGGGCGAATTACACGGAAGGTTCACGGTTTACCGATGATTCCCTCCGGAGCTTCGCCCACTCATCATCATTCACCCCGTGGATATGCTGTGATTTTTTTTTCTGCATACTTTGGTTTATGCTAAGCACCATTCGCTCCGCTAAACTGTTCGACTGCGGCTGATATGGTGCGATATGACTTTGAAGAGATGGCGAGAAACAAACGAGAACAAACAAAGCGTTGAGGTTAGCAAAACATTTCCGAAATCATTTTCAAGTTTGGCCAAACAACGCTGGAAATAATTCGTGTCGTCAGAAGGAAACAGAAGACCCAGAAAATCAGTGCGGGAGCTCATCATAGCAAACGAGGCTAAGAGTGAGAACCCGATGTACAGTGAGAACCCTACAAGTACAATTTGTGCTGAAGCCGGGCCCTTCTTCGCATAAACGAAGAGTGGAGCAGTCTGTGTCGCCACTGAGGCCACAAAATATCAATGAACAATTCCACACGACTGTGCGAGGCCGCGAGCACGGGGACTAAACAAATCCACTTGCTACCCATCATTTCTCTGCCACGTGAACGGTCGCAGCACCAGAGTTCCCTGCATTATTTTTGTGCGAATTACACACCAAGCGCCTCAGTCTACTCTTGAAATTGTCCTGGAATGGCGTTTGCATTCAATAGTATGCGAGCGTAAAAACGCGCAGGAAATTGCCAGATAACTGGGATAAAAAAACTAGACTTCTTATTATTCCAACTAGGCGAATGCAAATGTCACGATAGGACACCTGTTGTATCTTTTGCATAGTTACTCGCAGTTTCGGTTTTAGAGTTTAGGTTGGCAAGGCTATGTCCTGTTCGTAAATATTTGTGGGACGTCTAATAAAGAGGAATATTCCTCACTCAGCGGACGGGCGCGAGACACCTCATTCCGTCACTACGACACCTTCACTGTAAAATCACGTCATATACCTGAAAGACACGCATCCCTGAAACGCAACACGGCGCAAGCGCCCTGAATGGAGTGAGCACTGTAAACTTGTGCGGAAATTTTGTGGGCAGTAATTGGCAATCCCGGGACTTCTCGAACTACTCACCCTAGCAAAGCTAAATGCACGAACTTGAGGCCAGACGTCAGCAAAATTTACGTGCCTCACTGAAACTCGCCCAAAATTGCTTTCTTAGATTAGGCTATGTGAGGCTCAGACTCACAAAACTATTGCTAGACGAAGCTCACTCGTGTACTCAGTCTCAAGAGAGCTTTTTCTCAGGCGAACTCGCTCTAACTCGCACTCAGCAATTTTTTTGTCAGTAGGTGTTACTGAGAGTCAGACTAACCCGCTCTATCCCCAACTGAACTCATCCGAACTCACACACACACGCCTTTATCACAGCAGCGCTTACTCGTATTCAGACTCGACAGCTTCCTCCGCAGCCGTACACACTGTAACTCAGACTAACTGGATTCTTTCTATTCGGGACTCATGCTGACTAAAGCTCACGATTATTTTAGTCCGGATTAGGGATAGTAGTGATAAATATACAGAGTGGAGATAAGTAATCTTTTTTTAATATTCCCTAAGACTCAGTAGATAACGCTTTATGTGATTAATGTAGGTTAAGTACATTATTTTTTAAAATTTTAAGCTAGCGTTATCATCACATGCACACCAGACACATCACAGAGCCGTGCTCCCTAACATTCAGAATAACCGTATTTGCCCTATTAGCTACTCATCCTGATTCAATGAAACCAATAATTTAGTCAAGATTGGGGAAAGTCCGCCTTAAGGAAAGGTGGCCGACCGCTAACTACCCTGTTAGTTGCAAAAGCATAAATGTTATGCTTTAGTGTGCACTTCGGCTTCTTTTTGCATTACACGAGTGTAGCGCCGCCGATCTTTGTAGTCCACGAAAGCTACTGCAAATATTTGTGGCATATTTACTGAAATATTGATTATTTGCTTCTCTCTTATAAGAGAACTAACCCGATCTAATGTAAAGGACATTACCTTACAGCCACCAAAAAAGGACCCAAGGGAGCACAAGTACGTAACAAAACTTTAATCCAAATTAACAATTTGTCTTCCTAAGAACGCAAAGTATTATGTTCATGCTTGCCAATTCCGAGTAGTTAGACGTCTGCCGCCAATTGTTAGTCTCTTTTCGTTGACTTCATTATCATAATGCCTTCATTTCCATTATCATTTTTAATTACCAACAAATACTTGAGAGAGGGAAAACTGCCTCATTTTCACAGAACTACTCAACGCCACATATGCCAATGAGGCAATTGTGGCGTGTGGCCTAAAAGCCATGGCTACTGATAACAAACTTTGAAAATCAGCACAGTTTCCAGCCGTGCGTTTGAGAAATATGTAATAAGATGTGATTGCAGCACCTTAAGATGCAGCAATCACATTATTATGAAGACTCACATTATTATAAGAAGCAAAGCGTCTTGCTAAGCAGTGACAGTGACAAAAGGTGAGATATGTGACACCTGTATCGACATTTTTATTCGCAGTCTGGTGTGTTTGGTGATAAGGCTAGCATGAAATTTTGTAAATAATGTATTTAAGCTACAGTAATCATATAAAATGTTTTTCTCTGAGCGTTAATGAACATTCGAGAAAAGGTTATCTCCGCACTGTGCAGCGCATTTGGAAAGAATCACTTGACCATACGAGGAAAGTCCCAGCTTCACTGAAAAATTGATGTCGTGGCCTGGAGCAAAACAAACTCGAGCCATAAACCACACCTAGCCACATACTAGTCTTCAGTGTGGTTCCAAATGGCGCATTCCATGGCCATTTTTAGGGGCGAAGCTCCTTAAGGCGGCACCCGTTCGTCCCTCGTCGTAGTCGTCGTAGTGCGTAACCAGTCTTACGCTTTGACCTCCAAGGTGGTGCCGGTGGGAGATTTCTCCTGTGCGTTGTTGAACAATAAAAAATTCGCAGCGTGCGCGTTAACTAAAAGCCGAATTCTTCTGTCTCTCATTCCCCATTAGCAGCCATTGGCATGTTCCAGTAGGAAACGTTAGTAGAAGTAGCAGTGTAAGTGTTAGCTAAAAGCCGACTTCTTCTGTCTCTCATTCCCATTAGCAGCCATTGTTTACCTCCAAGGTAGTGCCTGGTGAGATTTCTCCTGTGCCCCGGCACTGCCCCGGCAAACGCGAGAGACAACGTTGGCGCAGGCAGCGTCTCCTAGCGAGTTTCTTGATTGAGAAATACCGACTGCTCGCGTTGGAGAAGCGTTCAAAGGCAAAACCCATCTGCAACCAGTGCAAGAACCACTTAGCTTACATTTCACCGACCACAAAGCGGTCATAATGAAAGGACAACGGAAACCAGCAATAAAAGTTTGATAAAACATTTAATCAATCGTTTCACGTCAATTTTATCGGGCGAATTAACGGAAGAAATTTCACGGTTTAAACGATGATTACTTCCAGGAGCTTCGCCCAATCTCATCATCATTCACCTCGTGGATCTGCCGTCAATTTTTATACCAACTGCGATGCTGAGACCATTGTGATCGTTCTTTTATAAGCCCGATGCATATCAATCGACACCTCAAATAAAATTCTCGTAATGAGAAAATGAATGCGACTTGGCAGAAAAAGAACCCACTGTTAATTTTGGTCATGGTACATGACAGGAAACTGGGCAATGAGTTGGGACATCACGCCAATGGAACTCACCACTTGCGAATTGGCGGGCAGCAACCGAAATTGTGGGAACCGGGCAAGCCATTTACATTGCATGACATATAACAACATAGCGAATAAGATGTTGCACAACATAGCGAATCACTGCAAACCCTCTCGAAAAGACCTTTACCTCCTGGCACGAAACTCAGGGCAAGCCAACCAACCTATTACGGGAGAGAATAGCGGATTCTCAAAACGTAGAACACCACCTTTGCTTTCCACCATGTTGTCCACCATGTTCTCCAGTGCGCCGGAGAAAGGAAACGCGCGACACCTTTGCATGTCCGCTCCTATTCGCTGTTTTATTACCGTCGCTCTGCGATCTCTTTACACTTGTTCGCGCCGTTATGCACATAGAGGGGGATCTGAGAACGAGATAACTCTTAAAAGGAATTATTTGAACGATAACTTAACTTAGGTTCCCTTTCGAAATCGCGAAAACGGAGGCAAGCGAAGCTTGTCGTGTGCTTGACATGTTCTGTTTTTCTTCAGTTCTCTTTCTAATTATAATGTTGATTTCTCTCATTTTCTCTCTTGAACTTGCTGTCTTCACTTCCGATTTTCTATGGTTGCCTTTCTTCTCTCAGCTGTTCCTCGTTCTTTGATTCTGCACTTCGATAGCGGCGAAATGTTAGGGCCGGTGTGTTCTCCGATGTCAGCGCACGTTAGCCGGGTGGTCGAAATTTCCGGGGCCCTCCTCTAAGGCGTCTCTCATAATCATATCGTGGTTTGGAACGTAAAATCCCAGAAATCGATTCTTCATTACTTTCCCATGTTCTAGCCATCTTCTCTTTCTTTCTTTGGTAGAAAATACAAGGGATTCATATGTCTCCGAAACGTTTGCACCTTCGTTTGCAAAGTGTGCACCGAAGCGCATGCAGGTGTTACGAGCGCTCGCCTCGCGTTGCGCCTATTCTTTGATGTATCTAATCCCCACTTCAAGGCGCACGTATGACGAACGGGCAGTAGCTGAAGCGGTCAGCATACAGGCCTCAAAACCCTGCGGTATCTGGTTCGAGCCCACAACCCAACGACCAATTCTGAAACGAAGCACCTTTAGGCTAGCCTGCGTCGTTGTGTTGGACAAGCAAAAGCTCAAGGTGCACGAAAATTTTGATTATCAAGCTGCGTTTTCAAACCGCCGACCGCTGCATTGCGATACCCGCAACCTCATCGATTCGTTATATCCGTTTTTAAAGGGGGGCCTGTATGCATGAAGAACTAAAGGCAACGCGAGACACGTTCCCGTAAAATTTGTACATGCTCTTCAGTGTGCGCTGGACGAATGAAAACATGTGACTACATCCGAGCCATAGCAATAGTACGGCGCGCTGGAGCGATGTACTGGCTTGATGTTTCGCTGTATATCCCTCTGCTGACGACCGGCGCCCTCCGCTCGTAGGACGATGTCGTATGCTCAGGAGAAGGTGAGTCGGTCTCCTCGGAAAGGCGATGTTGTAGTCCGCACTCGCGCAAAGCCACACACGAAACTCTCCCGCAGCACCACATCTAAGGGGAACATAGTGGTATTCCCAGATGTGGTAGCCAATCCTCACTCCGTTGCTGTAGGTGGAGTAGTCCAGGTCATGTCCACATATTGCAGTCAGCGGGAAGCTCTCTGACAGCGGCAGCGTGTTGACGCATTCGCTCCTACTGTCTTTCTTTGCAATGTGTGGCTGATACCCCCTTATATTTTCATGAACCATACGTAATTTTATCTTTCATTATTTATCATAAAGATCATATGGCTCTCTAGTAGGTAAGTTTATCCTCTCATATCATACCTATTTATGAAATTGGGCAGTAAGCATAATAAATCGTTTGCGGCGCAACAGCTACAAAAAACCAAGACGAAGGTTACTACAATGGCTCGCCCGTCCTAGCGATAGACCTTTGTCGACAGACATCCTCTCGGTCAGATCGGGAAGAGCTCCTGTGTCCGTTGGCATCGTGGCACCTGGAAGTGATGCTATGACCTGCAGTCATCACCCGGAGCCTATCGTGAACCATGACGGCGACTTTCGTCTTCTGTGGAGCGGTTCTGGAAAGAGACAGACGCGGCAACGGCAGGAAAGCCCCAATTCCGCGTACAACCGGATGTTGCCGGGACATCAGGGAATGGCTACCTCTGTCGGTGACCTCGTGTTCAATCACGGAACCCGCCGACAGACATGATCTTCGACGCCAGCGACGTGTCCCCGCCCTTGAAGCACCCTCCCTTTCCCCTTGCCACTGCGTGCCCTATTTGCTTTTGTTCGTCGCCACCATAATTCGAGACAGCCTGTAATTGCTTCCTCATCTGCTCATATTTGACGCCTCCGGCCACTGTGATCGTTGGCGTGACGCCTGGTGATGTACGTAGTGCAACGGCCGCTCAATAAAGCAGACAAAAGGTGCGACACGTTGAAAGAGCTTCTCTGCCTGTCGACACGACAGTGCCCGTTTCCTCCGCGATGCCGCTCAACATCTGTGAAGGAATGTCTGTTCTCACGGGCGGCTAGCCAGCTGCACGTGCATGTGGTGATGCACCGACCAAACATAACAAAAACGCACAGCACATTTTACCAGCGCACTCTCACCCTATAACTTCATTCACTTCCGCATAAGACTGTTCTTAAGACAAATGTTACCAAGAGCTGTTATGCTTGATAATGCAAAATGTGAGCGCCCGGTATATGTTGTGTATGTGGCGATCTACTGTGCGGGACTTGAGAAAGGCGCGTATGGTACTTTTCCCGCACATTCATTTTCTTCAACCGTGAAGAAAATGCGGTGAACAATGAAGTGCTTCCACTAGAAGTGTTACTCAATGCTCAGAAAGGACTAAAGTGCTTCTGACTTGGTGGCGGGAACGGCTGGCCCCCCTAACTCACGAAGACGATTCCAAACATTAATCGCCTCTTGAACTCCGTGAAGACAATCGAACGGTGATGCTACGTACACCAGGGTGCTCCTCCCAAACAGGCCGTCCGTATATCTTCTTTCTTTCGGCGATTTCCTTGTTTATATCGCTCTTTAGGTCTTGTCTTAGCATGCCTGACTTCACTAACACTAACAACGCACTACACTAACAACGCACGTAGGATTGTCGTTCAGTTTTGCTTTCCGAACGTGCGCCTGAATCTTTCATTGTTTGCTCGTCTTTTCCTCGTTTCTTTCTTTATATCTTCGTATTTCTAGCTATGAAGAGCACGAGCCAAGGTGTATTTGGCCGTATTGGTTTGCTCCCTTACGTTGAGGGCCCACATGATGTTAAAAGCGGGAAAGGGCCCCAAAACTAAAGGCTGGGACATCATCGTCTGTACGCACGCCGCTCACGCGGTGAGATGTAGCACCGCGCGGCGTTGAGGGGGGTGGTAGTGGCGGTTGCCATAGTGTTCCATCGCAGTGATCGGCTACGCTGCGTGGTCGCTCACGTGGCTGTGGATACGGTGCGTTTACGACGAACCGTATAGTCCCACTTGTGGTACTGGTAATGCCTGCACGTACGGCTGGCTTTGCAGAGGAAGCAGAGAGCGCCGTGGCCAGAATCACTCCAAGGCTCACTTTTCCTACGATGGTATCGCTGGTCGCGACAGGCGCATGGTACTATGTGTGTGGTCGTGGTGTTGTCCAGCGACGGAATTTGTAGGGCGTCTTAGCACGTGTGCGGCATTTCGACAGTTCCACGTGTTGCAACGGCGTAGGTTATCACCTCCTGTTAAAGCTGTGGTTGTTCGGGAGCCGTCATCGTGTGGTCAACTTCCTCGCGAACAATATCTTCGATGGCAGTCACTTGAAGCGGAGGCGACGAGAACATCCGACTAAGTTCTCCGCGAATAATAGCGTTCATGCTCTCTCCAAGTTTTCAGAGCCGAGTACGTGGATAGCGGCATAGTGCGGCGATTGCATTGCCGTGTGAGCATTTACAGTACCTTTTCCATGACCGTTCCCTTCAAAAGGAATTCAAGGCTCGCCAAAGGCCCAAAGAAATTCTTCGTTCGGTACATAGGCTAAAAACCAGCTCAACCGGACATCACGTGGTCGTGACGCTGAAGGACGGAGGATGCACACCGTAATACACCAAACTGTTGTGTGGAGGAGCCTTTGCCCAGCAAAGCAAGTAAATCGCCCTCTATAATCATGCGGGTACACTCCACAGTCGTCGATAATTACTGATCAGCGGTGACGTGCGTTAGTTTTAATACGCGTCGCAGTGCATTCTGGTGTTATCTCTGGGGCTTGCGTACTATCAGGAAAAAACTCAAACATACGCGCCGCGGATACGAAGTTTGTGGAACAGCCGTCATGATTCGTTAAGCAACATGCAAGTTCAGCGCGGCCTCCGCCAAGCGATAAAGCTCGTCACAAAGAACAAAAAAATAACAAGCAGAAAGAAGGCGCTCGATGTGAAACAAAAAGAAGTGCGGGTGTAAACATAATCAAGTTTGACCTCCTACATTGGTGAAGCAATTACGGGTCAGATAAGCGTACATTCCGGAACTCTACGTGAGAAATCCCATATTTCTTATGAATGCTCATTCATGTTAGCGTTTTTTTTTCTGCCTTATTTCAGCCACGCTCAAGTGGAACTTACCTTGTCTGGAGGTTATGACACACCGACACTTAAAGTGGAAGTCACAGGTGAGTAACGACGGCATACTTTTTATATTCGTTACCGATAAAATATCAGTGTCTTATATATAAATGTAAACATAAAAACCAAGCACAAGTGCTCGGAAATAGTCCTCTGGAAATCCATTAGTGTAATGCAACGAAATGAGAGTAAATTGGGTTCCAAACCGGCTGGCCAGTTATTCGAAACTCCGGGTAGCTGGTGATATTGGTTCTTTTACCTAAATATTCATAACATCCAATTTAATCTACCGCCTCAACGTATATTCGTTTCTTGTGGTGCGAATATTGTGTGGTGCTTCAAATTTGGTCACGATGTTCGTGCCGTGACAGTAATATACATGTCAAAAAAGTCAAACCCTGGTCCATTATCTCTAATTATTTACGTTGCTTATTCGTCAGCCCAGTCTGGCTGTGTCTTCAACTATGTATCGTCTTACAATTTATCCGTCTCTCGCTTCCGTAAGGCGCTACAGAGCTCTTCGCACCAATCTGTGAGCCACCTTAATGTCGGTAAGCGTCCAACATTTAAAGCATCTCGCTTCTCTGCAGCACTATTGTGAAAGCGAGCCGTAACGTCTCGCGACATGAAATGAATTACGCTGTTCATTATTAGCTCAAGATAGCACTGTTTCATATTGCGCTTAACCGTACTAGCTATTCTATTCTGCGAAGCATCGTAAAGAAGGTCCAAGAAATAAAAATGTAATATATAATATATACCGTTTATCTCGTTAACCACTTACCTCCAATGTAGCCCTTATATTATTATCGACCTGCTCTGGCGATACGATGCAGATCGCAGAGAAATGTTCGCTGAAGTAACACCAGCTGACACTCCACTACCGATCAATACACAATAGCCATCGAGCAAATGTGTCTCACCACACTGTATCCAACTACACTCTATAGACATATCATCCATAGATGGCGTGAAAGGACCTTGCAACACTCTTGCAGGTAGTCCTCGAGTACATCAGTCAAGGAGACATCAGAAATTGCCTGCCGCATAAATTTTTTCACGTGTGCTAGGTACCAGTCAGGTTAGAGAGTGAAGTTTGAGGGCAATATACCATCCTAGAGCATTCACACGCCTCTCGTCGCGACAACAGCGTTGGAAGCAACACTGAGAGAGGTGAAAAAATGGGCAACGCTAGTCATGGACGCCAATATTTTCGCTTCCCTTTTTACTCTATAGTGTCCACGCTTTCGCATAGATGACAAGCTTGCCACCAGAGCCTTTTCGGGGAAGTGTTGTGACCCCACGGCATACGCGGTAACCGCCGCTAGGAATCGGCCAATGTTAGTTCGCAAGAATATTTCGCAGTCCGTCGAACATCACGCCTTTTATTGAAATAAGAGCAGGTGCTTTCCAGGCGTCATTTGAAAGCAACGTGAATTGCGAATTGCCTGCTGCACGCGGTGCAGTAATGTTCAGCTGGCATGTTCCCAGGTGCTTTCACCATTGATCGGAGTCGTTTTTTGCTATGTGCAAAAAGTATTGCAGGGCCCCATTAACTTCTAAAACATTCGAAGGCACAATGACCGAAGATTTTATTTATTTGCTTGAATGCTTGAACGATTATTCATTAATGACTGCGACAATTTGAATTCAGAAAAACCGCGCCTGAATAACGTGCATCCCAGCTTACTCTGGTCGTGATACCTAATAATAACATAACATTATGACACCGGAAACACTTAGGTTTCTTTTAAGTTACCGTCGCGCGCAGACTATTTCAGCGCTGGATATTTATTTAGTGCATATTATCTTACCCACGATGGTCAGCGGTCTCATCATCGCCGTATCTCACTGCGGGAAGGCCTACATTCTTTCAAAACGTCAAACCCATCATTTTCTGCCTTCGCTATATCCATTCCCTTTCATTCTTTTATTTCGTGGCGTGAAATGCAGCAGGAGTAAGCGATCGCACATGAGCAGCGCTCCAGAAATATTGAAGAAGCCTCAATTGCGCATATCAACAAATGACTTTATGCATTACGCAAGCTTTGCAACGTTAAAATACCCCAACTATTCTCGATTTTCCACATGGAAACTACCAAAATTTCAGAAGGGGTGGTGTCAATCGTCGCCACTCCGATCCAGTGGATTTATCGCCATGTGAATTAATGTTTCCGCTTACCGATCGGGCTCGGGATACCTTTTCAATTCTTGTTTATCTGATGTTGGAGTAGCGGTAACTAACCACACACTATTGGACTACCATACATAATAACCATGCTTCCATTTGCTGATATTTTATGTAGCCGCTCGCTGTTGCGTGAAAAACACTTCTGAAAAGAAATTGGTAGTGACATCGTAACTATTGCTCTCAGCAGGGAAGTTAGCTAACATTGCGTAACAAATATATGAGCGCCAGGAGTGAGCGGGTACCTTTATATTCAAAAGTCCATAATCAAACGAAGAGGCGTGCAGGACACGGACACAAGGAGAGCAGTGAACACCACGAACGCCGACTAACACCTCTTCTTTTGATTATGGACTGTTACCAACTCGCTCAACTTTCTGTCCTTTTGTATATTCAAAAGCTCATCCTGGTTACCTTTCTGCACATTTAGGCTGGGTAGAATTTCTATAGCGCACCCCATTTCGGAGGTAACCACCTGCATATATTAGTCCCATATCACGTGATCACGCGGTAAAGACTGCAAGAACCACCTCCACCATGTAATGTAGGTATTTATTTAGCTTTTAGTCTGAGAATTGGATAAATTCATGAAATAATCTGACAAACACTGCCTTTCGACTCTCACCGGCCAAAATCAAGAGATGCCTGCGCGACGTCGCGTGCACGTTACGTATTACCTTCTCAGTGCATTACTGGAAGATTGCATTGTAGCAGCGCAAAAAACTGACAACAAGGAAACATGTAAAACACAGGACGAGCGCTGTCTTCGCAACTCAAAAATTTTATTTGAAAGTACACACAGGAAAAAAGCGAACGAAAAAAATTGGCAGATCCCACGTGCAGTGGAAATCAAGGAAATGCGAAGCACGCATCAGGAACGTTGAATGGATTTGCATTGTTGTCTCGCTATACAGAGTTAAGTACATATGAAGTTAATGAAACGGCCCCAAGAGCACCAAAACTGTGGCATGTAAACCATGCCGCTCAAACACCCAGGTCATGATTCTAACGTGATGACTTGTCATTTACGTTCATCATGCAGTCGTGTTGTGCCATAGAAATTTTCGTATACACCCCTTTAAGGAAACGAGTGGCATGTAGATCATGCCGCTAATAACAAGCATGTCACGATTTTCATGTTATGACCTGTCATTTATGATCGTCATGCAGTCATGTTGTGCCAAACCAATTTTCGTATAGGCTCCGTGCAGTCCAGTTTTCCATGTGCGATATCAGCGCCAGAATGCACTTCCTGACGGAGAGAAGAAGCAAAATTGGGCAGACTATGACAGGGAAATACGGGAACGCGATGTGCGTCTCCAACTCTATAGCAGCGGCGACGGCCCGTACCACCTTCTTTCGTTTTATTTCATTTGAAACGCGTGCTCCAAACCTTCGGCAAACTGTTCCAAAGGGCGACGCCGCGAGCGTTCGTGTGGTTCGCAGCACGCCCGGGAAGCAGCGAAGAAGCGCGCGTCGCTGTCGCCTCGGTTTCCACCGTGCGCGACTGAGCCGTCCGACGAGAGCTACGTAGCCCCCTCTGGTCAGTAGACGGAGCCCATGCACCCCATTAACGAAACGGCAGTATAGCGCCAGGACCATGGCATGTAAATCATGCTGGTCATGACACGCGTGTCATGATCATAATGTTAGGACCTGTCATTTACGTTCGTCATGCTGTCGTGTTGTGTCATAGCAGTTTTGGTATACATCCTATTAACGAAACGCCTGGCACGTAAATCATGCCGCCCATGACATGCATGTTATGATTTTCACGTTATGACCTGTCATTTATGTTCGTGATGCAGTCATCTTGTGGCACGCCAATTTTCCTATACATCCCGTTAACGAAACGCGTGGCATGTAAATCATGTCGACCATGACATGTACATCATGGTTTTCATGTTCGCCATGCAGTCATGTTGTGGCATACCAATTTTCGTATACACCCCATTAACGAAACGGCCAGGAGAGCACCAAGACCATCACATGTAAATCATGTCACTCATGACATGCATGTCATGATTTTCGTGTTATGACCTGTCATTTATGTTTGTGATGCAGTCATGTTGTGGCATGCCAATTTACGTATACGTCCCATTAACGAAACGGGCGGCATGTAAATCATGTCAATCATGACATGCATGTCATGATTTTCATGATATGACCTGTCATTTTTGTTCGCCATGCAGTCATATTGTGGCATACCAATTGTCGTATACATCCCATTAACGAGACGACTAGGAGAGCACCCAGATTGTGACATGTAAATCATGCCGCTCATGACATGCATGTCATGATTTTCATGTTATAACCTGTCATATATGTTCGTCATGTAGCCATGATGTGGCATACCAATTTTCGTAAACCTCCGATTAGCGAAACGGCCAGGAGAGCACAAAATCGTAGGCGGCTAGATAGATAGATAGATAGATAGATAGATAGATAGATAGATAGATAGATAGATAGATAGATAGATAGATAGATAGATAGATAGATAGATAGATAGATAGATAGATAGATAGATAGATACGCTCAAACTCGCCGAAGTTCGCTAAGAAATGCTTCGCATTTAAAAAAACGGAATAATAACCGGAAATGGGTGAACTAGCAGTAAACAAATTATCACTAACAGTACACGTGCTGAGCAAATAGGCAAACTTTAGTGACAGCGAGGGCTGACTGACGAATGCGTCCCCCATTCTTTTATTATGAAATGCTTCTATCACTTCACGTGTTACTTTGCGCCTGTGTGCTGACAGGGCCTTAGCGTCTTCAAAAAGAGGTGAACACACACACTTGTTGCAGTGCGACACATGATGCGTGCTGTCAGGCTTCTTCAGTGACTGATTGTGCTCGTTTAACCGCACATTAATGCACCTGCCAGTCTACCCCACATAAGAGTTCCTACACCTAAGTGGAATTTGATAGACAACGCCGCGTTTGCAATCTTTATACGTCGGTTTTACGTGGTTTTTTTCCACAGCCTTGATTTTTTTTACCATTCTGCTCTAATTTCTTCTTAACGATTAGGCAGATTTTCAAAAGTTTGTTAGGGGCCGAAAACATCGTCTTTACCCTGTATCTCCTGCCTACGTTGCTGAGACAATATGTCAGTTTGTGCACATAGGGCAACACTATTACCCTATCATAAATTTGCTTACTATCACAGATTCTTTTTCCTTTTCGGCTCGTTTTTATACCACTTGAGGTCGCAGTGCGCGTTGACCATGCAATCGCGTTAAGTTTTCTGTCATCTGACAGGTCCCCCATAGCGGTAGCCCTGGAAACACAATCAAACTGAAACTAATTCGAACGGAAATGTTCGTCTCAGGCACGGGAGCAAGGAATTGAATTACTCGCCCTCCAGAGCCGCGCCTTGGAGAATTCTGTGAATGAATTGCTAAGTTTTTTTTCAGTGGACCAACTATACAGACAGAGACCGCTTTATCGCTCTTAAGAATGGTAGCGGGGACGTGAAAGTTTAGTAGCATTACGAAGTCCTGCGATAAAAGTCCATCACACATGTCTGAGAAGTTCAGAGTTACGCATTCAAAAGGTACTCATTTGTAGCACCGCTCAAGAGACGCTGTATTTCATAAACGGATGCTATTGAACAGGTTGATAACGCAATAGGGCAACTACAAGAAGATGTGAAACGAAGATTCTAAGAGCATCATCGAACACAACTAAAATATTCAGATGCTGCATGTACGATTTTCTGCTTTCCTCTTCGAAGACTGTGCCTATATGGTACAGCGGTTGCCAAATTGCGGCATCAGAACACAAAGTTCAATTGATTTTCCTTGCGGAACCTAGTAAACTCGTAACAAGTCAATGTAAGTAATTGATCTTGTTACCCAATTTCTGAATTCCCATAACTTATGAACTGTAGGCAATCTAGCAAAAAAAGGTATTTTTATCCAGCTGTAGTACAAGCCGCAAGCCGCAGTTATTTACTACTTTTCCACTTCGATAGGGCAAGGAAAATTCGTGCTAACTTATCAATTCCTGGTAATAATTGCTTCCAGCGTCATATTTTGCAAGGATGCTCATGCTGTGGACATGCGAAATTACACTATTAACCACTGGGCTGACAAACCGCTTGCTTTATGACGCACTAGTTTTAGTTGTTTCTGAAGAACAGAGCACTGCTCTGAGCACTCCGAGGCGAATAGCTCGAAAATGCTAGAATATACAGAAAACGGAGCATACACTCAAGAACAAACAATGATAATAAACAAGTTGGATACTCTATCCGCGTACCAACGAAGACTGTGCTTTAGGTAACGGTTCGCTGAATGTTGATTGCCTTATCAAGGTATAACAACATTGAAAAACAAACTTTAGTACGTCGCTCTTTAAAACCTCTTTTCCTAAGTCTGAAGACAACGGCCTCAAGAATACAACCGAAATACCGCTACTGAATCATCAACCCCTTTCTCCACTAATCCCCGAAGAGTGAATATTTGCTTAGGAATTGCTCACAGCTCCAGCTCAGGTGAATTAATCAGTTCAGGTACACTCCGATTTTAAAAGTAAATTGAATTCTATATCTTTCAAATTTCGCAATATTTTGAGTGTAGTTTTCTACGGGCTGGGCTGCGTACCTATATTGCGTGAAATACAAATTGCGTTTCACGCCTCCTTTTGCTAGTGTAAGTTAGGTCGCACACAAGCATACTGATGGCCTGTCTTCAAAATTAAAGTGGTGTAGTAAAACATATAATTCTGGTGACCCTTCTTCTATTTCTCTTCTGTACGACTGTTTGCTATTTGCAAATTGCAGCACTCATGTCATAATATGACCGATTTTGCAGTGCTCGCAGTTCTTGTGTTGTATATCCCAATTACCCGTATTGCGACCTACTCCTATGCGAGCCCTGCCACGGTGGTCTAGTGGTTATGGCATTCGGCTACAGATCACAAGGTCGCGGGATTGAATCCCGGCCACGGCGGCTGCATTTCGATGGAGGCGAAATGTTGAGGCCCTCGTGCTGTACGATGTCAGTGCACGTTAAAGAACCCCAGTTGGTCGAAATTACCGGAGACCTCCACAACAGCGTCTCTCATAATCAGAGTTGGTTTCGCGAAGTTAAACCCCACAAATCAATCAATACTCCTTTGTGAGAACAAGATGAAAATGTCGCGAAATCGGCAAACAGTGACAATAAACAAACTTCGCATCCTATACTGTACATGAGGATGTAGACAGAGAGAATGGTTGTCGATGCAATGGGCATATACGCTCGTGTCCTACAAGATGTCACAGAAAACTTATGTTATAAAAATTCAGATATTATTATCTCACTCGGTGAAGTTTTACCCTAATTATGAGAATAGTTGGATCATTTCTTTCACAAGTGCTGAATACATTGCTCATGATAGCCTGAAAACATGCATGCCATTCATGGCAGAACTATAACAATGTCATTCATGGCCGAACTATAACAGCGAGAGCGATAAGGACACAGCTCTCCTGTTGCGACGATTTTCTCTTTCACTGTAATAAATTCAAAAGTAACGGCAAATAAACAGCTTCGCAGCTCCGACGGTTATCACGGCGTACGAAAGAATTCAGTTTTTAATATTGCACTTCTTATTCAGCGCGATTGACTCACTGTATGATGATCTACATTTGAGGCAACAGCGATACTACATCACACAGTAAGCAGCATTGCCCTTAAGGATTTTCAGAGGATGCACTGCAGCATGCTGTGAAGTTAGTGCGTGTTCACAAAGCCAAAGCTCTCTATGTCGGGGAGTGACTGTACCAGAGCATACTCTTTTGCAGGTACGCCTCCAATCAGAAGTCTCATCGAGGGTTCGTACGTCGTTCACTATGCTGACCAGTACTGTGCCGTCATAGCTCCTATGTCGGGAGGTAGGCCTGCTTCATTCAAATGCTCAATAACCTAGGATAAAATGTGATCGGGACGAAAACCTGCTTATTCCGCATGATATGGTCGATGGCATTCATGGATATACAAGGTGCTCAAAATATTGGGCGATCACAGGCGTTCTTGAGGAATATACGTAAGCCTATGATTCTGTAATGTTTTGTCCATTCTGTCCCCCACACTACATAAAGGGCAACTCCGGCGGTTTTTCACCATCTTCTGATATCGATGTCTTCCAATGGAACTGACAGTCCTATAGCAGCCAGGATAATTCAGTCTTCTTAGAAACGCACCAATATTTTTAAATAACCGACTCAAAGGCGTGTTCAAACCGAAAACAAAACTGGTAGACGCTTCGTACAGCGTATGCGATGACGTCACAGCCTTTCCACCATCAGATATATGGAGATGGTGCTAGAAAAATGAAAGTGGCGAGGTCATCCACCGACGTATTGATTTATGCCAGCTTTTCTGAGCTTGACAGAGAATATCTGAACGCTGAAGTGTGGCCGTTTTGCCTTTGATGGCTCTCTGGCTCGGGTAGGCTGTGTTGAAGGTGTTGACGTCGGATATATTGGATGGCCCGGGTTGGAATCCGCTATAACCTTTTAAAATTCATTTTCAAGAAAACTAAATAACTGGAAACCGTCTGGCTGGGCATATATTATGGCAATACCGAGGGGAATGTATGCTAAAAAAATCATTGAGATCCGTGGACACTGAAAAATCGCCGGAGTTGCCCTTTAAGCACAGATTGACGTCCTAAACTGTACACATTTAACAGAGAGTTCACTGGTAAACCTTAGTTGGAAAAATTACTGCCTGTACCTACTATTGCCAAAAACAAGAAGGACCATTGCTTATCTGGCCAGTGTGGCTGCGGGGCCACAACGCAGTGTCGCTCAGCACGCTTACGTAAAGAGTGTCCTGAGTACATGGTGTCTTTCGCGCAGTGCCTTGTCACCGTTGATAAATTTCCCTCCCTGGTTGGTTTCCCGCCGTTTACTATTTTGGCCGATACGGCACACATTGAATTTTTAAAGACGATAGTCTTTCTTGGGATACTTCAACGCAGAAATTTTGGTCTGTCTGTCTGTCTGTGTGTGTGTGTGGGGGTGGGGGGGGGTTGTGTGTCTGTCCTGCTGCGAAAGGTGAACCCCTTCCTCAACGACCACCCAACTTGAACTGGTGGCTACCTTCATACTTCTGAACACAGTCGGCCAAAAAGCAAATATTATGCATATCGGAGGCGCAGCATCAATACGTATGTATTGGACGGTGTGTTCCTTTAGTAGAAAAATACATAGATGCCTAATTCTAAAGACCCTAGTGCTTCTTAGGATGCGCAAAAGCGGATGTTTCCTGTACTAGGCAAGCTTCTTGCGTTTCCCGTAACCATGGCCAGATGGCGCCCTTATCTCGCGCTCGTGCCGAACGGAAGGCAGGGAACGGCCGCCCGCCAATCCGGCCGGTCCCTTTCTCTCCTCGCGTCTCTTAGTTTTCCCTCTCGCTTGCGCAACTCCTCGGGGGGAATAGAAACACGCGAAACGGGACTCATGTAGTACGGCCGGTAGAAGGCTATCGTCTTTCGACGGCATTTGCAGCGAAGCACGGAGATACGCGGCCAATTTTTATTTAGGATGTGTGTTTAAGAAACCACGGCGGATGAATATCACTAGAGGCGAAAGTGTTATAGGTCCATCTACTGTGCGGTGTCATTTCACGTTAAAGAACCCCAGGTTTCGGAAATTTCAGGAGGCCTCCACTACGGCGCCTATCATAATGACATCATGGTTTTGCTACGTAAAACTCCAGAAAACAGCCAATAAATTGACTTCATGTGCAGTTCTTGCAGAATCACAGCGTCAACCACGGCCGCCTCCAGCAGAACACATGAAGCGATGCCTTTTTCTGTGGGAAACTCTTCCACATGTTATCAAGTAGTTGTCATGAGAAGGCAGCTGTCGAGGCTGCACCATAGCGATTCTAAATCTGGCAACCCCGTTTTTCATTCCGAGGCAATTCTGAGGGGACCAGCACACAAGGCGGTTTTTAAGGAAGGAACAGTCGCAATACCCTACGCAGAATGTCGTCTTCAATGTGGTGCTCCAGTACTCTCTTAGTACACATTGCCATCATGCAAGTAACAGTTCGAAGCAGTAAGCAGAAAACTACAGATCTGTCACGGATCTCGGGGGAGTATTGCTCAGGTAGACTGAGGAGCGTTTGACGACGAAGTTGGTTGAGTGAACATTACCTTAGATACAAACATGAGGAACGCGTAAACATGAGAACACTAACATTCCACACCCAAAACAAACAAAAGCTTACAAAAAAGAAGAAAAAAGAAAGTCAACAATATAGAAGTGAATAGCCTAATTTGTCCGCGGCACTCAATGTTTCTCCGTGTTAGGCGTAGTCCTAACTGCAGTCCACAATGTGGCTCGCTTCCACATGCAAGATGGATGCCCAAAGTTCGACAGCCTTACTTTGCCGCGCGGACTCAGAGACTCAGTCCCGTCGGTGGCCTGTCCTCTTTGTCGGTGTCGACGAACTGGATGGGCAGCAGTCGTCGTTCAGGTAGAGCCCATCCGACCCGTTGATCTCCCCCGCCTGTGCTCCCGGGTGAAGTGGCAGCCACCAGGGCCGAGTTAGGCCTACTAGCAGCCACGGCTCCTACTCGAAGAAGTGACGTGTCGTGCCGGGGAAATGCTGCTGGCCGACCTTCGAAGGGGAATTGCTGGCGGTGTGTCCGGGACTGTTACCTGCAGCACCTCCGAGGAGCCTCGCCCGAAAGTCTTCGAGTTCCACAGCCACCCAAAGGAGTGCCAGCGTCACGGGCTGCCGAACCGAGCACCTCGTCCTGTCGACAGAGCGTAGTTGCCGATGCGTCCTTCCTCGGCCGTCGCCACCCAGACAATTGCCAGCTCGGCCATCTGCCAATCGCCAGCTCGGCTTTGACTATTTCCGACCGCAGCTAGGGTCGCGCGCCACGAGCTGGCCGTCCAGCAGCAAGCGAGGAAATTCTACAAGCCGAATTATTTGGTATTTACCCAAGAGTTAAGAGTAGCATCAAGGTCACAATTCAAATTGCGCCGTTGTATCGTTGACGCGGCTTCACGAGAAACGTCGACAGTACTATGGCAACAAAAGGGGAGCTCATGGTAAGAGGTAACATCGGTACTCATGCTGGTGCACACAGGCCTCGTTCGTCGGAGAGAAATGATGCGCATACACATAAGCGTTGTTTGCTGGAATACCCTAATTACCGGTGTGGATGAAAGGTGGACAACATCCCGATTTATAGTAGAGCACACGTGTTGTTTCCTACTTTAGTGTAAGACCGATTTGCACACACCACAACTTCAATTGTCGGTACCGTGGTACAACTACCGTAGTTTCTTACGCAGTAAGTTTATAAGCAACAGTTACCACGAGGTAAGAACCATCCTGTTCGAGTAATTTCATGCTTCCTTCCCCGCTCGAGAGCCTCTGCTATATTTCTGTGGAGCGGTCGCTTTCCTTTAACCATTACGGGACCTTTGTACGTGCTCGTTTGAAGTGTGGAGCTTGAAGTTTATTGTATTTATTTCTTATACAAAAACAAGAGTAAGACCTAAATGCATATTTCTAGACAGAGGCCCTGGCACCTATGTGTGTTCGGCATGCATCTAAATGGTTTCTATGCGAATACAGCTACAAAACAACAAAAAAATGAAATTAAATATGCATGTACATAACTTTCACTGCAAATGAAGCAGTATAGCTAGACATCGTGCAAACACTTCATCAAAACAAACGCATAGTAGAAACACTTCATGAATATGTACTTGCATTAGGTTATGACCTTTCCTATTGCAGTACAAACCGAAGAAAACATGTATAAACACATGTATATAAAGGCATAACATGTCTGCTTCATATGCGTACACTTCAACCCTGAGTCAAAACAAATCTCATGTCTTTCCCTTGTCTTTCCCTTGTCCTTCCCTTGCTTACCTGCACAAATCCCGTTCTCAAAAAATTTGCAATGTCTCTTTTGTATGGGCCTTAATTCATACAGACTATTCCATCATTATAACTTCAAGTGCATACCACACCGCAGTTGAACAAGTGCCACGGGTGTGTGCCACATGTGATCAAATTCTTGTTAATCGTGACGTATGAGCCAAGTATACCCTGTTAGCAATCTCGCAAGATGAATAACTTATATTCATCATACATTCACACACTGCCATGTAAATATCCACGGAGGAGGCAAGATAGAAAGTACCTAGACAGACATGGACGAAGTGGCTTAAGTTCAGTAAAAACTGCTCCATATCCTGCTCTATATTGTTCACTATAAACTACTTCTACTTTCGCGACTATTTGGTCAATTATTCTTTTTCTTTTGCTTACAAGAAGACTAGCGAAAAATCACAGTACATTAGAACCACAGGTACGACATTTTTTGAGCGCTCGGTATTCCTAGTTTTCATGAATAGCTTTGCTTGTCGTTTTCTGCATTTGTGGCATCTCTCACCTTATCTTACCAAGCAGACAGAAAATTTTGGTGTTCATCAAATACACCAACGTTATATTTGCGCCCATTTTATTCTCAATAGGCTGCTAAAATCGGGCAGCCGTACCACTGACTCACTCACTAGAACATTGATACAGTGCTTTCCGAAGTCTGGATGTCTAACTTCTGTCGAATATTGCAAATCGTAGCAAGAAGTTGGCAGCAGAAGTCTGGTCGGTCACGTGAGCTCTACGTCAATAACGTTTTTTCTATAGCAGCCAGTGTTGACGGTTTTAGCACAACGCGAAACAGCCCTGTCGTCGAGGTATCCTTTCTGTGTAAATAGCGGCATCAGTTTTTTTTTTTATTATTCTAACGCGAAAGTGTTGAGAATCTCGCGTCGCAGAAAATTTGTCGTCGATCTCAGCGTGGGCGACTACACCGACGCCGACACCCAATCTTAATGGACCTTGTGTGAGAAGGTGGTGAGAAAGGGGTGCAGTGGCGCTACAGCCTTCCTCTCAAAGGCAAAGCTTAGCATCCCGGGCTCCCGCGTTCTCGATTCGGTAAATACGCCTTCTTTCAAAGGCTCGTAAGGAGTTTTACGGGCATTCTTACTCTGACGCAAGCTCTACGGGGCAAGCTTACTTCTATTTTGCAATAAAGAGACCATGAGAAAACTATCCCATGCAAACATAATTTTTTAGAATGAATTTTCATATATGGTAATCATTCATGACAAATAATCCATTTTATTCCTCTTTCGAGCAGGAGTATGTACTGCCTGGGGAGTTGCAGGAACAGCTAATTTCATGCACACTAAATGCAAGCAAGCATTCTTGGCTAAGTGCGCTTCCTGCGAGACAAACACGGAGCAAGCCAGCAGTGGATAATAACGACCACATAGTATAATTGAAGCAGAAGCACCTGGAGTACTCTGCCTTGTATAATGTTCTTTCAAATATTTATCCGACAGCTTTTGACGTAAATGTGTCAATAAAAATTAAGCACTTATTCTCATTAGTGCAACGTACTACTTTGTGTCCTTAATATATATGCTGGAGGTACCTTTCCAGTCCTTCTCTGCACTGTCTTCCCATAAAACGTTGCTGTCTCCAGAGCCGCACTTGATTTCTGTGGTTTTGTCCCAGAACCAGCTCTCATTATGGGACACACTGTAGAGGCGGGTTCCGTAAATTACGACCACTTGGGTTTTTTTAACGTGAACTGACATAGCACAGGACACTGGCTTCAACATTTCGCCTCCATCAAAATGCAGCCGTCGCGGCCTGGATTCGATCCCGCGACCTTCGGATCAGCAGCCGAGAGCGATAGCTACCAGACCGCGCGGGGGTTGCACTTGAAAAACATTACATTCCATGAAAAAAAATCTGTTTCCCCAGAACGGTGAGGCCATGAATGCGATTGCAATGCATGATATGGTATACGAGGTAAGACTAGCAGCTTTAGGGGCAACTTGAATTGTAGTGAACGTGGGCTTATTAAGTAAGCGTGCAGGTGCTTAAATCATTATGTGAGGTTCGAGCGGAAGAGAGAACATCCCAGCAGAGCTGCGAGCTAACTCGCGTTGTTTTGATGCCTTCTGGCACAAGCTTCACACCACGCGACCGTGCTGACCAGCGTGCGCTTTGCACCATCGGGAAAATTGCTCAAGCACAGCGGCATCAAGCGAGCGCGTTTTTTCCGGCACTCGTAGACGCATTCGCGTGAGCGCCATGCGGTGAAGGCATTCCCTGTTTTGCGAGGCGCCTGGCGCGGCGCACATGACCCAGGCGCTGCTACGCAGTACGCAGCACGTCTGATGGCTGCCGAGATAGCACGTGCGCTAGTGATGGCGACCGTGCAGAGTCCACAGTGGCTGCTCGAGCAGGGCCCCCGAGCGGGGTGATGTTATCGCACGCGCCCTCCGAGCGACGGAGATGGGCCAGGGCTCATTTGACCTCTTCTTTAGCCGTGTTTGGCGGCCCCGCTCGCGTGTTTTTATGCGAAGGTAGAAGTACGATGCGCGGGGGTTATCAATTTGGACTTTTTACGAGCCATGACGGTGACGGCATCGGCGACTGCCACGACAAAAACCTGTCGAGACTGTCCATATAATTAATATCGAAATAAAACATATTCAAGGGAACCAGATGAGCATAGTTCCATGCTCTGTTCACACTAATCTGGAGAAGAGCCAAGATGCAGTCAGAAATGCGAGTGCTGGAAACGCGTTGTGGAATACCTTTCGTGTCTATATAGACGACTCGGATCAATAAAGTGTACATCAATCTATACATACTTGTGGCACGAGTCATGCAGCGACACCGATAAGCTTGCTTGCGTCGAGCTTGTGTTGTCAGCTGTTGGCGCTGTAGTTCTTCCCCAAAAGAAAAATAAAAAACAAGAGAATTGTGGGTGTAACCCGCACCACCATAACGTATAAGGGTTTAGGTCAAATCTAAAATAAGTGAACTCGGGTGTATTTCCGAAAGGAAATTTTGTGGGAAAGCTAATCGTGGAATCAAAAGAAAATCGGTAGCATAGCCAGCATCGCGAACTTCCGAAAAGTGCATTAAGGCCAACAGATGGCAATCTGTAGTCACGGTTAAATCAGATTCTTGTCGAATGGGCGTTAGCGCGCTTCCAACTTTCTAAAAATCACTGGTGGGCCGCGGATTCGGAATAGTTCAGTGTTGGCACTTTCGGTTCCATAGAGCCTAAGTTATTGAAGGAAGAATTAGGCGAGGCATGCACATTGCGCTGTTGTATCAAGTACTGGTGGTTGCTGATGCGATGGCACTAGTGGTCTTGTACGAGAAGATGCACATCCATTGTTATGCAGCCTGGAATGACTGTGCCTGGAAGATCAGTGTGGCGTAAAGAGGTTAGGGCTAGAACTTTTGGGTGCAGCGCAATATATCACACCGAGCGCTTGCATAATTCAACGAACCTTCACTAGCACAGCGTTACACTTGAGCTTCCTGCATTCTTCAATGGCACATTGATGATGGTTAGGTACGCCAGTTTTGCTTTCGTGTGAACAGCTCGAGTTGTAAATGCTGCCAGTTATGGAAATCATTGTAGCACATATTCAGCGACTGTACGAGTCACAACGAAAGACGTTAACTTCTACGCTCGCAGGCATAGGGGTAAGAACTCTATAATTGAAAGAAGTATTTTGTCCGTAATGTCTGATAAGACCGTTGCTACAACTTCCTACGACGGCAGTTCTTAATTTGCTGTAGAACACCGGGTTAGGCTCCATACTTTAGCAAAGGCACTGTGCCCTGTAAATGTACATACGCGGCGCTTCTTCCTGTCTCGCCATCTTACTTCGTCCATCTTTTTTACCCTTTCCCGCCCGCGCAGAGTCGCCGGCCAGAGTGTACTTGCTTAGTCAGACCTCTCTGCTTACCAATAAATTATATCTATCTCTCTTAATATTGGTGCAAGTATCTGCTAAGCAGGAGCATCGACTTACCGTTAAGAAAAATTTCGAAATATCCTTTCAATAGCAGGAGGTCCTCATGTTTTCCTTTGAAATGGACATATTTAGTGCGTATTTTTCTCTATAGCATGCACCTCGTGTGAACACCTAGAAAAAATATTGGTCGCTTTATTTTATTTTTAATATAAGCAGTGCAGGTATCCTGACGACTCTCCTAATCTTATCTTGACTTATTTTATCTTCTTTAGTCATATACCAAACAGGCCCCAGAAAGGCATAGTGTGAGCGACAAATCGTTGTGGTACGGTATCAGAGCAGAGGTCCTCCGCGATAGCCCGCAATTATCGGCTTTCCTAATAAATTCCTATATACTACAACGGCTCTGTCGCCAAAATTCGCAAGAGCTGTACCTCTTCGAAAGAGCATATCGCAGCCGAGACAGGAATAGTTAGTCTAGTTGTCAACTTTAGACAGATATACGCGCTCTCTGTATATTTACTTCACTAATTCAAGTTGGCAAGATTTGCCGCCACCTCCACGCACGGCGCTCGTTACGTACCCGGTACTTGCGAGCGCGTTGAAAGTGTGGTATGCGCAGTATGTACGGAAGCGTGGAGTATCAGAAGTGAAGTTTGAAATAAACAAAACATACCGTGGCTCTCACCGAGCGTTGTTGCTGCGCGCGTGTATGCCACCAAGCGTCCGTTTGGAAATACGGAAGTGCAAACGTCGATTTGAAAGCGGCGCATGTGCGAGTGCTTGGCACACGTCACTTTTGAGAAGCTGGTTAAAACATTACGAATAAAGAAATGGCACCACCGACCTCCTGCAGGTCGCCAAATTCAACAACCACCAACAACAGCCTTTCGAAATTGCAAATAGCTGCAACCGACGAGCTACTCAGTAAGCGAACAAGAGCAAATGTGTCCGTTTACATTCGCTGTGAAAATTCCGACTCTTTGAGCCTCAGAGGACTCGTTGGAGTTCACAAAAAATGCATGAGATGGCGCCACCCACCAATAAAATGGATATTTCGGGTTTCTGCGGATGCACAGCATCCAGGCCTTCCTGATAGATTGCCTCTGAGACCACAAACTACGGGCTCGAAGATCAATCCGAATGCAGGTGACGCCACTTACACGTACTGTGCACAATCTCTGCCGTTGAAAACTGTTTGTGGAACATATTGTTAGTACATTGCCTCTGAGAGCCTAGTGATAGTAAAGTCAAGCGAACAGAGATGGCGCTACCCACCCACTACAGTCATTGCCGCCCAAAAGGGCCATCGAGACCGCCGACTGAGAGAGGACTGATTCGTAAAAGAACAGGAGGTGGCGCAACATGCCCGGGCTCGGCCGCGCCGCTGGTCGTTCAGGCTGCTGGAAGTTGTTGCCACTAATTGCGATTGTTGAATCTTTACAGCCGAGCCACTGAGATTTCGTTTTAATGACAAGGCGCAACCACATTGTCATATGTGTTTGGACACAGACATGTTGGACTTGTTGCCATCAAATGCGTCTTTGAAATTGCGTTTCTTGTTGACGGGCGTCAGATTACGCGGCGCATGGCTCGCTCCCTTCCCACCCAACTCGCCCGCTTGGGTGCCTGCTCTGCGCGGGCCACGTAATTTAGCAGCTCCAATTGGCGACTTCACTTTGTTCTAGAAATGCAGTATGCCGCTGGGATTAACATGCGCAAACAAGCCTTCGCATTTCGACAGCAACAATATATGCATTTGTTTTCGTACTCTCAAAAGCACATTCAACTCAAGGTTGTTTTGAATGTTGTGTGCCACGCCCTGTCTATACCTGCGTGGTTTGAAAGCCTTTGTACCATCATGGTACGGCACATGAGACATGTGCAAACTGCTCCCAACATCTCAGCTACGCAGATTCCTGACAAGAAAAGCCGAAGAAATTTGAATAATGGAAGGGGTCAGCCAAAGCGACACATTATCTCAATGTTCACTGTATATTTGGAAGATACGTTTTAACACTCGATTGGCAAAGATTTAATTAATATCCAGTGAAAATACCTCGACAATTTGCCGTTTCTGTGCCACTTTATCTTCACAGTGACCGCGAAAAGTGCAACAGGGTATTCACTGATCTAAACTGAGACAGTGTTAAAAGTACGGCTGAAATGAGTTTGTATAATGTAAGGTTAAATCCATAACCTCGCAAAAAAAAAAACGCTGGTTTAAAATTAATAGAATTAAGCAACTATAAACCGTAAACGGTATGTACAGGGTTTTCCCGTAAAGTAATGAGACTCGGTGTGCTAAAAGCAATTGATTGATCCGACCGGTACAAATTAGTATGTAAGGTTCTTCAAGATAGTGTCCTTGGGCAACCATGAACAGCTACGGACGTGTTTCTCGTGCTGCAAAGGCTCCCAGGAAGGCAGCTGCTGTAACCTGTACAGCAGCTGCCTGTGACAGCCCACTGGAGGACGGGGAAATTATCTAAACGGTGACTTTTGAAGCTTCTCTTGAGCATTGGGAGCTTGAAAGAGTTTGCCGGCTGGCCTCTGGTGCTGTGCCGTCCCTGCACAATGGTGCAACCCCTACCCGGGCCACCTAGGTGGTCTCAAGAGGGCGGTGTGTGCTTGATCCTCGTCCAGCATAGCTTCCAACGAAGATCAAGCCCCAATAGTTTCCGTTTGACGGCATTGACAAAGCACACAAGGTCGTCATTGCAGAACACGGCTTCGATGATTCGTCTCAGAGGTCTTCCCTGATTATTCTCTTACGCAAGCGATGGTCACAGCCCAGAAGATTTTTTGTTATTATTTTTGTCACATTTTTACTCAAGCCACTTGTCCCAGAGCGTCCATATCGCTCCATTTAGTATACGGTGTGGCAACCGTTTTTTTAACTCACAGAACCATAAAAAGACCGCCGTCTTTGTAAGTATCCTTTAAAAAAGAATGCGAGGGTCACGGAAGCGGCTTTGCCCCGGTGAACTCAATACTTATGTATGTGTCGCTGCTCCAACGTATCATGCATTTTTTTTTCTTTTTTCACATTTTCTGCCGTAACGAAAATCGGAAGCAGTTTCTGCGTCAGTTCAGGTTCTCAAGCGTCTCAGCTCGATTGCAATTGCCTCATGGTGCTTTATTAGCTTAGAGCACCCAGGACTACTCCCGTTTTCAGGGACCGCGCTATACACTGATGCATGGTAGCAAGTATCAGTATTTTCCGGACAATCCGCCCTTATAGCACAGCGGCTAAGTGTTGGTTTCCGAAGCTCGAGGTTGCGGCATCGAATCCTGGCTGTGGCGGTGGCGTCTCGATGGACGTTCAATGCAAAATAATAATAACAATGAAAAAAGAATGCCCACGAACTTAGCTTTAGGTGTACATTAAAGAACCGCAGGTGGTGAAACTTACTCCTCAGTCTTCCACTGCAGGGTTTGCCTCATAATTAGAGCTGGTGTCGGCTGCTACAACGCCATCAATTATTCATAGTTTACGCACAGACCCTGTAAGTCTAGGACGGTTACTTCTCCTTGAGCAGTACCTGAGAAACTTGGTCTTCACGGCGTCTGTGGTGTGTAATGAGTTTTTCAAAAACTATCTAGTTCATAGACAACAAAAGGTACAGTTTCTCGATGTTAAACCTGGCTCTCCTGGGGTTACAAAGCGAAGTTCACCAACGATCGTTGTCGGCACCTACGTTGTACACGATGGACCAGACGCTCTTTTACGTAATTTTCTTTCTGTCATTTACATAGATGATACGCTTCTCAATTACGCACATGAGCCAAGGACGAAAGCTTTCTACGTACGTAACTAAGAAATGACGATTATTATGCGCAGGTTTCAAGCTAATGAGCTGTTGCTGAACGTCAAAAAGACAGCATATGCATTTCATAATTGTTCACATAACGCTAGTCTTTGAGTAATGTGTACGTCAAATAAGGGGAGAGCCTATCTAACGTTTGAATAACATAACATGTCTACCTGTTTTAAAGGATCCTAACTTAAACAGAAAGAAATATATATTGAGCCACGGTGCGAAAATCATAGCACAGTTTGGTTTGTGATAGTTACATGTCACCAAATTTTGGATGTCCCATCAATGAGGAAGTTTTATTTCGCTCTTTTTCATTTTCACTTGGCATGTAGCATTGAGTCACAGGTCACACCGATGACTTACAGTTAAACCTTTGGTAGTGTTGCAGAAGCTAGCAATTCGTTTCTTTGTCGTCTTTAAGTTGAGCATATCCAATCGAGCCGCTCCTTAATAACTTTCAAATCATGCCTCTTGCTCATAAACTATGAATCTACACTTACGGTGCGTAATTGTATTCCAACAGTTTTGCACTTCACTGTTCCGCTTCTATGTCTTCTCGGTTTCGAACAAGTGGATGCCAAGCCAGACATATCTTACTGCCATAAAACTTGTATATTGCAACAGGCAGCATTTTTTGCGCTGCTTCCACTTTTTACAACTGTCTTCCTGTACCTACAACACGAAGTGAACAATTTCATGTTCATGCAAAGCACGACAGAAAACATATATAGCAATGTTGACCTGTAATAACAACGCGAAATGTCAGCTATCTGCCCATTTAACGCACAGGAACTCTTTTCGAAACAGACAGGAATACAAAAATATATCGTTGTTACTATTACATGTGGATGCAAACTAGCTTCGGGCTAAGGGTCTAGGCGTTTCTCATATATTCTGTCGTTTCTCTACCTTTTTGGTGAATAGAGTTGTAATTATAAAAAGAAAATTGAAGTTCGCCGAATAATAATCCCGGTATCCCCTAATAATAGGTATGTTACCTAATCATTGCAGGAGACTTAACGGTGTCAAAAATGTGAAAATTGCGAAGGGAATGGATTTTCCGAGTAATATTGCATGGTGGAGGAATTCGGAAGACAGCACAAACGCCCGAGAAGAACCTAAGGGCCATTAAACAAGAGTAGTTGCCATGACTAGTTACAGTTAACACGACGATGTAATGAGGAGAACAAACAACCAATGGACAGTGAGAACGACGTAATAGCTACTCATGGGTGGAAAGAGCAATAATGAAAAGCAGGAAGGTGCAGTGGGGGTTCGCACGAGTGAAATGGGTTCAACTCACGGAAGGCAGGTCAACTTAAAGATAGTTAGAAACTCTCATTCGCTTGCTATACTATTCAGTCACACAATTGCGCAGTTGCCATGACACAACATTCTTTTATTCTCATAGTTCACACTGCACCTCCGTCCTGCATTGCCTCCCTCGTGGTCAGGCACAAGCTGACGTAGATGCCCCACCAGTACTCGTCAAAGAGGAAGGCTTGGCGGTGCGCCCGGCACAAGAACACAGTACCCGATCCATCACACGAGCGTGAAGAGTGAGCATGCGCTGCAGCGCGTTTTGCCCTTCGTAGCGCTAACGCCAAAGCGCCTTCTGTCGGCATCCGCGAGCAATGAAAGGTTTGCACGCGTATGCAAATGCCCCGCGCACAGGGGCCGCGTTAGCGCCCCGTGCTAGAACTGTTTGAGTTTCGTCGTAACTTAAGTTTCCTCGTAACAGACGTAACGGTTTCCATGTAATAGGATTACATTCCGAGTTATCGTGTGTATGTATCTTAGTGCAGTCACCGTGTACGACTTTTTTTCTCAAACTTTGAGAAATTTAAATAAGTTCTTGGAATATGGGGTGTGCTCCGGATTGGTACGGCGGTAGCAGTGGCTCGAGATGATTATATCCGTAGGACGCCTACGCCTACACTGGATGTTCTGCCGTGCAAGCTCCTAAACGCTATCGCTTCAAAATAGACTAGTATGTTGACGAAGGTAAAAGATTTGCATGTTATCGCCACATCGGACTCAACATTACTTGGAAACGAAGACTGAATGCCGCATTCTTCTCTCTCACTGACGGACCCCCTGCTGATTTTTCTTAAAGCACTGGAGGTGGCTCGACAATTATTAGGCTTAAAATAACCAACAACGTGGTGAACAGTTCCCCTGCGCGCATTTAAAAAAGGACACTGCAACGATTGGGAACAACGAAGCGCACTTGGTCATAGCCGTTGGTTTGCCAAACAACCTCTCACTAGTTTTCTTCTAATTGGCCTTTCACTTGAGGTTCGCATGTGTGTAATTTTTCACATGGTCGCGTTGTTGAGGATCGATTTATGGAGTTTTACTTCCCAAAACCACCGTGGCTAGACGTCAGCTGCTGGACACTGAGCGCGAGGGTTTAATTGTAGTAATCGTGTGAGAGGTGGTGGCCATGTGCTGTACCAGGGAGGCCAACTCCTGTTCTGGCATTGGAATGAGTCGTAAACGGCAGCTGATAGACTGAAAGCCTTTCAGGTGTCCAACCGCCGCGGGCCCTTCTACCGACGTACTCTAGAGAAAATGATAGGTATAGCGCTAAGAGATAAAATACGAGCGGAATTGATCAGGGAACAGACAGGAGTAGCTGATATTATTATATCAATTGAAAGAAAGAACTGGACCTGGAGTGGACGTGTCATGAATAGGAAAGATAACAGATGGACAGTAAGAGCGACCCAATGGATACCAAGATAGAGAAAACGCAACAGATGCAGGCAAAAGGTTAGATGGAGCGATGAAATTAAGAAGTTTGCGGGCATAAAGTATAACCAGCTCGCTCACGATAGGGTGGATTGGACAACGTTTGGAGAGGCCTTCGTCCAGCAGTGGACCTAAAATACGCTGATGATGACTTCCAACTGAATATGACAGACACCGTCGTGGAGGGCCCCGAAAATTTCGACCACCTGGAATTCTTTCACATGCACTGACATCGCGCCCTACACGGCCCTCAACATTTCAACCTCCATCGAAATGCAGCCGCCACGACCGGTATTTCATCCCGCGACCTTCAAATCAGCATCCGAGTGCCGCAACCGCTAGAACACCGTTACGGAGCTATGGTTCCGTTATGTGGGAAGCTTGGTGCATCCCAGATATCTGCGGGAAGCATAATAAACATTTGTAATGTTCTACACTGGCGTGCTAAATCGCTTGTGCTCAGAGACGATTTGGTGTAACCGCTTTAAATACTCGACATCTGAAGAATACCTCTCGCAATATACAGCGGTACGCTTCGCGCAGCTATGTCCATTATACCTGGGGAAGCGCTCATTTCCCTGTGCGTATTTTATTACTCATATTCATCAGGCTTATCATATAGTGTTATTTTTCCGATGGCATTAAGTCACCCCTGAAGCCGTAGCATCAGGAATTCGTTTTAGCATCCCAAACTTCTTTGACAGTTGTGCCCAGAAAGGCAACCCTACAAAGAGCTTTCTAGTTTCAGTGCTTCCCATAAGTACACAGCTGTTGATCGTGGCCATTGAGCTACTTTCACAAGGCTCTGGCAAATGCATGTCACCAAATGCAGTTTCCTTAATTATTAACGGAACTGACCAATACCGCACAACTGACCGGCATGGTGCATGTAACAGTACAATTCAACTGAAATGAACCCTTAGCGAATAACGAAAGTGGTTTTCTTTTTCTGGGAGGTGTTAAAGGGGAACGAATTCTGCCTCAAGTTTAGTGCACTGATAAGTTCGTAAAATGCTCTCCATATTCCGGTATGTCACTGATTTTCCCGTGTTCTGCTGTCGCAGCCAGTCGAGGGTCCAGCTGCGCCGCGTTATGAACAGTTGGAGGAATTCTTTTCTTGTCGCCCGTAGAAGTATCGGCAGTCACACTGTCAACCCCCTTTACCAATATGCTGTCGTATAGATTGCACAACGGCGTTTATTTTTTTGGTGTTGTACGCACGTTTCACGTGATAAAAAGACCGGGTTAACCACATTTCCCGACTCTTAAACGTTGACAATTTTTCACCTTGATCGTATGCATTGGCCAACGTAATTTTACAAGCATAGCGCTAGTCGACAGTTGCAGAGTCAAGCATAATCGTCAACTACACAGCTCGAATACGGTTCGGGACGGAGAAAAATAGACAGACGGAAAAGACACGTAAAGCCCAGGACAAGCCTTTTAGCGGCTGTCCAGTGCTTCATGTGTTTTTACATTTTCCCTGCATAATTTGCGCTGCGCAGTGTACCATTATGAACCAACTGACCCAACCACCAATTGTTTTAAGAATAAAGTTATTTTTTGTGGCTACCAGACTTACTGTGTGACAGCTTGTTATCAAATACGGATGTTCCCACATCACACCGGTATGCTGAAGTAATCTCCATTCACTGTTCCGCTACTGTATAGCAGAAACTTCTCACACGGGGCCTTACACTACGATTTACACAAGAGGTGGTGTCGACTCAGTGAACTGCACAATAAACTAAGTCACGTTGGGACGAAATTCTCTGCTACTTGTTCTCAGTGGCTCTAAAACTTATGCGTTTTCCCTTGTTGATAAAAATATTCCCTCAGCGGCAATTTTTTTATTTTATAAAGAACGATTTGTTTAAGCGTTGTTTAATTTTAGAATTAAAAACACGTACGCAATTAAAACTGTGCTAGCTTTAAAAGATAACTCTACGTTTACAGCTATTCAAAAATGTTGCGCTACACTGCATGGTGTGATGTCTCAGACATGATTTTTGTACACACATTTTATCAGGCATGGTCATGATGGGTGTTTCTGTGAGAGCTCGATTTCTCTTTCTTAAGCAAATTCAATATGGCAGAAAATTTTTTCGCTTTCTCTTAATAATAATTTCTGAGGTTTCTGAATTTCTGAGAACCACAAAATGATTTTCGCGAGGCGCCGTCGTGTAGGTTACGTTTATCACCGATCTGACATCCATCTTCTCGAAAGCTAACGCAGCGCCCTTTACTTTGCGTCGACTACTTTCTCACACGCTTGGGACCAGCACTTCACGCTTCCTTTAAGGGACAACTTCGCCAAATGCAGATTTCGTATGCGGTAAGAGCGTTCGCTTTGCGGTAATGGCTGCAGCGCCAAGCGCTCTCGTAATGCTTTTCTGTGGCAGCATTCTCTTCCAAGTTTCGGTCAAGAAGGCTAGATGTCTTGAATTTCGTCTGACGCTCCAAGAATATTTGTATTATCAGTTCACCACCCAGAATGTAGTGCGTAGCAAAGCCTTCGTGATGTACAAAATCATCCCAACCAAAGTGTCCATTCTCGGATTAATATGACGGAGGTCTTTTTCGGAACTATACTTCGTTGTCATAGACGCATTTGCCTGTCTGTCCCAACCTCGTAGAACCTCACCGTAGTGTGTCTATGTTTTCCAAATAAGCTATAGAGAAATCAAGTGTTCGACGTAGGTTAGTCTGGTCAGGCAAGGTAAGAGATGAAACACGGTCGTTGACCACGTCTAATGTTCTTATCCCTTGCTTCAGAGCCGCTGCTTGCTGGTTCTTTTTTTTACTGAACTAGACAGGAAGTCGTCGTCAGTTAGGAGCTCATCACGTGGCGCAGCAAGCCTGCGTGAATAGCAGACATAGTCTCTGCTACCCGGTTCATTGTACCTGGTGTCGTTTGAATGACCGGTGATTCTAGTAGCCGCCAGGACATCACGTTCATTCACATGATGACAACAGTGAAATTGTACCTGTCAATCATATGATGATATACATGCGCATTTTCGGTATTATGTTCACTATGGGACTGTTATTTGTTAGGTCATGTTGATGTTCCGTAAGCCACCTGAAGAACTTTCCTGCTTTTCCGATCTATATTTGAGGTCGACCAGCCCATAGTACCATGTACACGGCTTCCAAGGGGGCGATTCACTTGCCAAACTATCTTTCACATTCATGAGCTGGTTATGTGGCCGAGATGGGAGCGGTGCGCAAATCGCATCATGATTTGAGTATTGTTGTGGCTTGAAAACGCAACCGTGCAAAGTCACACGACGAGCGTTATCGCTGAGCATGCGTGTGAGAATAATTGTATGATTGATTGACAGTGCCGCTGTTAACGCCAGCAAAAAGGACGTGTCATTCTCGTGCCTACTCGAATTCCTAGTTATTCAATCGACGCCAGTTGCGATAAACCAGACACCATTGGCTGTGCCGGCCATTTACGCACTCTCATTACGTCGCGTACTGGCTACTTAAGTGACGATGGCTTCCTGTCCAGCTCTGTAAACAAGGGACACGTACATCGAAGCGAAATGGCGGAAGATTGCTTCAGGTTTGCTCAGTGCCTGTGTTTCCCCTCAAGACGTAGCGACCTCCCTGCAATGTATTCCCAATGAAGCCCAACGAAGACACTAATCTGTTTCCCACCGCCGGCCGTAGGCAACATTTCCTTTTATAATGATCATGAACAAAATCATTAAATGCTCGAAAACTGGAAAGGTACACCCCGAAAGAAGAGACGAGCAAAGATCGGGCACATAAGACCGGATGGATCATTAGGAAATCGATAACTTGGCTGCCCACTGCGCTGCCAGCAAATCTGATGCTCAATTTCATATCGTCAAATTACTAGGCAGAAGCAAGAGCGTGTGTTCCAACAGAAATATTAGAAGCATTCCTTTATCAACCGTACAGTTAGAGCCTGAGTGTATGACGCCTCTGTGTCGTTCTACAGCGCAGAAATGTCTTTCGTGATGAGCAAGGTGCTTTTAACACCTGCTCTGCTCTCACGCACATGCGCAGTTGGCCTGTCCTAGAATTCTACTTTCTCAAACGCTCAGGGCCTAATAAACCAGTTGGCAGTATGCGCTCGATATTTATGGGTCTCCTATTTCGTGGTGCCCCCTTCGAGTTATCGCGCATTTAATTTTCCCTCACAGTATGCACCAACTATACCCTCGAGACAACTTAATCAAGTGTGCTAAGTCCACTGCAAGACGGAGGTCTCCCCGCATTGACATCCTCTGTACCTTACCTCGCACCAGCTGATTCAATTTTATTCAAGCGAACATCCTTGCTTTATCACTCCACCTCACTCTCCACCGTTCTTAGGTACGTTTTCGTTTCCTTGGTACCCATTCCCCACTATCACTGTCCACCTGTCAGGTCAGGTTTCTTAGTCATTGCGTTGCCCGCACGTGGAACCTTTCAAGTGGCGAGCACTTTAGGGCCCGGTCTGTCGGGGCCTGCTGATGGGCTGTCACAAAGGAAGAGACAGAGAAGAAGGTAAAAGGCAGGGAGGCTAACCTGATGTTAGTCTCCTGTTTGGTACCCTGCACTGGGGTATCACGCTCAGAAGACAGCGCCAAAACAGGCTAATAGATAACCAAAACTGGTCAAAATGGATCCGTATTGAAGATCGTTAAAATAAACCATATTACTACAATAAATAGAATATACACGTTAGAGGGATTGCACGCATCATGACATCAAATTAAGCGAAAATTAGCCGACACCAACGACGATTAACAGAACAAAACACACGGGAAACACTGACGAAACACTGCTCCGTAGATTGCGCAGCTTTCACTGCAGTGAAACTGGCTCAGATTTTTCTCTTACTGCGGAATCATAGCTCTAATCTCATGCAGTTGTCAAATGAAGGAGCAGAGGCGGCAAAGGTGAACAGTAAGTGACTGAACCGGTGGCTATCAAGACGTCCGATGCCCAGAAATGTGATAATGAAAATTTCCATACTGAAAGCACAGTTTAAATTCCTGCACAAATATTTATTTGGCAAGAACACTTTTGGCATTTGAACAGAAAATATCCGTCGTGTAGGGGTAGTTGCTATGACACCTGACTGCTAACCCAAGGTCGTAGGAGCGAATCGCGGCCGCGGCTGCCGTATTCCGATTTAGGCGAAATGCTAGTGTCCCATATGCTGTGAGCTGTCAGTCCACATTAAAGGACCCCACATGGCCAAAATGCCCTCCACTAGAACATATCCCGTAACCATACCGTGGTGTTAGGGCGTAAAGCGTCAGAAACTATTATTATTTGGAGAGCATAACACGGCCAACGCGTCATTACGCGTGTATTTGGAGGCTCAAAAAACACATGCATTCATGCAATACCAAAGTTGTGGGCACTGAAATGCCTTAGTGTGTACACAGTTGACACCACACAAAACAGTGCAAGTTGTTTATTCCTTTCCGCGAAACTTTACTGTTTCTTGTCTTCAGCTAATTTAAGCAATGGTGAAGGTGTATTTAGAAGGACGTCCGTTCTACGTTAATTATACTACCCAACTTCTGTGCCTCAGTACTGACGTCAAGAAAAAAGGGCAAATATGGAAATGCAACGAGACTTCTACTTTCGTAGCAGTGTGAGTAAACTCGCAGACGTTTGGGGAAAATAGCGCCTATTTACAAAGTTCAGCTTCCTTATCTGCTATTTTAAAGCAGTGCTGAGCTGCTAATATGCATGATAATAAAAAAAGCGTAATAAAAAAGCGCTTGTACATGTAGAATATTGCTTCTGACTCTCATTTTGCTTTGTATGGAAAGCTTTCCAAATGGCTTCGGTTTAATTTGATTATCAGCCTAATAACCTCCATGGCAAATGTTACGTGACGGTGTGCTAGCACTTCACGAAAGCTTTCTTTCTCTCTTTTTTGAATGTAGATTTATGAATAACCTCGATGATCATAAAAAAAATTGGTGGCCGCAACCCTAGGTAAGGCAGAGGGCGTCAGAAAAAACAACATAACACTAAATCATTTGACTACCATGAGTGAAGATTGGCTCGCCTATTACTTGAAAGGTTCTCCTAGTACATGCGGCATATTCTGTAGTGATTCATCTGTCAGACATTTGACAGGTTTAAACCCACGACATCAGTTGTCCTGAGATCTAGCAGCGGACGTTCCCGGCTGTGTTTGGGGCTGGAAAATGTTAATGAAACTACCGTAAATGTGACAAAAGCAAATACTGCGGTGCCGTTGTGTGGAAGTTCCAATAGCGTGAAACAATGTCAAACACTCGTTAAACAGCAGTCTCCCTTTCATTACCTGGAACAAAATATTTGGCATTATGGCTCCAGAGAAGTAGCTTTCTGGCAGATGGCCCGCGGGGAGTTCCCTCACGTTTTCGTCTGTTCCAGCAAAACACGAGGATGTCTCACTTAGGGGAGCAATTTTTAATGCGCAGTCAAAGCAAAGTGCACACACCTTGGTTTGCTTGAAAGCAAACACTTTCAGGAGCACTTTTATTTCAATGAACCCTGAAATCAACTTGTTCATCAAAGATATACGAGTACTTGGTCCTTAAAGACATTATCGATTTACATTCAGAAACGTGTTCTTTTTATTTCCCAAGCTTGCGTGCGGCTATTCTGTTATGAAGTACTGCCCTCCACTGAAGAAACTGTATTATCAATTCCACCACAAGGGAGCCTAAAATACTAGAGCGCCTTGTACTGTGCGATTTCAGTGCGTGTTCAAGCGCAACTTCTGCAGATATTTCACCATATTTCGATATCGCCGGGCTCCAGTGGCACTGACAGTCCTGTTGCAGGCAGGATGGTTCAGTATGCTGAGAAATTCAGCAATAATTTTAAATAACGAAATGAATGATGCGTTCAAACCGAAACCGGAAAGGGTAGATGATTCGTGCAGCGTATCCGATGACGTCACAACCTCCCCGACACCAGAAATATGAAACTGGCGCCAAGAAAAACATGAAAGTGGCGATACCATTCGGCGATATATTGAGTTATGCCTTCTTTTCTGAGCTTGACAGCGACGATTTGAGCCCTGAAGTATCACCGTTTTACTGTTGACCGCCCACCTGCTCAGGTATGCAAGGCTGAAGGCAATGACGTCAAAAACACAGGTTGGCCCGTGCGGGAATCTGCTAAAAAACTTAAACATGCATTTTCAGGAAACCTAAATGACTTGCAACTGCCTTTCTTCGCATATATTATTACGGCACCGAAGAGAACATATATGGCAAATTTCATTGAGACTAGTGGACACTGAAAGATCGCCGGAGTTGTCGTTTAAAGAACACCGGGTGTTAAAAGTTTTAGCCGCCCGCCACTATATTGTGCCTCATAGTGAAATCCCAGTTTTGCGACGTAATACCCTAGGAATTATTAGAATGGGATCATCGGTGTAACTATACGAATTCTCAAAGAACGCCAACAGGAGTGCCAAAATGTGATACTGTATGTAAGCCTCATACGACTACCACAGTCGAGCAGTGCGCCTCAGCAGTCGCGACTGAAAACATATAATGGAAATGCTCGTGCACAGAATAGTTTTAACAGCGAGCACAGAACAAGTAAAGGTAACTCTACCTTTCGTGGTGCTCTGCAATGCTGTTATCATTTGGCGTGCTGATTAACATGACGTTCTGAACCTACGGCCTGTCCATATTCCCTCATTAAAACCATTATGTTTCCCATATATATAGGGTTATGCTGCTATTTCATATGAATACAGTTACAATCTGACAATGTAGTCTAGCCAGTGTGTTCCTGAGAGTAGCGTATTTTGTTTTACGACCTTAAAGTGCAATAACTGTACATAATTATGTGTTAAACAAAATACTGCGGACGGCGCATTCCAGCTTCGTTATTCCTTATCTGACTCGATATTCGAAGCTGGATATTCGTATCCAAGAAATTTTATATTCATACAGCCCTAGTGAGTTTTTTCTATTTCAACTCAAGAAATTGGCTATAGGAGTGTGAGAGAGGTGCAGTTAGGCTGAAAATTAGGAGCACATTAGCCACCGTATGGTGTCTTATGGTTTAGGCTTTGTAAGTTCTTTTGTCCTGTGGAGGGTATGCAACGTTATAACAAACATCAGATTATCTGAACAGGAGCACCCCTTTATGGCAGCTGCCTTCATGCAAAACTCCTATTTACCGTGTATAGGAAGTCCTTTCCGTAAGCATGCTCGTCATCTTCTTCACTACTTCATTTCCATTTAAACTGTATCCTTGAAACAAGATACGAAATGATTAGCTTCAAAGTGCGTGTTATTGCCTGCTGCGTTGCCTTATAATTTCCTGTCTGAACCCTTCAGTCGTTACTAGAAGCCTTCTTTTGACGGAGCCGCATTTGGAACCTTACACGCAATTCGTGACTCGTAGGTCCGCGTTCAAAACGGTCTTTCAGGGCGCCCAAAGATAACCCTTGCATATAACATCGCCTCCTTACTAACCTATGCAAAGATAAGAACAGCGCACCCGACTATGCGTGTAGGCTTTCCCGCTGATGTTTAACCACTCTCTAAAAGCGGCACTCTGCAAGGCTTTTGTCTTTCAGAAACGGAGCACTGTTCTTATAGCGGGAGCGATCACTGCTTACGCATATAGAGTTGTGTTCAACGTACGTTGCTTTGGCAGGGACACTTAAACGCCAGCTCCGAAGCCGCCCTTTCATTCAGCTATCGTTTCAGTGCCAGATTGAGAAACAAAATGGCGACCCAGTTCGACTCTTCCCAGACGACTGTTAAATCGAGCAGATGGAATCGTCCTGTCCGCGATGCGGCTTCGAACGGTATCATCTCCGGGATGCTCGCGCCCCCGCCCTTTCAACGGTGCTGCTCCCGCGTAGTCAGCACGAGCAGTATAGGGAGGCTGCAAGCACGCGTTGCGATATGGTGTTACAGGTAGGGCACGGAAAAAGCGTTATCGGGCCCGTTGATCACGAGTTCAACGTGCCGTACTCCGGTATTAAAGCGACGTTCACGTTCCTGGACAGGGCAGGAGCCACAGGGCGGCACTGGTGGTAAGGGTTGGGAGAGGGAGTAAGAGAACAGAAGATGGCTCCGCCCTACGCGCACACGCAACCTTTAGGAGGAACTAGCGCCCGTAGCGCCCGCTATGCGCGACGCCAGCGCCCTCCTAGGAAAGCGCTCGCGGCCAGGTCCGCCCGAATAAATCTCGCCGCACGCAAAACGCGGTAGTCCCCGGGTATATAGCCGCGTGCTAGAAGAGCTATGGCTTCGGAGATTGCAACAAAAGCACTACAGAGGGTCTGAAGAGAGTGGTCATCCCTTTCTACGTCGGGGCCTTTAGATGAACGGTGGAGATAGATGGAGAGGGAGAGAAAATGTTGGAGTGGAAGAGTCTCGCGAGTCTTGCAGGAGAGGTCGTCTGGCAGTGCGTTTACTGCTAGCGCGTGCGCTGGGGGTATATACACTGACGCGCCGTGTACTCCCACCCCGCGCGGCCCCAATCCGCGGCGCTCACGATCGCGCCCAATCCGGAACTGCAGCCCAGCCCGGAGCCAACCGGGGCCATTTATTACGCGCCCTTTTATGTGGAGGGGGGGGGGGGGGGGTAGATGAGTTGGAAGAAAAAGCGCCCGACTCTATGATGGAACGTCTCCAATTAAACTGCTCGCAGGCGCAAGCATTGCGCCGAGAATACCAGAAGTGGACGCTTGCGCGCAGGCAAACGTCGATCGTCGGTGGGGTCGGGGATCGCGAAACGGTTTGAAGCGATTTTGGGGGCTCCCTATCCGTTGTTCTTGGGTCTTCCCTGTGAGTTCTCATTTGTTCTTTGGGCTTCAGGTTCGTTATAGCTCGTTTTCGCAGTTGCAACGGCCTCCGTGTTCGCAAGCGGGTGCATGCGATGCACGTAGCCGCAGCGCATGCCACTAGACTCAATATATCCTGGATTCCATGATCGGATGGTTTCTTTCTAGAGACCATGAAAGCTAAAGTTGGGCGCGGAGTACCGGAATCAACGTTTGAACTGCACATCACATGGGTAACCTCTTTATAAGGACTCTAAAAAGGTTCTGGGGATCCTTTACAACTACATTGAGCCGATACCTCAAGTCCTTCTGCTCATTAGCACAGATTAGATGCTCTAAATACGTAGTTTACTACAAGGTTCTAAATATCGTTAAAGGTCGACGCTACTCGATTTAGAAAGCTTTTAAACACACTTGCCTATGGGCCGTGCAATGAGCACGCAACTAGTCACGTGATTTGCTTCCCCAGCTGACGTGATGAGCACTGAAGGGCCCCTCAACGGTATCGTCGCCTGCGCTGTAACGGCGCTCACGCACCTCGCCTGTGCACCAAGCACTCGTTGTTGGCGCACTACTAGGGCTCCGGCGACGCGCTGCTATAGTTCTAGCCATCCCAGCACTACTTAAGCCGACGGCATCAGCAGCGACATATCCCAATGAGGCCTCGGCGCAGCGGCTGACGTGGGAGGCATAGGCAACGCCAGGGTACACCCCCCAGCTAACCGGGTTGAGAGGAAACATCAGTGGTAAGCACAGCGGCGCAAACAAGCCCACAACTGTCTTCGCGCAAGGTACTGCACTAATGTATGATGTCAATGATTTCATAAAATAGCCCAATGAGCGACACAACGTCAACGAACCGCTTCAGGAACCATATAATGCAACACCCTCATTAGCCGGAAACACAAACTGTGGGAGTGCAGAAAGAACATTGCCACTTTCTTGACTTCCTTCGGAGAAGACACCTACTCGATCTGTTTGCAGGTTCTCAGGTGTCAGAACCACGATGCCTTTATGAAGGACACAGTATAGCGTGAGATCAGAATTAATCTAAAGCGCCAGCGACTCCTCACTGTGCATGCATGTTTAAATGCATGCTCATTTTTTAATTGCACTTTTGTTCTTCTGTATTTGGGACAATCTCCTGTAACGCAAAATTACTACGTGTCAGATGGCTGAAGGTAAGTGCTAGTGATTCCCTGCACTTCCACCAAATGTGATGTAGTCTACTAATTATAGACATCAACAGAGCCCTCCAAACCTTACGGGCGAGCGTCCAGAAACAGTTGTTTTCCAGCCGCAAAAATCCGGGTAGGCGCGAACTCGAGCATACCGCAGCTCCACTAAGACTGACATCTTTGGTCCTCCATCCCCGCCTAATGTTCTATTGTTATTTTCGTTGTGTTTAAGTGTTAGTACATATGTATTAATGTATCATCACATGTAGGTTCTCTGTCACGTGTGCATACCCGCGCTGCGTGAGTGCATTCAATACTTTCCAGCTACTGGGACTTTGTAAAAATGCTATTGCCTCCTCTACTCTCTTTTGCTGTCATGTCCACGAACAGAAACGGTCTGAGATTAGCTTTAGCATACCCTCGCACGTGACTCTGTGCAACCTGAAGGACTGCCTTTCTACAAAAGCATTTTTTTTTTCAAGTTGGTGTTCGGTTATTTCTTTGTAGCATTCCGTTTTGAGGAGGAGCGCAGCATGCAGTAAGTACAAAGGTAGAAATGGGTGTTAACACGTCATACCCTTATTGGCTCCTCTATGTGGTTCAGGGTACAAAAATAACCACGTAATACTTGTACGTAGAAAAGTAGAGCAAGGCGGGAGAATCACTCAGTACTGCGTTATCTCGGGGGCCTACAGTACCTTCACCTCTTTCTCCATTAATATGTTTTGCAGCACACTGCGAGATAATTGGCTGTCATAATGTAGGTGCAGTGTGCGTCCCTAACAGCGTTTTCTTAACGACCCTCCTCGTTCTATCGCTTCATATAGTGTTTTGTTACACGTGATCAAAGGTTGAGTGGTCTGAAGTGAAGCAGCAGAGCAGAGCCGTTCCACCATCCCTATATCCGTAAATTTTGATATTGCGCTGTCGTAGGCAGTGCTTATTTATTCTGTCGTTGAGCCCACAAAAAGGCGCGTGTATCGCGAGTTCCAAGTTCAAAAGAAGCTATGGTACGGGATCCTCTGTGTTTTGTGTACTGCGTACTAGTGTTTTATGCCCAAATTACTTCAGCACCAACCTGACCACGGGTGGCCATGGTGGAACATATCCCCCACGAAAAGAGTACTAAAATATAAAAAGCGTTATTGTATCGCTGAATCATGGTTTAGGCTGTTGTGTCTGTTATGGGTAATTATACTTTGGTCCTAGAACAGATGAACTGATCCGAAAGCCACTTTGAATGCTCCATTGCATGTCGCCTTATGTACATTTAGGCACGGCATCAAATGTAACTTGTTCCGAATCCCTGCATTGAATTGTGTTCAATAAAAGTCGTTCACTTTACCCTTACCTAAAGCGAACGCCACCGTAGTGCCATGCAGTAAAACGAAGCTCTTGCACTAGAGCTGGCGTAACCACGCACTTCCCGGGCCAGTTTCCACATTTATGTTTTGCGTTCGCTTACCTGCATGTCAGGGTGGTGGTTAAGGGGTATTCTAATGAGCATTCTTTCGAATAGTTGTTCCTTCTGTCCTTTTCATTCAGAGGCGCATGCAACGAGCCCACTTTCTTGCGTCCAACATCACGCAATTCGTCGGGGCAAGTAGTCGCAGGTATACTTTCTTTTTTTCTTTAGCAAACTTGCCAAAGGTTTCTTTAAGAGCTTTCTAGCCCCCATGTTAGGAGCCTTCAGAGCAGTGACGTAAAGTACATTTACATTACTTTGCGCCAGAAATATTGGCAATGAGCGAAAGTATGGTCCCCATGTGGAATAATAGAGATACACAGCGCAAGAAAGACACACCACAAAGCATAGATGCACAGATACAGCGCTAAATATGTACGTCTCTCTCGTGCTTTGTCTTTCTTGCACTGTTCATCTTTATTACATATGCACCAACTTGCCCAAGCTTCCGCTGTACCAGCCCCGCCAGGGTGGTCTAGTGGCTATGGTACTTGGCTGCTGATCTGAAGGTCGTGGAATCGAATCCTGGCCGCCGCGGCTGCATTTCCATGGAGGTGAAATGTTGAGGCCCGTGTGCTGTGCCATGTTAGTGCACGTTAAAGAACCGCAGGTGGTCGAAATTTCCGGAGACCTCCACTACGCCGTCTCTCATAATCATAGCTGGTTTTGGTACGCAAAACCTCAGAAATCAATCCGTTTTACCATGTGCAAATCGCACATGGTGCGATGACTTGGAGTAATGAGGACGTCGTGCGCAAGCAAGTGGCTTGTTGACTACCAGCATTATTGTTACAGCGTGCACGCAACTAAATAAAACGACGAGCAGGTAGGATAAAGTCCTTCTCGTCTCGTTGTCCTTGTTTAGCCAATCGTTGTCCTTTCATTTACCATGCATCGTGGACCCGCCCAATCAGCCTGACTTGTGTTCTCCAAGCGATATGGTCACCGAAATTCATGAGCATTCAACCACTAGGCACGTAACTCTATAGTAAGCAACCTTCGACTTCGGAAGTGCACGTGCAATCGCTGTTGGCTTCACAATAAGTATAGTGCAATTCAGGCCACAGATAATTGTGCATCATGTTACGGTATAATTATGCAAAAATATACAGATTATTACATATTTATTCATATCAGAATGTTCTCATGGGAATGATTAAAAGTACATCAGAAACCGAATTAAAAGAAACAGTATCCGAACGGGAGTTCACTTGTGTACGCGAGATGCCGTCGGAAATGCTTCGGCTATCCTGATAAGATTAGTTCTGTCGTGCTTTTTTTTTTTTCGTCTATCTAAATGTTGCACTCGGCCTGCTTTAAGCGCGTGCAAATAAATCGTGAGCGTAGGTCCCAAGAGCCTAGCACTTCAATGCGCACCTTCACTACACGTTTAATCGTTTCTTCGACGCATAGAGCAGCAGTCGTTCGAAATGCAATTACCTCGGTGTAACTTTAGAACACCCTTTGCAGCAACCCCGTTTCCGCCTTGTCCGGAACTATTCTGGTCACGTGGGGTTTCCTATAAGGCTCTCTTCTGTTAACGCGACGGGAAAGTGCACCAGACAGCTAAGGAGGTCGAAAAATCTGAAGTTCCACGACCGCTGAATCAGCGTGCGGTTGCAATCTTGTTTGGAAATGATTTCTTGGGTATTGAAAGCGCTGCTGCTTCGCCTTGTTAACAAAGCAAATACTTCTTTTGCTAATTTGCGCTAGGCAACGAAGAGGGAGTTGTTGGCGTTTCATACACGGTGTCGTTGCCGTCTGACAATATTACCTTAGTCTCCCTTTGGGATCCCAGTATTCAGTATCTCGCTTATCACGCCTGATAATTTTCGTTCGATTACTCTAAGCTGAAGGGAAGGATACCCGAGTAGCAACGATTAAGGCATTCCACCTAAAAAATCTGAGATTTGAACGAGCGATAAATATGTGCATTTCGTAATTATGAAAAAAAAAGAAGGAAAGAACAGGTCGTTTGCATTTCTCTCGCTAACTACACCCATACTTTCAGTAAACTGGTCACGTTTAATGAGGGACACCGCGTATACACAAACTGCCACGACGTGCAACGAACCCCCAAGCCGACGGCGCGCGCACACAACCGAGAGCCCTTCGAGGATCGGCGTCGCGTCGGTCACGAACTCCACTGAACCAAGATCCGCAAGGTGCTACATTTCCGTTCCTCTTTCTCTCTCTCCCCTTCTTCATCTCTCTCTCTTCCTATCTACTCCTTCTTCCTCAAGTGCACCTCAACTCTCATTCCTGAGATTCGCGATCCAGATGCGTTTTGTTGGTGTGCGTCAGTGTGTGTGTATATATACGCCGATCCACGATCGCCTTATAATAGACGCATGCTCGCTCGTGCCGCCCGTAAAAAAGAGCACAAGAAACGAGCTCAGTGCTCGCTGAGCACGGTCGCTTAAGTGGCGGCGCGAGCCAAGCTATGGCTAGCGAGCCCGCGAGCAACGCAAGCCTCCGATCCCGTAGCCGTGTATACGGCAGCCAGTATCAGCAGGAGCAGCAGCAGCAGAAGCGGCTTCTGCGTGGTCCTGTCATATTTCATGGAGCTCCGGCGCGCTCTCTTCTTCAGCGCCGAGCCGGATCTGACTCCGGGTGACCCCTGCGTCACGACCCCTTCAGCCCGCCTCGCTCACACCTAGCGCTGGATGCGAGAGCAAAGCGCGCTCCTGGTTTGCCCGTGGACCCTCATCGGTGGCCGTCGCCTCCTGGAGAGATTAGTCGCCGGAACGATGCGCTACAGAGGCGCTTGCTCGAGACGGGGCTTGTGGCTACGTGCAGTGCGTAGTGGTGACCAAGCTGACAATTAGATGTAAGCTGTCGCGTTCCTCAGCGAAAGTGGAGTTTCTTTTATCCGCCTTAGATATTTTTTTTTCTTTCTGTTTTCCCTGAGAAATCATCTTGGCACTAGCTTGCCGCTCTATCTGCTATCATGCAGTTTTTTTCGGTCGGCTACACTGATCGCAGTTCTCAACACTCAGCTTCTGAAAATCAAAATTTAAATCTCTCTGCGAGTCGGAGCGCTAACTTTCCGTACGAATTGTCTGTTATTTGTGTAACGATCACACGTGAAATAAATTCTGCTCTGATGGCTTTAGCCCCTGTAGCGACATTATGTTTCTTGCACAGTACACCAGCAGTGAACAAAAAGTGAAGGATGTCACGGTGCGCCGAAAATCCCAATAAATTCGAAGATATATCCGAAAGAAGTGAACGGCCTTCCTTTCACAAGGTCAAGAGACTAGCTTTTCAGCATTGTTCATATTAATGATTGCGGTAGTGAAATTCCGAGGACTAACTTGAGAACATGAAGATCGTAAAGTTTATATCATATAACATATGCGTATCAAACGACATGCAGATGCGAGTGGCCGGTCATACGAAACATAGTCGTGTAGAACATATAGACGGTGTTTGGAACACATCGCGTATAGGAACTTTTCGTTCCAACATAAAAGAGCTTCTCCAGTTGCCGCAGTCAATAAGGACTCTGTTAGTATGTTTTAATTCACTACACGACAGAAGGTAGTGCACTGAGGCTGACTGTGATCGCCGGTCTCAATCCGATCGCTTGCTCTCATCTGTATCCAATCGTAGCACGCTCAAACGAAGGCTGCACCTATTGCACTCATAAGGAATACCATCCGCTGTTATGCTTTCTTGCGTATTTGGTGTCGGCGCGTAACGTTAATATCGGGATGACACTTGAACAGGAAATGTTGGGCGCAAGAACATGCATCTGCTTAATCTTCGGTTGTTCAGTAAAGTTGCACAGCACAAGAAAGAAAACAAAAAACGCTGCATTACCGACTAACTCGAGCCAATGCCTTGATTATGTCAAATCAAGCCAAATTTATTTCCAACAACGTCAAGTCGAAGGGTCCAGAGGCTACAAGATGTCTAGATATCTTGAGTGTGCCCAAAGACCCGTTTAAGAGCAGAAGGCACCTTACAAAAGTATTTGCTTCAATCATTTACAGACACGTACCGAAGCCAAACTTGATGGGGTGCATTTTTTTCTGTCACTACACTTTTAGGGAAAAAATGACAGCACATAATACATTTTTTTAAACACTTGCGCATAGGACAACGAATATTTATACAAAAAAATGTATACATCAAGATAACAAAATATATATGGTGGCGTTGGAGTGCTTCCTATATATTGAAAGCGTAGTTCGCACAGGTTTTTTCAATTTCGACTTGGGCGATTCGAAGTGGGTACACGTTAAAAATTTGTTTAGTATTGCTGGTATCTGATATTGAAGGATGCATTCCCCATAGCGTGTCCGGAAAAAAGGAACTTGCCTCGGTTGGTTTCAGAGAGTGCATTTATTTATTTATTTATTTCTTGTCCCCCACACCTGTCTGTAATGCCTTCCAGCGTTACAGACAGGTGTGGGGGAAAATGCGAAGATGTGCACACAGAAAAAAATGGTTAAAATGCACGATTTAGCCGCTCGGCACAAGTTTAAGCACTTGCCTAACGCCCAGCCATCTTGAACTGGTAGCTGCGTTCATATTTGCGAACATTGTCGATCAAAATCAAATATTACGCATACCTTAGGCGCAACATCAATACGTAAGTATTGGGCAGTGTGTTCCTTTACTGTAAAGTACATAGATACGTAATCCTGAAGACCCCAGTGTTTGTTAGGCTGCGCTAAAAATGCGACGCTATGCACGAAAAAAGGCCTGTGCCGACTTTTTGGTGCTGCCACCTGGCAGTTGCCCAAGGATTCTGCACAAGCTCATGCTTCCCAACGGTGCTGCCACATGGCGTCCATATCTCACGCAGCGTAGTACGGCCATCAGAAGACTATAGTCTTTCGACGACATTTGCAGCGAAGCACGCAGATACGGGGCCAATATTTTCCCATGGATGCATGACACTGCAATGACGAGAATAGTTAGATAAGATGAAACGGGCTGCGTGGTTCTGAATTGCTTCAAGTATTTGTATGAGGGCGGTCCGAGTGGGATCCCATATGGTGCATGTACATTCTAATTTGAAACGAACTAACGTTTTTTTTTGCTGTAATGACTTCAGGAATGAGAGGACAGCAGAAAAAGTCAGGCGTAGATAACCAAGCATGCAACTCGCGTTGTTGGCCACGTATTCGACATGCGTATTCCATGAAAGATTGGAAGAAATGTTGACACCGCAGTATTTATGATTGCCGACATGCGGTAGTGTTATGTCATTCAGGGAGTAGGTATGTGTGCAATGAGCAGTAGTGTAGCCAAAAACTCGCATGCTTTTACATTTTGTCGTATGAGGTGTCATGAGCCATTTACTGCATCATTGAAATCCTCTCCTAGATGGCGTTGCAGGTAGAGGTGATCTGTATGGATATGAAATTATTAACGTGTATGGTTGTTAATTTTCTGTTGAGGTACAGAGTCGTCGGCAAACAATTGGACTGTTGGGGAAGAGAGGCATCGGTCGGGTCTGTCAAATGAATGCTGATGCATATTGCGTTTCTTAATATAAAGGAGCAGTTAATGTGTATAGAGAAGGTTTTTTCTGGTGATTGAGTGATTCTATTTCACCATCAACGTCGAGGACGCCAGCAAGTCGTATTCACGAGTTTCTCAATGGGAAACATTTCTTGCGGAAAGCATTGAACATCATACAACTAGGGTTCGTCGATAAGCTCACGTAGACGCGCAATGATAAAACTGACACATTAGCTTTACTTCGGGTGTGCTTGTGGCCACTGATAGTACTGTTGCGTGCTTGCGACAGAAGTACAGCTTTCTGTTTGTGCAAAAATCGCACGTTGTCAAATTTCTTTCTGCCAGTGAACGCTATATGGCGTCATTGGGACTCGTTCACATTGCCTTCTCCTTATAGAATTACGTTTTCTCGCACATTTAAATTACAGTCCGAACTGTAATGCGCGTATGTCTTAGTCAAATTGTACTTTGCGATTTTTTCTGGCAAATTTTGCGCTCGGAACTTCAATTTGTGTTCACTAATATGCCTGCGCAACGGCGGAGGGCATACGTGGTCGGGTGCTTCGGGAAACATGGTGGTAGCTCACGATGATTATTTCCTCTGCAGGACGCCTGACGCCGACATCAGAATTTCTGAGACACGAGCTCCGTAATGATATTGCGTGGAAATAAGCGTACTAAAGACAGTATCCTGTGAACGGCTGCGTGGTGGAATAGTCAGGCTTCTGCGTCAGACGGTCGATCTGTTTTGACTTACCTGAAATTCGAAAAAGCAGGACAGTTGAGCGGCACCGGACAGCATACGATATACGATGAGCAAGCTTGAAAAGAATCCTAAGGCCAGTGCGATTTCTTAGGCAGTTAGTTTGTTCCGATAATAGTAATACAACAGTCTTAAAGTGACAACCAGCTGTCCCCGCAAACAATATCACGAAATCTTTAAAAATTGGCGCGTTCATTCCCCATTTCCTATACCCAATGCATGGCAACAAACCACCTGCATTGCCCCGCCACGGTGGTCTAGTGGCTAAGGTACTCGGCTACAGATCCGAGGGTCGCGGGATCGAATCCCGGCCGCGGCGGCTGCATTTCGATGGAGGCGAAATGTTGAGGCCCGTGTGCTGTGCGATGTCAGTGCACGTTAAAGAACCCCAGGTGGTCGAAATTTCCGGAGCCCTCCACTACGGCGTCTCTCATAATCAGAACTGGTTTTGGGACGTTAAACCCCCCAAAACAACAAACAACAACCACCTGCATTGTTAAATTACCTCTACTGTTAAAATCTGTCTATGAATTATTTATACGATTTGGGCAGAAACGAGCGACAGAGAGGATCGGCGCTGCCCTGTGTCTCGCGTATCTGTCCCCATTGTTATTTGGCGTCCCGGCCTTCAAAATCCTGAACCAACTAGCCGTGACGCGTTCTACTAACTCAGTGTATGCTTGGGAACTTTTTGTGGACTCGCTCGCTGGAGTTTCTGCAAGAATTAGAAGCGTCATTGCAAATCATGGATGCATGCTCAAGATAATGAAATATTGCGGTGTGAAATATTGATGGTGATGATAATAATAATGACCCAGATAACTAGGCGTTTAGTCTGCACTGTCGAATAGTTTGTTGGGAGCAACCACATGACCACAGACCAAGAATATATGTGTTGGTGCGTTTGCTATTCCTCGCGTTCACCACCGAAGCTATGCTCCAGACAATAATTATAATATTTATTTATTTATTTATTTATTTATTTATTTATTTATTTATTTATTTATTTCAATGTACCTTACAGGGTCAGCGAGGAGCATTGGGCAAGGGGAACATTCTACAGATACATATCGACGCAAAAGCTATACAAAAAAAGACGGTTGCACAAGTGTAATTACCATTATTACACCAGTGTAATAATCGTAATTCATGGCGTCTTACGTCCCAAATTACGATATGGTTACGAGGCGCGTCGTAGTGGCGGGCTCTTGAAGTTTGACCACATGGCGATCTTAAACGTGTACAGACAATGCCGCAGTACGCCGGCGCGTCTGCCATGTTTACCTCCATTTAAATTGGGACCGGAATGGCTGGGATCGAACCCTCCCCCTGGTCAGAAGTACAGCAAGATGAACACGAGATCATTTCGGTGGTATACGCAAGGCAATGAAATGTAATCTTACCTTTCTTGAAGATTTTGTGCCACGTCTGTGTGCGCTGCACGGCTGCGTTGGTCGTCCGCCCTCACAATGTGGAATCGCATACAAAAGGAAACATGTTTTAAAGCAAGAGCTTTTTAAGCGCACATAAAACGAGAGAACTAAGAATTTGACAACACAGTTCTGCCCTCATTTCATGTGCGCTTTTGCTTTAAAACATGAATGTACACCAAGTAGTCCATCTCGTCGTCTTGTTGAAAAAAAAAATCATAACGACCATATCAGGCATTGGACGTACCTCGATATATATGGAGTATATCCGTACGTGGCCAAATCAACCATTTCTTGGTGTAGACGAGTCGGTTATTCTTGCAACAAATAGGAGGGCGAAGACAAATCAGGGCAGTGAATTCAGTGTTGGTCCTGTAGTGCTCAATTTCTTTACTATCCTCCTTTTCTTCGCGCTGCTTCTATTTGTTGTATGGCCATATTTGCCCTACAGTATGTAGGCGACTACATAGACTACAAACATAGATTCAGCTTTGCATTGCGGTAAATTACATACACATAAAAATGCAGTATATGGAATTTATATATATGGAATGCTGTATCAGGAATTTGTGAAATACAGCCGAATATGAACGAGGTCACAAAATGTTCGATATATAGGCAATCAATCAATCAAATATATTTATTAACAAGAAAGCACACAAAGGAGCACCGTACATAAACTCCCCCACGACAGCTGTACGAGCCCGCAGTAAGGCTTCACTGCAGCACGGAGAGTCACGTATAGAACGTAAAAATTTCATACAAAGGGGTTTTACAGCTGTTTAGTATACTAAACCTTGATGTTCTATATGTGGGTTTGATGCATGCGTGTTCGATTGCATAGCCATGTAAGTGTAAGTATGCGTTCCATGGAAACAAGTCTGTTTCCAGCAGTTCCTCCCGTATTTCTGTGTAGTATACGCTGCCACATTAAACGCCGCGTTGACCAAGATCAAAATTCCTGCTGGCACCGGAGAAGAGCGAGTACAACATAACGTCTTTCCGTCACAAATCTATACTACAGGCTTCACTGCTACATTGAGCGAGAGAGAGAGAGAAAGAGAAAGGAAAGGCAGGGAGATTGACCAGAGGAGATGTATGGTTGGCTACTCTCTACTGGGAAGAGGAAAGGGTAATGAAACAGGGAAAGGAGAGAAGAGAGCTGAGGGACATATCACCATCACTTTCACTTGTCAGGGCACTGTCACAGTCGGTCAACAAGTCTTGTTTGTCGAAGAAGTCACAGAAATGCCCTGACAGCAACTCGCCTTGAAGACTTTGCAGTGTCCTAAAATCTTGTCTTCAGTAAACGGGCGGTTGTCCAGCTGACCGAGCGTCGCTGAAAGGGCTGCTCTCTCGGCGTTGAAGCGGGCGCATTCGCAGAGAAGATGTGCGATCGTTTCCCTGAACCCACAATGTTCACATAAGGGGCTATCAGCCATTACGATGGTGAAAGAATGAGCACGGCTAAGTGTGGTGGGGGAAAGGGAGTGAAAGAGATAGAAAGGAGAGAAGAGCCGTGGTGGAGGGCTCCGGGAATTTAGACCACATGGGGTGCTTTAACGTGCACTGACAACGCACAGTACACGGGTATCTGGCATTTTCGCCTCCATCGAAGATGGGACCGGCGCTACCGCGGCGGGCCTTCATTGCAATCCATCAATTCACCTTGATTCCGCCCCCCCCCCCTCCTCCCTTTTTAGGGGCGAAGCTCCTTAAGGCGTGGGTCGTGCGTCCCTAGTAGTAGGTAGCCACCGGCGCGTGCCTGCCCGGAGGCACGCACGCGCCGAGGGCGAGCGCGTGGCTCCCGGCACGCGCTCGCCCGCGAGAGACAACGTTGGCGCAGGCAGCGTCTTCTAGCGAGTTTCTTGATTGAGAAATACCGACTGCTCGCGTTGGAGAAGCGTTCACCGGCAACCTATATATATATATATATATATATATATATATATATATATATATATATATATATATATATATATATATATATATATAGGCACTGCATCTTGACTTGCAATGAAATGCCGGGGCGAGATTTCACTTGTGCATTGTGCATAGTTGAACCGTGAGGATTCGTAGCATGCGCGAGATGTTATAAAACTAGATGGCGGTACTTGTAGTTGATGATGAAAGATGCGAGATGTTATAATAGTTTGATGACATTTACTCAAGTGTTTCACATTTAATTGTGGGGCGAATTCCACGGAAGAGTTTCACGGTTTACCGATGATTCCTTCCGGAGCTTCGCCCCACTCATCATCATTCACCCCGTGAATATGCTGTGATTTTTTTTTATCTCATCTCCTTCGATCCTCGCCATCGGCAACGCAAACGTTACTCCCTCAGGGTGAACGCCGAGCTGTGCTCCCGGCATGGGCTGCAGAGATTAGCGTCCTTTCCGTAACCGAACCACAATCATCATCATCATGTCGCACGTACATTCACCACACTAAATGCAATCAATGCATGATGTTTGTCTGTATAGGCGAACGGCAACTGAGGAAAAATCTCTTCAGATGTTTATTAGCCCTTGTGATATACTGCGTTTCTCGGAGATCGCGCTGACATGCTGGGAAATTCGGTTAAGAACATTGTGCTCTGGGGGACGAACAATGTTATGGATGAAAATTTTTCGGTTTCCTGAGAGCACCCTGGGCATCAAACGGCTAAATATACTAAGCAGTGCTGTCACAGGTAATGTTGTCCAAAAGGCTGGCGCATCCGACGCATGACGGGCATTTGTGGCATCTAAGCATATCAGTACGTAGTCAAAGCAGTCGATCTTCGGTAAATTTTGCCGCAACCGCAGGCGGTCAATATAGGGAAACATTTGCCCAGTTCCACAGAATGAATCACTAATATTTATACAATAGTGTACATAAACGCACAGATGATGCGTACGCTTCTCATATGCAGGTGCAGTATTGGGCGTACTATATTTTAGGGGCGAAGCTCCTCTTAGTCTAACATTGTCCCGCGTCAGTCGTCAGGCGTAACCCGCGTGCCGGGAGGCACGCGCTCGCCCTCGGCGCGTGCCTCTCTCTCTCTCTCTCTCCCGGTGCGTGCCTCCCGGCACGTGCCTCTGCTGTCTTGCGAGAGAGAGAGAGAGACACAGAGAGAGAGCGAAAGGCGCGCGTTGGCTATGGAAACGCTCTTTCTTAGAGGAACGCTCTACCAGCTCGCAAAGAAGGAGAACGCGCCCTCACCCGCGAGAGACAACGTTGGCGCAGGCAGCGTCTCCTAGCGAGTTTCTTGATTGAGAAATACCGACTGCTCGCGTTGGACAAGCGTTAACCGGCAACCCATATATATATATATATACAGGCACTGGATCTTGACTGGCAATGAAGTGCCGGTGGGAGATTTCACTTGTGCATAGTTGAACCATAAGGATTCGTAGCGTGCGCGTTAACTAAATTAATCCGGAACTCGGCACGATCTACGATGAACCTCCCGAGCTTCGACCACTCATCATCATTCACTCCGTGGATATGCTGTAATTTTTTTCTCAACCGAAGCTTTCATTGCGTTACAGATTTCGCCGGCTGTGTCGTTGTAGTCACGCGGAAACATATTGGGGTGCACACTTCTAGTGCCCTGTGTGGAGCAGTAGAGGAAGTAATGTACTACGTTCAAGAATTCTCAATCATTAAAGTGTAACTCTTCGCGTCCTATGTGAAGCGGTTTCTCGACACTATCAAGCAAATGCTATTCTATAAAACCAGGTCAATTTCATGGCTTAAGGTGTAATGTACGATCAAGAACCCTGAATCATTAACGTGTAACCCTTAAGGCCCTATATGAAGCGCTTTCTCGACACCAAACAAAGCCTATTTTATGAAACCAGGTCAATTTTATGGCTTAAGGTTGATTAGTGACGCTTTTGGTAATTATATAAACAATGTAGACATTGAATTTTACAGCTAACTATGCCAAAGCTTCAGTCGAGTACAACTGAGCCCTATATAAGCCTCAGTTGTGCACTTGTACACTTATAGTGTATACATATGCTGACGGCAAACTGCAGGATATTCTGTCGCGTCGCGAAAGAGGGCGTCTAGCCATTACAGTCGCTTTACTACCCATTAATCTGTTTCAGTAACTCACCATTCGCGAGCTTACAGCGCAGTACACGTAACTCTTTTCTGACTCCCAGCGTTCGCACGGGCGCCGCTGCCGCACAGCCGAGCGCCCGAGGCGTGACCAACCGATTGGCGCGAATAAGGGAGGGATACCGCGCTGGGCGTGGCGCGACGCTGCAACGATACGGCGTCCAAGCCGGAACGCGTTGCTCAAGACGCCATGGCGTCTGCGTTCTGTGCTTACCACTACACGCGTATGTTGCGCACACAAGTAAAACCACACGCATATACCACGCCGACACACACGCACGCGGAGGCGGATATGCGGTCCTACGGCGTGCATATATAAATAAACACAACGTTCTTTTTCTCGTCGTGGTTTGGGGCGGACCCGCGAGAAAAGACGCGAGGATGCGCATAATCGACGAACACCTGCGCGTCTGGCTCTCGTTTTTCGCGTGTTTAGCCGCAGCGTTTATTTTATTTATTTCGTAGCTACGGGCACCAATTTTCCCTCTGTCCACTATGTACGTCTTCCTGTTTTCCGGCAAAGCGTGGCCGAACGAGTAAGGCATACACCTACGCCGCCATGCATGCGTACACCGTGGACGCTATTGACTCGTAGAGCACGTAATATAAGAATATGCAGATTAGCCGCCTGCGACGTTGTGGAGGAAGTCGGCGGACTTCGTCTGCACGTGCTGCCCATCGACGCCATGTATGCCCATGCAAATAGCCCGTATCTGAGAAATACGAGAAAGAAACGGTGCTTTAACGTTACCAGGATAACGATTCACTTGTTCTTGCCTAAAGACAGCGTTAATAACTGCGGAAGGCCAAAATGACGAGGTAATGATGGCAATGGGGCTAACCTTCTGACACCTCCACGTCTTGTTTTAATTTTTCCTGGAGGCGCTTTGGTACATCAAATATCTAATGTGAATGGAATTTCTTGAACACCTCTAAATGACGTCCTGTGAATTTTTAGTAAAGTAGACAGATATCGTGTCATGGAAATGTTTATTCATCAGATCCCCTTGTTTAAAGGATTAACATAGGAAATATTCATCACAAGAAATATTTCAAGAAATCTTGTGACCAGTCATATCACTTTAAGTGATTGTGCCCATACAAAAATATGACGTATTTTTGACCGTCTGGACATCTCTTATTACTAAAAAAGAAAAACTTCTAGATATCAGCGTAATACTCAATGTAACTGTAAATCATTCACAAGCCAGGCTAGCAATGCAGAAGACTGGTACTCATGACATGCATTATCTCGTTTGAAGAGTGGTTTTGCAACTCGCTCTGAATCGTTGTGTATAATTTGATTTCTCTATGGCATACTAAATATATTGCCTGAATATTAACGGCCCCAAATTCTTGGGACAAACGTCTCTTCACTACATGGTACATTCGCCTTTGGAGGTAGGCATGTGAGTAATCAAATAATATTATTATTTTTTAGTTACAGGGGCTAGACTATATAGTGCTCTCAACAGCACAAAATTCAGTTTTCTCCTCATACGGTTGCCCCGTATGTCCAGGGATTCATGTGAACGTGGAAACCAAAGAAACACGAAAATTACGTTTCGTCACATAAGGCGACATTATTATTGTGGAGGCACCCAACCGAATACTGGAATCACAATCGTCTTTACAAAGGAGCTTTGTGAATGCCGCCATTGAGGCAGACTTGTTGATTGCCCGAAAACAATGATAATCATCAACCGTTAAACGCAGTCGCCAAAGAGGGCGAAGAATCTGTTGTACAGTCAATGAGTGACTCAACGATAGCGGTACTGCATTAGGAAATACTGCATTTGGCACTTCATTCGGCTGTTACTCATTCACTACAACAGCCAGCATTATCTCCTCATCAAGCTTACATACTATTGCATGGCACTTGCACAGGACCAAAGAAGTGCTAGCACAAGTATGCTATTCTGCAAGTTTAAGGCGCAAAGTATTCAATGGGGAAGTTCTAAAGCGTGTTGTTAGCGCCGGCATAATTTGTCTTCCTGATTTAGTTTTTCAGGATTCTAAAAATGCGCGGGGTATTTTAAAACATGGTTGATCCCGCTATCACAGGAATCGGTGTAACATCACAGTGAAACCTGTGTTCGCGAAGCTATTGAATGCATAAGCGTCAATCAGGGCGAGTCGAGGAGAAGGAGATCATTTGGGTACTGTGGACATGTGAGCCCGTTGGACGTAGACATCGGCGGCACTTCGACACTCTGCAGAGGTCCTCGACAGTCGGCCACAAGCGAAAGTTCTAGGAATGCTCACATTTCTCCGGAGACACTGCATTTCACGCGCCAGAGCCCTGCGCAAACCTCCCATAAACCGGGAGCATCAGCGAACGGTGAAAGCTTGCTAGCGAAATCAAGCGGATCGTCTTGAGAACACATATTCCGCTTCGCTGAAAGGAGCATCATTGGCTTGTAGACGGTTGTTCTTTGCGCTCTTGGAGCAGAGATCATGGAAACACAACTGGCCACGGAAGACGCATCATGTACCGGCCAATGTTTGTACTATATTTCCCAGGTAATGCTCCGGCATGACGCCATCACGCCGCTAACTACGATCGAGACGCTGAGACTTAGGCTATTATACCGAAGCGCTAACTGCCGGCGCGCATTAACACGGAAATCTGCTTCACTCCGTGATTCCTAGATGGCGCTACCATCGCTGTGAACCGTGCAGTTAAAGGGAAGCAATGCTAATTTAAGAGTAATTTTGCTTGCTAAAAACCTTTGATTTACCCTGACATTTGTTAGATGCGAAGTGTAAAGCATTGTAGTGAACAGATAAGGCCGGTCTGTTCACTACGCCTGCAATGTCTCGCCGGTGTGACAACAGAGCTGCCAGATCCTGCATCCCGGATGAATGGGGGTTCGAGTCCGAGCGGGTGGTACTTTTTCATTGTCAATCTATGTTCGTGTTCTCACACATCCACCTAGCGACATAAGTGAAACCAGTGGTTCCTTGGTGGACCCCTGAAATAACAACACTCGTTTTGAAAAGCTTGACGTGACTAGGCACTTGTGCGCAACATCAGTGCTCTCGATTCTCGAATATGCTAAAAACAAGCGATCGATGGTGCACGCAGACGATGTGAATAAGCGGACCGAGAGGATGAAAGGTGTGGCGACATCTTATCTACCTGTCTTGCGGCGTGTCCAGTATACTGTTCACCCGCGAACATTATGGATCGTCCTGTAGCCGTATGCATGCTTTAGCACGCGGACGGGACGGCTCGAAAGCGCCTAGTCAGAATGTTGCTTTTTCCAATCCCGTTCACTTTAGTACAGCAGTAGAAAAGCCACTTAATGGCACAAATGGTTTCAAAAGACCGTTACAAAAACGGTTTTTTACAATATTGCTGAAGCATTATTTTAACCGATTTCCCACAACAACGTTCAAAGGAAGACACAACACACTTGTCGCCTTCCGCTCCAGCAGCTGGTAAGAAGGCAGCTCTTTAACTGCAGGGTTGTCTGGGTCGTCAAGAGAATGGTGAGGTCCGTGTTGGAAATCGCGTGTGCATGCTGCGGAGACCAAGACGACGAACGGGGAGTGTTCGTCTTCATGACATGCAAAGTTCGAGTAGCATTTATATGTTCATATAAAGAGACGCCAAAGGGTGGGTTCCGACTATTTTCGTTTGTTTTGAGTGAAATCTTTATACGAGTTGGAAAAATGTCTCCTCAGAAGGCAATCAACCTTCGTTTGGGGAAATTTCGCACGGATTTCACGAAAAAAGTAGTAGTTTATTACAGGTGGAGACGAGCACTTTCGCATGTCACATATATTACAAGTTTCAAGGCATTGAATCCTAAAGCATACATATTGCACCCGACTAACCTTTTTTTCGGATATACTCTGTCAGTAATACTGTCAGTAATACTGACGCACTGTAGCGTGAATCTATGTCTTTCACGTGGTGTATTTTTTTCTAAAATCGCCAAACTAACTTTTGAGTAACTGTTTTCACATTTCTTACCTTGACTTCAAGGTAATAAACGTGCATTTACATGAAGCTCCGTTGAAAAAAAAAATGCGTATCCATCCGTCTGTAGCACAAAGCTACGAGGAAATCCATACGGACCTCTCATAAATGAAAGCTTTCTAGTTAACGGAAAATTCGTCCTTGTCTAAGGTTAAAACCCGGGAACAGCACCTGCCCAGGGCGACCGCCTTGCAAATTGTGCTAACCAGGAAGCTTGCATTGACAGCTTGAAGTGAATTGATCGATAACTCGAAGCATATGGGCGCGAATATGGCATGCAGATAAATACTCCATGATTCCACAGGGGGGAGCGACGTTAGTGAAGGGGAAAATCAACATCAAGTTTAGGACTATCTCTTGGTGAACATAGTTAAGTTCGACCATCCGAACTTCGACATGTAAGGCGAGGCACGTCAAGGTCCTCCCATAATTGTGCAGTATGCGGGAAGTCTATGTGAGTTGTTCCTCCATTTCACTGCGGTCAGCAATACGCAACTGTGTGTATGGGACGTGCCGCTTTCGCCGAAAGGTTGAATGGGGAGATGCGTGCACGCGATGGAAGGGGAGATAGCACCCCAAAAGACAGGGGACGAATTAAACGAGGCGGCGGGGGTTTCGGTGAGACACGGGACGGTACAAGAGAAACGACCATTGTCCCAATATGAGCGCACCTGAGAGCCCAGCGGGTGGCCGGTGCAAGTGGGAGTGTCTCAGTGGTGTGTCCTGGTAGACGCCGCGTGGGCAGGGTTAGGGGCAATCGGCGAAGGGACTGTGCGGTATTGCCGTGAGTGTGGCAAAGTGTTGACGGAGGAGACGCGTATTTTCGGGCAACCCGCCCTCCTGTATGATGAACCATTTGCCGAAAAGCTACTGCGCATGCGCGGCAACAACGCAGGTGCGCCGCCTACATGGGGCTTAGGGTTTGGTTGGAAAACATGAGCAGCCGACTCCGCCGGTCGTCTGCAGCGGGAGAATAAACTGACGGCGCCTCGCTTCCGTCGTCCATGGAGCATGTTCTTCCATCCATACATGGAGCATGTTCTGATTGAAACGGAAATATCTACCCAGGTGTACGTTCGGGCACCGCCCGGCATGAAGCCTTGGGTTTTAGGGAGAACAGCGGGAAGCTGAACATACACGCAATTGAAATAAGAGACGGTTAGAATACTGGTGGCAGAAAACTAGACAGAACGGTGTTGTGAAATGGGGGCCTTGCGGAAGATACGGGGTCCGTTGGCATCCCACCGCTGCCACCACTGTTATGAAGTGGGGGGACTAGCGGAAGACACGGGGTCCGTTGGCATCTAACCGCTGCCACCACTGTTGCGAAGGGCGGATGGGGTACGGGGACTTTGGTAGCCCCACCGCTTCGAAGAGGCGCTGGAGTGAGGAGCCAGGAGGGACGACAGGTCGAAGAAGACTGATAAAAGACTTTATACAGTAATGTACATGATCCACGGCCGTGTCTCCGTGAAGAGCCCTTGACACGGCCGGGTCTCCGGGAGCAGCCGCCGGTGCACCCAGATGCACCAGCTTTTCTACACTCGTTGGGTCCCTTCCTCCTCGCGCTTTCCCACGAAGCGGCTGGAGTGCGGTGCCGGTCTGTGCCTGCAGTCATGCCGGGGGGTCCTCCCAACATCCCTTGTTTGTTCTCGCCGACCGGCGACCGGTGAGGTGGCTTTCGAAAGGTGTCAACGGATGACGCACGAACGCCTTCCGGGAATGCCCGCTGTGGGGTCGGTCGCTGGTGGAACTGCACGTGCTGGCAGGGGAATACGAGGCACAACAGCACCTCCGCCACCAAACAATGCATCAGGAGGACGAGCGGCTCACCGTGGCTCGTCTGAAGTGATGCGACGTACCTGTAAGCGTAGGGTAGTTTTCACAGCTGACATACACCCCTTGTGACAAGGCTGCCCGTATATATTGTACTACACCATTCCGATTCCGCTGTCTGATTAATTCAACCCTGATCGAATGCGCCAAGCAGACGCACACTTATCGTGCGTAGTCGACACCCATTTGGCGATAGGCGAACGCGCCTGCAGACAACGCTGAAAAAGTCAGCTCAGATCAAGGCTCAGGCGCAGTTTCTGACGGAGTTTAACGGCACGGTTGCTTCTTTAACATCATGTCTTTGCACAAAACTAACCAAGATACGATGGGCGATACTGCGCTTCTGCTACGGCCTCGCGCAGTGGCTTGACCCATATAGTTTGTAAAAAGGCAGTGGAGCACTTGCACTGCGCTTAAAGAAGCGAGTGAAAGCACGTTTGTTAGAATTACAAGACTCACCTACTTTTTACATACTTGAAAACATTAGCACGTCCTTTACAAGAGCAAGAATTTCTATTTTGAGTTCGAACACAACTATATCTGGTACTTAAATATTCATGAACGCCGCTAAATCTGGGAGCAAATAGGGGAGGCAACATTTTCATATCGCACAATATTGCTAAATTTCTGAGCGTTCAGTATTTTTATAACCGCGAAAAAGCATCTAGTGCATGGCACGCACATAGTTATTCCTAAATCTTCCGTTTTAGTGCACTATTTTGTCGTAAACGACCTATTTTTTTGAAGTGGCAAAGCCATATGAATCCAAAAGAACGAAGACTAGGCAAATCCATGTCATACCCATCATTCCCATGCTGGCTCAACCGCCTTGTTTGAAACTTCCGTAGACACTAGCGCCAGTTTTCCCTCTAGTATTTTAGTGGGAAACTCTGTTTGGTGTATGTTGAGTGAGGGGCTTTTGAAAAGAATCCCGCCCCATATTGCGAGTGTATAAACACTGTGTTTTATGTGCAAAAAGAGAGGGAGCGACCGAGCCGTAGAGCGGCCGCCGCTGATCTGCTTATCAGCCTTTGCCCAGTTGCTTGTCTTGCCTGGCTTTGCCTTTTTTATTATATCTTCAAATTCGGCAGTGGCCTCTCTGTTTGCAAAGTGTTGCCGGACGGTGACGAAGAGACGAACATCTGCGCCTGACTGGGAACCTGGTGTTGGGGTTTGCTCGTGTGTTATTGCGGCGAAACACCAGTCCACAACTTAAAGGGACAGACAACCACCCAAAACTTGAATTGAGATGAACCCACTCGCGGAAAGATTGTGTGTTGCATCGGCTCAAACGACGCCATTTTTCCTCAATAAACACGGGTTTATGTTTTTATTTCTTCATACAAACTCTTGAAAACTGACGTTTGGTAATTCAAGCGGCAAACATACGAACTAGAGTTAGAGTGCGGTCAAGTGACCTTCTACAAATTTACGCAATATTTTATCTGTTTATTAGTACCGGACGGCATGAAACTTTTGATATTATAAGCTTTTTATCACTTACAATGTGCAGATAGCCCTTCGATTGTAGCGCGCATTGCTACTGCGCGCTTCTGTCGTCACGTGCGAAAACGCGGTTTCGGAACCAGCTGGCCTGTCTTGGCTCGGCTATGGCCAGAGTGGCGGCGCCAGAGCGCGGCCATTCATGAAGTAGGCGCGGACATGCGAAAGAACGCCTTACAAATACGAGATCCGTCTGGCAAACAATGCCAGCTTGTCGCACCGTCTTTTTGTTTCAAAAAGTAGTCGAACAGGTCAGTGTGGGTGGTTAATCACAGCTACGTTGACTCCTGCGAAAGCAGAACGATGTCCGGAAGCGAGGCGGATTATCGGCATCGCGATCACTCCTCAACGTTGCTGGAGTGCGCACTCTGCCTTTTTTAGAGGCTTCTCAGATCGAAAAATTCTGCGTGCGAAATATCCACGCGCTTTTGGAAGTAACCGCTGCAGGTGAAAACAGTACAGGGGGCGAGCTTTCCATTGCGCCATAAAAAGAAGGGTCCTTGAAAATCGGTTGTCAGTCCCTTTAATATCCTGCAAAATGTGGCCTCCTCTAATTTGTTAATAAGATTGTTCGTTTATGACAACAACTATCAGAGCTCATTGGCGTAATTGTGTTGGCTACCGGTGTACTTATCCTGATCAAGTTTTCCAGGCGGCGAATTTCACGGGGGCTAGACATGACGGAATAACGCACAGCTAACCCAAGCACAGATAACCCGAGCACAGATTGATTTGAGTGACTGTTTGTGGGATTTTACGTCCCGAGACCAGCTCTGATTATGTGAGACGCCGTAGCGAAGGGTTCCGGAAATTTTGACCAGCTGGGGTTCTTTAACGTGCACTGACATCGCACACTATACGGGCCTTAACATATCGCCCCATCGAAATGCAGCCGCCGCGACCGGGACTCCACCCCGCGACCCTCGGATCAGCAGCCGAATACCATTGCCACTAGACCATGCACCGTGGCGCGGCAACCAGAGCACACGTAACCCCCGGAACGTTGCACGCGTGCGCTTCTAAGTGAAATCAAGCACGCGAGACAAAGTGCAACATTTTATTTAGTCGAAAATAAAAGCACAAGCAAGTATTAAAATCACGTGGTTGATGATTAGTCACCTTCTAACGAGGGGAACAGAGGCTTAGCCAGAGATTTATTACAGGAGGGATGAACAGAGTCGCGGGAAACCGCACTTCGGTTACCAGTTCTCATCTATACACTGCAAACGAAGGTTAGCCGAGATAGGAGCAAATGACTCGTCCTCAGCGCATTCCCCGAACAGAGTTTTATATACTCTGCTCGACCGGAGCATTTGGATGGATCGTTGGGGAGTAATATTTACATCCATCAAGGAGCTATTGTGGATAGCTATAGGAGTTTATGTTTGCATCCATCGCGGAGCTATTGCGGGTAGCTATATGGGACTATATATTTACATCCATGGAGCTTTTGCTGAAGCCAGCTAAGCCTAGGCATGATCCAGGAAAATTCCCTTAATAAATTTATTAATATTGGGTCTGTCTGTGTAAGTTCGGTATCTTTTTGGTCGTCTCTTGTTCTGGTCGATAGATTTGACATTTGCTGTCCGATAATCCTGATTTGTTCGCATAACATCTTCATAATCTCGGAAGCGTAAAACAACGTCAACACACGCTGGATGGTGGGGCCCCAGCCACATCATAACAAAATATTTCCGATTCGCGCATCACTGTGGTCGGCTGGTCGATGTGCGGCATTCGGCTTCTGGCGCAAGGAGTAGAGCGCTCCAGTGCGGTTCGGCAGTGGAAAGAGCCTTGACATGTTTACACAGAACACTGCTTGGCCGTTGCAAACTCACTGCGTACTCATGACTCGTTGTTTCAAAATATGAAGTGGTGCTTCCCTCGGACGCACTAAACAGAAGCGCGAGCACGCACAGATACAATATACCCACCGACGATTCGTCGAATCAACCAGTGCAGTGGAGCACCATACGGAAGCCCTAAAGAGATGCGGGAGCGCGCTCGCACAAACACACACACACACTACACCATACCGACGCAAACGGCTGTTAAAAACTCCCATGGGGACTCGGGGAGTGTTGGGATGCTGGGAGTTGGACCCGGGTCGTCACTCCTGGGATTCCACGCTACCAAGTCGGCGTTTCCACCGTCCGACTCTAAGGTGAGGCACGGCCGGACTTGACTCCACCCTCCGCGTGGAGGAGAGGAGAGTCGAGTCCGAACGTGGGTGAGGTTCCCGGAGAACTGAGCGGACTCGGAGACGATGACGAGAGAGAAGAAGAGAGAGATTAGGTTTATTTTACATGATGACGATCGGAGCCGACGCTCGAGCGCGTTTGCGCTCATTACATACGGTACTATTTAAAATGGCGTCCAAAAAATTAACGCCATCTTCCCAAAGGGAACCCTGATGGGATGCGAAGCAGCAGCGTTGCGCACGGGTGGCGTCACGGGTTGAACGGCGCTAACGCGGGTGCTTCGCATCCCATCAGGGTCCCCTTTGGGAAGATGGTGTTAATTTTTTGCGCGTGAACCGACGAGTCGGCGGTGTAGCAAGCGGCGGTCACGGTAGCGGAGCGAGCGGCGGTAGCGGCAGGTGTTGCCGGCGAACGGACGAGGAGGCAGCTGCGGGCGCTGCGGCGAGCGCGCGGCAGGCGAGGGAGAGAGTGACGTCAGCGCGCACTGCGAGGGGAGCGCGACGTCAACGCGCAGCTGCGGCGTGACCTACTTGGCACCGCTCCAACACCTGCGGCGAGGGGAGCGCGTTGCGGCGCGTTCGTACGGATGCACGGAGGGACAGCGTTACACAGGCTAGTCAAAGAGCTGCTTCGCATCTAATAAACCACAGTGTCGTCTCCGCCCTCGAAGGGAGGAGGTCATGCCCCGCCTTCGCTGCTCCTCTGCGGCAAGGGGTGACGGGACCCGAGTGGCAGAAGATGATTTCTAGAGAAGGAATGAAAGGTGTGGTCCGGCGAAGAGGCTCGCTGAAAACAACAGCAGCACAATAAATGCACTCTTCCCGGCCCTGTCCTTTTGACGACACGCTGGCGCCTTCTCATACGGTGGGAGCCCTAGATCACCTGCTGGCAGCAGTCCTCGGTGTCCGGTGCGCTGCTGCGCCACTCCCTATTCGTTGGTGCGGCCGAGAAGTTCATATCTCAAAATCGGCACAAACGCGCGCACACACACCGCACAACACGCTGACGGTGCACGGATTCCGGAAGCTTCACGCGGGCGTCAGTGCACCAGTGTTCCATGCGGGCTGCTTTGAAGCTCGAAGCAAGCAGCGAACATGACCGCCGCAGCAGCATCCAGAACAATGCGATTGTCCGAGGCCACGGTGCAGTGATGTCCATCCGTGGAAACGCAGGCAGCACGCGTTCCCCAGGGTTTCTTCACCGAAAAGTGGGTCCGCCGGCAACTGCCTGTAGCCTCCCTCCACCACATTTATGGGGGGGGGGGGGGACTACGCCGATCTTAAAGGGCCACTAAACAGGCTCCTATTTTCTTTTTTGCCGCCCAAACAAGCTAACTCAATCATAGAGAAGGTTGCGGCGATCACATTCTGCGAAATGACAGCGCTGCGCGCTACACAGACGCCGTATTTCAGAAAACAATTCCCGCGCCTCTTTCCTGCGATTGACCTGTCGCCCTCGCATCCTAGTTGTCGTCACGTTCTACCGCGAACAACCTTGCGCAGTTGTAGCTCGTTGACTGGTCGAAACCAGGTCTATTGTCAGATCCTCTGGCTATCCCACTAGCGTGAGCACAGGAGCAAGCGGAACTGCAGCGCAAGCGTGAGTTACGTCAATTGCCTGCGTCATGTCACGTGTCAAAAGTGGGCGGAGTCTCGACGGAGCGCCGCGCCTACCCTGTCCTCGGCAGAGAAGGGGGGGAGGCCGACGGAGAAAACGAAACGGATGCAAGCGGCAACTTGAACCCGTGGAACTTCTTTATTATTGCACCTATTCGCGAAATTCTTGCGGGAGCACGTTCACATCGCACAGGAGCGCAGTTATATCTATAAAACAAATTTTGGACCTCGGGGTTGTTCCAGGGCCCTTTAACAGCTCCTCCGGGACCAGGAAACTCTGGAATGGACAGGAACGCAATTGCTGACCATGAGAGAGATCTCGGGCTTGCTGAAAACCGTGGACATGCGGCTCGAATATCCCGCAAGGACAAACCGCAGCCAGAACAATCCAGGCGCCAAAACACCACACCACGCACAAGCATCTGGAATCCGCTTCGGATTCATCAGGCTTATCAAAACCTCATTAAAACACCCCAAAAAATTTCGGACTCTCTTTAAGCAAGTGACCATCTTCCATCGCAGAGTTTTGCTCAAGACAAACCGGTGACCGTTATGAACGAGTTCTCACTCCAGAACTGCTTAAGAATTGGTTCTGCAAAATTTGTCAAGCAAGTAGTTAACAAGGATGGCACCTACCTTAAAATTCAAACTCACCTACTGAGTCCATCAGCACTTCCATTCACTTTGGCCTTCCTATGCCGAATGGTAAAGCATGCATTCTGGAGGATCGGAATCCGTCGGAGTAAGCTTCACTTCTTTTGAGGCATTTCGCTTAAACCGATAAGCGGACAGCGATCAATCTCGAGAGGAAGATTCGCTTCGTGCACGCATCTGGACAATTCTCTGTGCCCCATATGGGCCTCGAGACGTGCACCTTTGAAAAAACAAGTGGCGCCACCGGTGTCACGGTGCGCTACTAGTCGGTCGCGACCGAGAGCAGGCGCGCATGGCGGGAAGCATGGCACCGCGAAAGGACGGCGCATAGTCGCGGTAAAAAAAGGGACGCAAGTGTATGTGGCTGCGTGTATGGTTACCACAAATGCTAAACACCTCGTGTAAGCTACCAAAGATAAAATCATAAGGTTTTTTTTTTTTTCTGGGAAGTCTTACGAGGAGGGAAGAGGGAGCTCCGTACTTGGCGTGGAACGGAGCGGCCAGTAAACAACGACTCTTACTTTTTTTTTGCGTGTATATTTTTGCTATATAACTGGGAACTTGCTCATCACGGCCATGAACACTGCTTTTTTTTTTTTAGCCCTTGAGGATGTCTTTGTCGGCGTGTGAAAAATCAAACCGACAGACGAGAAAAGCCGTTACCCACGACAAAGTGGTGAGAATCAGCTTTGAGTAGGACGTTGGCGGGCGGCATTGTGGATAGCTAAAGGATATATCGCAGCGCATGCAGAAAACAAATACAAAGATGCTGGGAAGTGCCAATTTAGGCTCTAAACTTCAAATGTTCCACTCTCAAAGCAGGGCCCAGACATATACACCAGAGAAAATTAGTGACGTTTTGTACCAGCTGAACCTCGCTTACAAAAAAAAAAAAAAAAGCCGACATAATTAATGTTTCTCGTGTTCCTTTTTTCAATCTGATCAGCCTCGAATACTTTTCTTGCTGACTATCGCCACTCCTCCCAACTTTATTAATCTTGAGCTGTACCTGCTCGCTGTACAACGTGAAGGTAACATTTGTTCATAATTGAAAGATAATTCACGAAGCAGCGATGGCCGTATTCCGCTGCATGGGAAGTGTGTGCGCGTCGTGAGAAACCTGAGCATATATGCTAGAAATTCGTTTTTGAAAGCACAGCTGTGGGCTCGGCGCATTTACATCATTCACCCTTACATATGCAGGTTGCTATCACGATGTGCTTGCCTGTGGGGGCGGAGGAGGGGGTAGAGGGTGCCTTATAAACAAACAAGTGGCAATTATTTTGTCTCCCTGAAGCGAATGAAGCTTTTGATTATCGCGACACACTTTCGAAAAAATACACAAATGCACGTTGAAAATTAAACTAGGCCAAGAAGACGACACGTACAACGGACAGGCGCTAACAACATAATCCACGGGCCTTTACGAAACAAAACCATGAGGCGCGTACTCCTTCCCCATGGGGCTTTCGCACGTGCGCTTAAATTATGGCTGTTCTACCATCTCGCCGTCTCGAAGTGAGACAGCCGTGGACGGGAAGCGAACGGGCGTTGCAGCGGATACCATTGAAGTCGAGCAACTTACTTTAAAAACTAAAAAAAAAAGCACAGCTTCAAGTTTCTCAATTCTGCGAAATCTGCAAAATAAAACGTGCTGCAGGTTTCACCCGGTCACGGCTCCCGTAACCGGCGTTGCGCGTGACAGAACCGGGGAGAGCGCCCGGCCGCTACTCGCGGCGCTGGTTGTTCTAGCGCCGCAGCGCCACCATACCAGCTCTCTAGCTCCATACTAAGCGTACATGTTACTTTTCAAACGCGCTATGTATCTCCTCTCTCGCTATCAACCAACTACATTTCAAAAGCAATGGCATATTCTACTCAGTCCTATCTTCATTAACTTTAAAAAACGCCCGATCCTCTGTCACTCACATCGTACTGAAGTACAACGTAACATTCTTAACCTTCAAATAAACACTTAGGATAAGAACTTCAACCCAAACAAAACACTTCAAAGCTAAGTTCACAAAACTCACTCACGCTGATAAGCCACACCTAGTCTGTGTTGCCGAAGCCCACTCTCCAAAATTGAGCATTAGGTGTTCAGCGATTAACATACCAAGGAAGTAACTGTAAATGCATAGCTAGCATTTTACGCAACTCGACAAAGACACTACCTACAGTGTCGCGAACTTTTCGTAGAAATAATGTATACTAATCGCACTGTACCCAGCTCTACGTAAAGAAAACCCTTCTAAGTAAAGCATACTAACAACTTCACTTAGTCTACCGCTGACTGACTCAACAACGCTATGCCTCCATTGAGCGCTTCAACATGACACGGTTCTTAATCACAGTGCCTCAAAATGATCGTACACTTGTTTTTTTTTTTCTTTTTTTAACTGACACGTTGTCCCTTAGACCACCTTCACGTATCTGCGCGTCTACTAACCGCTACAGCATCTTTCGCTGACTGGAAATAATCTTAAATGCCGTACACATGAAAGTAACAAGAAAAAAATGGACATTGCTCATGAGCTGTAAACTGAGTATCTAAATAGTACATACCAAAACTGTACCACTGAAGCCAAACTTCTTACAAAACTCATTTGGCTTTACTCTAGAACGGCCTTCGAAATGCGCGTTTATTTGCGCAGAGTGTAATACACAGTTCACCGTTCCCTGTGAAATTATGGAAGCTACTAAAATAGCAAATGTTGGTTTCGCACTATGTAGCTTTACTCAGAAATTAACCCCAATAAGTGCGTTCACTACAGCCTAATCTTCAGTACTACCAGAGTCCTTCAATGCTTTCTGCTCACAAAACGCCGTCACTCTATGGGAGAGCTTCATACGCTGCTCAAAGTTGCCGCGACGCGGCGCCACTGCGCCACAGAGGGTACCGTTCGGTCTGCTCGCGTACTGAAACGCTTGCGCGGTGCGAGACAAGTTGGTGGATGTATGTGTTCGAGTTAGCTAAAATGTTGGGAGACAACGATGCCCAACACGTGTTGCGTGACGGGGTGCCGTTCCGGCTACAAAGGAAAGACCGAAAAGGTGTCGTTGTTTTCTTTGCCATCGGACAAGGAGCAGCGAGAGAAATGGAAGCGGGCAATATTGAGACAGGAAACTGGCGACTTCAACTTTCAGTCGAAATATACACGTGTGTGTGCACACCATTTCGACACCTCGGACATTGTCACTTCTTTCTGACATTGATGAAAATATCAGCATCGATGATTGGTATATATTAGCCCCTCGTAAATAGTTGCGCATTAAAAGAACCAAAATAACTTCTGTTGTCGCGTTTTTGTGGAAAGCACGAGCGGCGTAAGTTACTGGTTTACTGTCTCTTCTATATGAGACTGCTTATAAAACAATGGCCTAATTACAATACACTGTCAAATGTGTTGGACCTTACTTTTCACGTTCAAACTAAACGCCGCACCGATTGATTTGTGGTGTTTTACGCCCCAAAACCAGCTGTGATTATGAGAGACACCCCGTAGTGGAGGGCTCCGGGGTAATTTTGACCACCTGGGGTCCTTTAACGTGCACCTAACTCCAAGTACACGGGCCTCAACATTTCGCCTCAGTCAAAATGCAGCCGCCGCGGCCGGGATTAGATCCCGCGACCTTCGGATCTGCAGCCGAGTGACATAACCACTAGACCACCACGGCGGGGCAAAACGCCGCACCGAACACTGCTATGAGGTTCGTATTACATACGTTGTACCGAAGGCTCGTACTGGAATGTAATCGTTCTGTCGAGAACTTTGAAGCGCACGGAACAGCTGTTTCCTTTTTTTCTTTTTTCGTCATGAAAAGAAGGCATTCCACGGAAAGTTCTTTCAGTAATGGTTTAATTGTTTGGGTTTTCGGTCGAATAAAATACCACCAGGGGTCTGATACTGTTCACAGTTTAATGGAAATTAACCAGCCGTGCTATGCGAACCATCAGGCCTTATGCGCAACTTGGCGCCGTCGAGAGGTTTCGCTCGCTTGCGGGCGAATGGACGTGTATCAACTCCGTATGTTCGCCTCTGTTTACAAGTGGCCCAGCAGGCGCATTATTGCGAATGTACAGTGTTCGATTTCAGGCAAATTTTGAAAAGCTGGACCAGTTGCAGTGTTGAGCCGAAAGAGCGGCGTTTCCCCGGCCGCGGCGGACTACACTTCGACGAGGCGAAACGCAAGAGAACATAACGGGCGTGTACTTTGATTTACATGCGTGTAAAAAGGACCCCAGGTATCAAAAATTAATCAAGAGTCCCCCACTACGACGTGTCTCAATATCATATCGTGGTTCTGGTGCGGCAAACCCCGAATTTTTGTGTCATTTTCGACTGCGATCGCCGCGAGCTACATGCCCAGAGCTGTTCTTTTTTTCTCCCGCGTGCTCATTTCAAGGCAGACGGCACGTTCACGCAGTTACCGACGCACGCTGAATGTTCGAAGTAAATGAGGGAAAGTGAAACGATTGTTGCGGCAGTTTAGAAAGCTTGGAAATCGAGCCAGAACAAGACACTACCGCAGCGGTAGCGGGCGGCAGCATGCCCTCACGTGCACAGCTGCGCCCCTAGCGGGGAGTACTGGCTCCATATGAAGCTGAGGCTGCAGTTTCGTGACCAGAAAAGCATTGAAGGACTCTTGTACTACTATACTGCTCCGTTTTCTTAAAGCTCAACACGGTCTCACGGAACCTATAATGAATTAACTGTAATCGTTCCTTAAAAAGAACTACACTCTTACCGCACTTTTTGCATGCGCTTGCATAATGACCACAACGGACCGCTCTCCGTACCCCGCACGCGAATTCCTTTGATTCGCATCCTATGGGGTCTCGGTCCCGACGGCTTTCTCGCTCGCCATAGACACAAAGCGCAAGCTGTTCCACGTGTTCTGCCCTAGTGCTCGATTCGGCTTCGCGGCCGCTTTCGTACAGTCCTCAGACGGGCTGACATGAAGCATAGATGGAAGGTCGGTCTGTCTCGCTGTCTGCGCGCTGTCGCTGGACGCTCAGCCGCAGTCTTTAAGACCAATTAGACACGGCTGGCGTGGCAAACAAAATATAACCAGTGCTTTTGGCTGCACAGGGTGCCTTTTACTGACCAAACCACCCCGATACTACTCTCTTCCAGATCACTTTTCCCCTTCGTCGGAGGGGCTGCATCCGTTTACTGAGAATGTGCCTGTTTCTCGAACGGGACAAAGAGCATTTCCCCATGCCGCAAGTTGGGCTTGTCCTTTATCTCGCGCGCTCCCTCGCTGGTTCCTTCAAGCGCTTCCTATGTGCTGCTCGAGCTCGTTTTCTTCTTCTTCGGCGGTGCTTACGGACACCCGCCGCGCTGGCACATTCCTTGAAACTCCGCTTCGGATATTCAAACTGTCCGGATGCCCCTGTGATTGTCTCCTCGTTTTCCATCAAAGAATCGTTCGCTCCACAAGTCTCGGAAAGGATATTTCCTTGTTCAAGGGCATCTGTAGCGCTGCTCAAAACCTCCTCCTCATTCCGCATGCGCTCAGCCGTTTCTCCTAAATTATCTTCACGCAGTTCTTTGTACTGTCCCTCGCTGCTACAGATTTCGTCGCATGCATTGCCTTCCAAGGTCTGACCACTCGTGGAAGCCCCTACACTTTCTTCACTCATTTTCTGGACGCCTCCTTCACTACACTATAGTATACATAGTGATTCTTGAGAAAAGAAAAAGGCGCTAATTTCTGTCGCCCATATAGGGAGCCCAACCTCAAGTTTGCGCAGCGCCGTCCGGCAGTGAAGCGGAGAGAGGTGGAACTACCGGTCGCTCCGACGGTCGCACTCGCATTGCACGAGCGGAGAAACGTGTTTCGGGAGGCTCTTTTCTCGCGTTTCCCGCCCGGCCGCTGCAGTTTTTTTTTTTTTTGTCAGTACGGAAAGGAGGCACACAATACAGATGCTTTGCGCGCTGTCACAGCGGTTTAGAAAAAAAAGAATAGCCGAGAACTGCCCGTGAAAATCAGGTTCCGTTTCCCTGGCAGAGACGGCCACCTCAGGAAATCGCAAAATGATGCGATGCTTGCACGCGCGGTATCTTGGTGTCACCTTTTGCAACATAAGATATCATCAATAGTTAACACGGAGAAGCGTGATGGCCAGTCGTATTTTAACAGAACTGCGTATGTCAAGCGAAAGTGCATGCAGCAAGTATATTCGTCTTACATTTCGAAGAGTGTGCGCTTGCTAGGTCACTTACCATTTTTAATACGACAGCAGTGGTAGACGTTGGCCCCGTACATCAGTTATTAAAAACCGTGAGTACTGGCGCAGTTTTCTTCATGGCGATAAGTGCGCAAAAAGAGCACCAGGACAGAGAGGGGCAGAGAGGTGCTGTGTTTGCGCACTTATCACCATGAATGCATACTAACTGGCCCGAGTATCCGCTCTTCTGCAGTTTTACTTAATTAACTGGTGGATATGGGTTTTTAGTCGCTGTTCAGTACAAAACTTGAGTAGCTGGATGTTCATAGTGAGCGTGTTAACGCTGGCCATGGAAGCGCCTGTGCCACTGGCGGTATGTAGCTGCCGCTTTGGCTAGGTAGGCCAAGTATGTGTAGAGAGAAGCAAGGTAGCGATAAAAACAGCAAAGATATTGCGAAGTCTGATGCTGTTTTTATCATCCAAAATTACATTATAACGGGAAACACACACGATCGAAGGGCGCATTTTATAGTGTTGACGAATTGGGCTTTCGAAGGGCCCATTCTATAGTGTTGACGAATTGGGCTTTTAAAACAAACAGATCGCCATTACTGTAAGCGCACACGGTCTGAAATAATTGCTTACACTGCAGGAAACATGCGTGGTCACGGTGGGCGTTAGAGATTATCGTGCCGCATTGTAATGCAGACAAAATAAGCTTCAAAAAGATGAAACCAGCATGATGTGACGATGAGATGTCGCTATCTTTCGAGGCAGAGCTTGTACGCGGCTGTCAGCATTGCGTACTGTAATGCTGCCAGCGACTAAACAAGGTAGACGTAAATATGAACGGTTCATACTAATCATATAATAAATTTGAAGTCTGTTGTGGCCTGCAACCGATGGAATTTCGAGCGAACGTACACGAAATTGCAATTTCTTGCGCCTACAGCTCCGAGCAGACGCCACTTCACGATGCGTTTTATCGGCCGTATAATTACAGAAACTGAAAACTCGTCTCTAGTTTCACGTCAGCAACGTAGTCATCCACACGCGCTTGGCAGCCACGAACACAGCATCGTCTTCAACGACCTACTAGGTCCCGTAATTGCAGTATTTGAAGTGTGGTATATGTTGAGATTGGAAGCCCGAAAATGTTTTTCAGTGCCACAAATTTTCCTGAAGTTGCCATACAACGGACACATGACTCAGCATATGCAGCCACTGAGCGCGTGCGAGTTGTGAGAGACGCCTTGGGCGGCCTAAGAACGCGCTAGCACGCGCAGAAAGCGGGCGCACTCACAGGCGGCAAGGGCGAGAGCAGAGGGCGAAGCGACCGCAAATCGCACGAGCTGCCGAAACGGCGCTTTTCGGAGGCGCGCCGCAGCGCCCTCTGTCCCAGCTTGGGAGGCCTATAGGGGACACGGCGAAGCGCCCCTTCCATACACTGAGACTCCACTTTACTACAGCTTCTGGCCACTTGACCCCATTCCTCACAATTGTAAAAATCAACTGTCTCCTGCGGTTCAAATTCTCTCACAAATATATCGGTATTCTTCGAGTATTCCGCCGCCTCAAGCACGATACGCTCCCTTTTGTCGCTTAGTGACAACCTCGAACTTACCGATTTTTTTTTTTATTTCTTCCGCAGCTGGATCGCAACCCTTTCAAGTTGCCTCGCTATGATTAGAGCACTCCGTTTTGCAGCTCCCGGCCACTTGGCCCCGCATTTCGCGGTTCAAACGAACTCTCTCATGTACTTGAAATAAGCGCATACTGTCATCGGTCGCCTTAACATCTTTTGCCTTCTCAACGATACTCTCGCTTGCGTCACTTGATAAAACCGCCTCCTCATTACCGATAACTTCCTTCATTTCCTGTACAGGTCGCTCGCACCTCTTAGAAGCTGTCTCGCTTTCATCATAGTCTTTCTCTAGCTTATAGCTGTTGATCTGAATTTATTTTTCCAGGTTTTCTTTCCGCGTTTCGTTTTCCTTACGCTTTCCGCCGCCAACTGCCTGTAGCCTCTCTCCACCACATTTTTGGGAGGGAGGGAGGAGGGGGGGGTGCTACGCCGATCTTAAGATGAGTTTTTGACCACGTGACCTGAAATTCCGCGGGGAGTATAATAAGTTCATGGCGTTTTTATACTCCCTCTTCACTTAGCAACGGTGGTAATTTGATGACATGTGCCGTATTCACTCCACTATGACAGAGCAAATGGTTCGGGCATGAAAGTTTCTGCGGTTTACGCGCTGGTAAAAGTAACAGTGTTGTGTTCACAGTGTACTTGCGTGATTAGTGAACACTGCGAATGAGCTTGAACAGATAAATTCTTCCTGAATTTGCTCAACGAAATATGGCCTGATATTAGTTGTCTGTCATTGAATATTTATAATGGTCGCTTTCCTTTTTTTTTTTTTTTTTGATTTCCAAGTACATATGTTGTATACGCATTTTCTTCATACTTCACTGCGCAATTTCCCAACTATAGGTGCAGGATTCTGGAATTCTTGAGATTCTGGAAATATTTTTTCATTTTCATTTATCGGCAATCTTCTAGTTTTCTAAGGTCAGTAAAATGAACTCATTTCCTTATCCGAGTACATTCTCATGGTTGCAGTGTGTTCTTATGCATTTATGCATTCTCATCGTTGCAGTGGGCAGCGTGTTCTTATGCCTGGCCTTTCACACACAGAAAAGTGATGCAGACGTAAGAGAGTGGCCAAATGATCTTACAAATAACCCAGTTTTGCGCGGTGATCGACACACAAAATCGTGCATGTGAGAAACATCCATGACCACGAAGAGGGACTTGGCTCACGAAACGCAGATTGTGCGGATTAAGATTGTGCGCCTTCATCATGCCTTGCTTGTTAGGACAGCTCTGCGCTAACGAACTCTGTAGGAGTGCCTTCTCACACAATCATGTGTCGGTGCTTTGATCAGGGTTGCCTGGAGACCTCACTGGGCACATCGACGTCGTTTCCTAATTGCCGCATGGGGCGCGACGTTGGCAGTGAGGCGGTTGTGCACGAAGTGGGTTGCCGGCTCACCGGAAAGTTCATACCACTCCCTCTCCAAGCTATTTGCTTTGCCGCTAGCCTCTATGCTTACGTGTACTCTCGATTATGGAAGAGACAGAGGTTTTATATTACAACTCACCTTGTGCGAGAAAATTTTTAATGAAAGATTTCACTCGGTGAACTAGCTCAAAATGTGCTTAAAATCAATATCATTCGCGGAATATAAACAGGCTCGTAAGCAGGTTAACTATCAGCACTTTATTAGAATGCACTGAAATATCTCTTTCATAATGTCAGCAGCGTTTCGCGATGTTCTTTGCTTATTTGCATTAAATGCTATATATGTATAATTTACGAAGATCATTCTTCCACGTGTATTTGTCGTAATTAAGGCAAAAATATTTGGGCTCAGGTGTTTGAGTTTCTGTAATATTGCAAACATTTGATAAAAAGCGGCTTACTGTATGCGAAAGTGGTATACTTTAGGAATTACCGGTATTTTCAGGTTCCACACACTTTGAAAGAATGTGTGCGGAAGTTACAACTTACCATCAGGATTGAGTTTTCCCACAAGGATGCGTTAACTTAGGGTGTACAAGTTTATTTCTTTTAATCCTATCTTTTAGTGATGACTGAACCGTGGAACATGCGTACCACTACGCCGTGGATTAACACGTTTGGCATTTCGATCTCCAAACTCCAAATTCTTGCCAGCTGATTCTGCTTAGTTCTCATAAGATTCTAATGCGAAGGTTGGAATTACGGGACTGATGAATGAATGAATGAATGAATGAATGAATGAATGAATGAATGAATGAATGAATGAATGACGTTCAATGAGTACATGAGAGTTGTCACCTGGTGGCTAGTCTCTAGAAATTAGAAAAATTAGCTTCAAAAATTAGTGGAGTTGGTAGCAACTGTTTTGCCGGTGCCACACCACAATTCTCTATTCTTGCGGGAACTTCTGACTTAACCGATCATGCCAGTAGGGGGCGGTGCGTCATTGAGTGAACGCGTGCAAGTGCATTCCGCCGGAAAAATGTCCAATATAAGAGCCGAACAAAGTATATTGTGAAACATTTCAAACAAATTTAACATTTCAAACATTAAGCGAAACTTGTGGAGATGAAACTGAGTCGTGCACGTGGGTTTGAACGACATAAATGAAAGGAAAGAACGGTGTGGAAGATGATGAGATTGCGGGAGCCCTAGGTCAGCGATTACACACCAACTCATTCCTAAAGTTTGTGATATGATCCGTGGGGAATGAAGACTAAGTATTCGAGCTGTGGCGGAGTTGGTTAACTTTTTGTTAATCAGAAATTGAAGCACTGAAAAGACTTCCTGAACAAATGAAGAAAAAAAAGGCCACATTTGTGGAGCGATGGATGGCTGTTGAACCAGGACAATGCACCTGCTCACACGGCCATATCTATAAAGCAGGGGCCGGATTCACAAAACTCACTTACGAGAAAATTTTCGCGTAAGAGAAATTTTTCTGCGTAAGTGGATTCACGAAGCGAAGAAAACGTCGTAAGAGGACGTGGTTCCCACATCGGCCGCTGCTATAGCGAGCGCTGGGGTTGCCGATTAATATATCAGCGATAGTGATGCATTTGCGACGTAGGCGAAAAAGGCTCGTACGTGGATTCACGAAGCAAAAATGGTCGCCAAAACAGCGTAGCTAAGCGGAAATCCTAAGAGTGGTCCGGAGCACTCTTACGAGCAACATGGTGGCGTTGGAACGGGCAACCGCGGCGGGTATTTGGGTGCCGCAGGTGACACTAAAAAAAGAAATTATGGCCATGTAAGCTGGCTGATGATTTTCGCGTATGTACAAGGCTCACGGCCTTGAGGTTGCTGTTGCAATTCTCTTTTACGCATTGGACAATCTTGCCACTCGCACTTGTCCAGTAAGCTTGCTATTGGAGTTATTAGAGGTGCCTATTGGGTATTTGCAGCAAAATAACTTATGCATGCAAATGCTTGCGATTGGATGAAGAATGAAGAGTTGCGTGAATGGTGCTTGATGCCAAAATCGGTGCGGTGTATGGTCAATATTTTTTAGCTTGTTTTTGTTGCGTCTCCCAATAAGGCGTACAAGCTGTGTTGCCGTTGCAGCATTGGTCGCACATGTACCACCATAAGGGAACGGACAAAATTCTGTCGCACACTATTGGAATGGAAGTTGAACAGTAGGTTCCAGTCAGCCATTCACGAACTCCTTATGTCGTTTACAGCTTCTCTAGCTGCAGTGGTCTTTATTATTTCCCAATAGGAACGCTCACCCAAATGCAGCTTCCGCTGTACATTATAGGCTGATTTACTGAAAACATATTGCTTCAACATATCCGCACATACAAGATATGTGTGATTTTGCGCATAAACTGAGAAATAAATTGAGTTTAATAGACATTCACTGTCCGTAAAAGAAAATGAAAAGGTTTCGCTATGGCAAATACTTAGGACGGAATGCAAGCGCCTAAAATGAGCGCGAAAGCCTGTGCTAATGCAGTGCAATGTCACCTCGACTGCACTCGCGCATTTGACAATTAGTTTCTTTTTAATTGGACGTCAGAGTCTCAGCAAAAGGCCGCTTCGTCCCTTGAGGTGCGTATTGTGGCTGGAATGTTAACCTAACCGAAGTTATCGCGTAGTGATATGCCGTGCATCACACCCAAGCCTACGCCAGGCATCATAAATATCGTAGCAGACGACGACAGCAGACGACGGTTTGAGCGAGAGGCCAAGCATGTGATTGGTTAGAACGAGGCAACTCTCTACAGCAGGCCATTTTATGACGTCACTAAAATGATGTCACTCACTTCTTTCACCGCGCACTTCTGTGGTGGTCGTCACATTATCCCCCTCGCACATAAGAGAATTTTTCATATCACCGCAAAGAACACGGAAGTATTTTTTAAGAGCTCTCTTAAGGCGAAAAGAGCATCATGGCGACGTAAACACAGTATGTGGGTGTTGTTTCGTGGTAACTTGTCTTGCTTGAGCTCCTCTACGATTCCATGGGATGTGTTGTTAATGCCGTCGCTTTTCCGGTGCGTGAACGTTTTGTGAAAACCATCGCCAGTGTCTCTATTTGAGCGGTGAACACTGTTGAAGCCTCTGCCTTTGTGCTCGTGAACAGGGAACCGCGGTCAGTGTGCCGCCGTGGACTCATATTTAGGAAGCCTGCATTGTGTGTTTGAAGACCGGTCAGTTCGTTTGCCTTGCTTTGTGGTCGTTTGTTTTTGTGGCGTTCGCCGTTTCGCATCGACTGTGTTTGGGCGCGTTACTTCAAGGATAACTCCGTGTTTAGAAAGATACGACCTAGGCGTGTGCGTAGGTGCTGTGTTGACACTTCGAAGTCTTTTGAAGAGGCAGAGACCATGTGGAAGCAGTGCAACAGGTAACATAATTGTCGACTGCGCTACGCTTTGCCTTTGTGCCCTTCCACACCGTCACTTTGCTTGCGTTAGCGGCTAATGTGCGGAACCTGAAATAACACACGGATACGTCCTGTTATGCATTTTTTATTTTATTTATTTTATTTATTGACACACTATGACGTACAGGCCAAAACAGGAGTTTTAATATTAGGCACAAATGCAGTTGTTAATAAAAAATGCAAAGAGATTGTAGTTTCTTTCACGGAACTTAAAAAAACCATAAAAATTCAGAAAGAAACGTAATGAAATAAGTGCACGAGCTGCTATTTAACGACACACACATCAACTTGTTCAGCAGAACACTCAACAAGACAATGCTTTCGAATATATAAATTGCTATTCCGACACTATTAAACGACATTAAGTACAATCGGTAAAATCGCTCAGCAAAGCCCTTTCAAGGATTTTAACCTCATTGAACGTTGCAACATCGTGCGGTAACCTGCTGCACGCATCGATAGCCTAAACAATAAAGAAGTTTTTAAAAGAATGTGTGTTGTGTCTCAAAGGCTGTACGTAATGTCTGGGGCCACTGCATGAAAGTGATGTGTCAATAATTAATGTTTTGGCTATTTCGGTTTCATATTTCCCATACAATATCTGGAAAGGAAACATTCAGGCTGTTGAAGCGCATTCTTTCCTGCACATTAGGAATCGATGCTTGCGCAGCTCTTTCAACGCCGTTACCGACTGCGTTCGTTTGAATGAGTTAAAAACAAATTGTAAAGCCCTATTTTGAACGCGTTCACATTTAGCAATGTTTCTGCGTGTGTGTTGTTTCCATATCGGACATGCGTATTCCAGCAATGGCGATATTCTAGTCTTATATGCTACAAGGTTTACCTCAGTTGTCGCATGACTTAGGTACGACGAAGCATCCACGGTTTATTTTGTGACACTGTCAAAAGCGCAAAGATTTCGGTGGCGGAAAAATTCGGCTTCAGCGCTTTCGGCATGGCGATGGCTAAACAGCAATCGGGTATGTCAGAGGCGTCTGAAGTTCGCGCACACACAGAAAATTTCGTTTCGGCTATTGAGGAGCTTACAATAGCAGTTGGCCAATGCTCTCACGTCGCTGGCGATAAACGCTCTCTCCCTCTTAAGGCGCTTAGCACTCAATGTCCGGCATAAGGTAATAAAAAAGAAGTAAATTAGCTTGTGCAACGAAAGGAAGCTATGGAAGGCTCTTTCTGCGCGTGCGCACAAAAAAAAAAAAGGGGGGGGGGGGGAGGTGACGTCTCGCTTTTCATGATTTCTGGGGCTTAACTTCCGAAAACCACTCAAGGATTATGATAGACGCCGTAGTGGAGGTCTCCGGAAATTTTGACCACCTGGGGTTCTTTAACGTGCTCTGACATCGCACCGCACACGGGCCTCAACATTTCGCCTCCATCGAAATGCAGCAGCCGCGGACGGGATTCGATCCCGCGACCCTCGGATCAGCAGCCGAATACCATATCCACTAGACCACCGTGGCGGGGCCTTGGACTCATTTTTGTTACTTCTTAACTGCATACGCCGTCATTTACAAAAGCAGCACTTACTAACGTATTAAAGATACAAACACTACCTAAATTACCGAATTTTCTCAGTGAGTCATGAAATAGCAGTATTCAAAAATATGATAACTAATTTATTCAAAGTGGGCCTATTTATAAGCATATGTATCTTTCGATATGTCGGATTTATTGAAATCCATCCATGGCTTCAATTTCACACATCACGTGGAGGATGCATTTTTGGAACTTGTTTGTCAAGCCGAACAGCTTTTATATGGCCTCAAAAGCTGCATCGATGTTTGTTCTAAGATTTTTTAGCGAAACAACAATTTACGTCGAGCTACAAGACATTATCATGTAAATGAGAGTACTGCGTACGAACGACCCGAATCAATTGCGAGGCAGTGCATATTCATCAAAATGCATCTGAAATGGCAGGGAAAGGAGCAAACCTTGAGTGACATCTGCCCACCTTTAATATTTTACCTTAATTGCGGCTTCATGATTCCGGTCGTGTTGTTCGGCGGCACCTGCCGGTGTCACCAAGGGCGTCATTCTTTTTTTTTTTTTTTCGAGCTATCGTCGTTGATAAAGCGCTAGCGCACGGGTTCACGCTGACCACGCGGGCGTCTGCTGCAGCGCGATGTGCATAGGCACTGTAGCAGACGCCCGGAACAGGAAGATGAGGTGCAGCGAGGATCGATTCGCGATTATAACATAAACTCGACACCAGACGCTTTGAGTGCTGCTAGGCTATCATGTGACCACACATCTTTCTTTTGTTGTCGTTCCGTCTGCTTTCACGTTTCCTCCTTGCCCTCAATAGTGTCGAATATGTTAAATGCGCACCCTTCCTATCGCATGCCTTGTCGCTAAGAGATTTCGTAGCTAAGAATATCGCCCGTAAGAGAAAGCTTTGTGAATCCGGCCCCAGTTTCCGAACAACAAAAATATTACTGTGATGGGACAACCTCCTTATTCACTCGATTCACTTTACAACGTCCTTATTCACTTTTTCATTTACTAAATTTAAACCTTGCCTAAAGGGAGCCCATTTTACCTCATGCAGTTGAAGAGGTTCAGCCAAAAACTGGGGTTGTCCTGAAGGGCATTCCAAGAACCTCTTCCCAGAACTGTTACCAGCAACGGCAGCACCGAATGCAGAAGTGTGTGAATGCTCAAGGGGACTACCTTGCCGGTGATTATACCACGGAGGAACGATACTGTAAGCATAAGGATTTATTGTACCAGTCTTCTTTTATTGTCACTTCGTATATACCGTCTCACAAACAAACGCCTACAGATGCGGTGCACACTTCGCGCTAGGAAGTGTCGTAATCGTCGGTAATATTTTTCAAAGATTTGAGAAAGGCTTGTTGGATTTGCGTGGTATACTCTGCGTGCACAAGCTTCGACGTTACGAGCCTCGATTTTTCTGCAACAAAATTAAATGGGAAGGAACACCATCTTGTGCGGTCGACTACAAAGGCAACACTTACTGACGCGAAACAAATCAGGACATTTCACTTCGGCCTGAGCGGTGAAGCGTGGCATAGTTGATGGCCGAGCCGTCACCGCCCACACACCTCCGCTGGAAGTATTTCTTTTTGTCGTCTTTTCTTTCGTTCGCACCGACTTGTGCTGGCCCAGCACTCCCTTACCGTGGTTTATAGAATGGCGTCGCACAGAAGCGCGCCGCCTTCATGACGCGGACGATGTCAAATATAAAAATAAATGGAAAAACACGGCGAGCTGAAGGCGCCTTTCTTACTCTTCTTTCGTGAGCTTCCTCCCAAGCCGTAATACTTTTCACCTCCGGCGCCACCACGGCAAAAAATATAGGCGCACCTTCTCCTCGTACAAGAGCGTTTTTGCTCCCCCTTACTCTGCCTGATCACTTTAGTCCTTTTTTTCTTGGGTGTTTTGTCTGTAGTTTCTCCCGCTACGGCAGCTCTCTGTTATTCCGTTCGCGCTTCCGAGTTGGCCCGAGCGAGACACGGTTGGACACCCCCAGCGAATACGCAACGGCGGAGAACCGTGTGTCAGCTTTCGTGAGCTCTCCAGCCGCGTTCCGCGCACGCGCAGCAAAAATAAAGCGCACAGACGGAACGTCAGTCCGCCATTGGCCGCGGGTCGACGACGCAACGCCGCGGACAACGCAGCTCTCCGCGTCCCTCGCGGAACGGCATGCGCGAGAGCGGGGCGTGCATCGAATGACGTCACAAAAAGTAGCTCCGCCTTCACAAACAAGCTCCGCCCACGACGCGAGCACGCGGCCCCGCCCCCTCGTGCTCTGCTGGCCGGCCGCCACAGCCGGTCAGTGCGGTGCCGGTAGCGGCTTTGAGTGCGCCGTGTAGCTTTCTCGTCTTCTGCCATGGTGAAGCGTGCGTCGCCCGCTACCACGAGTGCCGCCGGCAACGCGCTGGATTTGGCTACGCGCTGAAAACAAGCGTGTCACGCGGGACCGGCGATCGATCGTGTGCTCACGCGCCGTGCTCTGTCGCCTGCCGCAAGCCCTCGAGGCAAAGCGTCCCCGTTTGTGTGTCGTCTTCTCGCCTGTACGTGCGCGCTTCGGCGGCGGGGTGGTGCGGCGACGTTTCGGATTTTGTGATTGCTCTCCTCTTTTGTGTACCGACGCGCACGACGGGGCGTGCGCCGCGGTGACCACTCGTGGATTTCCGTGAGGACCGGCCGCGCGCGTTCGCGGCCTGCGGCGACCCCGCTGCAACCATGTCGTCGATGCTGGCCGGTGGTCCCAACATCCTGCAGATGTGCAGGTGAGCTTTTTTTTTCCGTTTGTTAATTTGTTTACAGCTTTCTTTCTTCCTTATCAGCTGGGTTGTCAATGTGGTTTCTCGAATTGGATTACGTCTTTCTTCAAGCTCCTCTTATTCTGTCTAATAGCTTGATAGAATATCTTGTCCAAAATCAATTATATAATGGTGTAACTTAATCCTAACGTAGTAAATGACAGCGATTCTAAACTGCTTTCTTCAGATGTGAAGCTGTGCACTAACGTATGCTTTTACAAATAGGCAGCTTCACTTCTTATTTTTATTCTTTTTTTTTTTGCACAACTTCATATTGACTTGACATCGACTTTAGGTTTCGATATTTTGCAGTTTACCAAACAGGCCGCGTGCCTCTCTTTTCTAAGATGTCGAGCTATCGATTACGATATTTTAGGTTCTCGCAAATTTTGGGTTTAAGTCAGCGCGCTGTTCGCCCGTCTTTTCAGCTAAATGTAAAGGAGTTTACTGTCATTACAAAGGATGCCAATGAATATGCAGGGAGATGCGCGCGAAATTTAGCTTTCAAAGCACATGCAAATTAGAATAGGTCAAGTTGAAACTTTACGATGGGAACATTGTGGAAGACGTTCAGCGAGGACTCGCAGATACCCAAGGTCTATCTCTCTCTCTTAATCCTCTACGCAAACGCATATTCCAATCACTTTGCATTGGCGATCACCCCAGTAACTGCTCTTATACTGTTAGTTCACATTGCACTATCATTTTCAATGGGAACATGTATGCAGTTTCACATAAATGCCATGTACATATGTCAACGTCTTTGCGCATGCGCAGTTTACATTTTCCCTTTGCTGATGTTCCTCTCGTGCTATTGCCCAGTAATACAATAAAGCCGGTGCGTAGGCATTGCATCCATTAGCACGCTAGTTTGTAACATGCATAGACAGGCTGAAAGCATAACAGGGCAGATAGGTCTGCATCTTTGCGAGACGGAGCGAATGACTAATCGGCACAGTTTATGATTGTTATTCCCGCAATGAAGCAATCCCGATTTAAGTACAAATAAGGAGGCGTCAGTTGCTTCCTTGAGCCAAAGCATTGCAAACAGGAGATACTTTTTCAAGGAGATTTCGCTTTTCTTCAGTTTTCTTCGTTGATCTGTAGGAGCTCCTCATGTGATCAGGCTGTCTTTGACAAGGGCTGTATGACTGCGTGCACGTTTAGCGAGTGCGCAAAAAAAAAAAAAAAAAAGTTGAAAATATTTGCTGCCAGGTTGGCACGACCAAGACAGGCGTTTCCACAGCCTTTAATCGTGTCTCCGAAGACAGTTTTTGTACATTTATCTTGAATGAACAATTAATGAATCATTCAAATTTATATGACTAGATTCCTGCATCTTTGCTAGGGATCTATTCACGCCATTTTCTTTGGACTAAGCGCGCGATGTTGTCCCAGAAATGTAGACAACAGACGCACTTGTGCCCTATAGTAACATGTCGGGAGGAAAATGATGATGATTCGGTCATTCGTGTGATAGAATGTGCAAACGAGAGAAAAGAAAATGAAAATTTATGAAAAGTTCACGCCTCTCTCTTTACTAAGAAAACATATTTTCAGATAAAGGCGTTGTTCTTTTATTTTTGTTAAATATCATTAGTTCACTTTTCACCATCGCTTGTATGATCGCTTCATTTAGCGTTTACGGTGCAATGATTCTCGTTAGAACCTCACACATGATTGCTTCAAAGAGAATTCTGAGATAGCGGAAATACGTCTTTCGTGCACATACACATTGCTGCACACATATGTACGCGTACCTGAACACAAGTTTGCACCAACGCAGACATGAGAGCTCGAGAGACAATGCGGTGAAGTGGATTAGACGCGGTGTATCGCGCACGTGGAAAGCATCAGAGGAAGTCGCGTGCATTGCCACAATTCACCAGTGCGGTTGTCAGGACTGTATAGGGATGTACGTTTTCTCCATTTATTTATTTATTTATTTATTTATTTATTTATTTATTTATTTTATAGCTTACACAGAGAGTAGACCCCGCGACTGACCTGGTTAGCTCGGTGGATGAGTGCGTGATGGCGGAACGACAGGATAATTTCAGCGGCCGAGAGAAGGGCTTAGATCATCAGTTTCCCAGTTAATGGCAGGTGGGATGCCTCGCTTCAAAGTGTCTGATGCCTCTCGTCAATATAAGTTATCGTTAATTGTCGAAGCTCCCTTTGGGAATCAGGAGATCACGCCATATATGACACCCCCACTGGACACGGGACAAGACTCAGTTTTTATTCCTGCGATCTTTATTTTTTTCGAACGAAACGTGTTGCTTCTATATTCCCTGTCCACATATCGGCCGTAGTGTGACATCTACGTTCTCGCACGTGCAAAAACGCGAAAAGGCACTGCGTAAAGTAAAAAAATTATAATATCTCCTTAATGCGAGCAGTGCCTCTTTTCAAAGAGCGTCCTGTAGAAAATAAATCAATGTTGTTTTCTTAATTCTCACGCAGAAAACATGGACGAAATTGTGGGACTATATTCTTAAGTGGTAGCACACGCGTAGTTTGGCTCTGTAGCCTTCCCTCCATTGCCAAGAAAAGTTGTCCGCGACTTTAGTGATGATATCTATAAAAAAGCGTGACTTAGCTATAGGACTCTTTCTATGAGAACGCTGGGACGCTTTGCCCCGCATGACGCCTGTATATTGATACGTTCAACGATATATCACACTGTGCGGTCAACAAAATCTTCGGGAGTGGTGCGTGCCCACTGTGATACTCCTACGGCATACGCACCTGCATTCGGGGGCACCTGCGCCTTATCCACGTCGATTCTGTAAACAAGGCAGCATTTACCAATACGCTGTCACCGCCATTAAACTTACGACAGTATCCAACAGGAACATGTCAGCTGGCCGTCCAACACAATTCTAATCGTGCTACGTGCTTTGCATGTGTACAAAGCCTTGATATGTACATCTTGTGTGTTTTTTGTGTATCAGACGCTAGCGGACTTTTTTAAAGTCGCAGTTTTGAATTCATAGAGCGGAACGCTGGTTTTATTGATTTTTTTTTTTTTTTGACGTTCATGTTACAGTACAAACAAAACAGGGTAGCCATCGCTAGTAAAGTGGCGACAACAACTCCTCGATATTTTTCTGACATTAATAAAAAGAGAGCCTTTGTTCTAATTGCATTTCAACACCATTATGAATTCTGTCATTCTACAAGTCAAAAATAAAATTTCACACTCTCAAGGCAAAAGTAAAATGTTTTTCAGCTAAAGTAAATTCAGCTAGGTATTGCTTTTCATTTTGTTACCTCAAACGCCTCAGAGGGACATAAGGGGCGATTACACAAAAGGAAAACATTTACTTCAGTTGTGCAGAAAAAATTTTGCTTTTTCCTTGATGCCATGGTGAAGTTATGGCAAAGGTGGTGCTGAGGAAGGCCTTTCCATTCCTTAACTGTGCGATCGGGAAATGATGACGAGAAGACTCCTATATTCTTCCTATACACAGTATGAGCATGCGCAATACGATGCATAAGATGACCTGACACTCAGCAGTATACGCTATATTGAGAGCTTTATTTTGTGCATGCGTTTACGTCAAGCACAGCACTCCTCTTATAAGTGCGGGCGAAGACACAGGACCTGTAATAAATAATTCTTTGGAAATATATCCTGTGAAAGATTTACATGTATTGGTGGATGAAATATCAGAGTCTCTATATGACAACCATATTTTGCTATATTCGTGCCGGTGTGCTTCACGCTGTCGATTCCATTCGCCTTCGCGCTGTCAGTCGCGAGCAGCTTAGCTCAGTTGGCAGACCGAGCGCCCCCTAGAGGCGTTGTTCCCATGTTCGAACAACCGACCAGGATAATTTTTTTTGTCAGCTGAGGGGCCTTCGTTTCTGAGAAATCTGTATGGATTTCCATTGTATATACATTTGTCCCACAGAGGGGTGCATGCTAATTTTCCCATTCCACGTGCGAACACTTAACGCATAACGTTACCTGTATGTTATTCCTTTCGTCATCCTGTGTTTTTGAGATGGACGTCGGAAATAGAAAATTATCCAACCCCTGGCTTTTGTGTGTGGCTCCTGATACTTTTCCAGTAGCAATTACATTATTCAACTCACATGTCAGGTCAAAACAACACTGGATCTCGAAATACGACTTCCGATAGAATTTTACATCCGAACATTGTAGTCGCTAATTAAACCACAACAGTCCATGTCTCTAACGGACCCTTAACCATCCACATCGGCAAAGGATCCGGATGTTTTCGCAGAAATATTTTGTAGATCATTTCAGCGAAAATACAGCATTCTTCTTCATCCCTGAAGTATAAACGTTCAACGGGATATAAGCTCTCCCTTGTTATCTCGTTTTCTACTGCTTCTATGGGAACTTGATTCACTAAAATTGCAGGCAAACATCATGGCGGTCTAAAAATCCCTGCATGATGAAACCTCTTTATGCCGGGGTTCTAGTGAGCATAAAATCATATTTTTTATATTCGGAACCAGTTCGCAGATCAATAAAAAAAGAAAAGCTGCTGTAATTGTTCTCTGTAGTGACGGACTCTGCACAGGCGTGGCAATTCGGAATCGGAGCACTTATTTGAAGCTGTGATTACATTCGCGCGCTGATGGACGACTGCCCACTGCGCAATTTTGAGCAAGTCTAGCGCGCTGATAGTGCCTTTGCGTGATGTTTAGCACATTTCTCACCATAATATATGCTATTAAATTAACAAAGTGGCAGTGTCAGCAAATATGACCACGTTACAACTCCATGCTGAGAGCCAATTGTGCACAAAATAAAGTTGTTATTGATCCAGGCATCATCACGTAACGCTCAGTAATTGAATGTCATAGAGGTGTTATGGACATACCACTGTGGTATGCATTGTGGGAAGGAGGACTTATCAAATTTCTTTAACATATTTTTTCGTCACTTCTTAGACGTATATGGATACACTTTCTCAGTAAATTAAGATAGAGGCGAAAAGGAAGCCAGAGAGTAAAGGTCGTGGTTGGAAGAAAAATATACTTGCGGTATGTCAAATCTCCTGGTTTAAATATAGACGGTGTTTGCTCTAAGTAGAAGAAAGTAAGTTTGTTGAGATTTATTTTTATCGTTGCTTCATGAACACAGTTTCTCAATGCCTTCGTCAGTAGATCTGCGTGTGTGTGTGTGTGTGTGTGTGTGTGTGTGTGTGTGTGTGTGTGTGTGTGTGTGTGTGTGTGTGTGTGTGCACCAATGAAACTCGGGATAATACTATATTAAAGGAAATGGCATAGAACGAAACACGCTGTATAAGTGGTTTCATGCGGTTTAAGATATCCAACCTTGGATATCATTGTGAGCCACTGATTATTTATAAAGGAAGCATGAAGGAACTCTTACTCTCAGCGGAGTCACAATTCACAATACATTCCAACGATACTCATCAATAGACGTATCTCTTGAGCTGTTTGTGAGAACGACCTTTTTCATCTTTCCCTGAAGTATAATACATGGCCAGCCTAATGAAAACAATCCTATAACTTAGTGGCGTTACGTCATAACTGCGGAAAGTTATTCCTGTTGGATATGCTATAGTTTGTGCAAGCCGTCGTTTAAACTTATTCACGCGCAGCGGAGCGAAAACTATAGAGTGCCCTATATGTCATTTACAGTCTATAGAAAGTACGTGATACATTGCGAAATGCTTGCTTTTTTACGATTGATCCGAATGTGGGAGCCTGAAGTTTACGACAGGGGTATAGACCACCTAAAGCGTCGCTAGATCTAGAGCCTCTTATCGTCACTGACGTCAAAGGCAATAATTGAACCTTTCTATTTCATGCATTCAAGATGATATTGCGAATTTCCTTCAATACGGCATACTCAGATCGCAAATTCACAGGTTGTCATTTCCTAGAAATCTTACGTGTCCTCGTGCAAAATAGCCAACTTCAGTCGCCCAATTATTATTGAACGCACAGCACAGACGCTGCACGTGGAGCGAAAGAGATTTGGCATGTACCACTCGCTTATACGTCGCACACGTGCCTCCGACGTCTGTGGCAGTCACGCAGACAGAAATGCTTGGGGCAGACAAAACACGGAGCCTATATCTCAACTTTGTAAGTTTACTCTTAGAAGCGTGAATTTATAATCAACGCCAAGATATGTTCATTCCTTGCACGTGGTCGCGTTCTTTTCGTACTTGTGGCCCCGTGAGTGTAGACACCCATTATAATTACACGTGTTCATCCCCATCGATATACCGCATACGAGAGCCATCTGTTGCCTGTGCTGCAAGGATTTGTATACTTACTTGTACGCCCTCCTTGCAGAGAGAAGGTTCTGCCAGGAAATAGATCCCGAAGCGCATAGTGCATATATAAACTGAAGCCATGCGCCTAACTAAAGCAAACGGACAAAGGGGCTTCTTCCGCAACGTCCCACAGGTGGTTCCGGGCCCATTATGGCGCTCGGGGAGAGGGCGACACGAATAGGCGAAGGTGTCTATGAAAACTTCTTTCGAGAGGAAGGGTATGCGAATGGAGGAAAGGCGCAGAGAGAGGTACGCGAGATTTGGAAACGGGTTAGTTGCCAACGGATGGGATTGACCAACCGTGCATGCAATCTCCTTTCTTACTTTCCTTACTCTGTGGTAAAATTTACGACATCGCGCAGCTGTGTGTAGCCCCTCAAACACGCCCGGGAACGTTATTCCTGCGCACATGTTTCGAGAGTGACGTCGCCAGCTGGCGCTGTACCTTGTGTTAGGAGTGCTGTATGAGCCTTCCATAATGGAGCAAACAAGCCTGATTTTTTTAAACAAGCGGTAAAATTTAGAACGGCGAAAATTCTCGGTCTGTTCGAAAGTTGCAGAAAGGTCTGAAAACAACTTCACAAAGCAGCCAAAGAAACAAAGCAAAAAAAAAAAAAAAGAAAAAAGATGCAGTTCTCAGCTTTACGAGGTATACAGTTGTGCAGGAGGGTCCTCCATGAGTAAAAGCCATTTGTGGCCAGTGTCCCCTCCCCCCTTCCACCAGCCGACCCAGCTGGAAAATTACGTCTGCGTTGGGCGAAGAGATGCCATGCTAATGATGATGACCATTAGAATAGTTAAATTTATGAATTTATTACGGCTGTGCGATTGAGTTTTCGCTTAGAAATTGGGCACATGAAAGGTGTTAAGTGATTTACACAAAGTGGACGCCTTAGACATATTCGAAGTGTCACAGAGACCAGTTGGTTAGAGAGGCACCGGTTTGTTTACAGAGTGGAATTCTGAGACAGGCAGGTTGAGATCGGGTTAAATCACCTTCCTCCCCCCCTCCCCCACCTCCTACAGGGGCTGTAAGTTACATAACTCAAGCTATTCTTCAAGTTTTCTTTTTTTTGTCGCTGCAGTGTCACCAGGACTCCTGCGCCCTTGCCCAGCGTCCCCTCCCATTACCTCACCCCGTCACCCTCGTTATGTACGCCTATGAGTAGTCGGCTCCTGAGTCTTCAAGAGGAAATCTGCATGCCCGACTCTCAAAGTTGATCGATGCTAAAGACTCAAGAGGAAACTCGTTCTCCTCGGCGACTTCTTTATTCTGCAGCACATGTCGATCACGTGGACTCTTTGGTCACGCCCGAACACGTAACGGGCACGTCACTCAGCGACCACCCCATGACGTGGCACGCATTGCGTGGGAAGCATGCTCGAGAACTCCTGACAACGTCGCACCGTATACGCTAAAGTAAAGGAGACGTTGGCGTGAGTCGTCACCAAAGCACACAAGACATACAAAATGAGGGACAACCGCTATGTCCCAGCCGTGAACTGGCCTTCGCATGCATATATAGCAAGGTACTCTATCCGCTCCAGGAAATCACGGACCTCTTATATCGCATTCATCCCATGACGCGTCATTCTGTTCTCTTATATATACGCAACATTCAGTATGTGTGACTGGAGACAACCGCTGCACGTTTCTAAACTCGGCATTGCTGTGGCGCGGACAAGCACGTCTTTAAAGAGCTGTCCCGTTCCTCTGAAACGTATACGGTGTCGCGTGCCCGCATGCTCACAGGAAGAACTCGAGCACTTCCTCCAAGTGTGTTGTACAGTTACGGTACGCCCGCTTCGGGAAACGGCCGTCGTCTGCCTTGTGCGTCCTCTCTCGCGTCATCTGCCGCGGACACGTCACGAGCTCGCCTCCCAAAAGTTTGCGACGTTGCCGCTGTCGTCTGCATATACTGGGGCCGCGCGCGTGCTGGCGTGTGTACACAGACCACGAATAACAAGCGACGGACGATCGTTTCAATCAACATGGTGCGCTGCGATCTGTTCAGCGGATACGGATGTGCCCGCGTATCCGGACAGGGACGCAGAAGCAACGAACAAGGACCCACTGAAGGCATGAGGCTCATCGGAGAGCTGCGAGATATCAACGCCGTGCCAAAGAGAAACGGCTCTATGGCAGACACGCGCATGCCTTACGGGAGCCACTTCCTGTGCGTCCACCTTTCAACCGGTGGCCTCGCGCTTGTCAGCTAGCCCTAACGTGGCGTCGCCAAGAGGACGGGCGAGCTCCTCGCAAAGCGGAGTGGTCGTCCCCCCGCGGTGCTGCAGGTGTTCGCTTGATTTTTCTTTTTCTTTTCCTTTCCTAGAAGCTATCAGGGGTACGCGTCGAAGACCTATACGGGCCGCTGTCACTCAGAAGTCTACCATAACGATCATTGTATGGTTGCACGTATTTATAGAAGCATCAAGGAGAAGGGGAGCTTTTGCAACCGGACGCCGCGTAGGGCGCCTCTGTCCCCTTGGAACGCTTCGACTGCTGCCCTCTCCCTTTCCTGAGCTCGCCGCCCGTCTCAGACCTGCGAGCCAACTGTCTTCAGCAACGAGCCGGTTGGCGTAGGCTTCCGGAGAATGACAACTCGTATAGGCTGCCGTTCCATGCATGCGTTTGACGCTCCTGAAGCGGTCGAACCGGGCGCTGCTTGGAAGGCTCGTCCCCGTCTGTACGGCGGCGTCGGCGGCGGCACTGTGTGTTTTGCTCTTTTTAATTATTGCACCCGTCGTCTTCTGTATTGCACGCGTCGGCGCCAGGGGCGCCACATGTACCGCGTACATCCCGCTAACAAGGCGCCAGTATGGCGCGGGCTTTGCGAAGCCGGATCGGATGGCGTTGCTCCCATCAGAGACAAACTCCCGCTTGGGCGAATGACAGGATTAATAATCGAATACGCAGCAGAAATATCAGGACCAAAAAAAAAAAAAAATGAAGCGAAGAGACGCGAGCAGAAGGCTTTGAGAGATGCGTATATGAGAGACTGCGGAGAGCGGTGAGTCTGTCTGCCTCCATGTTTCTTGTTATTCTCACGCTGTCAAAGAGACTTCCATGCTGCCTTTGCTCGTTTGTGTGCATTTATGCGCGATTGTAGGGCCGCGCATCCTGTGCGCGTCGCAGGATCGTACGTTTTCTTTGAGACCAGTGTCAAGCGCTCTGTCTGTGTACAGCTAGCGTACGATAGTGTATGAAATGCAGACGAAACGTCAGCAAGACGTGTCATGAAAGCAGACGATGAGGATGTTTCTGGTCACTCAGCAGACGCTAGCCGTTACTGTGTTCTATAGGAACTGTAAGAAAACGTAGTTTCACTGACCATCCCATTGGAAAACCAGCTCTTACACTATTCAAAGTGCTTTAAGTACTATTATAAATGTATGAGGGGTATATGAACGCACAGAAAGGCATATATGTGTTGTGGCGTTTAAAGATGTGGTGATCGTGATGGGAATTCATTTAACCGCTTTTGACTGAGCTGTTCTGCTTTCTTTGTTTTTAGGTTAGCGAATGTTTGTGATAGGGCAGGCGGCAATCCTCGCTTTGGTTGCATATCCGCTAATCCACACGTCGAGGTGGTGTCGGGGGAGGGGGGGGGATGTTCGTACGCATAGTTATGCGAGGGGCTATAGACACATCACCCGGCACCACAAAAGACGACCATGGTAGCGCGGACATGCAGAATAATGCCCAATACGCCGCTGCCCGAATACTGCTCCCGGAGAGCGTCGGTGCACTGGTAGTATAAGACAAGGATGATACGCAGGGAAACCGCGACTGTACCTGCAGCGTGTTCGGCCCGAGCGGGGAGTTGCATCGCTTTCGGAGGAGCGCTCACACCGGGCGGAGAAAATGCACAGCAGGGGGCGCGCAAAGCCTTGGAAGCGGGGGAGTCGCGAGCGCCGCTGTGCGGCAGTCCCGAACGCGGAACTGGTCTTCTGTCTGCTCGCCGCTGCTTGCACACCGGCGGCACCCCCTGTGCGATTTCCTTTCTTTTTTTTTCTTTTGGTTGTTTGTTCACTTCCCTTGTCAAATTTGTCTGCGGATTCTTGTTGCGGCTGTCGGGAGTGCGCCGATCGAAGACGGTTCTCGACGTGTGCCTCCGCAGCTACCCCGGGTAAATGCACCAGAGAAATGACACGAGTGTCGGTTTTCGCTCCGTCTGTTCTTTCTTCTCCTTCCCAGAGGACTTTTGTTTCGTCTGTTTCGTTCTTTTCGCGGCTGCCTTTCTCGCAGACGCAAAGCAGGCGGTGCGGTATGGTTGCCTGCTTATCTGGCTTTCGCTCCGCGAAGCGATGGGAACGAGAGCTGTACAGACCTTTCTCAGTCTTTTCTTTTTTCTTTTGTTCTTGGATAAACCTTTTGTTGCATCCGCTTTCCAGCGGCTTTCCATTCGGGAGGCTCAGCGGTACGGTTTAAGCGTGCTGGATTATGGGATTTGGCCACGGTTGTCACATAGCGGCGACGCTTCTATTTGGCGTCTCGACTTCTGGACCGACGACGTCGTCTTCTACGCGGAGCGCTGTCTACGTTCCTCCCGAAGAAGCTGCTGTCGCGGTCACCTTCGCTTCACGTGACCGCGCACGCGTCTAGCGGAGGGGACGGCAGAATGATGCGTCTTCTTCAAGTCGCTACCGGCACCTGTAAACGCACGAGCCAGTTGCCCAAGGAGTGACACGTTTGCGTCCAGTATACTCCAGCAGCAGCTCTAGGAGACAATTGAAGGTGTACTGGCAAGCATTGTACGCCTGCCAATTACACGTCATCACAACGGGCAACTGCCTTATGTTAAGGCGACCTTCTGATGCCACGCTGTCGTTACAAGGACATTATGCTAAAATCTTAAGGAGTGTCGAGTGATTATTTTGTGGCCAATTTCTCCCGTATCTCTCCGGCGCTGGGACATTCTTAGAGTCATGGCGTTCGGTTACTCCGCATTTTGTAACACTTTCACGTCGAACTATTCGGACACAGTTGCCTGTCATTCCTTTTATTTAAGCGCCTGATGTCTGTGCTTCACGAAAAGGGAAACACGGACAGGACACGTGGGTGCCTAATTACTTAATCTTAGCCCCAGCTTACGTATTACTGCACGCTTCCGTTCGGAGTGCACGCTCACTCATTGAAGCCCTGAACAGGAGAAGCGCAGCGCATACTTGCACGATTTCTGAATTTCGGGAAAACGGACCAGCGAACTGCACATATACAGTCGGTGTAACAGCGAAAGCTCACCCCCTCTAACGCCATCAGACCGTCAGCAGCCATTGTATTCGCGTGAACCTTACGCGCACATTTACGGCGTTTCCTTCATCCAGTCCATTTCCCTCTATGGCCGTTTCGTGCCTCGCTCTCTCCAGTTTCGTTACTGAGTTCGTTTGTCCATTCGCTTCCCTCCATCTCTCTCTCTAATCCACGTTCTACGTACACGTTTCACGCAGCAGTGCAGTGCACGGGGAACGGTCCAAATGTCGTGACGTAATGTATACCACCTTGTGCTGTATAACAATGCAACGCCAACGCAGCGTCCTGTATAGGTTGTTGGCCCGGTGTTCCTGCTCGCTTCCGGACACAGAAAAACGAACGACACCTGCTCAGGCCTTGACGATGCGGCCGCGCATTTATGCATTCACTACTGCGTCGTTTCCTGATATCTTCCTTGGTTTCCTTTTTTTTTCTATCTCTCACTCTTCCATAGGCAATGCACTGCGCCGTAGTTTGCACACGTCAGTGTGACATTCTGTATACATCTAGTCTCGTCGCATTATGTAACGCACTCAGGTTACATATATGTAGTATGTGGTACGCTGGTCGGCAGCCGTGTATATTATGCAAGCCCTACCGTGCATACGTTGAAGTAACGTGTTTGGCTTCAGTGGATCTTTCGAGTGTCTTCTTGTTTTCTTTTTCCCTTCTTTCAAATATCAAAGACTGGTTCCGGGATCGGCATGCAAATTACGCGCGCAGTACGGATGACTTTTGAATATATAGTTTAAGAGTGCATTGTCATGTCAGTCGGCACTCCGCTACGTGAGTTTTATTCATTTTCCTTCCGTAGGATTTGTCGCGAGATTCCTGCGAATTTCGGTTCCCTCCATTATACGCATCGCATTCCTTCTTATGTGCGTATTCGTGCTATACTGAGTTCGCCTGACGACAGTTGACCACTTTTCGAGCATTCCATTGTCATTTCCAATAGCGGCCACAATTTGGGTAAATATAGTGTTTCAGCTATAGCATTCGCCAGCACTTTAAAAAGAAATATCCACGTGCACGTCACGAGAATGCAACTAGCTTACTATGATATACCGTCGTGTAGGCCATCTCAGAATGTTCTTAAGATGACTAAAGGTAAAAAATTATTAACAATAACTAAACCAGCTTCTAAACCCTTGCGTTAGACACAAGATGGTCGACTTAGAAGACGTAAAGCATGGTAACGAGCATCCACACAGATCACTTTTTATTGAGAAACAGACGCAATTATTTAGTTTATCCCGACTGCTAAGAAAGCGCGCATGATTTGAACATGGTACCACGTGATTTGTCGCTTCTGCGCAGTGACATTAGTGCATTCTACGAATGCACGACCGGTGAGGTAAGCAGGACTACAAGAGACCGTGCACAATGGATCACAAGCGATATGATATCGGCCTCTCAGCCTGTTTAGCAATGTCCACGAGCAACATGAAGAGTGCGCATCATTGAACGTTTGTTGTCCGGAATATGCGATGAATATACCACTTGAATTGACCACGAAAAGCTACAGTTCTTAATACTATAAGCCCTTGTTTCGATATTATGAAAAAGGAATTAAAAAAGAAAAGTCCCTCACTACACCGCAGTTCTCTACATCACACTTATGTCCTCTCAGCGTGACACCTACAAGTATTATTTATATGGCGGTGCTCGAATAGAACGCATTGGTCGAAAGTACTTGCCAAGATTCTTGATCTCATCATGTTCTAGCTATATTGAACAGCTCGCTTCAAATACGATTTCATTGCTGGGTCGTAAAAGCGCGACACAAGTACATGACGGGAAGCGTCAAAATCGCAGAAGGAGCATAACGATTGCCCGGTCTACAGGTGGTTAACGTGCTGTTTATTAGTTTCTTTTGTTATACAGCACCTGGGCATGTACTCTTAACTTGAAGGTACACAATGGGCGTCGTTGTGCATCTCAGAGGCTGTTAATGCTTCCGCTTTGTTAGGGAAATGGATGACACGAGCCTATAGGCCTTTCTGGTGCTCGTGTTAAGTACAGCTCAAACTTCAGCTGTGAGCGCGGCTAAAAGTGAGGCCCGCTGACGGAGCTCAGGACCCGTATTCACAGAACCATCTTACGACAAAAAAAAAAAAAAAAAGGTCTTAAGAGAACACTCCAACCAATCCTTAAGCTGGACATATCGTTAGCTAAGGCATCCGACCAATTGCAGGAGACATTTACGAAAGGGAAATTTTGTATGTCGCGGAAGTGATTTCGTGTACTCTTCGACAGCTAGACAGACTCAAGCATGCGGATCACGGCTAGCTAAACTTTTGTGATCGATTTCGCAAAGCAGTGCTCTCTTTGGTCTATGATGGTTATTTGGAACTTGATTTCCGGGATGAGCCCTGTACGCATTAGGCAAACACAAATTTATAGGTCTCATGTTGTGTTGCTGTTGTTCGATGCATGATATTGTCTGTCTAGATTAATTTTCCATTTGTACCAACAATGTTCGTGGAAGTGCCTCCACTTCCCCGCGTTTTGAAGTGACAGCAATTGTTCTTTAAATGGTTGAGTTTACGAGATGATAGCTCCTGCATTTATGCACCGGCTACACCTTCTGGGGTAGTTCTCTTTTCGTTTTTCTTCGCAGACTTCTGTTACTTGTGACACAGCCGTACATTATCTCTTATGTTGACATCTCATAAGAAAAGAAGAAAAAGTAGTTTATTTTTTAGTTGTTGCAAGAGGCTTAGGGAGTAGGAGAAACGTCAGAAAGAGAAGGTTTCACACAGCTTTAAACTTACAGTCGAGATCGTATAAAACCAACTTTTACTTCTCCCTTCCCTTATAGCTTTTCTTAGCTATGCGCTTGCCACATATGTCACGTGACCAGCGTTTAATAAAGAGCTTGTGTTTAGACAACCACACAAAAAAGCAAAGAAAACTTGAAGAGCACTGGCAATGACTACGTCCTGTATCAGGGCTAATTGAGACTTACAAGAAAATGTACGCATATAAATCATTCGAATGCCGGTCATATGTCTCTCGCCCAAGTCGCCTCAGTCACAAGGATAACATCGTGCCCACCAAACTTCGGATCTATTCATTCGCTCACTCAACCTCCGCACTAAAAAAATAAAAAAATAAAAAATAAAAAAATAAAATAAAATAAAATAAAGGGAGGAGGGGAGAGGAAAGGAGGATGGACAGGGAGAAAAAAATAATATCACGCCAAATTCTCTAACTCACTCTCTACACTGGACTTCCTGCTTCATAGTGAGCACACACGTGCCGCAGCTTTCGGACATTATCACATAACATGGTCAGGTCAGCTTCGCAGCTCGGCATGATTAAAGAACCGTAATGGCGACAACCGGGCGCCCATGTTCAACGAACCGTCTCTCGACACGTTCATGTGTACAAGAGCCGCCCCTCAAAGTCAACGAAGAATGCACCTATGTAAAAAAAAAAAAATGCAAGCTAGTCCAGCTTGGCTCTGTTTTACACACACAGGGTAGAGGCAGTCCTAGATGGTCGCTATTAATAGCCCCCTCTTGCGCCGAAAGGGTGCAACCGTCCGCTTCTAAGCGCGCCTGGTGGGAATGTTCATTAATCCTGGTGCAGGGAGAGGGTGTTCTGGAGAAGACGTTGAGTGCTTTAATGGAGGGAAAGCAAGAAACAAAACATGTTCACTCGCTCGGAGCATCTAGATGATCTCACAAATGTGCTCACTTCTTGGCGCAGAGCTTTCAAGGGTTGTACAAATTTCTCAACGTGCTTGGTGGGCTGACCCCCCTTGTGTAAGTGTCTCCGGAAACTTGACACCCAGCGAGAGTGATTCCAAGAAACAATGACCGCCCTCACACGTGTGGCGGGCTAAGCCTCGTTGCCTGTCTGCGCACGCGCGAAGAACTGAGCTGCCTGCAAAGCCAGCAACAAACGTATAGTTTAAAGCAAATCGAGTCGTACCAAAGTCAGAAGTGTAGAAGTAAAGTGTTTGCAGAAGAAAAGCCAACATTTACGTATGATCTCGAGCTGCGACGCATAGGACAACGATGCGGCGTTGTTGGTTGCGGAAGGCGCGAAGGACGGGAAGCGTGGAGCGGACGAAAATTGAGACGAGCGTTGCAGGCGACACAAAAGGTGGGCCCAGTTCTTCTCGCTCAACATCTCGCGCGAGAGTGTGTCTTGTTAGTTGTTCCGTCACTCCGCCTTTTGTTTTAGGCCTGGCAGCTGTATTTCCAGCTCGCCCCGCGCCGGTGTTCGTGCTTTTAAACTTTTGTTTTGTTTTTAGATAGCTCTGCTCACGTCATCATCTCTCCTCGAAAGCGGTGCGAGAAAGTGCGAGAGCGTTCCGACTCTCCGCCCGCTCCCACATGCAGACGACAGCGATTTTGGCATCGTCTGCTTTCACTTGTCGCTTAACGCTTCGCCCTGTTCCGTGGCCGTTTGTTTTAAATAGACGTCATTTTTCTCGCCTCCCCTGTTGTAGCTCGCTGTTGTATCAGGGTAGGGACTGCTTTAAAAATTACACCTATGAAAGAAGGAAAGCCCCCAACAGGAAAAGCAAAACATAAGTATTCACGCCTTCGAGGAGGCAGGCATGGCAATGACGCCCTGTTGTTTCTTGGCGTCCGTGAATGCGTCGCCTTGTTCACGAGAAGGAAATGAACTACCCCGCAAGCGATTGCAGAGCTCTGCTTCAACAGAGCCCCTCGACAGCATTTTGAACGCGATGGAGAAGAGCTCGGTACAGGCGTTATGAAAGCGTGGTTGCTCCGAGAAGACCGCGCACAGATGTACCCGTTCTCCAACTTGCAGTGTACGCACTCGTATGACTTCATAGACAAAAGGAAGCAGTATAGAAACGGCCACCCGGGTATCTTTCCTACGGCCCTGCTATTCAGTTTTTTTTTTCTTCAAAAACCTCTTGCCTGTCTTCTCGGGCAAGAAGAGAGAGTAGATCCACCCCGCAAGACAAAGCAATTACGACCGACCCGAAGTCTTTCGCGAGCGCGCTTTATTTCGAAAGAGGCTTAGGGCTGGCGAGGAGATGCTGCGCAGTGGGCGAGGACGTGTACAAGAGAGTATCGTGGGAACGGGGTGTGCTCCGAACGGGGTGGCCCCCAGCCACCCTCCCATCGGACTCTTTAGTTTGCCTTCGTTGCATGTCAATTGGCGTTTCCTCTGCATGGCATGTATATGTGCGCAGCCGGCCCACGCCTGTTATGTGAGGATATGTGTGTATACTGTGAAGCCTAAAGGAGGACAAGGCTGTGCCTCCGAGGCCTGCCGCACGGATCCTGCCATTACCGGCAATACGTGTGGTGATTCATTGCGTAGTGTGAAGGTAGCATACCGCAGTGTTAATCGGGTGCTGATAAAGCACCATCAGCATCCCCGTAAATCGAGAACGAAAGCTCAAAATTGTGTCGTTGTATGCGGTGTGCGCATGTTCTGTACTTCTGGGATGAATTGGAATCGCGTAAGAATAGGTGATGTCCTAGCCTACACTTACACTTCTGGAGTCATTGAGGATATATCTTTATGCACCTTGTTGCAGACCTTATATAACGATACGGATGGGGTCAAGGGCTCGTTTTTATTTGTTAGAAACAACCTAACGAACCAACAAACATTGAAGCTATAGGAAAGCATAGGGGAAGGTATTCAAGTTCCTAATTATGGTGTTGTAATTTTGGGGTTAGTAGAAAGAATCAAAGTGGAGGAAAACACAAACCTGCCTTCGGTGAGAACTGAACCCTATCGTTATTTCATAGCTTGGGCCTCGCTGCGGCAGGCTTGGTGCCTTTAGCTAGCATACGAGGGCTTATTGGGCAGCAGCCATGTCGCCATAAGATCACGTTCTACGTGACGCCTCCCGGCAAAAAGAGTGTGCCACACTCGCCGCCATGGCTGCGAGTGGCGCTGCCTAACAATCCCAGGATTACATATACATAAATACCCAATAAACTGGATGGAAGGACGACCGCCTTCATAGCTCAGCGGTATAAGCATAGGACGCGTTTTCCTAAGGTCGTGAGTTCGGTTTCCACCGAAGGCAGGTTTGTCTTTTCGTCCACTTTGATTACTTTCTACTTACCCCGAAATTACAATACCATGATTATTGAACACATCGCAAAATACGACTTAGAACAGGGAATGTCTCAGGAGCCAACGTTTCGACAAGCCCACTTGTCGAAACGTTGGCTCCTGCGACATTCCCTTTTCTAAATCGCATTTTGCGATGTGTTCATCGAGTCAAGCATCCATCTTCCCCTGAGCTTCTCTTGTAGTTTGAATACCATAATTAGGAATTCGAATAACTTCCCCTATGATTTCCTACGCTTCAGTGCTTGTTGGTTCACTGAGTTCTCTCTCTCTCTCTCTCTCTCTGTCTCTCTCTCTCTCTCTCTATATATATATATATATACATATATATATATATATATATATATATATATATATATATATATATATATATATATATATATATATATACACTATGGTAGGATGATGACACAGGGAAGGGCATTGAGTTTCCATCAAGACCTGATACTTGTGGTCGCGTACGAGAAAGACGTCCAAGTCGCCCCATGCTATCCCATGCAGGATCTCGCCGTGCGCGTGTTCGTGGTATTAATAAACACGTCGCACGACCCGACGGCAGGAGCCAGAGGCGACGACGTCGCTTTAGGTGACGGAAGGCGTCGTCACGACCTCCGCGACGACAGGGCGACCGAGCCGTGCCACAAGGGAGCGATCTTGTTCAAGCAGGCGTGACCGACGACTTTGGCACCGTCACGCCGCGCGCCGGCTCCTGGAAAGAACTGGGAAAAGAGCGCGCTATCACACGCGCACACCTTCTTATAGACGGCGTCTCTTTCTTCTCCTTGTCTCTCTCACGCTCACGCAATATTCGGTTCGAAAGCATGTATGGCGTGTACTCCCCGTTCATTCACAACACATTGGGCGCCCTGAATACGCCAACGACCGCGAATGACGTATAGCGTATAAGGAATCGTGCGTGTCATGTCGCCAGTTTGGCGAAGGGATGCAGTATATATTGTCACGTTGTGTGTCCTGGGCGTTCCTTGCGAAGGCCACTGGACGACATCGACGTCTTGAGAAGTGTATTAACAGGCCGAAGCTGTCGATGTCGTAATGCAAAGGGGCAACAATTTAGGTCGCCCTTCCAATAGCTGAGAGTGGGCTGCTGTGCATGACTTGTCGTATGCCTGTGAGGACGTGTCTGTCTGTGAGTGCAACTGATCGGTTAACTGAGTGATGTATTGACAAGCCTGCCTACATGTCTGATGTGCAACAGAAAGCCACGTACACAATAGACAAAAACAACGCATTTTGGAGGAATTAGGATTAAAACTAGCTTTTGTCTCTTAAAATGTTAACATAAAAAACCCGCCCCTGTTGTGTTGTTGCATATATGTATGCGTCATTCAACCTGTCCCCTTGGAATTTTCGTCACTCATTGCTTATTTCGTCATAAGGGCTCCTCTCGGGTTCATCGTAATCGGGAAATTGTCTTTTGCTGCTAAGACAAGCATACGCCGTAGTCACAGAGCTACATTCATCCGTAGAACATAAAAGAAAACACTGGTTTGAGTATTCAATGCGGCACAGTTTGTTTCTTTATTGGCTGTTACAGGGTAGAACACAGACATGCCAACAGAGTTCACGTTTCGCTTCCGAAGCAATCGTGACGCGTGAATAGCGCGTTCTATTTAAGCCCCGTGGCGCGCGCCTTGAGTCACGACCTCGAGACACGACGGTTTCAGAGATATGGCGCCTCTCCTTGTTTCCACACTGCATGGTAAGAGTTACAAACAATGTGAGCTGTGTGTCGTGGGCTCGGGTTCAGTGAACCCTTGCTCGAAGATGGCACACGTTTACAACCAACAGCGCCCCTATAAAAAGCGAGAAAAAAAATAACGTATGTAGACATCGGACAAACAGAGTGGAGACAGACTAGATCTCCAAGAAAAGAAATTCAAACAGGCTATTTGGCCGTATTACATCATCATCATCATCATCATCATCATCATAGGGCTCTCTACGCCCACTGCAGGGTCAAGGCATCTCTCATATGGTTCTTTAATGAACGCTATCCTGTGACAACTGCCGCCACATCAGCCTGCAGCAAACTTTCTGGTCATACTGCCAATCTAAAATTTCCGCCCCTTTTGCTACGCTTGCCATCTCTTGGTATCCATTCTGCTGCTGTCAATGACACTCGGTTACCTTGCCTTCTCCTGACATATTCTTCCTCATTTCCATTTCTTCCTCGTGATTTCTGTAACACGCAGTTAACAGGTTTTATTCTTTTCCCTGACCCACGTACTCTGCATTGTTCTTGTTTCTTAACGTTGTAGCTAGGGTGTTCTTCTTCATGACTTGCTGCAACATACAGTGTCAACAGAACAGGTTTCAAATGTATTGAAAGGATTAGAGGAATACGCATCGTGTGACACTGACCTCGCTTTGGGGTCCGTCGCATGACGCTTCTCGTGACCACGTGAACTCGTACTCCATTTTGGTGTAGTGATCAATAGCAACAGTACGGTAATCTTAACGAAGCCATGGTTAAGTTATTATGCTAGGCACATCTTTGCATGTACGGCTTTCGAAATATCCAGTAGTAAAAAGTTCGCAAGTTATGGCGAGCCTTCACCGTCTCATGTATGGTGATTTTGAGAGAAACCATGATCCATATCAAGTTACGGGATTACATCTCTACATGTCACTTTACATACATAGCGTTTTCAGTGTCCCCCATGGGAAGGCTGGAATGTTGCTGGGAACTTTTGCATTATCAGCTTGCCGCCTCCTTACATTACAGCATACAGTTCCATGGGGCAGAACCCACGTACTTGGAAAGTTTCCACAAAAGCCTTAACCATACGCCAACAATATGCTTTCAGTCTCTGTAGCCGTCTTCAGCATTCGAGAATCATCGTCTCTTCATTACATTCTTTGCCAATGCCAGAAGCTCTGACCTCATTGAGGTCTCAAATCTATGATTCCCCTGGGGGACGTATATTTGGGCGTTGTTGCATCGGATCATATGTTTAATCAGTCACTGCGAACATGTGCTGCTCGAGATATAACTAATTAATGCAAAAATACGCGTACAAAAGACAAGAAACCACATCACGCTAAATAGTGATGTCCGGATTCAGTACGTACCAACCAATCCAATTTTGTGTTGCTTCTGTGCTGATCAATTTTGTGCTGATCCAAAATGTCCTGCTTCTTCGCATCAACTACCTTCGATGTCGCAGAACGCAGAAATATGCAACGCCATCGACAGACTCACCCGGCACCAACGCTTCTTCTTGTTTCGCTCACCTACAATCTCCGTGGAAACCCTTTCTCTGTGTCTCGGGTATTGAGGTGGCCAGCACAGTGGCAGTCATGTTCTCCGCCTTTCTTTTACGGTCGGTTCACTGGCCAGGGTATAGTTTGTACTGTACACAGTGGCCGGGATTGAGCAAGCGTGTGTACCTGGAATTGATGATGACTCAAGCCGACTCCCGGTAGAAGCGCGCGTCCCGGCCCCCGTCGCGCCGTAATTGCAAGCTTTCTCGCCGCGCCACCACCTCATGGCCAACATCGCAGCGGGCTACCCAAACACACATGCGTGCCAGTGCACGTCTTCTGGCGATGGCACCACGCTTGCTTGAAACTGCGGCGAGGGGGGGGGGGGAGGGGGGTTAGGCGAGGTGCTGAACGGCGGGAGACACGGGGGCGTAAGGAGCACCGTGGTGTGGACTCAGTGCTTTTTCTTTTGGGTGTAGGGATGTTTGTTTGCTCGTTTCTTTTGTACTTGTACGGAGCACATAGTTTGTTGATCTCTGTTCCTTTTTTATGTATTCGCTGGACCAAATAAGTGGCTCACGTTTTGAGGACGGCCGCTCGGTAACCTTCCGAGTGGAACCGAGCCTTTGCCATGTGTCGCGACTTTCCCTCGCTTATGGCTTGTTGTTGATTCCAGTAACATATTTGGTTTGTGATTTCTTCGAAATATTGGTCCCCCTAACAAGCCCTGTGTCTACGTCTCTGGGTGGCCCGTTATATATTCACCTCTGCGAATGAAACTTTTCTGTAATGAATTTATTGCTATTCCCACCTCTTCTTTTTTATTTAATAGTCGTCAGCTATTATGCCTAAAGGCAAGTGTTCACACGATGGGTGACGGGGTAGGAAAATTGGTATTGCAAATTGTTTGTACCCTAAAACGTGGGCTTCCACTGGAGGTCGCGAGTGTAATGTTTTAACAAGATTGGCATCGCGGAAGCATTGTAGAGGTCAACTGACGTGCTTGAAGCGTTTCTTCTTTATAAATTGCATGTGCCATCACTTGAAGCACGTTATAGGACCACCTGATAATTCTAAACAGAGTTGTTTTCTCTCTGTTGGGGCTGGAAAGGGCGCTCGTTTAAATTAAAGCTTAATGAAACATGGCACCCCGTTTTACGCAGTCATCTGCATCTGCATTGACAGTTATAACCTATGTAACCGACGCGAGGCATCGTCATCACATTTTGACTTACTCCAGATGTATTCAAATGCGTTGATATGTTGTATCACCGAAGCAAACCAATGTTCAATTAACGTGCACTGTAGAATGAAAAACGGTTTATGTCGTCTACTCGTGAAGACGTTCTGTGCTTTCCTGTTGGTACCTTATATTATTTGTACGTGACGTAACGCCCAATAGTACGTCCGGGCCGCATAGCCCACCAAAGGGTACAGTGACCTCCAGACATGTCAGCCGTTTATTTATTTACACCAGGTCACGAGTCTCTATAGATGAATGACAATGTGGGCATGGAGGTGAGGAGCATTACAGCCGTGGGAAAAATATACATCTGGCAAAGCTCCAGAAGTGTAAATTAACTGTTGTGATAAACTAGGAAACGAGCATTAGTAATGTGAAGTTTCGTTATTAAAGATACAACGTGAGTAATGCGAAACTGGTATGGGGTTTCGGAAAGAGCGTGGCACGAGAAACCAAGGTACACCGGACGCACAACACGAAGTAGGGGAAGTAAATACGGAAGGTATTTTGAAATAAGGCATTCCTGTTTTAGGTAGAGCGTGTTACCACTACAACTTGCGACGCTAACGCATGCAGTACATGACGGCGTCATCCTTTCGGCTGCAGCCGTAGCAACAGCAGGTCCCCTCCACGTCGATGTCCATGGCCGGTTGCGTCGAACGACTGTGTGGCTTGCCGCGTGTGCACTATACGATAGAGCTGTCAGAGCGTGAAAGCTGGCCATCGGCTCGTAAATCGGCGGCCCATTCCTTTCCGGAGCCGCAAACGTCGGTTACGGCTATTGGATGCGTAGCCAACCGAAGCCAAGATGCGCGCGCATGCTGCACGCTCGCCCAACCATCGGCAGGTGGCGCCAGCTGCGCCGTTCGTTCCCGGCAGCCTCTGCGGTAGCGAATTCTGTCTCCGCTCTTTTATCTGGACGCTTCGGACCGTGTCCTATTTTTATAGGTTTCTCGCGATAGAGCATTTCTACTTGAATGGCTAACGCAACTGCAAAGCATTTCAAGCTTAAGCTTCGCATGTGGGCATACGGGTCCGCTGTTAAAAGCGACACTTGCGCGTAGGGAGTGTCTGCACTTTGTTCCCTTGCCAGGCCTCTGCGGCATATAATGACGCCACTTAAGTTGCGGTTGCCGTTTCTGACTCACCTTGGCACATCTGTACCATCAACGGATACACTGCTCTTACGCAAGTCTATCGTAACCTTGTCGCTTTGTGAAACAAGGTCCTCGCACACTCAGGAATATGCACGCTGAAGTTGTCCTCTGTAAGGGGAGATTACTCCCAGGTGGGAGTGTAGTGTCCTCTAGACAACACGCCGACGGGAGTTAATTATGCTCCGCATGATTCGAGTGTAAGTATTGCTCATTGAGAGTCGGAGTCTTCTTGCGTGGCGTCGTTTATTTTCTAATTGTTATACCCGCCTTTGGGGCGAGCCATTTACAGGCACACTGTAATTCTATCTTTTATTTTTATACTCCGTAATATTATGTAACGGGCAGCGTTCTCCAATGACATGGAGCGGCTTCCAAAGGGAAAACTGGGCTAATTCCACATTCTGAGCCATTGTGTAGGTGTCCCGCAGCACTACCGCTTCCGCAATATGGAATGGCCCACTTATTCTTAAGAGGTACTCAAGAAAATAAGGAGCTGTAATTATCTCCATACAGCGACCTTTTGCATAGCATATATAGAATTGATGGCGCTGTTAACAATGTGGAATATGGAGAGAACTTTGCGCAAGCTGCGCAAGAAACTCATCGAATCACATAATTATTAGCTTAACGTAGCTGGGATATTTTACTTACACTATTTGGATGGAAAGGTTGCCTAATTAGAGCGTTGACAGAATGACAGACAACAGGACGTACACGCAACGCTAGGATGCCGCACTTTTGGACACCGTACGTCATATGTGTTCTTGTCTATGTCCTATAACGATACAGGAAAGCATGTCTTTTACAGAAGCGCATAAAAATGTCTTCTGTATACGGCATCAAGGGTCTACATATGTCTACGTATCGCATGATCAAAAACCATTTTTTTTATTTGTTTCACATTCTCGCAGCCGAATGTGGGAACTTCTTACATATTCACATTGGTCGTCATGATCACATTGGTCAGTTGTGCCTCCGTTCAACGAGCAGACGTCGCACACTCTATCAACGAGCAGACGATCGCTTGTGATAATTGAGTTTGCACAGGCGGCCTACCCGGCTCGCGGTGTGGGATCGGCGAGTCGTGTAATCTAGGCGGACAAGTAGAATGAATTGTACATTCACGGATGTACAAATTTCTGGTGCTTCGAAGCTTTTTGCACATGGGCCAAATGGGGAAATAATGCGCATGTCGAAGACCACGACATCTACGGAGAACTATCCACGGCAAGACGTTGGATCAGGGAATACGCTTCGTCCACTGCGCTCCCGCTGATTGCTGAGATGACAGCCACAAACAAAAACGTCGCTCACCATACTCCCACTGACATGCGCAGACGACAGTCAGAAAAAGAGGCTGACAGGCGGCCCCCCGCGGTTTGCCTTTCGAAACGTGTCGACATGTCACGAAAGAAAAAAAAATAAATAAAAATTGCGCTTAGAGTACAAACGAAATGCGGCACCACGATTTGTTCCCTTTATTCCGACGACTAGCCCTGAGCCCACAATGTGTTGGTCAGGTGGGCGTGATCGTTGCCGAAAATGTGTCGCTAAAATGGCTTTCATCAGTCAAGGCACTATTGGTACATGAAGATGAAGTTTGTTTTGGACCAAAATGGAGGAACGCAAGTATTAATAATAATTTCTGGTGGTTTACGTCCCAAACCCCCTATATGGTTACAAGAGACGCCGTAGTGCAGGGCTCCGGAAATTTCGACCACCCGGGGGATCTTTGCCTTGCACTGACATAGCGCAGTACAAGGGCGTCAAACATTTCGCCTCCATCGAAATGCAGCCGCCACGGCCAGGACTGGTTCCCTCGACCTTCAGATCAGCAGCCGACTGCCATAGTCACTAGACCGTCATGGCGTGGCGAGACGCAAATAATGAATTCCGTCGCGGTGATGGACGATGCTGCATGTAGGGTATACAGTCATCCAGAACCCTCTGTTTCGAAGCTCATTGCTGAGTTTACGTAGGGATGGCGGATTCTAAATGTGGCGTGCAATTTCTGCGGGAGCAGTCAAATATTGGTGAGGCATTGCGTATCGTGCCAGATATTTCTGATAGTTTCTGCGCTCATTCATGCGCAACACATTGAAGGTGCCCATGAAACACTAAACTGGTTTATGCTGATGAACTGTTCTGCCAATTGAGGTACAATGCTTAAAGTAAAATTAAGGTGAAGTTGTTTAGCAGCGCGGACACTTTAGCGGAGACACGTTATGCGGAGAACAACCAACATTGTACCGCGTTACATGGGCCTGCCAAAAACGCAAGGTAGTGTGAGTAAACAAGACACCAACACCGGAGCAGTGAGAGGCTGCACTGTCCTGCTCGAAGCTCGAAAACAGCCTAAGCTGATCGACAGAGCTGGCAAGATAGCAAAGGCCACCATCGCCTGAACACATGCCCTTCAAAAATAGTTTTTCATTTCATTCACTCTACTGCACGGAACTGGGCACAAGGGCTGCCATCGGAACTTCGAGCGTACGTGGTACGAGACGCACCAGAAAAACAGACAGGAGCACGGAGGGAGGGGAGAGGGCTTGTGGGGTCATAGGTCGCTGTGAGGGGGGAGCGGCTCCCTTTTGTGGATTCGTGAAATCTCACGCTGGGTGCGCAGACAGTTGAAAGTGATCAGGCACTGTTCGCTCGTCCGTATAGATATATACGCAATCCGCGCCCTTCTTTGTGCCTCGTCCTGCCACGCGCTATACCTGCTCTCTGTGGAACCTCTGGCGAGGCGTTACAGCCGCACTGACATCCCGTGTTCTGTCCATGACGTCGGAGTGGGCTTCTCAAGGTCCGACAGCGCTGAGCGTTTTCAGCGGACAGCGTGTAACTTCGACGAAGGTTGTAACGTTTCGGAGTACGGTAAAGCCTCGCAAATTTGCCTGTTTAAAGAAAAAAAGTACTTTTCCAGAACGATATTAAAGCATGGTGGAACGGGGCTGGAGGAGGGAGTCTAGCCTTAGGCGGTTAAGGCACTGACCCACTGGTGTAGATGTGATACTCTCAATGCGAAAGGTGTGAACCACCGCAGTCTGAATGTGCACTGTACTCTGAAATCTCTCCGGGTCGAACACTTGGTTCAAGAGCTGCATGAGCAACTTTATTTTTTCTTCCCTTTTACAAGACACCGAAAATCAGATCGGGCTGTGGGAGATTTACAGTTCGTCTTCTGCGGTGTTACGCTTTAGAATCGCATCCCCTTTTTTTACTTAACTTCACAAATATACTGTCAACCAAGCCTTTTTCTCGTTTTGTTTAAAACCAATTCTTAAAATTGTTTTCTCTGTAGCTCCTCTCGATCTTTTCCTGCCCTGCCCCCTTCCTCTGTGCAGCCAGTCTTAGCCCGGGTTAATTCTTCCTTGAGACTTGTCGCCATCCACGACAGCCATCACACTCTGTCAGAGTCTTGATGCTGTTACACATTCCGGCATGGGCATTAATTCCACAAACAACGAAGCCAACAGGGGCCGTCGTCAGGCCGCTAAACCAGCGTCTTTTTGTTCCTGTACTAGCATATATGTACATTTAAAGATGAATGCTGAAATAAAGGAATGAGAGAGAGAGAGAGAGAGAGTGAAAAGGAAAAGGAAAGACAGGGATGTTGACAAGAGAAGATCTGTTGGCTACTCTGTACTGGGGAAGGAGAAAGGGGAATGAAAGAGGGAAAGGAGAGAAGAGAGTTGAGGGACACATCAACATCACCGACGCTTGTTAGGGCACTGTCACAATAGGTCATCAAGTGCTGTTTTTCAAAGAAATCGCAGCAATGCGCTGAATCCCCGCCGCGGCGGCTGCATTTCTATGGACGCGAAATGTTGAGGCCCGTGTACTGTGCGAAGTCAGGGCACGTTAAAGAACCCAGGTGGTCAAAATTTCTGGAGCTCTCCACTACGGCTTCTGTCATAATCACAGCTGGTTCTGGAACGTAAAACTCCAGAAATCAATCAGCAGTGCGCTGACGACAGCAACTCGCCTTGAAGACGTTTAGTCCAGTGGCCTAAAATCTTGTGTTCTGTAAACGGCTGACCAAGCGTGGCTGAAAGGGCTGCTCTTTCGGCGTTGAAGCGGGCGCATTCGCAGAGATTTGCGATCGTTTCGCTGCACCCCGCAATGTTCGCATAAGGGGCTATCAGCCATTCCAATGGTGAAGGAATACGCATTGGAGAAGGCTACTCCAACCCATGGACGGACAAGGAGGGTAGAGTCATTGCGTGAGAAGTCGGTGGGGATACGTAGTGGCAGCTGAATGGGTCCAATGCGTGAACCCTTGCGCTTGAAAATGCAGGCGAGTTCCACAGATCAAGCGTCAGTCGACGTGCTATTTCGCGAAGCTCTTTGGCTACGTCGGACTTGGAGAGCGGAATGGCGACACACCTGACGCCGTCGTAAGCAGACCGGGCAGCCACGCCCGCGTGGTCATTTCCCAGGACGCCGCTGACTACGCAGCCACAGGAACATTATTACTGTGTCCTGCCAGTACAGCATGATTGTGCATTTGCCAGACCTCTGCAACGAGCTGCACATGTGAGCCGTGACATAGGGCGGACAGTAAACACTGAAGGGCACTTTTGAAGGGCACAGTACAGACCACAGATTAGGCGGCTCTTCCATAATGAATTGAAGAGCTGCACGGATGGCTACGAGTTCAGCAGCTGTACTTGACGTCGCATGCAACAGTCTAATTGTGATGGATTTGCCGAAATTACTACAGCCGCGGTTGAATTTTTAGCCATTACTGAGCCATCGGTATAGACGTGGGTGCACACTGAGGCCACAACCTCCGCCTGCAGTCGCTCGAGTCCGGCATAAAAGTGTGTCGAACACCATTTACACCAAAGTAGAAAAGCAAGTCGATATGCTCACTATACACCCGTAAAGCTGCGCTCTGTCATAACACAGATGTTACTGTTCCTTTCCATCCTTTTCATTCGCTCCTTCTGACACCCAGCGCACTACGTCATAATCGCTGAAGCGTTTGACGTCACAACAAAGACGTCGCCGCGCAGACCGCGACGCATGTGTGAAACGCAGCCCTTTTTCCCGCGCCTGCGCGCGCACCAGGTTCTTTTATTTCTAACTCCACGCTCTCTTTCAACCACAACGTGCTTAACACACGCTCGCTCGCTGCGCCGCCAGGAGGCGTCCGTACTCGCGCCGCTGCCGCCTGTTCTTCCGACAGCAGTCGCAGCCAGATGGCGTTGTCGCGTAAATCCCTCAAAGCGTTGACGCATATGCGGCGTTGTACGAGCGTCCCCTCGAATGTACAGTCCTTCCGTCCACTCGGCTATGCCGTTATCCTTTGCTTCTTTTCCGCTTTCGCCTGTTTGCTAACTCGTTTTCGTATGGCAGACGACAGAGCGGGCCAAACAGACGACCGAGCCGGAGAGAGACGGCGCGTGCTTGTTGCGAGAGGCGTAGCCTAAATGAGAGACCTGAAGTGACACGCTACGGCGTAAGAAAAAATAAAAGAAAAACGAGTGAAGCACACGCTGGAAAAGTACCGTAACGTACGGACCTGCACGTCCGCTATAGTCGTTGGAAAAGTTGCGCGTAGATCGGGTCATATTGAAAGCATAGAGCTGTTGTCATCGACGCAGGATCTGTTTGTGTGTATTTACCAAATCCACCTGCAATTACAAAGAAGTTATAAGACTATCGTGAGCATGATCTCACAATTTGTTTACCAGCTGATTAAACGCAAATACAATTTAAAAAGAAATTCCGGCCCTTCCCACCGTGCGAATCTAGATGACGAGCGGTGCTCTGGTATTGCAATAATAATTGAGTGGCATTTACGTACCTAAACCACAATACAATTATGGGGCACATATTAAAGGTGGCCTGCAGAAAATTTGACCACCTGGGATTCTTTAACGTGCTTTGGTAAAGCACTGTACATAATCCCATACCACTTTGGCCCCTACCGAAAATGCAACCGCCTTGGCCAGGGTCGCACACGCGTATTTTGGGTGAGCATTGAAGCACCACAGTCACTAGACCACCGCGGGGGAAAGTGCAGTATTGCTTGACCCGATTGGCCAATTTAACACAGCCTTGAATGATTCAGCAATTCACTGTAATTCACTGTAATTCACTGTGCCACGGCCGTACAAGCGGGAGGCGCTGCCTGTACGACCGCATAATCTTTAACGGGAAATGCGCGAATTGGATGCCACACGCAAATCATTTACTTACACGGTCTAATCGGTATTCCTCCAGGATGAGCCGAGATTTCATTCTTTATGTCGGCGCACGCGCCTCTTGTTAGAACCTATCCACATGCAACTTCGCTGCCAATGTGTAGCTTAGTCACCAGGTGTAGTGTAAGACCATGACGATGCTGCTGATCTTCTTATATGGCGCCCACCGACATGAGCTAGATGAGCCGAAAATTGGGATGCACCTTGCATGGTTTTATCATATATGTCCGAATGAGTTCTCTTTGCACTATAAGAAGCTGACGTCATTTGCACCAGTCCGACATCTTCGGATTATTCTTGCCAAGTCTTTGTTTAACAGCTGCTACTTATCTATTATTCGATCACTTACCCTATTGCTTTTGGACTATACGTAGCTGCGACTCACCATATTTTTGAAGGACTTCGCATTCTTTGCACTGTACGGTGGGACCTAACCGCCACAGTGCCAGTTTAGAGTTTCGATCAGTGTGCTGGCGTTTCACGTCAGCCACGAAACGACGCAACGTAGGAATGCATTCTACAACAATTATACTGTGTGAACAAAAAAGTGGCGCTGCAGGCCTGCACCACTTGTAAGCGCCAGAACTGCTGTCTATGTTTAACTGTTTCGCTTGACATCGGTGCACAATGCAAGGGATCTGCGGGAATTTTTATTTCGTGTGGTTCCTGCGATTGAACCTTATCTACTATTGTAGCAGGCGTCTTGATGGATTACAGTTCGGTTTACGAAAGCCATTAGCACCACCTAAAGTTCGTTGACAGAGACGTCATTCTTTTGTCTCGCGTCTATACGAGCTGCGCAACCGTCAAAGCAGGCTTCGGACCGCGGGTTTGAACGGCATGGTACTTTCTTTTTTCCCTGCTTGGTTCCTGAGGAAAGAGAAGGCCCAGAGCATCGGGTTAATGTCCGGGCAGGAAATTTTCCCACCGGCACCACCAAAATTGCCGCAAAATACGTGCACGCAGGATTACGTAGCTGGCCGGTAGGATACACTGTTACAAAGAATTACAAGAGCCTGTCCTCGCACGATTTGTCCGAGGCATCGCACCAAGTAAAGGGGCAAGTTCCACGCGTGCGCACATCCTCCGTACACCTTTTCACGAGTGAGCCGGGTCACCGGACGCCTGCCTTCCCGACAATTAAATGAGAAGGACGCCCATAACCTTAAGCGCACCGCCACTCGCCCAGCTTTGACGTGTCGGATAAACCTGTTGTTGCCAGCGTAAATTACCCGCCCTGTTTCGGGTGAAATTATGCGAAGCTCCGGGCGGGAACTCGCGGTAGCTTACTGGCCGCAGGCGAATCGCTTTTCGGGGCCCCCACACAGGAGAATCCGCGGGCCTCTTTTGAAGGCAACGAACCGTCGCGTCGCGCTCCGTTGCGTCGCGCGCTGGTGTGGCGCGTGAAGTGCGCGCGCCTGCAGAGGCGTCCACGCGTCGTGAGGCGTCCGTCGCCGCTGTGTGAGCGAAGCGTCAGTGGTCGCTCGCTGCATCGCAGCGGCGGCAGCCGAAGCCTTGCGTGTGTGCAGCCGCCGCCTTCTCCTTCCCGTTCCAGCTGCTCGCCCCTTTGACGGCTTCATCGCGCCGAATGGCCCGATCGCCGCAGCTGCGCGGCGAGTTTCGCGCCAGACGCTGCCAGAGGGAGAATCGCACTTCTTTGTATGCATGTGGATCTACAGCGTGCCGCCTTTGAAATGTGCATCTTCATTTCGCTATTTCGCTCCATTTTCATACACCCGCCTATATGTCGGCTGCGAGTGTGCCACTGAATATTCAGACAGACCGCCTTTGAAGTGAAATATTGGTAGTAATTGGAATAGATGGAGCTTGGATGGCGCTACGCGTTGAAGTGGGTTTGACGTTCGCAGGTGTCACCTATAGAGATGTTAAGGGCAATGCTTAGAACTGTCTAAGAATGTGAAAATGAAAACCTGTAGTTCGGTCTTCAATTGATCTCTTCCTCTCGCGTCGAGTCGCTGTGGCAGCTTCTTCTATAGCCGCTTCCTCCCAACGGCAGTCCTGACGAGCTGCATTCAGAGCATCTGTAGCCCGTCCCTTAGGTGGCGTACTTTCTTTGTCTTCCCCGCCCGCTACCAGGTCCTGGTGTCTCATCACCCGTATAGCCATGTGCAGTGAAAGTCTGAGCCCATCGGGTATAGAAGGTTCACGAGCGCGTTGCGAGTGTGGTGCCGCCGTTTGTGGAACGTTCTGCGGGCGCCGCCACTAACATTTCTCTCTTCCTTCTTCTGAGCCATTGATACAGTAATCAACGGTGATGCGAGACCATCAGCGCCGTGTTGCATTCAGCTCCGTTATGGTGCAATGAGGTAGCAGGAGCGTCGCAGCGCAACCTTGAAACACGGAGGTCTAAGGTTTTCGTCTTTCAAAGAGGTGCTATTCAAGGAACTATTATTTGGACCTATACTCGCCGGCGAGTGTTACAAAGGTTCACAAAATGTATGTGTAAATCACAGCGTATGCATGCACTGGACGCTCATGAATAAAACGTGGGGGACCATCTAACCAGCATAAAATAAACGTTTCTTCGAGCTTATCGCACTGGGGCAGAATTGCTTTATGACGTCACATTGGTGGACCGTGCTCACTTAAGTCCTACTACTTGATTATAGCCAAATTGTCACACCGAAAGTGCACCATCGGCAAAAAAAAAAAAAGATGTAAAGGACCACGCCTGAAGGAGCCTTATAGCGTCTGTAAGACCCAGAACGGAGACGAAGTCTAAAGGGACTGTCTAGCGCTCATACAGACAGACAGACAGACAGACAGACAGACAGACAGACAGACAGACAGACAGACAAATTTTTATTAATGTCCTGAGGAGCCAGCCTTGGGAGCACCAGAGGCTGGCTCCTCTGGTGCTCCCACCCCTGGCTAGCTGTTGATTAATTGCATGACGGAGCCTGGCGGCCATGCCTCTCTGCTTTCTCACGCTCAGAATTTTTTTTTTTCGACTGTGGTGAAAATGGACAGGTCATTCCTTGCATTGACGGATACGAGCATGCTTGTACCCCACAAAAAAGGAATAATATTTTCAAGTTGGCTCTGAATGTAGGCAAAAGATGAATGGCGGCGCCATTCTCGGCGAACAGCGTCAAATACAAGTGTAACGAAAAACCAGGAGATACCAATGCAGGTCCAATTATCCAGCTGCAAAGCAAACCTTTATTACTTACACTTGTATTCAACACACATCTGGCAGCGTTCTTCGTCGACGGTGACTAACTCTAATTTTTAAATTAATAATGATAAAATCCAGTAACTAGTGTTGCCGGCATCTCTACGCACACAAAAGTAACCACGAATATCGAAAAATGTTATTTGTTTTGTAAATATCTGCTCACTTCCCAGCAAACCACTGTAAACTTGTGCACTTCGAATGGCGCGCTTTCTGCTGCGATAAAAAAACGGCAAATCGATGCAGAACGGTAGACAGTCCGTTTAACGCCAGTCAGGGAACTGTCGACATCGAGCGCGTAGAGCGGGAAAGCAGCTCGGTGTTGTGTCCGAGCAGCATCTGTGGCCGCCTAAGACGTGGTCCGTTTACGTTCTTCTTGGCCGATAGCACATTTCTCTCGTGCAGCCGTGGACTTGAACTCAGTTAAGAGCCAAACGCACCGCGAAACCTTGTTGCGTAAAGCGGCCGGCCCAGCGGATATCCGTCCATGCTTCCGACGCGGTCACGTGCCCATATCGTTGCTACGTTCGCCGCACACGTACACACAGGGCCGTTATTGAGACAATGGCCTTTGAAATCGAACGTCTCATTGCTGTTGTTTCCTCTGCTACTGTATAGGATGGCCCTAGAGAGAGGGACCCGTCCGCTGACTGTTGCGAAAGGCACTATACACGCAGGCACTACTTGGCCAACGACATGCGCGTGTGCGTTCATGGCATAGACGTATATAACGACTACTTTGTGTATGAGAGCTGGAGTTATACGCGAATCCATTATCGAGCCGGAGCACCCGCCCTGCCTGCACCGTCTGGTGGCTCTATAGGTCTCATTGTTTTGTTTTTGCGTCTGCTCTTTATTGCTTGTTATGCGCTGTTCGTTCGTGTGCTGAATCGTCTGCTACATAGGTACACAATTCGATCGTCTGCGCGGTGTCTTTCCCTTTCATTTGGCGTGGGCAGTGCAGGCGTCTCGCCATTGCGTGCGTGTTGATGTGGCTGTCGTTATTTTGTTATGGCTATCATCTCTGGGACTGTGTGTCAAAGAACTCACGCGCTCCACGGCAGCCCGGTTTTTCCAGCATCAATGAACACAATTTCGAAGCAAATGTGCTATCAGTGGAAAGACGAAGATACATGTTTGCTTTCTCGGAACACTGCGCATCAGTGCTTGAACCTAAACCTTTTGTTTGCTAAATTAAAGTCGACATTTGATTCCTTATTTTCTTTACTCTGATGGGATGTGTTTGCTTCTACAGCAGACGAAAGAGTAGCCCAGGCTTCTGAAGCCATGAAATCGGTTTACATCTGGCCTTGCACAAATGGTCGCAGGGTTTAAAAGCGTGTTACGGAATAATTTCGCTGCCCTTTGGTCTAAGCAATTTGACAATCGAAGAAGGAAAATTGGTTTGATGCTTAATTATGCATCGTCGTAGTCTTGTGAGCAAGTAATACACTGCAAGCCATATATATATAGCAATTCATTCGGTCAAACTGTGGCAAACGCTCATAATTAAGGCCACGGAATGCATATGATGTTCATGCAAGAAGGACAACTTCAAACGAGCTTACTTAAATTGTTTCCTGCCTGGAACAATCGCATATTTTTCCCTGTCTACGGCCTGGCACTACCTCTGACGCAAAACAGATTAGGGGTACCGCATAAGGTCCGTGTCTGATGTTTCAAAACCGTAGCAATTTCGGCAGTCTTTGTTTCACCGCAAACAGAATACCCGCGTCATCAAGCAGTCGTTTGAAAACAATATGGGTTCAAGGACACCTGGCTGTTCTACGTTAGCCCTGGCAAGTGAAAGAGACTCCGTCTCAAGGTCCTGTTCGTCGCAAGGCTGTGCAAAAGGGTCTCTTGAATGGCGAGGGGAGACGAGGGGAGTTTTGTTCGACGACCGGTAATGGAAAAAGAGCAACGCTCCAACAGAACACAAACTTCGCAGCCGAGGAGGTACCTCGCCTATATGCGTCCTTTGCGGACTCGTATGTATACCACTTCTGTCTGTTCGCAGTGCAAGTACATATAGGCGCTCATAACATGACCGGGTCTGGCGCCCAAACGACCTGGCCGCGGACCCGCCCACAAACCGACCCGCACGGGAACGAGAAAACATGGTCACTTTTTTTTGTACTATACGCTTTCGCTTCATTACATAACCCTCGGGCTGAGTGTGTGCCATGACTCCATGCATGTCTCGGAAAAGAAGAAACACAAGCTCATATCCCGACCATTCACAGACTTCCTTGCATACTCTCTTTGAACCGATCGTCGCTCGCCTGCCAGAACAGCGCGTTGATCGCCGGCTGCAAGCTGATCTTGTCGTCTGCCCAGAGAGGTGATCGTCGTCTCCTTTTCATCACAACAACCGCGAACGCGCAGCAGAAAAGAAAGACAAGGATTCCGGCGCCCTGCGTCAGGTTCGCTGCGGCGCTCACCAACAAAGAATGTGCGTGCAGTATGCCCGTGTTGTACGCAGGTAACGCAGATGTGTCTCGGGAATGATACACTTATCTTCTGTCTTTTTTTTCTTCCGAGTGTAGCTTTATGTCCCTGATGATACCTGGTGCGGAGAGCCGGCGGCTGCCTGTGGTGCTGTATGAAACGCCTCAGGAATTTCCATCACCGCGTGAGGCGGTGCACTTTTGACGATTATGCGTTTCTCTATATTATTTTTTTTCTTGGCGTACTCTTAGGTGAAGGTATTATCATCGGTGAACCGACTGCATCTGCCCACCTCTTTTTATGACAGTGTTGCAAAAAAAAAAGGTGAAGTCGGAGATGTCAACCTTATTTTCCAAGATACAGTGTTGAGAGACATTTTTCTTTAGCTTTATATAGTTCGAGTAATGTAAGGTTCGCACCGAAGTAGGCAGTAAGGGACACCTCGTTTGTCCGTTCACGTCTGCCAACGTTCACATGTTCACATGCACAGTATGTCTCTCTCTAGACCATGATGACGTCATTTCGTTCCTCTACCAGTGTCGTCTTGTATACGGTTTAAATAGAATTTCTACGCTCTGCAGTAACGCAGGCAGGATTGAAAACTTTGAATGAGAGAGAGCAAGAAAAAGAAGGAAAGACGATGAATGAGCTACTATACCGAACATGACATCTTGTCCCTCCTGGGAGCTTAATGGAACTTCCATTCAAAGCCGTATTCCGGAACTCGCAGACCAGTATCTTACCGGCGTTTGAGTTCGCTTCTTCTTTTTTTTAAGTTTCACTAAAGCTTTCGGCGGCGGAGTAAAGGCGGTCAGCTCGAGGAAACCAAAATAAAAGATAAAGGAGTAACGAGTCGAACGCCACCGAGATGCCGTGCGCAGATAAGCAAAGGAGACGACGCTCGGACATTCCTGGCCCGTTCGTCGGAGCGAACCCCCCTCCTCTCGACGGGACGTCCGAGGGCAAACCTGCCGAGGTCCATTCAAGAAAATGACCGCCGTAACCTTGCTGCGGTACAAGTGGATCCGTGGACGCGAGCACCACAGCACACCGATCCCTCTTTTGAAGACGTGCCGACACGGCCATATACTCTCTCACACATTTATCGTTTTGTGATTGCCGTGGAGTTTTAGCGAACTTTCTTTTGTTCGTTTCGAGCTTCGCCAAGTGCTCACAGCTGATCGAACTACTCCATATCCCGGATCGGCTGCGCAGAACAGATGATGAAGTAGAACAGTGTTGAAGCGCGTAGAAGGCGGACAACAGTATAGCAAAGGCAGCAGAACACGCGCGGCTCATGCATCGCCAGACTTATGTGTATGTCGGTAACCGAGCCCAGGAATGAATATTGCGTGTACGAGGTGTAAGACAGCGCTCAACGCCGTGATGTTGGTGCCCTCAATTGTTTATTTCCACTCCCCTCCGTTTCCTGTCTTCCTTTGCCTAGTAGTTATTGTTTCATTGAGGAATTCTGCCGGTGGGTTGAGATCGTTTCCGCTCCATTGAGCTCGGGTGGGGATCGTAGCTCATATTCGTGCGCCACAGTACGGTGACCGTAACCTTCTTGTATCCTGTCGGACTTGATGAAGTTCACAGCCTTTCCTCCATGTGCACCTTTCCATGATATTTCGTAAAGCTGGCGACGCTGTTGCAGTTTCATTCTCTATATGTTTCGGCAGGAACATCACACTTCAATTTGATGTGTAGTGCGGTCGCTGTTCTTATTTTTTCTGCTTTTCTTTTCTTGTTGATTCACGGTCCATCTAGCACACGATGGACCGGCAACCCTGAATCCAGGAAAATACATTCATCGCTCACACATGGAGAGAACAGAAGTACGAGAATGTGTAAGAGGCCGACGACGATTCGATGTGCGTATAGCAGAGCAGACGACGCGCGCTGCAGGCGTCTTCTTTTGGTTTCGGAAGCGTTTATCGCGTCGTGCGCGACTGAAAAGAATAGACGAAAAAAAGTTAGGTGAAGAAAATAGCGACAAGAAACTGGGGTGAGGGGCATGCTCACGCATTCGTGATCCGGATAATGGCGGCATCGGTCTTCCCCGCGTCTCTCGAGCGCAGAAGTGTGGCTATATTGTACGGTGTCTCGTATATGAGCCAGCTCTGAAAAGAAATAAAATTAGAAAGAAAACACAAGCATGCGGAGAAGAGGCAGGAGAAGAAACGTAGCAGACGACAAAACGAAAAACGTAGCACTGAAAGAGGAGTGTGTAGCAGAAGACATTCAGAAGCGAAGCGAGGGGCGAATGCAGAACAAAACGATGCACCGCATTTCGTCTTCGTGTGTGTCGGCCTGTTCGCGCCTTCTTAGAGAGTACGTGTCGTCTGCACCGCGAGATAGACCTTTCTTTCTCTCTCTCTTTCATGTAAGTGCTCGCACCGGCACGGTTGTTTGTGCTCTTGCTACCAAGCGTACGCGCGCGCGCAGGCGTACAGCAGAACTCGCTTAGCGGACGATCATATAGCGAGCTGTCGTTGTTCACGACCAAGTGATAACGGTTGGCGGATTCGTGCACTACGCGCATTACGCCGGTCACGTGCGCGGCGTTACGTCGTCACCCGATCGTTTTTACCGCTTGGAAATTTTTTTTTTCTTTTTGGTTGCTGCTTTCTTTGCGGCCCTCTCGGAGGCGACGGAATCTTTGAATCCATCGCTTGCTGAGGAAGTTGTACTCCGAGATGTTCAAGAGGAGAGAGAGGTTTTAACGGAACGACAAAAAAGAAGTGTGAGCATTACAACACCGCTGCCGACCCCCCTTCCTCCTCTTGCCTTCCGACGTTCACAAGAATAGGTGAAGAAAAGGACGAGGGGTTCAACGGAAGCACGGCGTCCATTTTGTACCAGATCGCTCAAGACGCCCCATTCTTTCATCGGGTTCGCGAGGCTTTTGCGGGATGCATCATATACAGCCGTAAATGCGTATGTCCGGTTTGGCGAGTTCCGCCTCCTGTTTTATTTTTCTTTTATTTTGAGCTATGTTCTGATTTTACTTTTCGTTTACGTCTTGGATTCGAAGTGCCACAAGAATGAGGCTCGAAGCGACAAAGAAACAGTTAATGGAGGCAATTCGGCCGGTTACAACCGGATGTTGCCTGCGCAGGCCGCATACTGCTCGGTATCTCGCTTAACGGCGTCTTGTCACAGCTAATGGCTGTTTTTGCACATCTATGGCGAAACTTATTGGATCCTGCCACTCGCCAATGTCTGTAACGGTTACTGCATTTCAATGGATGCGAAATGTTGGGGCCAATATACTGTGCGTTGTCAGTGCATGTTAAAGAACCACAGGTGGTCAAAATTTCGGGAGCCTTCCACTATGGCGTCTCTCACAATCATGTCATGGATTTGGGACGTCAAACGCCAGAAGTCAATCAGTCTAATCATTCCATCAAACGGCGATTGCAAAAAAGAAAACTATAAACCGTAAAATGCGTCAATGGCTTTCGCTAGTTACCCCATCGTAATTTAGATAACGATTAGTAGTGGCTGCGTTCACCATAAATTCGCGTTGCTGAACGCCCTGACGTTATTTAGACTGTCAACTATACCTGCGGTATTTCTGTTAGACCGCAGCACAAAACTATCAGGAACACGATATGAATACCATGCGACTTAACACTATTAAATGACTAAACTCTCCAGATTTTCCGCTTTTAGCGGGAAAAAGGAAATCTAGGGACTTTAGAAAGGACTTCATATGTGTGCGCATGATCGAATATATACCAACAATCTCCCATGTAAGGTGGCGATTCATCGTAAGTGGTTTTCTGGGGCATTTCAAGTTATGAGGCCGTGCTTGTGTGTGTGCGCGATTCGACCTCTCTCTTTCTCCCTTTATTCCTTTCTTCCATCCCTTTCTGTCTCCATTTACCCCTTGTCCAATGCAGGGTAGCAAACTGATATTTCCCTCCCGGTTAACCTCCCTGCCTTCCGCCCGTCATCTCTCTCTCTCTCTCTCTCTCTCTCAACTTATGAGGCAATATTATAGTGGTCATGGCGCGTGTCGCTAATTTTACACATGTCTTATCGAAGTTAATTTGCATGACTTTCAATTAGCCCAGCCTCTTGTGCTCACGAGAAATAAGGAGGTGGGGTGGGGGGACAAATATTTTGACAAATAGGTCGATATATATCGAGCTATAGATCATATCGATAGCACGCAGCTGCAAGCAATGGTGTACCCTATAGTATATAGAAGCGCATGCCATCATAAAATCACACATCGATACACACGTAAACAAAAACGTTATCTAAAGGAAGTCATATACTGCCGAACTATCTGTGTCAACGAATTCCGAGGCACTGTTATAGCCCTACAAGTTCCTATAAGATGGAGCGCGTTCTTTTTTTTTTTTTTTGTTACACACGGTTGACAGTTCAAGGTCCTCATTCATCACCTGCGTAGGGGGAGAAAAGATGGCTATCTGCTCAGCAATTCATAATTGTCAACAGCGCTAGGCATGGTACAGAAACTCGGCAGGCGACATACTACTATAGACTCCATAGAGCCTCCGGTTAAAAGTCATCATTCATCGGGCGGAAGCGGTATTCTGAAGATTGTTACCTCAAGGGTTTTCGAGCCCTCTTTTGCATTGTTCGAGTTACGAGTAAGCAAAATGGAACAGACAGCCAAGGTAGCAATCCATATCCATATCAAGTGACACCGCCAACGTTCCATTACTTCTTTACTTATTTCCTCTAACCTCATAGTCGGCACTTTCCGTGTGAATACAACCGAACTAAAGTCGCAGAAAAAGTAAACTTGGTGAGCTGCGGTACGGTCGGAGGGTGACAAAGCCCCGAGTTACGCCACAATTAACGCAATGATGATCGGCTGCGTGAGGCAAGGAGTCATAATGACCGGCAAATCTGTATTTCAGTCTGCTTCAGACGAGGGGTATAAGAAAAAAGAAAACTTAATATCTCTGGTGCCAGATGACTCTTCGTGGAGCGTGCCTGTTTGTGGGTGAAGGTTACCAGAATTAATTCTCGAAGTCGATGGCGTACTCTTCTTTCAGTCGGGAAGGCGTGCGCATTGCAAACGGGTGAAATCATGAAATTCAGGTAAATGCCTCTCACGACAGACTTCGTGCGCTCAGGAACTCAAGCTGTGGCTCAGCAAAGCCGTCTGTGTGTTACCTTCCCGTAAGTGCCTTGCAGCGTAAGGCGTATATATATACCTGAGTTTCTACAGAAATGCTTAAGGGCACATAAATAACCGGGGCCAAACATACGAAACTTTATAGGTTTGCAAGTGGCCGCTGTTATTAGCTGGTCGGCATTCGCAATGACGTGTCCATCACAAGGAATGGTTGAAATGGTATCCTATGGATATTTGTAGTGCAGGTTCTTTTTTGTGAATATGGGTGTTAGGGAGCGTTGATTTTTTTTTTTCCACAGAACCTCGTACACCCTTTCTGAATCGCGCATCCATGATGACTAATGAATTAATGGGACACTCGTGTCCTAAGCCTTCGAAGAGACGTCTGCGGATTTTCGCGGATTTTCGCAGAACTCTAAGTAAGTTCTGCGAAAATCCGCAACATGGAGCAACGTTTATGAAAGCGTAAATCGGCATCGACCCATTTGTTGCACAAGCTTACAAGGAAATCGTGCGAATTCCTTGTAGCCTTGGATTTTCTTGTAGCCACGGGACTACAAGAAAATCCATAAGGATTTCCTTGTAGCCTTATGCTCCAAGCGGGTGGATACTGGTTTACCCTTTCAAATTTCACAGACGTGGAACTGGCTTCAGTATTCTTTTCGTATCCAATTTTGTTTACGACTTATAGCGGTTCCTGGTGCGGATGTCAGGCTGTCATTGTCAGGCCTGACCATACGTCGGGGGAGGACACTGTCCTCCCTCTTATTCTCTCTGGTGCAGCAGCTTCGAAGCGAACAAGTCGACGAAGGGTGCGTCGAAGCTTCGCCGGGACCTGATCAATGCGGAGATCTCGAACCTGCGCGACCTGCTGCCCCTGCCATCGTCGACGCGCCAGCGGTTGTCGCAGCTGCAACTCATGGCGCTGGTGTGCGTGTACGTGCGAAAGGCAAACTACTTCCAACACAGTAAGTCACCCGCACGCTTTCTTCTATTGTGCAACCCGCTGCTGTTCTTATACCTGGACAGCCGCAGCTGCGCGTGTCACGGCATTTTATTGCTGCCCCGTGTATGTATGTTTCGGCTCGAAATGATAATCTGTCCTGGTGTTGAGTGCGAGACAGACAGACAGACGACAGACAGACAGACAGACAGACAGACAGACAGACAGACAGACAGACAGACAGAAACACACACGCACAGACGGACGGACAGACAAGGAACGTTATTTAGGTCCTGGGAGGAACTAGGGTAATCAATTAGCGTTGACATTTTTTTCTTCAAAGCAATCTGGGCGAGTTGCGGTTAGTGCCCACTTGAACGTCAGTGCGATCGAAGGCAGCTGAACAGAAAGATGAGGAACACAGAACGAACGCTGCATTGCTTAGCAATATGCACCCGCCCCCCATCCAGTCCAGGAGTAACGCCAGTTAATCCGCGACCAGCATTCACGGGTACAATAAGATGCAATTAAAATGAGGTCAGTGATGTGAGGAAGTGCATATAGCTAGGAATTTATAGGAAGAGTGGCCTCACCACACAAGGCAACTAAGTGCTGCAAAGCAGGCCGGTATAACGGCGATACATCTTCGAAGTTCAATTAGACGAATAAGCGCCGGAAGATGACCTTGTAAGTGCGGCTGCTTAAACGGCGCACATGCCGCAGTAGCATCGTGGGCTGGCGTTTATAAAACATTTTTTTTATTTCATGGTACACCATTAAGCAACATTTCACGGTACGCAAGCATGATTTCATAGAAAAGAAACAGCGGAGTTCCATTGTGTACATATTATCTAGAACGTATACGCCAAAGGTGTTATCCTAGGCACTGCTCAAATCCAGCGATGTTGTGAAATTCTGCAATGACGGCATTTTAGACGAATGGAGGAGACCGTAGCAGCACTATGGGCCAATCAGAACTGTCAAGATGCCGAATCTGACAAGATGGCCTAATTACTCGTCTATGTCCAGAATAGCGACCCTGCGGCGTATTCGAAAACTATCTAAATCCCGGAGAAATACGATGTCATATCCGATACGTATACATGTGCCAGCTGCTTCTCAACGCTGGGACAACTTTAGCGCGTTACTTGCGACGCCAGCAAACAAGCCGGCATATGCAGACGGCTCTCTGCGTCGTATTTGCACGCGACGCGTCCAGGGTTCCACGAAATGGAGTTCCCCACAGCTGCTGCGTGGGACTCTATGCGCGGGGCTGCAACCGAGGTCCTCGGCGTAAACTGGGGTTGAGTTATGTGTTTGTGTGCTAGGGAACGATAGTGCAAGCACTGGGCATTGCGGCACGAGCAGTAGACGCAGAAAATAAGAGAGAAAGAAAACCACTCGACGTATACCTTCAATGCGACCACGTGAAAAAGCGGCTCCAGCTTCATGTTCGTCGCATTTGCATGCAGTCGTGTTCCAGGCTGCCGCTGCCATGACGGTCAGTTAGGCTAAGTGGCTAAACTTTGCAGTATTCCTGTTGTGTGCGCAAACGTTTTCTACTCCGCGGCGTCGTCCTGTAACTTGGCGTGGAATTTTAGCGCTGCTTTGAGGCGTGTGATCTACTCGGCTGTAACAAACGGATGCTTAATGCGAACGGAATGCGACTAAAATAATCTTGTGCATAAGGGACTTGCCTAGCTTCAGTTTTCATGTCCTTACTGACCCTTATTTTGTGAATTACGCTGTTAAGTCCTAATGACCCCTAGAGGAGCAGAAGGTACAAGTACATTACACGGGTACCTTATGATCAGGAGCACTGAAGGGAGACAGAAACATCTCCGAAAAACGAATGCGATGAAAAAATAAAATTATTTGGGAATGCTACCGTTCCCCCAACAAGGATAAATGCATAATATAAACGGCTAACCTGAACTTTCCATTGACTCATGCCTGCTGGGAAGAATCGCTCGTATATCGGGACATTGCTCAAGTCTGCTATTGTTTGCACGCGGCGAGAAACCATACGTCGCTAGCTGGTAGCCATAGTATGAATGACTCACTCCCTCGGAGTAAATGGACTGTGTCCCCTGCTCAAAACCTGAGCGACTTCCGTTGCCATGTCTCACCAAGCCCAAAATCCCTATGGCGGGTCTTGGATGCCGGAACTGTGGAGGGCGATGCTGTGTGCCTTACCTAAGTTACTTCGTGTTGACTCGTCCCGCCCTCCATGCATCTATCAGGGTCCAATCGACTACGCTTTAAAGGTATGGAGAAAGAACACTGATACACCGCAGCTGCACACGAAAGCTGTCTTCGCTGGCTCGCAGAAGACGCCTATACCATGTGCATCAGTGGCGTTCTTTCCCCTTCTTTTCATGTTCATTAACTGTACTCGATTGGAGCCAGCCGCATGGGAGGGCATGAGTGGTTAAGCCGAGTTAACTGCACATTCACTGCATCATCCAGCTTGTACCCACCATGCCCACTATACAAAAAAGTTACTATAGTGGAGTGGTGTGGTGAGGTAATGGGCGGTTGGATGATTTCCAGTAGGGTTGCGCATTTAAGACGATCCGAGTGATCGCGTGTGCCACATCAAAATATCTTGAGGGGTGTTTTTGACAACAAAACTACTTTATAAAGACTGTGTCACCTGTAAAGCTTGGACGCTATATCTTATGAAACAAAAAAAAGGACATTTGTTTCAACAGAAGCGTAACATATTCTTTGGTCTGTATACATGGCCAGGCATGAGACAACAAAGGCCTACGATTTCTCGATGGTATACGTGATTAAAGGAAACGCGGCTCCACAGCTGCTCCATACTCGAATGGGCCGTTTGTGGAAAATTATACGGGCGAAAGAAACAGCTGCTCCTCTTAGAGGAGCATTTGGCTGCAAGGCTTGCTGCAGCTGCTTAGGTGCCGCCTCCTCAAAAAATATCTTTGTGAATACGAACGCAAACCCACGTGCCAACGAGAATCAGAACGACATGCCACATATGGCGCTAGTTTTGAAAAAATAAAAAAAGAACAATGGATCGACAATGTTCAAACAGTGGATCGATCAGTGGTTGAGCTGTATGTGTCTGTGTCCCTCATTAAACGTACCGAATCAAGGCGTTTGCCTTCTCGTGTGCGCGCTGTCGCCGACGATCACAAGGACGGTAAAAAGACAGTTTAGAAAAAATATCCTATTAATACCTTCCCTGTATCTCGCATCACTTCACGAAGTCGCAACTGACCTCGACAATTCACTTGCTGCATAGAATTCCTTACGCTTCTCATTCCTCTGTGTATGCGTGCACACGAGATTGTGTGGGGCGCTTGTTCAAGCGGAAGTGTACGCATGTGTTTCAAGACACGGCATTGTGGTCGAGTGAACGGAACGGCGCGCACGTAATCCATGTTCATCCATTAATGCATTAATCCATATTGGGTTTAACACTGTGATATATAGTGTAAATTCCTTGGAAAACGGCCATAGTCTGGAATCAAGTGTTACGCCCTTTGTTCTGTTCGAGATTATAAAAAAAAAAGCTAAAGCAAATTTCACGCCTGTGAACTCTGAGTAAACAGCGGATATAGGGCAAGGCTGTGAAGTTCACTGTGATTATCGCTATCACTGTAATGTGTCATTGGGCTGTGGGGAAGGCGGTGTGCTTAGTGGGTCTAGCGGAAGCGTAAATGCGCTTTTCTCTACTGCGCAACCCGATACCTTTCTTTCTCTTTCTTTCTTTCCTTTCTTTCTTTCTTTCTTTCTTTCTTTCTTTCTTCCTTTCTTTCTTTCTTTCTTTCTTTCTTTCTTTCTTCTTCTTTCTACGTTTACCTTGTCGTAATCACAATCATGTGGCAGTGGGTTGGGGGCAAGTATGGGTGGTAGCTCAACTACAGGAGCGGATCTGCTTTATCCTTCTGCCTGGCAGCTTACATTGGGGACGGTGGACGTTCAACCACAAATCATTATCATCCTGTGCAGACGTAGCGTTGAGCCACTAAAGCATGCAGCGTCCTTGGATTAGGCGCAAATATTCGGCAAATGCAGCTCGGCCCAGCAGAGCATTCATCAACAATGTACCTACACTGCCACATCTGAGGTCGCCCATTAATCAGCGGCAGTCAGACAGCTTCTTTTTCTTGGTCCTTTTCCTGATCGACTCTGCGTATAAGCGATCACGCTTTCAAGCTCCAGCAAGCTGCATTCACCCGCCCCCGCCTTTCCTTTCTGAAAATAACTAACCACCAAGGTTGACATTGACACATCGGTTCGGCGCGAACAAGTCCTTTGTTTTACCCGGTTCGTCCCCTTCCGTTTGCACCGCCTCTTCCGTAACAGTTCCTTTCTGATCAAACAATGTAACTTAAGGACACTTGCAAGCTTCGCCTTTCAGAGTGGAATGCTACAGAGTTATTGGAACTAGTTCGCATCGACTTCTTATAGAACATTCTTTATAGAACATTCATTTATCCTATGCCTGTAACATAGGATGTATCCTACGATACAGCAACCTCACTGAACATATTGCAACCTATGTATATTTCTGTGTTTAGCATATGTGCTACTAGCTGCTTATCTATGTCAGAACATCTATGTATAAATTGTGCAGACGTATGCGATTCCGTATTCATCTGCATTTACACTGTAACACTTCTGTGTGTTTGCTGTTCCTTTTTCTCTAAGTGTACCCAACCCTGTGAAAACCCAATTTGGGGTTGAGAGTTTACTAAAATAAAAATTAAAAAAAAGTATATGGGCGACTTCTATACACAATGTTGGAATTATTCGAGTTTCCTCATTAACAGAATTATGCTTTGTCCTGCGTTTCAACAATAGTCGGAGGAATCATGAGTTTGGGTTTGACTTCAGTTGTAGTTCACTATTTTTTTCCGATGGTCCTTAGTTTGACAAATTCAATTTTTATAGTAAAGCACCAGTGCCACGGCGGAGGTCTCGTGTTGCAGGGTTGGTCCAGGAAACAGCTGTTATTCGAAACGGCTATCTTCCAGACGACATTACCGGCCAGGCGACCTTACCGCGTGCTCGCATTCCTAAGCCTAACAGCAGCTGCCATAGAACACCTGTCGTTCGCCGCCGGGGTACGGTCCACTTATATGGGCCATAACGGCTGCACGCGGACTTCACAATCAACCTACTTCTTCGACGTAGATCCAGAACAATGTGAAAGGTCCGGCAAAAGCCAACGCCGCAGCAACGCCGGCCGGCGCGCATTACACTCTATAGCCCCTCAAGACAAGCAGCGCGCATGCGTTCACGGACGTCTCTCAGGTGCGCGCGCTTTTCTCGTTGGCTACTTGTGATTGATGACGCAGTTTGCCTTCGTTTTGTCAGCACCGGTGCTGCAACGCAACGCATTGACGACGACGAATTCACGCTCGATAAAAGAAAAATGTAGAGCACAAATACGCATGCGCCGAGGGAACCGTGAGAACCGGTGGGAGGCAACGACTCTTTTTCATCTTTTATTTTTTCCTGGCGGGGCGGGTGTGTTATGCGCGCCTGCGCCGTATGCACACAGGAGGGTTGGCAGCGGACGACGATTGGTTGTAATCACCGTTGATAAGCCTGTTCGGTTATTTGCCTGCTGCCTTCTCGCCTTTCGGAGTTGCACTCCCTTTACGTGCGCCTTACAAGAGGCTATACAGGTGGAGTGAGAGGGGTACAATGATTTCCATTCGTCCAGAAGCTGGTTTCATTAGCGTTGCCTGGCAGTTCGTGTGCGCACCTGTTCCGATCGCTTTTTTCTTCGTCTGTCACGAGTGCAGCGGGCAAAGAGAAAATCCTCTGCTGCGAGCAGGTTGCCGTGTGTTATGCGGGAACGCGACCCTTCGGGCGTGAGACACACGCAGTCAAGGCGCAGTGGAACCGGCCCGGCTGCGCCCTTATCGGCGTATCGTGATTAAGCATCTAATCGCCAGCTTTGAAGCCGCTGTGTTTACTTAAGCGATCACCATCCGTTATGTATGGGAAGTCGCATATGTTATACGAGTGTACCGGAATCAGGAAATAACTTCTCTTTCCGCGATGCGGCGGAAGTATATAATATCCCCTGATCCAGTTGCGGAAGTGATGTCCTATAGATTAGAAATCAGTGGAGGCCAGCCGTTCTGCCGCGCAACGTAGAAACGGCTGGGCCCGTATTCACATAAACATCTTTCGCTAAAAATGTTCGTAAGTGAATGTTTTAGCCAATCATGATGCTGGGCATATTGTTAGCGAAGCCGGTCGACCAATAAGAACACGCGCTTACGAATGAGTAGTTTTGTAAATTCGGCCCCTGAGTAGCATGAAGCATCCATGGAAGACTACGGTTAGGCAAGAGTGAACTTTCGTTGTGCTTAAACTGCTTAATTAGCCCGTTTAGCTGTATGTCGAGTTGCTACTGGTGATCAAGACATTCAGGCGCTCATAAATGTGGCACCGGAGACAACGTCCAAGTCAACGCCAAATTTGAAGCTTCGGACAACAGAAAGATAGTTTGGTAGAGACGAATACGAGTCTGGTAAGGGTAAGGCATGCAAACGGGACACTAGAGGAGTGAACTAGACGGCACCAACTCCGGCGTTCAACTTTGTCAAAGGGCGTACTCTGAAAGCCAAAAGTTATTGGCCGTAAGACGCCTACATATACCGTCTTGTTAAAATGGGAACCTGATTCAAGCTACTACGCTAACATTTAGTGAACCCTACAAGAAAAGTTAGTTCCATGGCACTTTCATAGCCCTAATCAGGAAACCGCCTATGCGCTCGCGGTACGTTTGTTCTTGCATTTATTCTCATTCATGCATATTAGGCCAAGATCCAGCCCGTAATGCATGGGAAAGCAGTAAAGTAGCCATACGTCTACCTCGGAGCTGGCAATGAAGAGCTGCTCGCCGATCGTTAACCCTGAAGGAACAATGGGTCATGTCGCGCAGGCAATTCCCCCGGGTCGCACTCGATTCCTTCCTTCTTTCTCGTGTGATCCCAGCTGCTCGTAAAACCGCTTGGCGTCCTTCGTTCGACGCGCTGAAGAACTTTCTACGAAGAATAAGAACAAAACCGTAACGCTGTACTGTAACTCCCCATGCTTAGAAAGTATATAGGAAAGAAATAGATGAGATCGTACGCCTCCGCGTAGCAGGGGCAGGTCCCTGGGGAAAGAAAGGCAAGACGGAATAAAGCTAGAGCCACATTGTTCTCTGTGTATGTAGAAGAACAAGAAAACAAAATTTCCACGAAACGCAAGTAAGAACATCGCAAGGGTTGAATGACGTACTGTTCGTGTTCTGGACTGAGCTAAAAAAATAACGAAGAAAAAAAGGTACGAAGCAAACAATTGCAGAGGAAGGCATGCATAAAATACGGCAATAAAAGGAGAAAACAAAGGTACAACCCTAGGACAAGCTTAGATATAGCTCAACCTGAGGCAGAAGAGAGAAAAGAAGGGACGGTAGACAACAACGGAAAAAAGAAGAAAACGGAATAGAAAAGAAACCGCCAGATGCTGGATTTGGCAAAAGAATGGTCCGCCACATTCCATGGGAGGTCCTGTGAAATATCCCCCCCCCCTCCCCTCTGGCCGAGGCGTTAATACGCGGCGCGCAGCCTTCTCACACCTCTTCAGAGAGAGCAGCGCCCCCGGGACAACAATGGCGGCGGAGGCGTTAGATTGCAGACGACCACGCCGCCGCCGCCGCCGCCGCGCGTAGCAGACGAGACGTCCGTCCGATCGTTAGGCCTAAGGAGGGTGCGAAGAAGCGCTCGCTTCTTCTCCCTTAATGGTCTTCGCCGCGTGTCGTCGACTGCAACATCAAGGGGGGAACGAAGTCGCGAATGCCGGTAACGTCAGCGTTGGGTGCCGTTCTTACGTCGCGCTTCAGGCGCGCTCCTTCCATACGGCACACGCGTAAATGCGTCGCATATATATTCGCCTTCCCGCTGCTTCGCAATAACTTCTCTATGGTCGCGGTGGTGTTGGAGGCGCAGTGAAATGACGTTGGCTTGGAGCTAAGATGTACGCGGGGATGTATGATTTCGAAAGGAAAAGGAAGAAAAATATTATTTGAAAAAGAAAATAATAAACGACGCGAAGCTGGTTTCATCACATATACACAAGACAGCTAACGCCCAACAGCGCAGTGAAATCTTGAGTGTGGGAAATGAAAAAAAAAAACTTTAAAAAATGACCGAGAACTGCAGTTTTTTTTTGTCATCTTTAAGCTGAAGGAGTGACATATTTCCTCTCAATTGCTTCTAGTGCTTATGATCTAAAAAGATATAGATAGCAAACAAGATCATTAAAAGCTATCTAAATGTAATTGGCAGCTCTAAGTGAAGACCTCTAACATTCTCAATACTTTTGCTGAGACGCGCACAAGTTAACCATAAGCGCAGTGCACATGCGGTTGATGTGACATATGAACATGCTGATGCACACAGGAGAGACAGCTTTCACCTCTCATGAACAGAAATTCGCAAACTTTCGTATTCTCATCTTCCTCTGTCTAGCTCGATCTTCCGGCCCCTTCTTCATAGGCAAGTTAATCAGCTATCTCAGCTGTTTCTGTCCCTCCGAGTTCCTTGCTATTGTTCCAATGGCTTAGTTCTCTATGGCGCGAACCTTCTACATAGTTGCTGCAATTCCTCGACACGGTTCTTGTTGTGAAGGCCTTACTTTCCCAGTGAATCCACCACCCATTGTGGCCGTATTCTGTCTTTACTGTGGAAGATTTTCCACCATAACGATGTGTATCGCAGTGGACATAACTGCAGGCATGGTGAATGATGCAGTTTGCCACACTGAGCACACAAATCACCACGCTTAAATCTTCTCTCCACCCCTCTGAGCGAATGAAAAGCCTATGCGCCTGCCCGCGGTTGAATAATTTAAGAGGGGGAGAGAGAGAGAAAACCTTTAATGAAGTGTTGTAAATTTTTACCGGGCTATGGGCCTAACGTGCTACTCCAGGTTTTGGATGATGATTATGGTATATACACTGGTAAAGACATCACGTACAGCGACGCACACACATGCACTATTTACAATGTTTTTTTTTTTTAGCTTCGTGGTCCGCAAGATTGTCACCGGAGCTTTCGTGGCGCGTGATGTCTGTCGTGACCGCAGTTATTGGCTATAGGGTATAGTGGATGGCGTAGGGCTGCCGTTAGAGACTATCTCCATAGACGCGTAGCGCCTGGACTCACACAGAACGTGCTGGAAGCTTTCAGGGGCGTTAAATGCAACCTAAGCGAGGTACTACGGAGAGCAGCACTTCATAGCCAACCGCTGCACACGATAAGCACATTCATTGACCCGTATGAGGCGCCTCTGCATTGGTCGACATGGCCTCCTGCCTCCTTTCAGTCCTGGTTCAGCTGGTCTAGCTGCACGCAGAAACACGGCTTCCCGATTCGCCTGAGGGGGGCCGGATCATGGTGATGGATGATGGACAAACTTTCCATAGGGAGTGGTTGCGGATATTGATAATTTGACGCTTGTACGGTACTCCACACTACGACATTTGCTAATTCCCATGTGTATTTTCCTTTTAGCGCATTGTACCCGAACAGTTAGCTATTCCTTCGGTGTCACGTGACAAAATACGTGAGTCCTTGGACAACCATTATCGAGATTTATGGCAGCTGATTCCCGGCGATATTTATTCACTTAAAATCAGTGCCACAATCGAGAGATCCTTGAGCTCACAGGAACCGCTACGCGTTCATTCCTCCTCCTTTTCGGAGCGCATATATCATAATTATCGCTCCAATTTCAACTTCACCACAAAGGTTCGTTGTCCTGGCTCTTGATCTTCATGCAAGACCTCTTTCACGCCACCGTATTCCTGTCTTTTACATTTTTTTCTTGCGTTTTTCCCTAGGCGAGCTTTTTTACAGCTCGTTTTTGTTTTATGGTTTCCCTGACATCTGGCATGAAGACACCCCAAGGCGCTCCGTATCCTAAGCCTGAGTTCCTTCCCTGCATGTCTTGTGCTTCTTTGCCTTTCTTTTTCATTTTGGGCTGGCCTTTCGCAACGCGTTCCTCTAATTCTCGCCGCACATTTCTGCGCTCCAGTTTGAAAAGGTGCTTCCGCGAGCCAGCGCTTAAAGCTTGGCAGCCGCAAATAAAATAAAAAGAATTGCGAGAGTAGTTCGTGGCTGGCAAATGCGCTTGCGGTAGCCTCATTTGGTTTGCGGCGAACACCACACACGATCCCACTTTTTTTCTCCCTCACTTTCTTTGCTCGTATCTGTTTGTTTATTGCTTCTTCGTTCGCCGTTTTCTTTGGCAGCTGAAGCAGGAAAAATATTTCAGCAATCGCTCAGCGTGTGCTATTTAATGCTACTTGGTCTTTTCTCGGTTTGCCTGTGGTTCTTATGGTGGGTAGAAGTGGGAAATGAAGATCCTAGTGTAGGCCTGCGCAAGTGTTTTTCTGCATGCGTGTTTCGACGCCTCTTCTGAATCGAGTTTACTTTCCAACTGCAGTCCTTCGCCTTATAAGTTGCTGAGTTTGGATATCGCTTTCCGTACACAGATGGAGTGGGTTATGCATCAGCAATTCCACTGTGCTTAACGCACCCCCCCCCCTCCACACACGCACAAAACACACACTCGAGTGACTGCACTAATGTATTTACTCGGTCTGCAGAAAGACCACAGGTGATACTGCATAAGATCCATTGGTTAGTATCATTTAACTAGTGAATGTGTGGTCAGGGAATGTCACATGGCATATCACTTATCTGCAGACCCTTTGCGAGCAGAGCATGCTAGCATCTATATAGAGACCTATCGCGAAAACCGGAAAGGAAGCTCAAAGCCGCTCGAGAGCTGCGAATCCACCTGGAGATTTTAACGTATGAACTTTCTCATCAGGAACGTCAGTACGAAGATGAGTACCTCCTGTTTGGCAACATTAAATCAGTATTAGCTCCAGAGGGCATGATGCTGTCTTGGGAGGAACTTCTTTTCAGTAATACTGATGTGTAGAGCTCTCGGTACGCAAGGAATTGCGGATCTCGCGGCGCGATTTTACGAGACCACACAAGGTCATCTGCGACAATCTCCGGCGTCTACGTACCTTCGTCTTTTTCCTGTCGTGAAATTTGATGTCTACGCACCACTGCTTTTGAGTGCTCTTTTCCGGTAATCTATTTAGCACAATGAGGGAGTTGAGAAAGCAGGCGTAGGCTCTGATTAGCGCTGACCACCGCAGTTAATGCAAAGACAGCTTTGGAATTGCCTATGGTTATCATAATTCATTTTTTTCTTCTGGTCCTTGAGTCCACTAGAAGCTGCCACCACCAGCTATTACACCGGAGTACGCCTTCTGTACAGTCGCAGTAATTAAGAGTGAAACAAGCAGCGCAGTTTCACCCTTATTCTGACAATGAACTACGTCAAGAAACCGTGTTTCATAAAACTAATCAACATTTGCTATCCGAAATAACTCCGCGCGGTACATTGTGAGGCCCCTTTTAGCAGTTAACGCACTCTCTATATGCATTTATCTAATCCGCGATATGTTCACCTGACGTAAACATTACGCTTTAGCTGCAGCAATATAGCAACAGCGCAGCATTGAGTGTTGATTCTTGTTCGCCTTTGGCCTAGACTCTCCTGATACTTTCTCGCATACATTTCATGAAAAACAAGAATAAAACGATGTCCCCACAGCCGCAGGCTTCGTGCCTATAGCGTTCAGCATCCGGCCTGACGTCTGTGTCCCAGCGTCCTCCTCCGTGTAATACATTCACGGCGACTGTAAAGAACGAGCGGGTCGCAAATTGTCATGTTTTCTTTTGCGAGTATTAAAAGGCCGCCATTTACGAGCTATCTACGTATGCACGCCACGCGCATGCAGCCTATGTAGGCAGGACCTCTTCTCAATCCTCCCCCCCCCCCCCCTTTCACCCCCACAGGCCCCTGCATACACACACATTGCCATTGCTATCCCTGAGCTACGAGCACGGGCCATCGGACGGGTGAATAATGGAGGACGCGTTTTTCTCTCGCCGACGCTAATCCTCGCAGTCAGTGGTCGTCGCTGGAAGGGGCTATGCTTGCCGTCTTCGGGAACACGTGGTGCGCGCAAGAGTGGATACACTTGCTCGCGCTGGCTTGTAGGCTTCGCTGTTTTCTTGTGGCCGCAGCGTGGCGCCTATTGAAACGAAAAAAGGAAAGTTAGAAAGAGACAGGGCAAGCCGATCGAAGGATGTAATGAATAAACAAAGTAAGTGTGCCCGCAGGTAAGTCCCGTGCCTGTATGGTACGCCGATACGCGCATGCGCCGAGGAGGTTAGTGCATGGTTCCTTGCCGTAGATACTAAATAAAAAGTCGGAAACGGAGAATGAAATGAAGGAAAGAAAGAAAATGTACATCCTGGATGAGAGCAGCTTACGTATTTCGAAGAGAGTGGAAACATCGAGTCAGCATAGTCGCACCACGGTCAAGACCAAGCGGTTTCGGATGACAGTCAGCTACGTTTAACCAAAAATATGCGAGGGCATTGGAAAATCTCGCCTTTTCATCCTTCATTCAAAACCTACCATGGTTCTCTCTCTACAAAGAAATATAAGGATGGTGCAGTGCGTATAAACAGATCAACGTGTAGTACTCTTTAAAGAGGGGCGCAGGTAAGTGGTATCAAATGGACATTAAATCCAGGTGCACATTTCTGCCAGCACAGAGGTCAGCAGTATGTTCTCTAAAGTGCCGCGCCACGGTGGTTTAGTAGTTATGGTACTCGGCTGCTGATCGTAAGGTTGCGGGATCGAATCCCGGCCGCGGCGGCTGCATTTCGATGGAGGCGGAATGTTGAGGCCCGTGTGCTGTGCGATGTCAGTGCACGTTAAAGAACCGCAGGTGGTCGAAATTTCCGGAGACCTCCAGTACGGCGTCTCTCATAATCAGAGGTGGTTTTGGGACGTTAAACCACACAAATCAATCAGTTATGTTCTCTAATGTTCGGGTATATTACCTAAAGAAGACATGAAATTCCTCCATTCGTGCTTCAGAAGCTGATACAAGAAACACACACTCAGGTGCGGACACATTTAAGTGACGTGCTCCTGAGCATTCCAATATCCATAGTCATTTCCAGTAAAATTGCAAGCGAAGCTATGTGGTGTTGTCTTTCTCTTTTGTCGTCGTTCACTGCAGCTTTGTCTATATTGCTCTGGTGTAATTTGATCTCTCTTAACGCGCAACAATAATTCGAAGATTTTAGTACTTCACCGGACTGGAGAAAACGCACCGCAATCCGCTTCGTGGGCCCCGCGCAATGTGTGTTTCTACGACGAAGTATAAGAAATGGCCGCGGACGAGTCGGCGAGAGAGCGTTGTGCAGGCGGTGGGAAGGGAAGCAAGCGCCTCACTGGCTTTCGCCGTGCTCTTCAGGCGAAGTCAGCCGCGGGTGCTTAATCGGCCATCTCCCCCCCATTGCAATCGGCTCGCGTCCGCCCGTAATTTGTCGTCTTGACGAACGACCGTGCCCTCCGTAGACACGCGCGCTTGCTGAATACAGCACGCGCCAGTGCTCTGGCAGCAGCGAGCTGCCGCTCGGGTCTTTCCGAATTCGCCTGCTCGCTGTGTCTGTGGGCGGGAGACTTGTTCTCTCGCTGCTCTTTTTTTGTCGAGGAGTACGGCGGCTCTACGGGGACGGGTAGCCGAGCTGTATGGAGCTAACATCCGCTTAGCTGGGTGGACTCAGGGCGGTGTGGTGTTACCGCATTTTGCGCAAACTTGTATGAGTCGTTGCTTATGGTTCGCTAGTGTCGTACGGCTTAGCTACTGCCGCTAGCATGGTTGAAGAGAAGTATTTGCATGCCATGTTTTGTCCTAACTTAGGCGTAATTAACTGCGGAACAGGAACAGGGATAATTACAACATGAATGTTGAGTTAATGGTTCCTTTTCTTTGCGTCCTCGCTACCGTATCGTGAACAGGTCGCTAAGAACAGTGTAGAGCAGGTAATGTCGCTGGAGCGAACGTTTCGACAAGCGGCCTCGTCTTCGTCATCATGGCAACTAAACGGCAAGGTCACCGTCCTGACGAAGATATGTCCACGTCTCGAAACGCTATCTCTAGCGACATTTTGTGCTTGTACATCGTTTTTAGCGATCTGTTCATCGATTCAAGCCTCCATCCCCCAACCACCCACGGCTGCAATAACCATTACCGCATGTCCTTTACACCGCGAGGCTAGTGCCGCAAACTGAAATACTAGCGCCTTTGTGGTCTGGATACTAGGCAAGCCAACACAGGGCCCGATTGGGACGTTGCACGGACAAGTGCTGGCTCTGTATGTTAAGTTGGGCCCACTTCATGTTTGTTGTCGTCCAGAAAATGCTATATACTCTTTAGTATTGTTAGTCTTCCTCGACGCTCTAGTATCTTAAGTATACGATTACTCTTGAGGTACTTCGATGCAACATCAGTCAGGGACGTTTTTGTACTGCACAGGGCTCAAGCATAGCTCCTTTCTAAATCTGTTATTTCTCTCAACAGACCAAAGATCACCGGTTCCTTCCTTGAACTTTCGGCCGCATACGCACAAGATAACTCTAATAAAACAAAAATACAATGAAAGAAACGCGGCTTTCCAGAGCAAGGGCGGAGGCTTTTAGTCGACGAACGGTGGGTGGTGTACCTACAGTTCCCAGGGAAGAACGTATTCATTGTGGCCAAAAAAGCCGTCTCGCTTCTGTGCTGGCCGGTGTCTCTTTCATCCGGGCGTGGTGGTGCATCTGGCGGTCAGAGTCTTCCGCAAACGCCGTCCCTGCGCGCGCCCGGCGTTTCTGCATTCCGAAGACAACGGCGACTAGAGAGGACGAGGGTATCCTATTCCTCTATACCCGTGCCTCGGTTCTGTAACCGCCGACGCTGGCAGTGCGGGGACAAAAGAGACCCGGTGACGTCCACTGGCTCAAATGTTGCCTGGCGATTGCGTAGTTCTCTGCAGTACCGCGGAAAGTACAGATGCGGAGCGTTGGCAGGCAGCTCGTGAGGTGGGATAGCTTGGCTGAAATCATTACGTCTTGTCGCTGTAGTATTTCTTGTGTCACATTTTCGTTGTACTCTATCACACAACAGGAAGCCGAAATGAGGACAGTAATGATCGTGAGGATAGCGATAGTCGCTAAACTACAATATCTAACATATTCAGGTTTTCAGCTTACTAAATGAAAGACCCAATGTTAGTTTCATTGTTTGCTAAAGTTCTTGGGGCCTATACCGTAAAATGGAATGCGGAATACTATTCCGTCTTGGTCCACCCTGGTTGGCCAGTCCTGTTTGTCAAGTCCGGAGTGACCAATCAGAAAATTGAGATTGTCGAAGGATTAGCCAATTATGCCTTGACAAGCATAACTGAGCAATCAGGGAGGACCCAGACGGATTGGTATTCCGTATTCCGTTTAACGGTATATGCCCCTTTATCCATGGTGACTGCAAAGGGATCACAGTCTTCATTTACAAAGTCCCTGAATCTGTCAGACTTCATCACGTTACAGTGACAAATCATCCAAGTACGGCTTGAAGATTTCATTAATTAGAAAAAAACGCCGCGTGCTTTTAAAGACCCATGGGCTGTTCCTTGGCGGATCGGGAGGACACAACTTCTAGTGATTAAAAGCAGGGCCATTGAGTTTTTCTTTGTCGATTCGGCTCTATCGAGCAAAGTACCACGCACGCCTTGCATCTTCGCTGTTTGTGCTCCTATTTTTACTTTGGTGCCTTTGCTCATTTCCTGAAAGTTAAATGCGTGGCCTGGATGCATGCGTATTCACAGCCACAAACCCTGTACGCAACTGCCGGAATGGTCGTAAGCGCCGAAGAAGGAGCTGTCACTGAAAGTCCTGATGAACACTGGCTCTAAATACGGAGGCCAACGACGACCCCGCCCTAAGAAGGAGTGTGCGCTGGTCGCATAATACCGCGGCTAAAATCTTCACTGATGGCAGCGACTAATGACGGCGTGCCTTTTCTTTTTATACACAAACGACCGCCCAGTGGCGACAGCCTTCCTTTCTTTACGGTTCAGTTTTTATGCTGTTTCCATCGCTTAAGTTTGCCTCTGAGAATCCTAAAAATCTAAGCGAGGAGCCATCTGTGCCTTTGCTGTCCACATCCTCCTTATTTCTACGTAACTATACAGGCAGCGACTTCAGTCCACGCTGTGTGCTTACTACACGCCGCAACCCTTCATTTATACATTTTATAAAAATCCTTGATTCATTAGTCCCAAACTCTAGGGTTGAGTTAATTATACCTTGAAGAGTGCTAGCAATGACAGGAGTTTCGCATATACATATTAATAATCTACATGTCTTAGTAGAGACAGGCAAACGTCTGGAGAAAGGAAATCTTAGGAGTGGCCCTCGCTGTTCGAGCTGCTTAGCAAAGTGCCAGAAATCACGTGCTTTCGTGAGGGCTACTGGCGATTCCTTGGTCACCTCATTGTAGGCGCTGTGTTATGTGGCTCGTTTGAGCAAGCACCGTATTGTCAGCCTGTACATGCTCAAGTGACGTCGCCTACTGACGTTGCCTACTCGTGTGGCTATAGTTGCAGCGCTGGGTGCGCATGCACAAGCCAGCTGAAGCGCGACCGACATAACGTAGGGAAAGAAAAGTCACGTAATCGCGTCGCCTAATTTCTTTCTTTGTTGCACGGAGAAAATCAATAGAAACAGGCACAAAACGCCTCCGCCACACGTAGCACACAACTCTATCTCAAGTCATTTCCTATTAAATTAATTATATTTTTATTTATTTATTTATTTATTTATTTATTTATTTATTTATTTATTTATTTATTTATTTCACTACCCACAGCTCTAACAGGCCTTACTGTGGGGGAGGGTATACAAGCGAGTGCAAACAATGAAGCCACGTCTTCAGCCAAGCAACCACTCAAACAAAGCCGCCAAAATATTCAATCACACTCAGCAACACAAATGCATTTAACACTGAAAAAAAAAACGAACACCTAAAAAAACTATAACAGTGGATTAACACTGGGAAAAACATTGGAGCAACAAGGAGCCGCAAGGGTCCAAGCAGAAATTATCAGCTGCAGTTTGTCCGGAATCCCTATGAACTCTACTACAGGTTCCTACGGAAGAGGCCGAAATAGCACGGAAGTAAAAATGTAACGACCCCTTCTGAACGTACTACTAAAATATCGCAGTAGCGGTAAAAAAATTTGCCATGCAAGGCAAGCGACGTGGCTATTTGTCATCGTCGGTTCAAAGTTCACTGACGGAAGTGTATTTCCAGTCACGTACTGCGCATGCATGCTAATTGCGCGCCATATGCCCGGCCTAAGCTCTCCCAACATGCGGCCGCCCGGGTCGTCCTCTCTTGTCGAACTGCCGCTATCATTAAGTTCCTTTCCTTCTTATTCCGCACACAACCCCAGAAAGCGAACTGGCCAGGCTGTGGTCTACGAGTGCCTCTTGCACACGTGCGATGCCGTTGCAAAAGCGGCATTAGCTTTACACTCAAAGCTGCGTCCTCTGTAGACCAGAAAGCGCTTCTTTCCGCACCACGTGCGTCGCCGTATCTGGCCGCGCCATGTTTATGCATGCAGCGCCGCATTCATCTTTTGCCGCGGCGGCGGCGGCGGCGGGTAGAACCAAACAAAATAAGAGGTATTACGCAAGATGGCGAAGACACCAAAATAGGAGGGGTCTTCGGCGGTGCATTTATTGAAGGGGACCACCCGATGGACACGATGTCCGGGAGTATATATGCAGGAAGGTCGCGAGCCATGTTCGAGAAAGGGCAGGGGCTAAGAAGGACAAAATGGATATCAAGACAAATCACTAGCATGTTTTTTTTTTTTTTTGCTGATGATAAATACTGCAGTGACGCCATTTTTCAGACAGCCACCACACGACTCACGGGTGAGACAAGACAAGCAACACTTAAGCGGTCTACGTTGTTCTGGAATTCCTCTAGCACGTGTTCCTCGCCTCTAATGGCGTCGTCATTACACCGTTTTGCCTCGTTGCGTCAATCCTTCATCATTGTTCTGCAGCTGGAGATGCGGTGCCTGCTTGCTCGTTGGTCTGCTTTGCCATTTCGTGTTCGCGATTGATCATAATCAGGTCCCCACGCGCTGTCCCAATTGTCTTGCTCCGCAACTCTGCTGCCCAATCCTTACCAAAACTTCGCGCATTGCCGCCGTATTCATGCTGAATGGAAATAAAATCCTTTACTCGCTCGTGGTCTTTGGTGCCGTGTGAGAGCAGTGCCCTCTATCGCTCATGCCACTGCTTGGAGGCTTGTTCCAGGCAAAAAAAAAAAAAGCTTGAGTGAGCCACCCTGCCGTCTAGTAAGCATCCAGAAGCCTGTACCCGCAGTGCATGGCAATGCTAATGCACCAATAACGCTATGCATTGTCGCTGGTTAGACCTTTCCTTTACTTTGTCGTGTAGTTTGCTTTCTTTTCTTGGTTACACACGGAAATTTTTGTACGACGGTTGTTTTTTGACGGGCCTCGCCATGGTGCTCTAGTAGCTTTGGCACTTGACTGCTGATCCGAAGTTTGCGCCATTTATTCCAGCCCGAGGCCACCGCACATAGATTGAGGGAATATGGTAGAGACCCATGTATACTGTGCGATATCAGTAAGAACTAATGTGGTCTAAATTTCCGGTGCGCTGCACTACGGCCGTGGTTCCGGCAGGCAAAACCCTAGGAAGCGTCATCATTACTTTAGCTGCGTTCCATTTGATGCACTTTAAGGTTTGAAGTATTGTACGTCAACTTTGCCATGGAGCATCGTGCGCTTCACGGCTCTTCTCTGTACAACGCGAAAGCTATAAAGAACCGCAGTCTCCTTCCTTAAAAGATGTTCCTTAAATGATAACATGTCTTATTTGTCGATGAACGCAGGACATAACGATTCAACCGCTGTATTGAATGTAAAGAGACGGTCGAAGAATTATGCACCGCCTGACGCCACAACTATGTTTTCTTTTTCCAACATCTGTGAGCGTAGCTGCAATGAAATGGCGAAGTCCATGTGTACGTCTACGACCGTAGGGGCTGTTCTGTAACTGTCCACCTAGTGGAATGCCAATTTCGGCCCCTGGCAATTCGAGCTCGAGTCCATGTGGCGACAAGAGAACCAGGTGGCATCCGTTTTTATCCAATCACGTGACTGTCGTCGCTGAGCTCCAGACAACTGTCTACACGAATGTCAATTCAGTGCGGCGAGAACAGTCTCCTGAAATTCTCGAGTCGTCACTCGAATCTCGGAGACCGTGCGTGCAAGGCTCTAGTTCTGATGACTCAGGCAGAAGACATTCCCACTAGGTGGACTGTAACAGGACAGCGGTCTTGAGCCTCGTACTGAAGAACTTCACGTTGTGAAACCGTGATGGGGGAAGAAATGTGAAATTACATTTATTAAAAAAAGAAAAAAAAAGAAATGTGACTCTACATTCCGTTTCCGCAAATAACCGTTTGCTCTTGTTTCTCCGTGTGTATCATTATGGTGCACAGAAGACACATTTCTGCGTGTGGTTTCCTAACCGGCTCAGCGTGTCCTCCCAGTTTTCTTGCTTGACGAGCTTCCTACACAAAGTCTCTTGCTCGGATCCACTTATCCCATTTTCCTCGACGGGTTATGCACCACTCGGCGGTTACGCTATCCCACCAGCGCGTCCCATCCACTTATGCGAAGTTAACGAGCGGGGTCATATATGCGAGACTATATATATAGTGCGTCGCACTGGGCCACCATACCGACATCGCCGCGTAACCCTTAACGGCCCACCACTTGTATTGTTTAACCAGTTGCGACGGCCAAACGCTCGCGATATATAGCATTTCCCACGATCTCACACACGTGACTTCTCTCCCACAGGCGAGCTCGTTTATGCGGGCTCATATTTCGGTGAACCTGGTGCGCTGTGCACGCACGGCCAGTTCATTTTGGTCGTGCGAACCGTAGTCTATATATCCTCTCGTGTGCGCACTTCGAGGCATGCACCATGCATCACATTTGTTATGCGCGCAATGCCGACGTGGTTTATGGAAAGAGGCAGTAAAGTAGAACAGAAGCGATAAAAACGCTCGAGTTACACGTGCTTCTTTCTCTCTCTCTTCGTTTTTTTTTTTCTTCGCGTGTAAAGGGCCACGCAGGAGGTCAAGGCTCGGTAGCTCGATAAGGGGGAACAAGTTGCGTGGTATTTCAGCTATGTCGGTCGAATCGGCGTCAAGGTTGGGCGGACTACATTTCCCTGAGGATGGCTTCTCCCTGGTGCAGTAGAAGCCCCGCCACCGTGGTCTAGTGGCTATGACATTTGGCTGCTATCCGAAGGACGCAGCATCGAATCCCGGCCGCGGAGGCTGCATGTCAGTGGAGGTGAAATGTTGAGGCCCGTGTACTGTGCGATCTCAGTGCAGGTTGGAGCAAACCAGATGGTCGAAATTTCCGGAGCCCTCCACCACGGCCTCTCTCATAACCAGAGGTGGTTCCGGGACGTACAACCCTAGAAACCAATTTTCGCGATTGATGCATTTCTATTATACTGTACAGAAAAGAGGTCTTTATTTTCGAGGCACTAATTTAAACGAAGCTACCGGTCGGTAATAATACCTTGGTTACCTACATCACAACTGTTTCTTGTGAATTCTTTTACGGTCTTATTCGAAAGGCAATACCAGCTGCCATTGCCGCTACAAGGGGTCTAAACAGCAATCTTGCAGCTTTGATACTGAGAGGAGTCGTCTGTAACGTCTGACAGTTTAAAGCATCAAACGTTCACCGGCCGCGGTGGTCTAGTGGCTATGGCACTTCACTGCTGACCCGAAGCAGTCAGGGAACTCACAAAATTGTCCATCGAGGAAAAAGTCGCTGAACAGAGAAGTTCACCAGAGACAACGCTTCGACAAGTGAAGAAGTCCAGTTGCCGAAGCGTTGGTGGCGACATTACATAGTCGACAGCTTCTCTTCTCTTCAGCCCTCCGTCTTCCCTATGTTACTTGGACGTGTAATAATTTATTGTCACCATTCGCAATTTACCGTATACGTTAGCCTTGGGACATGCGCCACATCACATGACATCTCAATTAGTTTGCGCCTACGGCTGCAGCCTAAGAGCTTCTTTGTTGGCTACAGATCCTGACCTTTCACAGCCAGGAATGAAGCGCAACAAAACTATGAACGAGTTTTGAAATATGGGGCGGCTAGTTAAAATAACGTTCCATACCCGTAACCCTTGCGAATGCAGGGCCCGACAGGCCGCAGTTTGCCCACGTGGAGTCCCTGGGCCGATATATTCCGGTCAGGTTCCCAGGGTCCAGGCGTATAACGAACGGCCTGCTCTTCCTGACCACAAACAAGCATGCCCCCTTCCTCGCAGTTGCCAGATCTAGAAGCGCAGTCCATCTATATTCATCAGACGGGACGGTGGGAACCGGTGCATCCATATATACCAGGTATATACGCACGGAGTATGGGCTGCTGCTGCAACCTTTCCTGAAGCCACCGTGCTTGCACTTGGCTGGTCGCGTAAGAAGGAGCCATAAAAGAAGCGAGGAAAATGTGGCGACCTAGCTCCTCCCGGTGCTTGCCATTAATATGCGTTCTCCGGCCGAGAAAATATGTAACGGGAACGGGTTCTTTAGCACTGCTGTGTTTTTTTTACGACGCATTATAACGATGCGCCAACACACTGCAGCCGAGAGCTTAAAGTCCACCGTTCGCTTGTAGTACACCTGGGGGGCATATACGAGAGGCGAAAAGATTGTCGCCGAGTTTCGTCACGGCGGTTTGAAGATCGTGTGACGATAATGTCGCGGTACACGGCTTTCTCGTGTCTTCGTGATTAGGCGAAGTGATAAGTGAGTGGAGGTCGATGAGAAATTTCAGGATTTGCGTGGCCATGAGCGGTGGGATCCCTGTTTCAGTTTTAAAATTTTATTGCCCTCTTTTGCTTATCACCGTTGTTACAAAAATAAATGCGAGACCACTCTTTGCGAACTTGTTCTATGACGCAAAGTGTGAAATTTTATTCATCGTCATTTCTTCATTTTGTCCCGTGTCCGTAGCCGTCTTAGGAAACATTAGTGCCACTATTGATAAAGATGGCCCACTTTGCAATCTTTCTTACGTCTGACGACGCTAGGCGGCAAATCCTATGTCGTAATTTTTGCCCCGCAAGTTAAAAACAGAACGAAAGAAGTCGCGCTTTCTTCGTGAGAAAGGGACGTTCTAAGCAATGTCGAGCTGTTCTTGTATAAATATGCAGAAAAAAGCCGGAAGTTAAGTGAATGTTTTTCGACACGAACTCGCGTAGCTTTGCCGTTGTCATTCCGCATATATCTGAAAATAGGTGCCTCGGCAAGAATGTAAAACGGAGCCTTCAAGCTACAAGACCACTTGAACGGAAATAATGTTCACAATAACACAGCACGGTGTAGTCACATGGTATTTTCTAGGATAGGCAGCGACATTTAGGTAATGTCTACCGCTCGTAGTAGATTATTTTTCTTCGTTCTTGTAAAAATGAGAAGATTGCTTCTTACACTGACCGGAGCGAGGAGACTTGTACTCCATAAGAAACGAATAATATTTATAATACCCCTGTCACACGGGCACTTTCAAGGTCCTTTGAACTAAAGCTTCTTTACTTGAAAGGAGCGGGCGCGCTGTCACACGGGCGCACGGAAGGAGCATTAGTTGAAAGGAGCTTTGACCTGAGGGAGTCCGCGTTTGTCCTTTGAGTCTCTAAAGGACTACCCTCGTTCGCAGGTGGTAGACAGCAGAAAAACATGTTTTACCTTGGAGCCATTCCAACGCGCTTTTATTTAATAAAAAACACTTTTCACGGAAACTTATAAGTTATAAACCATAAAATCTCTGCTGATAGACACAGTTTGTCATTTGTCGCCCGAAAATCGCACAGCTTGATGGCAGGTGCACTGTAGCGGTGACGTTGTGGCCAGCTGCTGTGGTAGCGTGGCTAGCGGGGCCCGGGTGTCGAGATGTCTGCTGCAGGATGGGGTGTCTTCGGTATATCTTTTTCGCACCAACGGCGACACGTTTTTCTACTGCAAATTCGAGAACATATGTTGTGTGCCCGAGCATTTATAGCTGTTGGGCAAACGTCAGCTAAGCAACTGAACGTTGTTTTCGGCGTAAGGTGATACCAGAGACCATTTTTTCCTTCAGATCGGCGCATGGCGCTAAACTGGGCGCTGCGATGAATATTTGATCCTCACACGCTGAGTGTCTCGTCGCACATGTTTGGAGACGTTGCGGTTGAAAAACAATCAAGAACAGCAACAAAAACGGAATCGAAGCACGCATATTTTGCCGAAGTGTACGCCGTATTTTGCCGAAGCCGGCTATATATACGGTGTACATGGCGGCGCACTGCTACCACTACACCCGTATTTGGTGGATTATTTCCATTTTTCTTAGGTGTTGTTTTATCAGTGCAAAAAAATTATAAGAAAAAGCAAAAAAAGCACGCACAACTAATTTGTGGGGGCATCGGAGCCGTATTATTTTTCTCATTTCGGAGCGATAGGAGCGCCAAGCGTACGTTGCGGCTTTTGCTAAAAGCTTCAACGGAAACCGTGTAGCACCGACTCAGCTCCCTTGAGCTAATGTTCCTTCGAAGTCGCTATGCTCCTTTACCTCAAAGGAGCTTTGGTATGCCCGTGTGACTGGGGTATAACTCGGTCATCCTTGGTGATCTCCAAGTCTAACGAAAAGCCAGGAAATACTCAAGAAAGCTCACGCATCTTGCACAAACACAGAAAGTTATCACAATAGTATTCCACAGATATCTGGTAAGGTTCCTTATGAGCGAAGGGTAACGTTCATTTTTAAAGTGATATTGCAAAAACCCAGTAACCAGTGTTTTCGGCGTCACTACACATTCAGAAGGGGTGACCGCGAAGATCGAAAAATTCTGTTTTAATAATTTCTGCTGACTTTCCAGTGAAACAACTGCAGGCTTGTACACCTCGAAGAGTAGGCCATTGCAAAAAAAAAAAAAAAGAGATATCGATAAAGGACGATAGGCACTCCCTTTAAAAGCAAAGTAGGTTACGGTACTCCCCAACATTATCACGTGATATGCTCCGCCACAGAATTTTTTTTATTCGAAAAACCAGGTCATTAGACGTTTGGACGATCACTGCACTTTTACTAAGAATGTGGAGCTTTCTTTCGTTTTTCGTTTCTTAGTTTTCCACTACAGGTACCCCGTAATATTCGCAACATCTACAAATGTCTTATTTCATATTTGAACTATGCGCATTTTCTTTATGACGACAATGTTACTTCTTCTTCTTAAAAGTGCTTAAGTGCCGAGAAAACTACAGAACGATTGTTCATACTGTCGTACGACGATTTATTATCGTATTTATTATCGACGATTTATTATCGATTTATTATCGTGATTTATTATCGGAGCCCAGCGGCAGCGGGACCCCCCTATCTTCAGCGTCGGTCTCACCTGCGCCGCTAAAGATAGGGGGTCCCGCTGCCGCTGGGCTCCGCCGCAGATGACAGGAGGGACGGCGGCGGCTCCAGGCTGATTGTTGGCAGGCTCAGTCATGGTAGCAGCTGATGCTGTCGGCAACCTTCGGCTGCGTAGCTCCAGGATGAGACTCAAGGGGATACCCAGCACTTCCACCAAATGTCGTACGACGATTTATTATCGTGCAGAGGATGCTGTTGGTTCGAGAAAGCAGTCGAGAGCCAACACGACGCAACACGAAGATCACGCGCACAGCGACAAATGCCAATGCGCTTCTTCTTCCTCCTCTTCACTACAATACATATAAGGGCACTCATCCTAAACAGTGAATATATTCAGGATACATATTACAATAACATATTCCGAAAGGTAAGATTAAGCACTGCCTCAGTTGGACACGCAAGGACGACGGAGCCAGCCGCATGGGTCTCTTCTTTCAGCTTCTTCGACCGCACATCTCTATCGTGTTTCGCTATCGTTTTGCACAGGGAGCGTACAGCACTCACCCACACATCGCGTGATTCATGTCGGGCGCCTACGTAATGGATTGGAGCGTGCTCTAATAACGCGTAACAGAGCAACCAGCGGAGGGCGCTACTGTTACGCGCACCATGCCTTGTATTACGGCACACAATATACTCCAGGCTGAAGCACGTCGGTGGGTGCGGCCAGCGAAGCGCATCTGTATGCGAAACCACGCTAGCTATGGGCCTCCTCTCACGCCCTCGGCTGCTTCATCCCACCTCGCCCTGCGTGAAGTGGCCGAGAGACTTCAATTAGGCCATTAGCGAGAAATACAGGGAGCGGTGCCACCGAGGCTTAGGGTGTGTCCGTCAGCCTCTTCGGTATCTTTTTTTTGCTTTTCTTTCGGTGGTCCTTGTAAGCTCTGGTGGACCAGTGCCATTTATGGCACTGCCTCGGAACCGCAAATATATACCGCCGCTTCCACGGACACCCCGCTGACCGTGTGCGCCGGGGCTTGGTATTAAGGCCACTAGGGGTGCAGTAGAGCTGTAGTGGCTAGACTACTGTGGGAATCGTCGCTTTGTGTAAAATATGGACTGGTTTCTGGTTCACAAGTGGAGATGCAGATGAACTGTTTTAGATAGCAAGCCTTTTTGAGGGGCAAATACTGCTGAAATGCGTATTAGCAAGGACACTGTAGGAGCAACAATGGCGCTGTCGTCTGTTACACTATGCTGAGAGAATTGTCGATACGTATATCACACGGATCGGTCTGTGGTTGGCAACGTATGGATCGATGTGGCCTTTGTTACCAACAAAGCTTTTTGTGAACAAATGCTGCTGATGCCCCTGTCGTAACATCTTCTTATGGCACATGCTCGGAGTTATATATGGTAGTTTTTAAAGGTAAATATTACATGTACATAGCGTGGACCGCATGCTCTCGGGTTTAAGCAACCTGTCTAAATATCCAAATTTTTCTTCAGAAACAACTTCATGAGCGGGTCTCCGTTTTTTACGCGTCCTTTACGGTCATACGAGAAGCGACAACCTCGAGACTCACCATTTAAAGCCGCTATATAAGTCGTCAAATTTCGTGTCGTGCCCGTTTACAAAGGCCATTTTAAATATTTATAGAGCGCCTATCTTCGGCACCCTGAATTTAATAAAGGCCTATACTTTCCAGACCAACTCCCAGTCTAGGCCGCAGCACTCTTTAGAGCAAGCAGTCACCCTCGCTTGTCGCATAATCACGTCGCCCCTACCGCGTGTGTGCAGGAACATGTGCCTGGCCCGATAAAACATGCACGCCTCTGTATATGTTATCGGGCCGCACCTTGTTCCCGCAGCTTGCTTACCGAACAACATCCATATGGGTGCGGCTCTAATGTGCGCACGGCATATAGGGGCGGGGCTGCCTAATTGGGCCACACTTGAGCAATCTGGCGTAACAGAGCAACCAGCGGAGGGCGCTACTGTTACGCGCACCATGCCTTGTATGACGGCGCACCATATACTCGAGGCTGAAGCACGTCGGTGGGTGCGGCCAGCGAAGCGCATCTGTATGCGAAACCACGCTAGCTATGGGCCTCCTCTCACGCCCTCGGCTGCTTCATCCCACCTCGCCCTGCGTGAAGTGGCCGAGAGACTTCAATTAGGCCATTAGCGAGAAATACAGGGAGCGCTGCCACCGAGGCTTAGGGTGTGTCCGTCAGCCTCTTCGGTATCTTTTATTGCTTTTCTTTCGGTGGTCCTTGTAAGCTCTGGTGGACCAGTGCCATTTATGACACTGCCTGGGAACCGCAAATATATACTGCCGCTTCCACGGACACCCCGCTGACCGTGTGCCCCGGGGCTTGGTATTAAGGCCACTAGGGGTGCAGTAGACCTGTAGTGGCTAAACTACTGTGGGAATCGTCGCTTTGTGTAAAATATGGATTGGTTTATGTTTCACAAGTGGAGATGCAGATGAACTGTTTTAGATAGCAAGCCTTTTTGAGGGGCAAATACTGCTGAAATGCGTATTAGCAAGGACACTGTAGGAGCAACAATGGCGCTGTAGTCTGTTACACTATGCTGAGAGAATTGTCGATACGTATATCACACGGATCGGTCTGTGGTTGGCAACGTATGGATGGATGTGGCCTTTGTTACCAACAAAGCTTTTTTTTTTTTTTTTTTTTGAACAAATGCTGCTGATGTCCCTGTCGTAACATCGTGTTATGGCACATGCTCGGAGTTATATATGGTAGTTTTTAAAGGTAAATATTACATGTACATAGCGTGGACCGCATGCTCTCGGGTTAAGCAACCTGTCTAAAAAATATCCAAATTTTTCTTCAGAAAACAACTTCAGAGAGGGTCTCCGTTTTTTACGCGTCCTTTACGGTCATACGAGAAGCGACAACCTCGAGACTACATTTAAAGCCGCTATATAAGTCGTCAAATTTCGTGTCGTGCCCGTTACAAAGGCCATTTTAAATATTTATAGAGCGCCTATCTTCGGCACCCTGAAATTTAATAAACGCCTATACTTTCCAGCCACTCCCAGTCTAGGCCGCAGCCTCACAAGTGGGCACTAATTTAATCGTTGGTCGTCCTCCACATACGCTAATTGTCCCCACGCTGTCATTACTTGCACCTCGCAGTCGGCGCGCGCCACTCTTTAGAGCAAGCAGTCACCCTCGCTTGTCGCATAATCACGTCGCCCCTACCGCGTGTGTGCAGGAACATGTGCCTGGCCCGATAAAACATGCACGCCTCTGTATATGTTATCGGGCCGCACCTTGTTCCCGCAGCTTGCTTACCGAACAACATCCATATGGGTGCGGCTCTAATGTGCGCACGGCATATAGGGGCGGGGCTGCCTAATTGGGCCACACTTGAGCAATCTGGCGTAGCGGGCACACGTCGAGGCGTATACCTATATAACAGCCCCCCGATTGGGTGCATTAGGCGTGAAACCGCTGAGAGACCACCGGTGTCGAAAGCGATTACACGCGATCATTGCTGGGTGTCACTCTGCACCTCTTCTATACATGGCTGGCTCTATAACCAGTCTTTTGCGAATGAGGAGGTGTCGGAATTCATCTCTACCGAGTAGGTGTAGCGACGCTGATGCGACTTCGCCTGCTGTGCGCTTAGGCTCTGTTTTATAGGAGCGAAGCATTCAGAATAAGAGTAAGGCACGACGCCTTATACTGTGTTTGATTTGTAGTGTCACTATATTTGCCACGTCCTCGGCTTCACGATTCGCGAAGCGATCTGATTTGTGGGGTTTTAACGTCCCAAAACCAGCTGTGATTATGAGAGACGCCGTAGGGAAGGTCTCCGGAAATTTCAACCACCTGGGGTTCTTTAGCGGGCACTAACATCGCACAGCACACGGGTCTCGACATTTCGCCTCCATCGAAATGCAGCCGCCGCGGCCGGGACTCGATCCCGCGACCTTAGGATCAGCAGCCGAGTACCATAACCACTAGACCACCGTGGCGGGGCGTGATTCGCGAAGTGTATATTCCCTTTCTTTCCACAACGCACAATGTCATGGCAACTGTGGTAAAAAAGTAATAAAGAAGAAGCTTTAAATGGGGTATGTCGACAACGAAAATCGCCATGTCTGGCGGTGAGCTACGGCAAAAAGGGGACGCCAGGCTCTGCTTTCGGAAGGTGATGAAATTTGAATCGGTATCTAGAAATGCATCCTAAGCTAAGCATACGGGTGTGTTCAACCTGCAACCATGGGGATTGTACACCGGAGAACCGCCGCCATGTTTGAGATTTGAACCTGCGCCTTCGACTCTATCGCCGCTGCACCTTAGCCTCTCGATACTACAATGGAAAAGTGCTACGGTGCCCGACTTCGCACCCGAAAGCGCGGGTTCTCTCCCTCCCGCTTCGTCCGCGTTTCGATGGTCTGTAAGTAGAAGAGAACCCTGTGCTGTCCGACGTCAGTGCGCGTTAAAAGAGCCAGAGGAGGTCGACACTTTGGGAGGCTTCCATTGCCGCTTGCCTCATCCTCATATCGTGGATTTCGCGCGTAATACCTCAGCACTTGTTATAAAGCTACCACAAAGAACATTACGGCTAATTACTTCTTCCTTGTCAGCAAATTGACATAATTTCTTTTGCAATTATAACGAAGCAAAGTTGCGATAAGAAATTTGTAGCATGTATCACGTGGCAACCTGGGACATGCATCCACAAAACCCTTCTTTCTGCCAGAACCTTACCTTCGTAAGTAACGGTCTTTGGCATTGTAGGAACATTGTCACTTCTTTCGAAACACGACGCAAAATTTGTGTACCGTGTGTTCCAAAGAAAAAAAATATTGGCCGCATATCTCCGCGATTCGCTGCAAATGTCATCGAAAGACGATATAATCTTGTGTCGGCCGTACTACATGAGTCCTGGTCTCCTCCGCGGCCACCCGTGATGCTGTTCTCGCACAGTTTCCGTCGTGGCATGATAAGTGCAATGGAGGTTTGTTTGAACAGATTTCATTCTACCGCATTATTTCATCAGGCGCAAGGCAATTTATGTTTTGCTTTGCCTCAGACAGCGCGCCTCCTCTATGTTGAATCGGCCGCATCTGGCTGGCATTGATAAAATAGAGGAGGCGCTGCTTGAGATACGGACGCCATCTGGCAGCGCCGTCGGGAAACATGAGCTTGTGCAGAATACCTGGGCAACTGCCAGTTGGCAGCGCCAAATCGTCGGCAGAGGCCTTTTTCGTGCATAACGTCGCATATTTAGCACAGCCTAAGGAACACCAGGATCTTTAGAATTACGTATCTGTGTATTTTCTAGTAAAGGAACACACCAACCAATACTCACGTATCGATGTTGCACCTCAGATATGCGTAATATTTGCTTTTTGATCGACAATGTTCACAAGTATGGACGCAGCTGCCAATTCAAGATGGCTGGGCGTGAGGCAAGTGCTTAAACTATGGCCGGGTGGCTGAATCGTGTGAGACAGACAAACGGAAAAAAAGACAAAAATTTCTGCATTGAAGTATCCCAAGAAAGACTATCGTCTTTAAAATGAACATTGTGACACCTAAGAGGAGAGCTCTTGTTGTGATTGCTGCCGCTCGCAACCGACAAGTGGCTTCCTCTTTCGGCTACGGTCTGTCTTGGCTACGCGCGCGCACATTTGCAGCAATCCGACCAAAACAGCAGTTCAGCAAGGCACGGCGGTTGTACTTTGATCTTCCTCGTATTCAATGGAAGCGGCAGCGTTTGCTCGAGTGTTTTATTGCCGCATGTGACACGTTTCACTCAAACGCTCGGTTTGTATAAATGGAATTTTTTTTTCCACCAACACTTCACCCGACATGCTGTTTCTCGTCCGAACTTTCGTGTCTATGATCCTATGCAGGCAATACCCGACACGCATTCAAACCCCAATTTATGGCGAAACGAGATCCGTATGGAGCGTTCTCTTTGAGGATAACCGAAAAAGCGACATGATGTTGTTGACTAGGATCTAAAGAAGGGGGGGGGGGGGGGGAGCTTATACAGACGATGAACAAGCCCTACATCGTTATAGTCATCAGGCACGTTAATATACAGATCTCGCAGGAAGCTTATTCATACCGGCTACTTGCAATCAATGGTCCCTGCAAGCCCATTGCGTTTGTCAAGAAGCGGTGATGATAAATTTCCCAATAACTAGCACGCATAGAGAGGCGCGCAAATTTTACAAAAGTGAATACAAAGGAAAGCAGATATAAAATACAGTCCAGCTGTACCCTCAAATGTTTCAAAGGTGTAACCGTAGATATGTACACAGTGCTCAGCGAGTGAAACGCGATACTTGGTGAGCAAGGCTGCCGATGCTTCCTCCTTCAAAGCTTAGCGCTGTGGGCGCCGACCTGGTTCTTTGTGGTATCAAATAGAAGCCAAAGCCTTTTTGACGCAATGTGATTCAGTTTGATGCCTCAGTGATCACCCAGGACACTCCAGCAGCACAAGATCCGCCGGCCATCACGCGGTCCGAGCATCGCGATTCAATAGGTGAGCACTGTACGCACGCTAACGATGTTCTCTAAACTATTAATTATGCTGCTTTGGGGACTTCGTGCAGCAGCCTTCCCTCTCTCCGCGCCATTGATTCCTTCCCACCTATACATGGCACGGACCTCATGGGCTTAGTAAGTTTAGATGTCCTTTTGGGAGCACCATGAGCAATCTCCGACATCGAGTTGCTATCGCCATTGCATCAGTACAAGTTCATAGACATTCAAAGTATATAAATCACCTCGAATTACCACGGCCCAAAAAGCGACTCACGAGTTGAGAGTCTGATCGGCCGCTTTGTAACGTCGCCTTCTTGATTCAATTGTCTGCCAACATTATTAGCAGCTGCAATGGAAACGCAATCGACGGCAATTAGGCATGTCCATTACGGTCCCAAATGGCTCGGCTTCCTCGGTTGACTGTTTGTTGTCTCGTACAGAAAACGATCATTAGACATGTGTCCGGACAAAAGCCGACAGCCAGCCCAGCCCGCAGAATGTGCTCACCACCTTTCCACGTTCGGCGCGGTGCGCGCATGCGCAAAACGACGAATGCCGGAACGCGACGAAGATGCGCGCGCATGCGCGCTTTGGCCCGCAGGGCGTCTCCACAACATAGCAACGCGTTTCCCACGACCCCACGGGCCCGGAATTATCGCACCTCGGTGGCTCGTCTTCTTTTTCGCTCTCTTTTTCTTCTTTATGTAGACCTCCATGATTGCCGCCGTGCCTTTCGCCTCAGAGAGTCGCGGGCGTTTAATGGCGACCCCCGCAGTGTCGTACTACGAGACGGGCGGCGATTTACGCCCGCAGCTTGACATTGTTGGCGCCACGGAAACGACGTGCACCATCTTTCTTACTGTTAAGGAATTGACTGTGGGGGAGCAATGCTGCGATATCGCTCGAGGCGCGGCATGTTTGTGCGCGCTTGCTACTTCTAGGAAGGAAATAAGACTGGCCGTGTTGCGGAGCGCATGTCGTAGTACGTTGGAGCTTTATATACACACCATGAGGGTTGCCTGTCTTCCGGGTCTGAGCGCATAACTTTCAAAGGAAAGAAAAATACAAGAAACACGGAACGAAGAATATTTATGTCGTGATTGCCGGAATACCTTGCCGGCTATCGAAGCGCCATGTTTCATAACGGTTGGAGTACAGAGGGTTGCGTATTGTCCTGTCCTAAAGGAGATGCGACCAAGCCTGAATGTCCTATTCATTATAATCACGTTGGTTCACGGGTTAAAATGAAGTGACACTCATAGACAACGAATAAAATTTCTTCTTCCAGTCACTGAGTCAACTCCGGGTGTCACGCAAACATAGAACGTAACAAATGCATTACTGTATATGCGCATTCATGATCTCAAGCGATCAAATATTGCCGCAGTAGTCCTCTTGCTAAGGCATGTGTCATGACGCACACGTTAATTCCGTACGTTAAACTTCGTCAGTCACCCATAACCGACTAATCATCGGACGACCCATTTGCTGTAAGAGGCAAGGACCGAGTCGCTACAGCTTCGTGTACGTCCACCGCGTGATGAGCAATCTTAGACGCGTTTTACCCTCACGCTTTGTACAGTGGTGCTGCACTGCTGACTCCATGAAGTGCCGCAAAGGTGGCCGTTCAATGAATTCTCCGTCAAAGGCGTGCGATATCTTTGCAAAAAGTTAGGACTGCAAAGGACTTTTCGTCATGAAAAATACGTCGCAAATTAATCAATACCCATTGTAGAGAAAAGAGGTCAGGTGTGTAAGAACCTCGGGATGGTCATTGATCTATGTAGTACATGTCGCAACCATGTGTGAGGCAGACGGGCTGCGCAGTTTATGGAGAAGCCATCGAGGAACGAACGCCGAAGCATCTGTTGCTCGTTTCCGCCCGGAAAAAGAACAACTGCCGCCTGTCGGGAAAATAAACGGTGGGAGGAGCCGACAAGGGCAATTATCCCTTCTCTCTCTGTTCCTCTCTCTCGTCAACGCGTTCTTGTAGAGCACCGCGGTGTTCTTAGCACCGACAAACAGCTGAGGCTTTTACTTCGAGAATAGTGTAGGCAAGCAAAAAATAAAAAGTAGTAGAAGCATCGTGAGTTGTAACGAAGCCATTTTGGCACGCCGTAAACACGTCTTCAGCTCTTGAAGGATCAGGCCACACCGCCTCCTGTCTATTTACACCTCCTCGCCCCTATCCTGTCGTCTTTTCCCGTTGCCTTTTTGTTGAGTTGGTGCGCACCATAAGTGGGGCTCACATTAAACGTTTTATCGCTTATATGGTTCTATAAAGAACGCTTGGTTGTCCCGTGGCTTACAATTAAGTTTATGGGGTTGAACGGAAAAGCGTAGATGGTAAGTACTCGGTGGTTTTATTATTAGGCGTCTCCGGCAAGGATGATGCTGCTGGTGATAACGGCAACAGACGAAGTGAAAAGCGCGATCAACGCGTTTTCGTAGCTGTTGAGAGAACGTTTACAATACCTCTATGAGTACTAAGCGGTCGGAGTCCTATAGAAATAATTTGACGATGCCTCCCGTAATTGAGTACGAAGATCTGATATCTTATAGACGTTGAGGCAATTGATCACCCGTGAAACAAGACACATTTAGCTGCGCGAGCCCTTGAAAATAAATTTAACTTAGGAAAACCCAACGCCGTCCTGTGGTGATTTGCAGCGAAGAGTGTCGAATGATAAACAATTCCTGAACAGTTGCGACCTCAAAACTTTCAAACCTCAAAACTCTGCCGGTCGGTTCTAATTACTTAGTGTTCTGTAATTTCGGCAACAGCGCACCAAAATGGCTTTCAGGCGTTCCTCCTTTTTAAATGCGAAGCATTTCTTAGCGAACTTCGGCGAGTTTGAGCGTATCTATCTATCTATCTATCTATCTATCTATCTATCTATCTAGCCGCCTACGATTTTCTGCTCTCCTGGCCGTTTCGCTAATCGGAGGTTTACGAAAACTGGTATGCCACATCATGACTACATGACGAACATAAATGACAGGTCATAACATGAAAATCTTGACATGCATGTCATGAGCGGCATGATTTACATGCCACAGTCTTGGTGCTCTCCTGGCCGTTACGCTAATCGGATGTTTACGAATATTGGTATGCCACATCATGACTACATGACGAACATAAATGACAGGTTATAACATGAAAATCATGACATGCATGTCATGAGCGGCATGATTTACATGCCATGGTCTTGGTGCTCTCCTGGCCGTTACGCTAATCGGATGTTTACGAATATTGGTATGCCACATCATGACTACATGACGAACATAAATGACAGGTCATAACATGACAATCATGACATGCATGTCATGAGCGGCATGATTTACATGCCATGGTCTTGGTGCTCTCCTGGTCATCTCGTTAATGGAGTGTATACAAAAATTGGTATGGCACAATATGACTGCACGGCGAACATAAATGACAGGCCATAACATGAAAATCATGACATGCATGTCACGAATGACATGGTTTACATGCCACGCGTTTCATTAATGGGACGTATACGCAAATTGGCATGCCACAACATGACTGCATCACAAACATAAATGACAGGTCATAACACGAAAATCATGACATGCATGTCATGAGTGACATGATTTACATGCGACGGTCTTGGTGCTCTCCTGGCCGTTTCGTTTATGGGATGTATACGGAAATTGGTATGCCACGACATGACTGCATGGCGAACATGAGTGACAGGTCACAACATGACAATCATGATATGCATGTCATGGGCGACATGATTTACACGCCACGCGTTTCGTTAACGGCATGTATACGAAAATTGGCATACCACAAGATGACTGCATCATGAACGTAAACGACAGATCATAACATGAAAATCATGACATGCATTTCATGAGCGACATGATTTACATGCCACGGTCTTGTGCTCTCTTTGCCGTTTCGTTAGTGGGATGTGTAGGAAAATTGGTATTCAACAATGTGACTGCATTACGAACATAAATGACAGGTCATAACATGAAAAGCATAGCATGCATGTCATGGGCGGCATGATTTACATGCCAGGCGTTTCGTTAATGCGATGTATACCAAAATTGCTATGGCACAACACGACAGCATGACGAACGTAAATGACAGGTCATAACATTAGAATCATGACACGCGTGTCATGACCGGCATGATTTACATACATGCCATGGTCCTGGCACTATACTGCCGTTTCGTTAATGGGATGGCTCCGTCTACTGACCAGAGGGCGCTACGTAGCTCTCGTCGGACGGCTCAGTCGCGCACGGTGGAAACCGAGGCGACAGCTACGCGCGCGTTTCTTCGCTGCTTTCCGGGCGTGCTGCGAACCACACGAACGCTCGCGGCGTTGCCCTTTGGAACAGTTTGTCGCAGGTTTGTAGAGCGCGTCTCAAAGGAAATAAAACGAAAGAAGGTGGGACGGGCGATCGCTGCTGCTGTAGAGTTGGAGACGCACATCGCGTTCGCGTATTTCCCTGTCACAGTCTGCCCAATTTTGCTTCTTCTCTCCGCCAGGCAGTGCATTCTGGCGCTGATGTCGCACATGGAAAACTCGACTGCACGGAGCCTATACGAAAATTGGTTTGGCACAACAGGACTGCATGACGATCATAAATGACAGGTCATAACATGAAAATCGTGACATGCATGTCATTAGCGGCATGATCTACATGCCACTCGTTTCTTTAAAGGGATGTATACCAATATTGCTATGGCACAACACGACTGCATGACGAACGTAAATGATAAGTCATAACGTGAGAATCATGACATACGTGTATGAGCGGCATGGTTTACATGCCACAGTCATGGTGCTCTTGCGGCCGTTTCGTTAACTTCATATGTACTAAACTCGGTATAGCGAGACAACACTGCAAATCCATTTTACGTTCCTTATGCGTGCTTCGCATTTCCTTGATTCCCACTGCACGTGGGATCTGCCAATTTTTTTTGCGGCTTGTGACTGTGCAGCACTCATCTTCTCAAAGACAGTGCATGTGGGAGGTGTCCCAGAAGAAGCTATATGGCTTGGAAACGTAGCTTCCACAGAAAACACTGCGATTAATATTTTGTTTTAAAATCTTACGCTACGCAGTTATTTGTATACAGTGTAACAGAATGAACTGTCGTCGAACCACAAAAGTTGAGAGACATTAAGAAAAGCACTCAATGGAAAATCTGTTGATTACCAGGAAAGTGTTGATTACCACCATTAGAACAACTCTGTGCCTTTAACATTTAAGCACGTCCTAGTTGAGGCTGTACTTTTTTTATTATTTCGCTTGCATTTTAACTCAACAAAGATAGGATTGAGAAAACAAGCGAAGCTTCCACTTGTCACTTATGGACACCAGAATGGAGTCTCTCTGCCATAGTTTCAATGCGCATATAGCGCCACGAAATGCTGTCGCCTTAAGGCAAAGTTTGCGTCGAGGCCCTCAGAAGTAGGGGAGGGGCTGCTGCCGAAAACGCAGGAGCACTCCGCGACCCTCACAACTCCCGGTAAATTGCAGCCTTTCCAAAACGATCGCCGTACGGCACGTCCTCTCCATGTTGTTCACCTACCTGCCATCTTGGTGGCTTGCTTTGCTTTGCTTTGTTTCTTCTTTAAGTGAAAACAGCAGTAGCCACAGCCGATGCGACTCCTCCGGGGTTGATGAGCGCGTTCACTAAGTTTTTGTTTTGTCTCCCGAGATGAGCTGCCACATTGGAAACTCCCCCCATTTATTCTTCGACCAAAGTTCCAGAGGGTCTAGTCCAGTCTGCCGCGTCGTTACCGTGTCGGCGTTTATCCCCACCCCCTTGTATTTAGCTGCTGTATCTTTCCTTAGCTTGTTGCCCCCCAAAGAAACGCCCACATTTTCCTGAGCAGTGCCCGTACACTTGGCTGGCTCAGTGCGTATATGACATAGTCCAAGAAGCCCCATTACGCTTCAAAGAAAGCAGCCGAAAAGACGGGGCAAGTGCTTCACCAGGGCAAGCTGTGCTTGCAGTATAGGTGGGTGTGAGGAGCTTCCTCTGGATAAAACAGAGAGGGTGTGACCTCTGCTTGACCCTTTTTAGTCTTCACCTCCAAAAACATTCGGACACTCTTGCACTGAACCACCAAACCAACTGTCTTTTCATTAGATTGAAGAGGCACTTTTACACTTTGCTCGAAATGAGCGTACACACAGATCGTCTGTAAGTTCGTTTGCCCTCTTCCATCCTTCTGGATTGAACTCTAGCATTAAGGTGGTACTTACGCAACCGTTTCTTCCTTCTCGGCTCCGCTAAGCCTAAATGAGGCGCCGCCGTTCCTCTACACTGTATCGTATTTTGTTTGACTCGCCGTCTGTAGCCTGTGCCAGCAGTGCCGCCGTCGTCTGCTGCACACCAGCCCTCGCCGCCATCTTTAATGAGCTCATACATACAAATAGTCCGCTTAGTGATTGTTGTACGCAACAGTCGATCTCCGTGCCATTTCGCTTTCCTCGAATGCTTCGTGTAGGCCCCCTTCTGCAAGAAGCATCGAAAAAAAGTGTTTCCAAATGTGCGGGGGTCGGTGTAATTGGGGGCGTGTCGTTCCCTCCCTCGGCTACATCGCATTAAGCGCTACCTTCGCTTGCGATTCTTTTTCCCGAGCGTTTCCGTTCCGAATGCAGTCTGATACGGGAAGGACGTCCCTTGTCGGTGTACGGTTGTTGCCGAGCCCACACTATTCGGCGTAATTGGTGCGTTTTGCCGGCAATTTCGCGGAAAAGTGCCGTTTGTTACTGCTCGGCTTCCACAGCCATCTTTCGCGTTTCTGCTAGTACACAGTGATTGTGATGGTCCGTGCGATTTCCTTTCTTTGTTTCTTTGCACTGCGCCAAGAAATCGAGTGCCAACCGGATTCTAATTATAGGCGTGGTCGCTGCCAGTCGCCTTTCCCATGGTGGCGATGCATGGCATGCGGAGTCAATTGGAAATCTCTCCTGGCGTTTTCCTGGACACTGGCTTCGTTCCAGTTGTGTACCTATAGTTATTAACAACTGTGTTTCCTTCGCGTTTTCCTTTCTAGTCGATATCATTTTAAGTATTTTTTTTTACCAGGGCACTCGAATCGCTTTGCTCATTCTTTTCTTTTCTAGGGCGATGGTTCCTGTTCGATCGTATATCGGATAACTGTCGATGAGCTTCGCAGCGTGCGCACAAAGAAACCGGCTTTCGGGTGATGCCGCGTCGAACAATTTTCCAGGCTGCGGCGGCTGCACGAGTGTTGAAACTCGAAACTGCCTACCCGTGTAATTCAAACCTGGGCTCTATCGCGTCGGTCTCGTTTCTTTTCCAATAGCTCCGTGAGCAACGCGCCGGAGACGTGTTGTGTATAGAGTACTTATATTGCTTTAGCGATAGCGAAATGAGAAACTCTACTCAACGATTGTGTGTGCTTACTGCGGCAAGGCGAGAACTGGGTTGAATAGGATAAGTGAGGATATACGCGCATGTCCTAGATAGGCATTTCGGGGTTTCGGTAGGTCCCCCGCGTCGCCGGAGGTCCCGAAAACTCAGCCGTGCGTGAAAGTTACACTTAATCTCCGATCGATCTCGGATGAAAAGTGTTGTGTTTCGCGGAGCCGATATCGAAATTGGAACTTGTTGCGAAGCGAAGGCAGGAGGTACGCGATAACTTTCACGCTTTTGTTCCTGCCAGTCGTACCGGTTTCGTTTGCAAAATTAGAGGTATATACGTGTGTGTATACATATCCGCAGGAGGTGTGTAATAAATCGTTTGGTGTCGGATTAACCGATATTGCTGCCAGGCAATTGGAACAATCACCAGGTTGTTTTACACCGGTTAGATATTCTTCCGCCGGCGATGTACTATTGCGGGCACGTAATTACACACAACAGCTTTAGAGGTGCAGCTTTCTCTAGCGTTTTTAAACTGCATGCAGTCTGCTGCAAATTCTCAAAACATTAAGATAAATCCTTTGGCATGCAAATTTTAACGTACAGTCGGCCGCACGCCCCGCCACGGTGGTCTAGTGGCTATGGTACTCGGCTGCTGATCCGAGGGTCGCGGGATGGAATCCCGGCCGCGGCGGCTGCATTTCGATGGAGGCCAAATGTTGAGGCCCGTGTGCTGTGCGGTGGCAGTGCACGTTAAGGGTTCCCAGGTGGTCAAAATTTTCGGAGGCCTCCACTACGGCGTCTGTCATAATCATAGCTGGCTTTGGGACGTAAAGCCCCGGAAATCAATCCATTGCAGTCGACCGCAATATACACGAACTATTCGTGGCCGAAACTGCTGTACGGGCCACCTAGCGACGACGCGAGCATACCGTAGAGAGCGTTGGTTGACACATCACTCAGCACCGCAACGATTCGCTCGACAGCAGACAGCTTGTGAGCAGTCGGCAGAGACAGCAATTTGGGCAAGCTCTCGCGTTGCCTGTATTGCTTTACGATCGATTGCACCTAAGAAGCGTGTCCGAGACAACGTCGATATCGGCTTGGTCGTGTCATATGCACATTACATAAGCACATAAGCCTGATACGGTTCATCTGCCGGTAACGCTTTTTGCGCTTTAGCTCAGCATGTTGGTACGAAGAAGTCTTAGAAAAGGTTCAGCCTAAAATACGCGAACAAAAGTGAATGACAAATGGCTCAAGCGAACCAAGTCTTCGTTCTTTTTTTGGAGCATGCGAGACTGAATTATTGCCTCGGTGATGCTAATACCGCACTCATATTCATTTGCATGTTTCGCAAATATTTACGCTCATACGATGAGCAGTAAAAGAAAAAAAAACGTTCTGCTGTCCAAGCATTGAAGCCTTATCCTGCACTTTCCGCTTATAGAATTATGTAGACCACACTCAGCCATGCACTGCAGCTAAGTCGGCATTTTCAACGACTTTTCTTTTACGAATATACCTTCCCCTCTCTGTGGCCTCTGGTGACTTTCCCACTTCACAAAATGGATCGTTTCTTGTGACCAGAGGTCCCGAGGAGCGGACTCCCGATGTCTTTCCTTGTTCGATCTATTCGATCACGGAGTATTGCGTTCCGCAAAGATAGATTCGACTTTTTCCTCGAGATTCGGCCTACAGTTGTATTTACGTGCATGGGCATGCTACCGTCATCCATCTAAGAAAATATTCTGCGAAGTTGGCTCTCTTGGCTTGGTTATATTCGAGTACTCCTTCTCGTTCGGGCAACCAGTATCTATTGAAAATAGCTGGCCTAACGTAAACAAAGCGAGGAAAACGAAATTAAATGCACAATACCACCGAGCGCTAAGGCATAGTTTCTAGTGATTATTAATTAGCAAGCAGTGCAGAATAATCTACAAAAATTGAACAGCAACACAGACTAGTCATTCTGTCATCACTTTTTGTTTGACCACTGACAAACCTTTTGAAAAAAAAAAAAATACAAGGCATTCACGCATTCTAACATGACTCGTTCTCCAGAGAGCGCGGGAGACTTCTTAGACAGCTAGCACATTCACGAGAGTGCGAGGCAGCTGCCGAAAAGCATATGCTATGGCGTAGATACAGAGCCCATAAATTATAATTCCAGCACCCATTACATCGCTCTATTACAATTAATGATTGCTGATATTCGCAAAAAAAAATGTTCCGTAACGGTAATATTGTGGTTCATACAAAATGTATTCCTCATGTCTGGCGGACGTCGTTGCGGTAGGCAGTAGTCGAATGCGAGCGTTGACTGCGAGCCTACCACAGATAGTGCCCTGTCCACTGACCAAGGGCACGCCTCACCGCCGCTTGAAAGTTGCATCTCGTAGCGCGTTCGAAAACTTTGTGCTCTTCGAAGTTATTACGCAGTAGCATTGCAACGAACGGTGTAGAAAATTTTGTCTCGTAGGAATAATCCTCCCTGTTATATACTACATGCACATCCCTTATGCGCGAGACGGATAAGGGATGTTTCCCTCCAATTGGGACACCCCACATCTGACGTGGTGTGGCCCAATTTATATATATATATATATATATATATATATATATATATATATATATATATATATATATATATATATATATGTGTGTGTGTGTGTGTGTGTGTGTGTGTGTGTGTACCATTACCATCATAATCATAATGTCTGTCTTGCGCCGCCACGGTGGTCTAGTGGTCATGGCACTCGGCTGCTGATCCGAAGGTCGAGAGGTCGAATCCCGGCCACGGCGGCTGCATTTCGATGGAGGCGAAATGTTGAGGCCCGTGTACTGTGCGCCAACAGTCCAGGTGAAAGAACGGTCAAAATTCCCGGAACTCTCCACTACGGCCGCTCTCATAATGACATCATGGGTTTGGGACGTAAAACCATAGGAAAGAATCAATCGTTGCCGTGTTATATGTACCCAAACACTCATGTAATATCTCACAGGAACCCTGAATGTAAAATAAATAAATAAATAATTAAATAAATTCAACGCTCCTTGCAAGCCTGCAAGCAACTCCACACACTGCCTGCATCCAGGAGCCTTCGAAGCAAACGGTGGACAGAGAAGCCGTTTTGAAGCCGTCGCTACTAAGTTGCAGTACCATCGCCTTCGCGGTGGTCGACAAGCTCCCCTCTTCCTCCCGTCTCTCCACCCTGCAAGACAGCCTGCGACGTGGATAAACGATTTTCACGATAGATCACACGTCCCTGCGCCTGGACTGGACCGTCAGCTGCTGAGAGAGGATAGGCAAACAGAAAGTCTCTTCAAGAAGAAAACTGGTATAACACTACAAAAGCGCACGTTTCACAAGTGTGCCCTCGCTATACGTACACGTACATACACACACGCACACGACGAGGAGCTCGACCTAAACGCGCGGGGGATCCGCCCCCGATTTGAGCTGGGCGGCCATCGAGAACATCTTGCGTAGCTTTCCGGAAAACTGTGCGCAGCGACGCCCTGCGGGCGTTTCAGAAATTAATTAATTTTTTACCCTCTCTCGGCGTCGCCTCATCTCCTGGGAACACCTTCGTTTTCGGCAAGACGTAAGGCAGATTCTTCATCTCACGTGGCCTACACTACATCTATTTTTCTCTCTTTTTTTTTTCTTTTCAGCTGTGACTTCTTATTACTCTCACAGTCTGCATCTCTGTTGCGCATGCTCCGCATGCACAGCTTGTTTAGTACGTGGAGGTGCAACCTCCCAAGTTTATCAATTAAGTAACCGTGTTTTCGTTTCTGACTAATCGTTCTTGTGTTTTGTGCATGATGGGCGAAGTATGGCTCTGCAAAGCAACGGCCTCCAACCTTTTTTCTTTTTCTTTTCTTTTCTCCGTATGTTTAATTTTTTGGGAAACGTGTATATGTTTATTGTTAGGCCCTCTTTCCACTTCACTCCATGTAAAACCCGATATCCCTGAGGGCGTTTTTCGCTAGGGCGAACGTACATAATAGAAGAGGCGGACGAAAAACGGCTACCGAAAGAGAATGCTGATGGTGTTGCTCCTGAGAAAATGAACATGTATCTAAACCGGGCGGGTCTGCTTGCACCGTGTTGCTCAGCATGGTGTTCGAAGCTAGAGTTCATGGTTACAATATACCGTTAGCACGAACTGAAACCATCAAACTTGTATGAGCGATTGCTGAAACTATTGTCCAACGGTAAAAAACGTAGGCTCTCACCACTGTTGGACTTAAGTGCATTGCATTGCGTTTCCTACAATGGACATGAGTGTATGATGAAGAGTGAAGTCGCCTTATGTCAGTGAGTGCAATCCCGCGCATACGTGTTGTGTCTCTCATTATGATCTTTATTTTTCATTCCTTTCAAAAGCATAAATATGCATGAAAGCTTTCTATTCAACATTTCTTATGCATAATTTTAGCCCTTGTTTGAATATGTTTGAATGTTTATATATTTTGGTGATCAAACCGTGGTGTTTCGATGTCTTGGTGATATATGCTGTGGGAAATTTTCAGTGTTTCTTGCGTGCGCTACAGCAGACTGCAGGTTATAGTCAAGTAGTAAAGAAAGTGCCAACATGCATGTTCATTTCCACCAACTTCAAGCAACGACATTTTTTGTATATGTACAGTGATAAGGCAGAGCTAAAACTGATGGTTGTTGCTTCAGTAACAATCAATGCATAGGTCTCATCGCAGTCGGGACATGTCCCGTCAGGTCACTATATTTATTCTGCTGTAGTAATTAGTTAAGAATGTTCATAAGAGCACTGCGCGAAATCATTAATCACTGCATGCAGCGACAACTCGCGTATACGGTTCGCGGAATTAGTTACGTTAAAACGAAATGACACCAGACTCCTTAGGACTAGTTGGCGCCGAAAACTAAGAAAAATTCTTCCTCCCTAGCAAGCTCGACTGTTCTGTAACTACAAACACCACAGCTTCCGCTGCGTCCGGCCTGTAAACGTTCTCTTCAGGCGTAACTTGATACGTAATAACTGTCTCGCCAAAATCGCATTATAACCTATTATTCCCTGAAGCGGCGCATGCTGAAAGTGGTCGAGGGTAGGGAGCGCTGCGGAGAGAAAGCCAAAACACCCTCTGACAAGAGAAATTAGGCAGCCGAGTGGCGTGCGCTGAGCGTGTAAGACTGTGGAGGTTCATGGACTCCACTAATTTGTCCACAGCTGTTGTACGCGGCGAACCTGCTACGAATTTAGCTCGGCCCAAAGCAGTCCCTCGGCCATCAGAAACAGTGCGGGACAACGATGATGAAAATAGCAAGCAGGAAGAAAACGGCAACAGCCAGCAGAAATATGGCGTCATTAAGAAAAAAGTACGATGCAACAGCGAAATACGGCAAGCTTGTTGGGCTCTCTAAGGGGTGGGTGGGCAGTTCTGTGAGCGCTTGTAGCTTCTGTTGCATGTAGCCGACGGTGGAAAGTCGGTGAGCGCTTCCGTGAAATTCGATATCCGAAGACGTCCGCTGCTGTGCCGCCCTGAGACGTTTCCCGCCCCTTGCCAGCGCCGCCCTCTCGCGGGATCAACGCTCCATACGTGAAACTTCATCAGACCTCTCGGACCTGATCCGTGTTGGGGCGGCAGCCGTCTGAGGACGACAATGTTGTTGCGGGAGGGTGTGCTATCCGCTACGTACTGGCACTCCTGTGTGCTCCCCCTTCCCCGTTCCCGCGTTTTTTTTTTTTCGTTTATTAATTTAGAAGCAGCAGAGGAAACAAGTGTTGCGCGTAGCGCGTTCGGTAAATCTTGGGAGATGCGTAAGCTATGCGTGAGAAAATATTTTTGAGGTGGGCGGGAGGCGTATGGCGAGAACACGTGTGCGGTGATTCCACGTGTTCCCTTGGGCGTTTTGAAGTTGTTCTGCTGTTTTCCCGTGCTTTTATACGTCGATGCACATAGGATCCACGTAAAAATAAAACGCAACCGAAACCAACAATATCAAAATTAAAGACCATCAGAAAGTCACGTAAACGACTAGTCCTAACAAGAAAGAAAAAAGAACACAAACATAAAAAAATAAAAGGACGTCAAACTACGGCGGCATGTCGACTTCAGAAGGACGAAGAACGATGGCACATGTCGCAGACTAAGTATGCATAATTCGCTTTCACGTGCGATGTTGACACCACCGCATTTGTTACGTCGGAGACACGGATATGTTCTTGCGGATAACTTAGGGACGTATACCGCACATTGGACACAGTGTGGCCGGCGTAGTTGTCAGAAGTGCGGATCCGTTTTCTGTTACGGAAGGTCTGATAGTCACCTTCTCTTAAGAAGCCCTGCCACGGTGGTCTAGTGGTTATGGCACTCGGCTACAGATCCGAAGGTCGCGGGAACGAATCCCGGCCGCGGCGGCTGCCTTTCGATGGAGGCGAAATGTTGAGGCCCGTGTGCTGTGCGATGTCAGTGCACGTTAAAGAACCCCAGGTGGTCGAAATTTCCGGAGACCTCCACTACGGCGTCTCTCATAATCGGAGCTGGTTTTGGGACGTTAAACCCCACAAATCAATCAAATCAAACCTTCTCTTAAGCAAGCCCTTCTTGTGAACATGCACGCAATCATTCGTTAGTGGGCTTATAGAGGATTCCTGGAATGAGGCGCCTTACCATCTACAGAGAGAAGTTACTGTCCCAATAAACGTTTCTTCAGTTCACTTATAGAATACCTTTTTCGGCAATGCAGTGCTTCTGAAATCAAGAAAAAAAAGGTTACTTAGACTTCGGCAGTGGCTTTGTTAAAGGTGTTGGTGCATTAGAGGTCTACAGTGCACTGTAAAGAGATAGATAAAGGCGAAATAAAGGATGCGTTAATGCTGCAAGGCAAACACGTGCGGCTGTGCGCACCTCCTTTCATGTGAAACATCGTGGGAAAATTTTTCTCCTTCCCAGCATCAATTCCGGCTGGCACGCGGATGTGAGGCGACGCCTCTGACAACCCGCTTACGCCCACAATGGCCCATGAGAGGATGCCGCTGCCTGCCAGAGAAACAAAAATATGTGTGCAGTGAAGAAACCGCACAACTGTATTTCTTAAAGTAACACTTTTTGGACAAAGCCAAAAAAAAAAAAAAACGGTGTTCGTCACTCCCGGAGGCTCCTCTGAAAACACGTGATCCAAATATTATTGCTCTGCACGCACCAGACAATTCGCGGTTAGGTTTGAAACACAGCTGGGAAACACCCACTGTTCTTTCAAGAAATGACGTCATGTGGAGAACCGGCTAAGTCGCTTAATTCTTCGCGTAAAGAGATGAGCAAATCATAGACTTATACAAGGTATTGAAATTTCTTTCAGAATGAATTGAGGGACACATCATTCGAGACAATTCCAAAGGAAGTAAGACTTCGTGTTATTTCCTCATTTCAAAGGAAATAATGAAATAGACTAAGTCCGCAGCGCCTCAAAGTGCTTCGTGTGCGCATACGAGAGATGGAAGATTGGGTGAACTCACGAATCACAGCTAGTGACATTTAATCTAGTACATGGTTGTCTGTTCCTCACGAAAAGTCATTGCCGCACACATATGTTCAGGCAAATTAGCCATTGTTGCTCTCCAGCCAAACTGTAAAGGTAATATCTAACCAACATTTATGCCGAACAACTTGTACTACAACTCGTGAAAATTCATTTTAGTTGACAGGGTGAAATTCCTACAAAGTACTGCTTGCGTAATGGATAGTGGCTGCTTTTCTGTCCGAATAAGAAAGATGAAGTGTTGCACATGACTGCCATTTCCGCTTTAAGTCAGTGCGCTCTACGTTTTACTCGCACTGCGCAAATTAATATATCACCCACAGTGCAACTTCACCGCCTATACCTTCGCATCGTCACCGGTACAGGCACTGATGTATAAGCAACACTGGCGGTCCCCCTTTGCACAACACTGAAGCTATAATCCGTGATGCACGCAGAAACAATTTTCCAGCCGGCATACATTCTAAAGTACCGCTCTATACTCCTGCTCTACACTTGGGGGCCGAGGGTTCATGACACCGAAAAATGGCCTCTACCACGCAACCGCCCACGCAAAAAGCGATTGGGCCAGCTGAAATTCCGCCATTTAGCGCCAGGCAAGAAAAGGGAAGGCCGGATCGCGGGCCACTTATAACGACATAGCTCCCACGCTTAGCAGCCACGCACCGCTCAGGACGAGAGATAGAAGACGCGAATTTGTGGCGTCCAGGCTATGCAGGCGTTAAGAAATAACACAGTAAAAATAAGAAGAAAACAAGGAGGCAACATTACGCAATACTCAAAAGAGGCGCGATCAAAGAGTCCGCGCGCATAGAGGGAATAGAAGCTACACAAAACTAGGCATTAAAGATTAAAAAAAAAGGGAAGAATGCCTGAGATCTCGAAAGCCACATGTAAAAGGCCCGGTCTTCGAATACCGCTTGCATGCCAGGAACCAAAACAGCACCGCGGTGCGTAGCTTATGGTAGAAGGTCCTGTTCCGCCTTGCCCTCCCGCCGGGCCTTCTTCAACCGTTCTGCGAGACCAATACGCCCCCACCCCGACAAGACATAGTAAGCAAAAAAAAAAAAACCCGAGGCGATCTCCCGGCCTTGCTGCTTTTCCTCTCCGCCGCAAGAGGTCGCCAGTGGGGTCAGCGCAGGTCGCGCCCCCTGGCCCCTTCGCATGGTCCGTCCTAATGGCCGCAGGGGGGCCTCTCCATACCTGACCCCGGCTGAGTGACCTTGGGACGACACTGCGGCATACTGTGGGTGGTGACCGGCGGGAGGTGAGAGTTGCAGTCAAGCTTTGAGCAAATGTTACAGGCAAGGGGGGTGAGTAGGGGGCAAAGTGGGCAGGTCTCTCTGGGGCCCGCATATGCCCACGTTCGACGCCGCTTCGCACTGACGTGCGTTCGCGGTTGTCGATTACCGCGTCGCTGTCTATCTGCAGGTGTGCACTGTTTTGGATGCGTATATGGAGCATTTTTTCAGTTCAACCATTTGTTTCTCCATTCTGTAGTTTCAGTCGCTCTGCAGTTCAACGCGTTCTTTTTTTTCGGTTGCTAGAATCGCCAATGGGGCAAAGTTCAACCAGCGCGTTGTCGAGGACACTGTCGAAGACTTTCTACTGGGATTGCTGAGGCCCTACGTATATGAAGACACTCAAAGGACACAAACACAGAAATGGAAGTGACCACCTTTGGATGGGTCCATCTGCGCAGCGCTTCATCAGCCCTGCCACGTCACACCAACTAGCCCCAGTCGAAGCACTTTTGAAGACTTTCTGTGCTACTGAGATGTACTTTGAATGTGAAAAACTTCGTCTGCACAAAGATTTAGATGGGGTAACGAAAAAGAACTGCACCTTGAACAATGCGCTGAGCTTGCACGGTGTCGCGCAAATCGCCGTCACACAGGATCGCGAGAGCTCTTTTGCAATGTCTGAAAACAGTGCAGGACTGCCAGAGAATTCCCTCGTTGGCGACGTGACCAGCGTATTTTTTCTTCAACCTTTTTTCGCTATTATTCCACGTAAGGTGGCCATTATGTGGAGTGTTGGTTAAAATCTCAGCTTTTCATTCAAATGCTTTGCTCTCCATCCCACTTCATCTTATGGTAAAGCATACAACACTTCGAATATAAATCAATGATGTTCCAGAAGGTTTTGCACATAGGTGTCTTGTGAAGTTTGAACCTCTCGATCCTCTTCTCCTTTTTCTCTCTTTCATTCCTACTTAACTCTTCGCCAGCACAGGGTAGCCAATCGGAGATCTCCCATGGTTTATCCTACGCCTTTCCTTTGCGTTTTCGTCTCTCTTTATCCTGTCGAAGTCGTTGTGGACATATTAAAGGAAGAACGTGTTATCGCTTCTACAGGAGCAGGCTACATGTAGTCCTCCATTTCTCTTTGGCGTACTTTGTGTGTATTAGGTTTTTACGAAGGCGCTAACTAACGAAAAAAATAATAACGGATGCTAGAGAAACTATCAAATGTTTTTTGGACGATATGTTTCCAATGAAATTATGTTTTCGCTGTGTTGTCTGGTATAGCGAAGCAGCAGTGCAGGTAGAACACCTATTACAGAAAACGCTCTTGCTTTCGGTGGTCCGGCTTCAGCCGTAATGACTCCTGCAGGAGTCACAAGTTCTCTCTTTTTTTTACATTTTTGGCACATACATTGCGCTTTACAAGCTCCAAATTTTATAACTATGAATGTCTCGATTGCCATGCAAGTGTTGAGAAATCGTGACAAGAAAACCAGGACACTTTTGGCCGAGAGAACAGCACTTGCGCTATAATTTGTGCATCAAAGAGAAAAGTAGTAAAATAACATTGTGCTCGAAGCTGCCAGCTCGCTAACCCGTTACCTGTTGCGATTTACGCAGCGGCGCGATGAGATTTAAGATCGCTGCTATATCGCGTCTCTGAATCTGCGCATACGAATAGTAATGCGGTAGCTTGGCTGCAGCGATAAGGCGAATGTTTGCCGATCGGCTAACAAGTCCTATTAAACACAGGCAAGGTCCCTAGTTGTGAAATAATAACGAGGCAACGAAACTAAGAAGGAAAACAATGGCGGCCCCACATGAACGCTGGCGCAACGAGGAGACGACAAAAGTGCGCCGCAATTTCCCGCCAAATTACAGGCACGCGCATAGAATTGTACGATGTGCTCCTGAATCTCACAGCGAATACGCCCGACGCAAACTCAGGGGAGCCGACCGAGCTGTACAGCAAAGCCAGAGGAGGGGTGGGCAGGGGGGGAGGTAGCGGCGTTCGATAACCACTTTCACTGGGAGGGTCCCATATTGCGTCACTTGGGCCGTTCGCACATGCGCAAACCACTCCAAGGACAGAACGTTTCCGACGCAGCATGCAGCACCTGCTTTGTCGACTGCTCGCGCGCGTATCGCTAACGGCTCTTTGCGTAAGACTCTGCTCGTGTACGGTCTGGTCGGGATAAATTGCACCGCTGCAGACCTCTATAGGCTGAAGTGCAGGATAAATGGGCGCGCGGTGGTTTCTCACGCAGCTGGCAATCACGTGCTTGCGCCGCTAGACGTCGTCGTCGTCGTCGGCGGCGACGACCGCAGAGCCGCCTACCGGGCCGGCCCCGCACGGGAACCCTCAATCGTGTTGATCTAGCGGGTGCTCTAGAGTTGCAACGAATGAGCGGATGCACTGAGTCGAGTATGAAAGAACGGAAAATCCACGCAGATCCAACTCAGGATATCGTCAACGTGTGCATTCTCGAGCAACTACTTTCTTTGTTATTGCGATAAAGACTCAATACATAGTTGTCTCGTAGGCATTTGGTGCGAGGGCATCAGGTAATTGAGTAGGTACTACGACTCTCTTTCTGTTTCATGTGTGGCTGACCAGAGATAGCCGTCACTTGGCATGGCTTACCATCGTTTAGTGAGGACTTGTTCGTGGCTAAATGATTTTCGCTGAATTAAAGAAAAACACTGGGTGTTATGCATTTATTTAGTTTCTGTAACACGCGCCAACTTTATCGATCGTATAGCCCCATCCAACCAATATTATTAATAGCTGGCGAACAAGCTGCATCAGCACATGAGCCAACCGTAGCCACGTTTAGCCAGCGGTAAATGATGCCGAGGACCTGTCCTATAGCGATCATCTATAGCGTTATCCGGTCAACATTTGCTTTGGTCGGCCAACAGGCTCTCTCAGCAATACATCAGCCAATGCTAGCCAAATTTAGCCAATGGCAAATTGTGCTGACTTGGCTCAGCTGGAATATTAGACATTCATAAGTCGTAGGCGAGGACGTAGGCAGATGGTTTACGCTAAGGTTTGCGCGCACATATTTGAAAGGCTGGCAACAACAGCATCTGCACATGCGCGTCACTTATAGAGCCGAACTGGCAAGCGAACCGAGCTCGCACTATGCGTCACCTCGGAGCCCTTGTGCGCGTGTAGACGGTGGGTAGGCGTTCAATTCTTCCGCGCCGAACACCTGCGGTCGCGTAAGGCACGACTCCTCTGTCTCGTACGCAAACTCTTGTCTGTCTGTGCGTACTGGGCACGGCTTACGCCGGGCTGGGAAAGAAAACGCTCCGGCGTGCTTGTGCCCGGTTCGATAGGCACCACAAATCGACCTGTCTTCAATCAACGTGCAGCTTGTGTAAACGCTGTGGTCGTCCGATGCGCTGTGAGAGCCGGCGTTTAGCGTGCTGGCAAGACGACCGCAAGGAGACGACGAGGGGACGGCGGTCGTGATCATCATTTTTATTTTCGCTTTATTGGTAGAGGAAGCGCTGTTCGGCCAAAGTCTGAGTAAAGCACGTTGTCTGGCAACGGATCCTACGATTCTCGCTTCCTCAGGCGTAGGTGTGCATCCCCGACGAAGGTGCACCTGCCGGCTGACTATCGCATTTTCGTTAACTACGTGCACGATGAGGGCGCACCTGGAGCTATTAAGTCTCCAGTCAGCTGCACGTCGATGTAGCCGGACTCCGCCAGGAATGTGCATCGCTGAGCTTTGATTGTTACTAGTAGCTGTACTCGGTCATCAAGATCGTCGATAAATGCTCTATAACCTCTTCTAATCATGCACTTGTTTTCTACACCTTCAGTTAGGGACGTGGAAATTATTCAAATTATCATTCGAAATGCATGAACTGGAAAGGATGTGTTGGTACAAGAAAACGCTTCCGATCCCCGTCCGACAACGAATGCGTCTGCTGCCCACAGCCAGCAATGGAACTCAGTGCTATCTGAACACAGGAAGAAAGGTTTATCACAATTGGTCTTCGTCATCCGTAAGAGCGTAGCGTGTGGCGTGACTCCTCGTATATGGTGCACCTCCCATACTTTTACCAGCAAATATGGATCGTCGTAAGCATCCTTAGGGGTCCCTCCAAGTGGCGGTCGCGAACAGTCTGTTATCGCATCATTGAGCTTGAAACGCGGCGCAAATCGTGGGTCTAGAGATTGAAATTTTCGCGGGCACTGGGAGTGACAGGGCGGTACTGCGTGCAGTTGGAGGACAGTTTTAGAATAGGGCGACGAAAGATTTGCATACGCCGTCTTTTCGTCTGTTGCCACTGCTCTTACGTATCCACTTTTTAAAAAGCTTTGGAAAGTCTGATATGTTGGGAGCTTGGAAGTTTCACACACAAAAAAAAAAATAGAAAGACATACTCGTATGACCTGTAACTGTGTCCGGTCCTGTCGCAGGAGGCAAGACATTGAACATGCCTTGTCAGATTAATTTCGTCAACACTGCTAGGGGCATATGTTATTAGAAAAGAACGGAGAAGTAGTATAGGCAGATATATAAAAAGATGGTGCAGGTGCCTCTTGAGCTATAAAACAAAGTAGAATTGAACGAAGTGTACCGCGGAGCAACCATGTGCGGGAAAACAGAACGCGCGTCCAATTGGCTCCAATCACCCGCCATACCGAACGGAACGGACGATACTTAATTCTACGAGCGTAGCAGGCGCGAACGCCACCACGCACTTCGGCCTTACAGCCTTTGTCCCCTTTCCCACTCAGCAAACAGTATCAGCGCCGTTCAAACACGATCACCGGCGGCAAATTGCGCCGGCTGCGGGGCGTTCAGCAATGAGGCGAAGGGATCCTCTACTCTTGTAATGTAGGTATTCCCCCTCCTGTACATGTTTCTGCGCATGCGTGGTGATCGAGACGTTGCAGCTGCCATATGACGCTCACGATCTCGTCGTCTGCTATTGGACCCCGCGCGCCGGCAAAGCAGACCCCAATCGTCTGCAAAAAAGTAAAAATAAAAATGGCTCGCGACCCATAGCGACCGCGACGGGGCGGGCGGGCTCTTCACGTAAGATACCCCAGCCAGCCGCGACGGTAATTGCATTGCGCCGATTCCCTGAGATCACGATTTCGTAAGTCCGCTACGCTGTCGCTACCCCTCCGGGCGCGGCTGAAAGTTACTAGGAGGGAGAGATAGAGGGCGCTCAGGACAGAAGGTGTGCGTGGAGCAAGCTTGCCATACGAGCGCTCTAGACAGATCAAGAAGCCAAGAACAAATTGGCAACCAGGGTTTGTGCATGAATGTCTTAGTGCACCCTCTCGCTCTTCGTTCGAAACAGGAATACTCACAGCTGATACTACGGTCGTTGTTTTTCTATTGAATGCCTGGCGCTACGGCATGCATACAATATGGCCGGGCAAATATAAGAACATTCGCTGTATAGGTACTCAAGCACAGTGGTTGTGTGCTCAGCTAAGCACTTACTCTCCTTGCTCTCAACGCTAGTGCATTCGTTCAGTTTGCCGCATAAAGCGGATAGAATTAACCGCTCGTGACGTTCTATTGCGGAGGGAACTGAGAGGATATCGTCCCATCGCCATGTATAGAACACAGAAGTAGCCAGACGCCATCGGTGTGCTGTTGCCAACGTACGTTTTGTACGCTTAGTGTATCTATACTGTACCCGCCACACGAGCTAAGCCTAAACACCTGGCGACGAGGATGGAAATAGCCGAGGGGTGGGGGGAGGGGGGAGGTAACGCGATTCATCGTTTGGTACCGCAGCTCCCTCTGTGTAGCCTACAACACCCTTCTCTTGAACCAGGAAGGCGGTGAGTTCCTCAACAGCCTGTGGAGGTGTTGCCGTGCCGCGGTGGCAGCAGCGGCAACACCTGCTGCTGTCTTCGTCATGGTCTCTCGAGGCAGCGCCGCCCGTACACCGCTGCGGCCTTCCGCCCATCAACGGGTTCGACGTATGACGTATTGTGTACACACGTACACAATGCGCATAGATACACTAGCACTAACACATGCACGAATCGTTATTCTCCTCTCCTCATGAGTTTTATTGTACCGTGGTTGCATCTTCTTGTATACATGCACACTTTCCCTCGCTGTACAACACTTGCTGAGGAAAAGCCCGGGCTGGTTCTTGTCAATACGGTGTACGGTCCTTCCGACTGCGGAGCCCCTTCCCCTGCAGCGCCTCGCCCTGACGTGTTGGTTTCGCTGTCGTCATTGTTGCTTCCGTACACTACTGCGCACGCGCATGTAGGCAGGTGTGCCGTATAGTAATACATGCAAGGCTCTCTTCATGGTAGGATACATGAGCGAGACCCAGTTCAAGGCGAAAACGTGACTCGCCGTGGATTGTGTGCGCAAGCGTGTGTGCAGACGCGTATGTACGCACGCATCGTTTGTAGTGCCCACGTAGGTGTTGTGTAATGTTATTCCGTAGATGGACGAACAAACAAAAAAATGACTGTCGGACAACCCATGGTGCGAATTGGACTTTGATATCTCACTGAAGGAACGAGGGCTAGGCCGTGGAAGTAGAGACTTTCACGTGGTTTTGTCAGAGGTATAGCATATATCTTCCACGGAGTTGAATTTAGAGATTTATCTCACAGTACCTTACTGGACTGTAACAATTTCATAGCACCTACGCTGACACAAGCAAGCACTAGTGACCCAGGAACAATACTGCAAACGTCCCAAACAACTTACGCAATAAGCTCAATCGTATACGCAGATATTAAACAGCAAGACATGTGGTCGTATTTTCTTTGAGAAAAGTTCCACATGCTAATCCTTGTGCATGCCTCCTCCAGAATTTTTCATTATATCTCCGTCCGGTTAGTGGTAACTGACAGCTTGGATGGCTCACACCTTGATCACTTCATTTTGGTTCATTTGTTTGAATTGATACTTTAATGTATGTTTTTGACCCGACTCTAGTAAAAAGCGGTTTTAAAGTTTTTCTTTTCGCTTTCGATAATAACCGCCACGCTTCGACATTTTATCTGCCCATCCGTACACACTTGCGCTTTCGCCTTTAATGCAAAGAAGACCTGGGGCAAAGCGCATTGTTGACAGGTTCAACCACAGTGTTTGACACTTGTGATAACGCGGCACCTTTCTGATGTTACAATGTCGGCTCGATTAAATGCTTACTCTGCGCCCCTAATACGTAAGATTCACAGGCGAGTTTCCGTGCGGACAAAAAATTTCGTGAAAAGGGTTTCGCTCTACGAACGGTGTGCTACATAGCAAGGAACTTCCAAGGGCCGTTTGCGTAAGTGAGTCGCTGAAACGGTCGCCCATGGAGACTCACTGAAACCGCATTCCTCGCTCGCCGCATTTTCAGAGTTGAGGGTAGTTTCAAAAAGAAAGGGGGGAAAAATGACGAGTTCGCCTAGGCGCTGGCCGCTTAGGAGCCTTCTTCTGCCCCACGGCTTGCGCCACTTCGCAAGGACGTTCCGCGTTGATGCATTCTGCCGCTCTCACTTGGATGCGCGGATCTCTGACCAACCGTTTGTGGACAGCACTCTCAGCCGAAACGTCAGGCAAAAAAAAAGAAACAAAGAAAAGAAAATGCGTCCCGCGCGACTCATGCAAAAAGTAAATGTAGTGTCATGCGTTTCGCGCCATGCTTCCAAGGACGTCCCACATTTGGCGAGGTATTGTACGTAAGCAGAAAAACCTTGAAATATACTTGCAAAATGTTCGTAAGGCCTCTGTGGACTTCTGTGCTCATAATTGCAAAAACGTCCTATTCTTTTATTGTTCGTAAAATATTCCATTTGATCGTGATGTCGGAGATGTCACTATTGAAGGCTGCTTACAAATGGCCGCTTAAAAAAGAATTTGCGCATTAGGCCCTAAGGTAACAGTAACAAAAGTAAGGACGGTGGATCGTAGATCTTTCTTGCTTGTTCAACTGCGTAACGCCTGGAGAGAAACGCATATATTCTGTGAAACTAAAGCCTCTCAATTCAAGATCACCACCTCAATGGTGGTATGAAGCAACGACCCCAATACTACGTTACAAGAGCATAACCAGAGCGAGGACCGTCCAAACTGCTACAGCACACACACACACACACACACACACACACATATATATATATATATATATATATATATATATATATATATATATATATATATATATATATTCACCAATTTAGTGAGTCGTGCAGCTTCGACTAGCTGGAAAGTTAAGTTCATACTGGCCAAAGTGCTACAGTGCTTTGAAATTATTACCCTGGCGCCTTACTACGTTCATGACAAAAATGTAGCCTGATTTTTAGAAAGAATAAATACGGAGAAATGATACCCAGAAAGTAAATGATACACAGCAAAATAAATCATATGAAAGCAATGCAGGCGTGCCTAACGTTATTTAAATGGCCAGATATGGCAGCAGAGTGAAAATAGAGAAAAATATTATGACTGGCACGTCGTGAAGATTTGTATAAGATACAGAAATGTTTCCTGCTATGCCGTCGTTATACAGCATGATGTGTAAATAGAGCCTGTGGGCCTGTAGGACCTCCACTCCGGGCAAGTTAAGTGTCATGGTTATCGAAATTATATCGCCTGAACAGAAATTTCGTGCGCGATGCCGGCAGGGCATTATCATCAAAGAGTAAAAGGGTTTGCGTCGGAAAAGTATGGTGCGATATGGAGCGAACTCAGCGACGAATGCCTCGAACTAGAACCACACGTGTACTACTGGTGGCAGCGGTGGGGCTGCAAACCGAGAGTGCCGTGATGCCTAACATGCACCATCCCGTGCTCTGCCTGATTAAAGACCCAAGCATTTGCCGGGAGTTATATCCCCGTTGTAACGAGGTACTTCGTCTAGCTGCGGTCACTGTGCTCTGCGTGCCGCCGTTTCTGAAGATGCACTGTTTCTGACTGGTTTTCGCATTATGTAGTCGCTCCCGTGTTTCTTCATGTTGTCTTTGTTTTCTCTTTTCGAGAGGGGTGGCTGTGCGCCTGCCGTTCGAAGATGTGGTCGGTCACTTCGTGACGTGAAGTCGTGAGCAGCGGCGCCGTTCTCACGGCTACCGTTTATACGGTTATACTTCGAGGAATATACGAAAAGCCCAAAAGAAAGAAGGTCAGCCCCGCTTATATGTTCTACAGCATAGCAAGTCAATCGCGGGTCACGGATATTAAGGTTGCCGTGACCGTATTTAAAACAGGAGATATCAATATGAGGTCTATAGATGAATTTAGCTCGAGATGAAGTGCTCGTGAGGTGCTCTTTTGATCAAGTCGAACATGAGCGATTTGAGGAAGCAAGTGGACCAGAAAAGGTTAAGGCCCAGTTTGTCTGGACCAGCTGTGGATGTCGCAGTATCATTTCGTGATAAATCTATGATAGCGCTCAATATCGTGGGACAACACTTCATGTATATAGGGCAAGGATAACTGTGTTTTATCTGTTGACCGCGGAGCAGCATAGAGCACCAACTGAGAGAACATGGGAGATGTATTCGTCCTTATATGCTTTGTGCCTTTATTAGATGAATATTTGAAGCACTGCGATTGCTCAGCTGCCGTTTACTGTGCTGTTGAATTTTTGTGTGCGGAATGAATCAGCAACAAGCGATTACGCAGTGATACTTCACTTGCAGATGCATGTAGACCTTAGACTTGCAATGAATGAGACGTCTCACTCACTGTCAGATTTTAGACCAGCAATAATCGTGGTTCAGGTGAAAAAAGGAGGCTATCTTCTGCAGCATTTGCGGGAGGGAGCACGGCTGAGCATTCGTGAGAGTCGGGGAAAGGAAGTGAAAAAGTAGAAATGGCACAGGCGCCGTAGTCAAGGGCTCCGGAAATTTTGACCACGGGGTTCTTTAGAGTGCATTGACAAATCGCAGTACGTGATCATCTAGCATTTTCGCGTCCCCTGAAAGTTCGATCACCGTGGCCGGATATGAAGCCGAGTCTTTTCAGTGCTCCCGTAACCCCCGTAACCACTAGACCTCGAACACACCCAAGGGATGGGCATATATTTACGAAACGGCGTAAGAATGGCATAACGTTGTGGTGAAGAAATTATCGAATCAGAATGTGAAAAGTAATCGAGGAATAGCTTGGGAGATTAACTCGAATATATGAATTTCCCGTAATTCAAATAGGAAATTTCAACCCCCAGGCACCCACGCGAGCCATAGCAGCTCATTTTACAGTGACGTATGCGTACTGAGGTAGCATAATTTTGGATTCACACTCCTCTAGTCATGTTCTGTGAGAATAACGTCGACGAACATGTTTATTGATTTGTGGGGTTTAACGTCCCAAAACCAGCTTTGATTATGAGAGACGCCGTAGTTGAGGTCTCCGGAAATTTCGACCACCTGGGGGTTCTTTAACGTGCAGTGACATCGCACAGCACACGGGCCTCAACATTTCGCCTCCATCGAAATGCAGCCGCCGCGACCTTCGGATCAGCAGCCGAGTACCATACCCACTAGACCACCGTGGCGGGGCTCAACGAACATGTTGTAGGGGAGGGGTCTCAAACTCACCTCAGCTGGCGTGCCGCAGTCGAGAATTGTATAGTACCGCAGGGGCCGGGACAATGAATAAGGTTGTAGCGGAGAGGAGGGTTGTAACGTTGCTATTTGAAGTAATTTGGTTTTGCTACGTAAGACCACATCAATTATATGTTATATTTTTGTAAGGATTAAGACATTTCCCGTGTCTCATATATCAATCACTTTTGAAAAGGATTGGATGTCAGCAATCGAGAACCATACCGACACCGATCTCTAGAATGTGAATCTGGACGCCGCGATTCTGGTTGCATGAAAGACAGTCATGCGTGGTTCAGGCCACTAATGAAAGGAACGCGGGCCGTGTGCTCGACACCCCTGTTGTAAGGTGTCTCGACATACATACATTACCAACTCGACCTACCCGAGAAAGTGGCACTCTCAGTTTTCTCTAGTAATCACAGACACAGCCAAGGCTCTAGCGGTCAGTGAGAACCACGTTTCGCTTTCCCCTTTTATCACCTTTAACCATACGACCCAAAACCACACTGGCGCCTTTGCCGCGGCTTGCTGTATGCTGTATATTGCCTCAGATGCGCTCTTGAATAAGAAGGTGCCTGGAAAGGAGCGGTACTACAAGTGATTTGCCGAAAAAAGAAAAAAGAGAAAGGACTGCCTCCATCGTTTGTAAGGCACGTAACCGCAGCCCTCTGCAGCGCAAGAAGACAAAAGAAAGATGGAACAAGGCAGGGACGCACGCGCTCTGACCACAGGGGACAACGCACACATCCGTGTTGTGCGCCTGCCCCTTTCTGCGGCTCGCAATACCTGTCATCAAGTTTTCACCGAATTGCCGCTTTTCCCTCCGTATTGTAACATCTTTGGCGACAGGAACCGATGTGGACCCCGGGAACCAAAGAAAAGAAGGTTGGGGGGGGGGTGATGCAGTACGTTATGGAAACAGCTGAAGTAAGCAAAAAGAAAATCAAAAGCATGGAGGTGTGCTCGGGCAGCCGTGTTAGTGGCCTCTAATCCAGCATGCGCTGCGCGTTCAGGGCACGGGCCGAGGCCTGGCGGGGACAGTACTGCCAGCAAGAGCACTGCGGTGTGTCTTTCTCTATACCCGACATTACGCATCTCACACGCTGCTCGTGGTTCGTCTTCTCCTTTTATGTGCACCGGTCTGTCTTCTACAAAGCGGGCAAGGTCCATAACGCGTTACGTTCGTAGCTGCGGGAACAAATAAGCAAACATGGAGCTTGGAAAGGAAAACGGTAAGAAGGCGGTGCGTACGCCACCAGGCGGTGCTAAAGACAGGTTGTATAACAGACGAAGCCGCCATGTTCTCTTGCTGCGTAGATCAGCGGATCGGCTAGCGCCTCTCGCTTTCGTCTTCTTTTTATGTGCTTTTTTTTTTCTCGAAGATGTGCCAGCGTAAGGTACAAAATGGCGCCTCTGTAAGTGCGCCCAGTACGGAAAGAGCTAGGGTAGCCAGGGAGGGGAGAAATCGAACTACAGAAAGAGGGAGGCGACCCCGGAATCCGGCTTCGGGTCCGGTCGCGTCGTGGTAATACGTCTCGCCGTTCGTCGCGCCTCGACTTCGAATGCGACGGGCCTCGGCAACCTCCTTCTCTCGCGGTATCACCGTGATGGCGCGACTACACGGGAACAGACAACTCCGCGACGGCGCCGTCTGCTCGAGAAGAACAGTCCGTTCGTCTAAAACATGGCCGGCGTCGCCCGCTGTTGTCGTCCGCTAGCACTTCGGCTGGCAGTCGGCTATGTCTCGCGGCACAAGAAAACGCATGCCGCCGCTCCGTAACCTTCAATCAGCGCGTCTGTTTGTACGTGTACGCCGCGCGAAGCGGCGGAATGGCAAAAAGATGAATAGGGTGGCTCGCCACGCGAAGGTGATCTTTAAAAGCTACAGTCTCTGCGGAGGTCGTGGTTGTTGCATCTGCTGTACGACGCGATTCTTTTTTTTTTTTACGTTGTTGTCCGAATCCTCGTGTTTTGCTTGTAGTTTGATCGCAGACGAGAGAAAAAAGAAAGAGGACGGAAATCACCCGTTATAGCAAATAGTGCCGTCGCGCACCCCTAGACGAGGTGCCATTGCTTGGATATGCGGTTTGTCTAACATCCTGTTTGTCGTGAGTCGTTGGGCTTTGCTCTGTTTTGCTAAGTGTTTTTTCCTCCGCGCTCGACGAACATGGTGGCACGGAGCATGCGTAATCCGTTTTTCTGAATCAATACCTGTCAACGTCTGTTCACTCGGGCACGCGAGCAGACGACGCCGCAGCTAAAGGAGACGGCACGAGGCGACGCGCGTGCTCGTTTCTTTGCTTAGGTCTTGGCGGCATTGCTCTAAAAACCGTGGGTTCGTTGAAGAGATTCTTGCGTGCAAGCCAGCGGCGTCCTCTCACGCTCAATAGTACTCCGTCTTCACTCGATATTAAAAGACGGTGCTACCTGTAGAGCAGGAGGGAACGAGAACGGAAGGCCGATAATTGCCGAAGCAAGTTTGCTGACAGACAACTTTTGTGGGCAGGCTGTTTTGCGAACACTTCATTGTTGTAGTTAGGCCTAAGTGGAGGTGTGATTTAGCCTTTACAGTCATTGGCGCTCCGCTTTCACTCTGTCCTAAGGCACAGTACTACAAGTGGTATTGCTGCACAGAAAACAGACAAATGCTGAATGCGTCTGGCAGAGGATAGTCGTTTAGCGTAACGGCTATTTTCTAAAAGCCTTCGTTGTGGTAGTTAGGCCTAAATGGAGGTGCGAGCCCGTCTTTACTAAAGCGGGTTAGGGTTAAGTCATACTATAGAAGGACGAAGAAACCAAGAAGTGTCTGAGAATAAGTGTGCTAGTTTCGGAGGAAATGGAAACGACGTTGGTTGTACATACAGCAGACATGCCAAAAAAAAAAAGCAACAAAGAACTAACGAGAAAAATAAGCAGTATCGCAGCTACGTGTTCTTGCCCAATTCTCTTACGAGGAAAAGTGGTGGCAGGGAGAGAGGTCGCGACTTTTCTTATTTATGACCAATTACAGACGCTCGCGAGAGGCAATTTTGTTACACGTTTACGCGCATTACGGAGACGACGTCTGCCAGGACGCGTAAAACTGCCGCACGGTGGCCCAGCTATATATGTGTGTGCAGACTGCAGCACATCTTAACGCCCCCGCCGTTTACTCCGCGTCGCCGGGGAGACAGAAGCCAACTCGGCCTTTTTTTCCCGCCACCCGTATACCATGTGAACGTTTTCATGTTTGAAGGCTGAACATGACCATCATGCTTTTTTGATTGGGCAGCCCAATAGTCAACAAGGAAAACAACAACTGAGTCGTGTTAACGTAGGCCGCCCTTTAATAAATACATTATGCAGTATGTGGAGTAATACATTCAAGTGTACGCAATGCGGAGCGAGACTTTTTGCTTTGACTTCGTTGTTTTGTGGAGAAGTGGAATCGTTGCTAAACGTCAGCCGAGTCAACAAGGCCGTTTTTATTGCGGTAATCTTCAGGTTTCTAAGTCCCGTGCACTCTTGGTCTATATGTGGACCGGTTATTCTGACGTCCAGGTTGCACTCCGGAATGGTACTTGCAGATAGTATACTATGTATAGACGTCAGATACAAGCACACAAGTGGATCAACAATCCGATCAGATGCAGTTTCGCCTCTCGAAGTGAATAGTCTTCTAAATGTCGTGGAGCCTTCAAATTTCACTCATATGCACTCAGTTATTTACCTCAGCTCCCTTATAGAGCAGCATATTTGTAACCCAGTTTATCTCGCCTCTCCACGTCGTCCATATGCCCGCTCCATGAGAACGAAATGCATGCAAACTCCTTGAGGTTCTCGTGTTTCCAAGCATAACGGCGTTAATTGGAGAAATAGGGAGGAATGTCTCAGCCTAGATGTTTACGTGATCGGTGTTGAAGGAAACATGTGGAGCCGTAAGAATTCTTCGTTCACAGGTGGCGTACCTTTCAAGGAATGACAGACTAGAACAATAAATTCGCAAGATATGTACACAATTAGATAGTATATAGTCAGCTAATGAACATCTTCTATAATATGTGGGCTTATTATTCTGTTTTAATCCGTTGCGTGTTCTCTTCGTCTTTTATTTTCGCGTCACATGCTGTGGTTAACTTCACTTGAGCGAACCATGGATTCTCATCACCGGCCAGTTTATATCAGGCAAATCGTGGCCTTCAACACTGTTATACACATGCATGATGTGACATGCCAAATGGAAAAATAATACAGCGTAGCAGGTATTGCCGTGAAATAATATTTCCAGAACCAAAGCGGAGCCGGTCACATAGTCGACGCTCTTGTCGACACAATGAAAACGCCCACAGGGTCAGAACATTGCCTTCCTAATTCCATGATACACCGCCACGGTGGTCTAGTGGTTATGGCACTCGGCTGCTGATCCGGAGGTCGCGGGATCGAATCCCGGCCGCAGCGGCTACATTTGAATGGAGGCGAAATGTTGAGGCCTGTGTGCTGTGCGATGTCAGTACACGTTAAAGGACCACAGGTTATCGAAATTTCCGGAGACCTCCCCTACGGCGTCTCTCATGATCACAGTAGGTCTTGGGACGTTAAACCCCACAAATCAATCAAATCGTGGTCTTCAACACTGTTATATACATGCATGAAGATGTGATATGTAAAATTGAAAAGGAATGCAACGCAGCAGCTAATGGACGGTGATTAATGAATAATGCCAGAACCGGAAACGAGTCGGTGACATAGTCGACGCTCCGCCAACACTATGAAAGCGCCCAGAGGGTCAGAAGATTTTCTTTGCAGCTCAGTGATAGGTCCGATGCCCTCGCATATACATGCACGACACTTGCTCTTGGCAATTGGCTTTTTCTTTTTTCTGGTCTGGTATCGTTGGAACGACATTGTGTAGCGCTTGTGTGTGATCTAGAGAGGAAAAGGACAAACGAATGTGTGTGTGCGGAGAGAGAGAGAGAGAACTTGAAAGAGGAGGCTAGCCGCTGGTTCTGCGAGGGAGTCGATATTCTCGTCGGGCGTCAGCGCGGCGGCTTATTTAATTACGCGCCGAACGCCAGAGGGCACATGCGGGCACCTACATAAGGCGCCAGGGGCGAAGACAAAAAAAAAATAATAATAGCGGAGATGCGAATGATAGTCGCCGATGTGCGAGAGAGGAGGTGGTGTGAGAAGGCTGCAGAGGAGTTCCGGCTGCGGCGACCTCGCCGCTGCGGAGGGCTGACCCGGCCCGAGGGCTACTTTGAACCACAATCAGTGCCCGCGTTCACAGTGTGCGCGTGTGTTGGCGATCCACTTGAGCCATGAGAACGCGCCGTGTCCGTGAATTTTACATGGCTAGCGTTACGTATGTGTGCATGTAAGAAAAACAATCTTGTTGAGGTAGGTTAGAAACATCAGTGGGCACCTCAACAAAACAATAAATAATAGATTAGCAGTATGAGGGGAGGTAGCAGTAAGAGGGTAGGGAAATGACGGTGTGGGAAAGCGTACGCCACAAATTTATGTGGTACATTGGACAGATGACAAAAAGAAATCAGCAAGAACAGAAATGCTGTTTCCAAATCTAAGGTACGACCTTTACTGTCTCATCAAAAAAGGCTTCCATGTATATGTACATTACGTGTTGAGGTCGAGTTTCTGTCCGAGCAAGCTTCCCGTAATTCAGTTTTTCTTGGCCAATCCGATCGTCCCAGCGCTTTGTTACACGCATTATAGAAAAATACCTGCGGGAGCTAGAACGTAAGAAACCGCATGGTGTTTGGAAGGTAAGATGCTCGCGAAATTCAGCGATATTAATCATAATCGTAAGCACATAAGAGTCCCTCCGTTGATATCGCAAATTACCCGCTTTCAGAAACGGGGAACTACCCTTACAAAAGTGCCAAATGTGGGCTTAATATGGTTTATATATGCCCATATATGGACATATAATGCGTACATGTGAGGTCATATTCTGCGATATATGAGTGCATATACTGCCATGTAAGGGTCAATATAAGGTAATGTGCTGACACATATGGGGCCTTATATGCTATATACAAGGTATACCTTATATATACTTTCACATATGGATGCAAGATCCATCGAAAACATTTTAAGGTTATATGTAAAGCTCTGCATATTGGTTTCCTGTCTAACTTTTACGGCAACCATATAACGGTGCTGTTCATTTCCATTAGCAATTTTTTATTTCTGTGCTTAAACCTTGTGCAATATTTATTTGTAACATAGATTTCCGTTATTTATTTGTGTTTTTTATAATTAAAGTATAATTAAAGAAGGTGGGTAGTATTATCGAGCTTGAGTTTCAGTGACTTCCTTGCTTCTTACTTCAGCTTGGAAATCATCGGAAAGACTACAAAAAGCGAGGAAGACCGGCATTGAAACTAAAGCTGAACACAAGCGCGAGGTTTCGGGCTACGCTATGTATGTATAGCGCCGCCGTCTCGTCATGAGGGAGTCGCCACTGGAACAATTTCCGCTGTCGAACGCAGTGGGCCTGTGCGAACTAATACGGTGTTTAAATGCGCGAAATACAAAAGCAAACTTCTTGAGTCACACGTAATTCCTGAGACAATGACTGCACAAGGCAATAGGAAGTGCATAATTGTGTAAATCTTGAATAGTAAATAAGACAAGTGAAAATATAACTTTTACTGGACGGACAAGTGGGCTCAAGTTTATTATTATTATTATTATTATTATTATTATTATTATTATTATTATTATTATTGTTAGTGATTAGATTAAAAACATCGTAGGCTTACGAACCCTTTGTAAGAATAAAATGAAACCACGCAATTCAGTAAAATTGATAGATAAACCGCGAAGATTGTTCCTGCACAACTCGAACGATGGAGTTCTTTCTCAACATTCAACAGTGGCTTTAGTGCGGCGACCACTGCACGGTGGAAAGAATGGGGTGGCTCTTCATTGTGAGGGGGTGAATACAGATCCCCTCCTTTTTACTTCTGAGGCAGACATGGGTTTGGCAATTTTTTACTTTGATCCTCTCGATCGAAAAGCGTGGCTCCGCCCATGCCAGCCCGGAACCGCCCATCCGACGTGTGTGGAAGTGGGCGTTCCCCTTGCGGTTGACCTGGTGGCCGGTGTGGTTCGCCCCCTCTGCGATGCCTCCGGGTTTCTCAATTTCGTTTTCTTTACCTTTACAGTGGATGTAGCTCACGCGCGATTCGTTCTGTTTGAAGGAAACTCGGAAGGGACGGTAAAACCGCTCCGTCTCGGACGTCGAGCGTAGTGTATACGTAGGGCAAACTGGTAGAGATGAATTGAATAAACATTTACAGGGACAGTGACTTGTCTCTGTGGATGGGAAGGCTCCTCAACTGCTGGAGTGAACTAAATACTATGGGCATGATATATTACTTCAAATTTGAGGGCGAACGGTGATTGCGCATTGGTCTGTGGAACGGTGCTACAACTGCTAGTTCTGTGCGAGGAATCTAAGTCGATATGCTCTTGCACTGAGAGAGTAAAATCCTGGCTTTGCCGGCACGCGAGAGCTGACTTTATCAGCGTTCTCGTCTGTGCAGTGCTCAGAGATTGAAACGCGACGCTCAGAACGGCCTTAAGGCCGACACTTTTTTTGCTGCTAGATGGAATACGCTGGGCGATCACAGACGGATCATACTGACTCACACACAATTCGTCACAAAGGCTTTGGCATTCATTTTATATACCCTAATGAATCAGCTTGGGTGCCCAGCGCAAACCGGTGATGCAGAAAGCATCGGCATCCACGAGCTCCGAGTATCGCGTGTTTAAATGGCTAAGCACTGTAGAAATGCACACTGTATACTTTGTTTTCGCTCAAGACCCTCTGAATGTAAAACTTTGCTATGTGTTCATACATGTCCTCGGGTTCTACAAAATGAGCCGCGATTTCTGCGTATATCATCCTGTCATGCACTGTAGTGTCAGGCAAACTGCACTTCGCATAAGACACATTACACAGTGTTTTTTTTTTTTCTACCACTGCTTACTTTTTAAAACCGTTGCTAAGCATTGCAATGCATGTAAGTAGCCATTTTAAGAAGTAGCCATTAAAAAGGTCGCCAGACGACCACTATATTATTAGAGCCGGCCAGCACAAATTAACGTATTGTTTTCATTTTCTTTCGTTACAGTATTTCGGAAACACGACGTACTGCCGGAGGTCCCACTGATGCATTTCGGCTTCTCCAAAGTAAGTTTACCAACTCCAACTCCACCCCAGTTTCTTGGTAGTACTGACCACTAGCTGTGGATAGACGTTACTTTGAATCATGCGTCGGTCGAAGCAGCTCATAGGACTCTGCACAGTAATTTGAAGCTTCATAGGTATGATGAAATGAGCTGGTCTTAAGAATTTAGCGTGCTTTCTGGACAAAGGAACTTCGTCAATATTTTCCAGAAATGCTTTAACTGAAATTTCATGTCTTACACCACGGAGACGACTAGAAGGTAAATTGGGCTCAATTAAAAAATCTGTTTTGTTGGTGGTTGTTGCTATCGTCCACCGGGCCTTCGCAATCATATTCTTTTAGGAACATTTTTAACATGTGTTGGCGAATACTGGAAACCCCGGTCCGTATATGTAAAGATATACAAGAGCTTTGAGGGACCATTGCTTCTAGGAAGGAAATCGTAGGCAACACTCCTATAGGAAATGTAATGTAAGAGCAGACCGTATTGTAAGAGCAGCAGTGTTCTTTTGCCGAAAACAAAGAACACTACTGGACAGAAAAAAATCCACAATCCCTTGTCTTATATCCGAAAAGCCAAGCTGTGGATATGGGGATATGTTCCATACTGGAAGTAGGTTTCGCTGCACCCTTCGGGCGCGCTATACGCAGGCAGGATGGCCGATGGTCTGCTGAATCTATATACTCTTAAATTTTAGACATATTGTACGCGCGCGGACAACCTGAATGTATGGCAGTTTAACAGATGGCTAAATGATTAGTAGCACCATCATGTTGCCCGTTTTAGTCCCAACTCTTTCCGCCCTTAGTGTGTAGTTATTTCATTGTTCGTGTCGTGGTCGAACGAGCAATGATGAACAGCGCATTTAACGACATTAGGCGACCTTGAGTTTAAAAGACGTTTTTATGGATGGTTTTGCAACAGAGGCTTGGCTGGTAAGTTAGTGCCGCGAAAGGTTGCACGACTGCAACCTTTGTGGCACTAACTGGCTGACTGCAGCCCACGAAAGGCTGCATCTACTGTGCATTAAGAATGGCTCTGCTGTCATGGTCTCCAGCCCACTGAAGTTTACGACACCTGGAACACGCCGCTACATAGACAGCTGTCATTGAAATCGTTGCGTACGAATCAAGCCTTTGATATAACACTGTGGTTCTTTACACCCAGTGATCCGCAATTTGATCAGCGAAGTACTCTTACTCGCAATGGGTCGTGGTTGCTGTTGTGGCCTCTACAATTACCTTTGCGGCCTGCACATCTTTGACTTTTTTCGCTGTATTGGTATGCCGGGTTGCTGCAAAGTTCGAGCTCACTGAACAGGCGCATTCGTTTGTTAAATATTATACATTTCAGCCCTGGGTGTAAGCTTGCTCTGGATAGTAATAACTGCGTAACGGCAGTGCGAAGAGCCATTTGTCTTCAGAGCTGGCGACCGCCATCGGTTCACCTTTCAAAGAAAGTACAAAAGAAAGGGAGAGATAAGCAGCGACTATCAGTGAGCTTGTTCACCGGCTTTAGGTTTGGAACTTTTAGAGAAGCGATGCCTAGATCTGCAAAGCACCGAAAATAGAGATGGCACTGCCGCTGCGGCGTGGGTGCATGCGTGCGCGTACGTGACGTTATCTGCAGCATGATCCTCTAGAATGCAGTACCTGCAGCGCCTTACGCGCTTCTTGTTTAGAAGGATGCCTGAAATGTCGTAAGATTAGGGGGGCTTTGAAAGGGCACCGCCTGCTCAAGGCAACCGCTTGACCGCAGAGTGTGCCCGCCTCATCCACCCGCGAACATAATCGGTCCGCGGTGCGTCTTGAGACGGGCCAAATTGTGGCCAAATTACTGCGTCAGAATAGGCTTTATCATCCGAGGGCACCTCGAAGCACCGTCCGCCATATCTGAACCGCACGCAACAGCAGAAAACAAAAAGAAAAAAGAACTCGCCCGAACAATTCTTTTTTCTCTCCTCCCAAGGCATCGATACGGTGGTTTCTCCCACCGTTTGGTTCGGGGCCTGTGCACCCGGATGGCTTAGGCTGCCGGGAGCGTAGTTTAGATGTGGTTCTATTTTCTTAGTTCACTTCCAGGGCCGGGGTTCGTCCCGTAGCTGCTTGCCCCGCTTGCATCGTTCAGTGTCCCCTCCGCAGCCAACACCCCTCCACCTTCCGTTTTACCCCCTCTGGCAGGTAATTCTTATCAGCCACCCCGAACTCCACCGTGTAAGGTTGGGGGGACCCGTGGAAAAACAGAGCTAAAGGCCGAGTCGACCCCTGACCTCAGATGGGGTCCCGCGAGCGTTGCTGCTCGCATTAACCTCTGACACCGCGGGGCACAGTCGTCGCCCCCCTCCACATCGCACACAAGATGGCGTCGTTTCGGCCCCCGAGGCAGCATCCGTCGCAGCTTGCATCTCTCTCGATCTTTTGTGATTGGTTTCGGTTTTGCTCGCTGTGCATGCAGCCGCCTCTCTCTTGCTGTTTTCTTTCTCTCTCTCTCTCTTCATTTCTGCCGCCCGCTCTGTCGCGAAACTTACACGTTGCAAGTACTGTGCTATCGTTACGCATGCATGCTAGTTCGGTCCTCAGCATATGCCTTTATCGTCTTCCTTTTTCTTGTTTTATCATCCCCTTAGTCATCATGCCCAATCTGTTCGCTACTCGCGATGTCCATGGCCCCGCCGCACTTCGCCATATTTATAGGCGCTGGCATTTTATCACCGTCTGCTCCATCTTTCATTTTCTCTGCCCTCTTGTCGTCTGCTGTACGCACCGTGCGAGCCCACCGGCCGGGCGTGGTGATTGGCGTTCTTCGTGTGCGTGCGTACAGCACATGCGTGTGCGCATCGTCTGCGCCCTACCAATGGCGTGGCAGACGGGCCGCCATTTTCCTACCTCTTCTTCATCTTCGTTCCAGACGATCGCGTAATTCACGCACGGGGAAGGAGAGAGAGTGTGTGTGTGTCGGGCGGTATTTTTGATATGCCGGGCAGGGTCCAGTCGCGGGCCTCGGTGGGCGTCATTATCCCCGCAACCATCTCCGCTAATCGTCGCATGCATGCAGCTGTTCATTATGGCATTAGATATAGCGCGCCAGCCAACCAAGGTTGTTCGTAGAAGTCAAAGGGGAAGGGAGTTGGCCGGGCTGTGCGTATAGCAGACGGATCGTAGCCTGGGAGGGAGGAGGACCTTGATCTCGACGCATCTGCAGGAGAAGGCATAGGGTATACGGCCCGCTCGCGTTGTATTATACTTTCCAGGGAAGCTCTGCGGTCGGTGCTTGAGTTTTTTCTTGCTAGAAGTCAGGGACCTGGCGACTATGACCGACCAATTACGTGGGAGTTTCCCGCATAGAGTTATCAGAAGAACGACGCATTCACCGATCTCCTTATCGCGGAGCCATACACACGACGTGTTAATGAACGTCGCTCATCCATTGTATGTGTCTGTCACCACGCTGAGGGGCAACACTACTTTCCAGGTGTGGAACGTGCGAATGGCACGAAACAAGAAAAAAAAGAAAGCCTCACGACCATTTCGTATTCATGAGCATTTAAGCAGTTTATCAGGCAGTATGAAAGGCTCAGAGTGAGCTATGTGTCTCTCTGAGTGGATATTAATTTTTTTTCTGTACTTTCAGAACCAGACTACATATTTCAGCGCGTAAGTGCTTAAACGTAGAAAAAAAAAAGCCTCTCACGGCAAAGCTTATAAACACGCACATGTTTTTCAAAAAGGGATTGTTCTCTATGTGCAATGATTACTTTTGAGATTTTTTTCTAAACAAGACATCACAATCCGTGCAAGAGCAGCAACCTTCAGTTTATGCGGTATTGCCTCGAAAGTTGCCACTCAACGCAAGGCAACATGTATTCTCAAGCGAAGAACATGAAGTTCTGTAATCAAGTAATCAAGCGCAGTTCAACGTCGCTCGTGGTTCAACTGTTATGCTTTCTTGTAGCGATATCTCTCATTTTGATGAGGAGAACTTCCAGTCGAAGAAAGTGATGTGTTATCAACGAAAAAGTCTCTAACTCATTGGAAGCCTTCACTCATTAATGTACGTACGTGGAGTTGTAACCTTGCAGCTTCTCAGGCTTCCTCCTCTCGTCACGTGCCCGCTATATAACAATTCTGCTGCGGTGGCACTAACGCCACTGCTCTAGAAGGCGAGCGTGATATCAATATGCGATGGGAATGCGGTAACGGGAACACATACACCTTAGTCAACTGCGGAGGGAAACTCAAAAGAAAGTCCAAATTTTCTCAGGCTTATTGCATTGCGTCATGTTCTTGTGTGCCTTGCTCGATGCAAAACATTCGCAGACACAGAGAGGAACTGTACTGTCTTCTCTGCTTTCAGTACAGGGAGAACGAAATGCTCCGTCATCAAAGCAGTTAAAATCGACCCGAATCAGTGCTGGTCCAGAGAAAAGTTTGCCTTCTACCCATCAGTAAAGAATGCCCATTGTTGGCATCCCGATCACCAAGTTTATCACAACTATTGTACGTCACAATACACGCACGCGTTCATCTTCAATACTTTCATCATCTGCGACGTGCCGCTTCTGGCCACCGGGCCGTCGTCTTACATACGACTCACCACTACAGACCCCGCCCCGGCCGTGTACTATACATATACACCATCATAGGCGCAGCGTAGCCGACCAACCAACGCGTTCAGAAGCAGACCAGGATGCTCTCCTGCGCATGCTCGTGGCGCGTAGTCGTGATCGCGAGCGTGCGCGCACCGCCGTACCGTACCAGGATCTTCTGGTCACGTTTGCTCCTCCGCCGGCCGATCTACCCCGCGCAGCTAAAGGTCGCGATAAGGGGCCGGCCCCCGGGCGTACACATTACGCCGCTATGCGCCCGCACAAAGACAACGAGCAAAACACTGCGAGCCTTCCACGCAAGAAATAACAGCCTCGAAGAAAAAACGTAAGCAAGAGGAGAAAAAGTTTAACCGGCTACGCCAGCCATCGCGTCCAGGCGAATATCCGCTGACAGTAGACCCTGCGTGCATGTTAGGAACGCCTTCTACGACCCTGCGTCTGTTTCTGGATAGATGGCGCCTCTGGAGGATCATAATAACGTGGCTGCTTTGGGCCGTAGAGTCCGAGAAATTTCGTTCGGCCATAGTGGAATGCACTAGATGACTAGATGGCTGCTTCAGCGGCGGGAAGAGTGATGCTCCCTGGAGCATCGCGGCTCGAACGCTGCTGTTGTATAGGATGATCTTTGTGGATGATGGCGGGTAAGCTTCAGGCAGAAAATGTTGATGTATTTCCTAACGGAGTGGGTTGGCAAGAATTTGGTTGTTGCACGATGCCGGTGTTCGGGAAGGGAGGAGGTAGCCGCAGGAAGGCTTGTGTGATGAATCCGCGTGTGCTGCATTTTGTTAGAATGCTCGCACACATGCGCACGCTGTAGTGTGTGTACTTGCTAACTTCCTTCATGCCCCTATGTCGTTTTGCGTACAGATTACAAGGATACCACGTGCGGATTAGGGCTAGCTTTGTTTCTAAACGAAAGATGCTACGGCACAACAATTACGTCGTTAACGGCTGCGTGAGGAATGAAGTCCCGTGCCTTTGAAATGGGGGGGTGCCTTCATTCCACCCATCGATTTTGGTAAGTTATTAGCACGTTTCAGCCCTGTTTTCAACTGCTGTTTTCTGAGCTTGAGCACGACCTGACAAGACGCCTACAGCCGGCGCCATCAAGGGCTCATAACTTAAAAATTCCTGGCTACGGGCCTGGAAGACTGCAAAAGCACAAGTGGCACAAAGTCGTAAAAGTAGTGTAATACGTCGCAAGCTGCTATAAGCACGACGTTGCCAATAGCCATGCGTGACAATATATCAAACATTGATTTCCGAATATCATAAGGCTTCCATAACATGTCATCCTTCTTTCCAATGACCGATCACCCGTCTTTCCCCTCTGCAATCCCCGCTACCCATTACGGCGTAATGTTGATTGATTACTCGTGCTACGCAGGCTTGCATGCGTAATACTGTTTATGCCAATTCCAGCCGGCCAGAAAGTCTTAGCGTCTTGCACCCAATGAATAAATGTGGTGCTAATGACTCGTGCTCCTTCGAAGCCTTCGGCATGATTTTTGGAACGACGAGAGATAGGTAGGCTGTTATTAATTTATTGCAAGACCTCTGCACAAAATTTGATGAAGCCTCGCTTTTGAGTGGCTGGAAATGACACCTAATATTTTGCACCCAGAATGACGTAATCATAGGTATCCGATTGAAATCTAAAGAGAAAAACCACCTTTAATTAACAGGAGAGAAACCAGCATGTATTTCGCCATGCACGACAGGTCAAGTGATGCTGGTGTTCTTTTGTACTGCTCACTTGCTGCTTTGTTCGGGATACGATAAAACAAACCCGGGCCCTGATAAGTGTGATCTACTCGCAGTAATTAAAGAATTGGTTGCCTCGAAGTGAAAGTTCCCGAAAGATTTCACAGGGAAAGTAAAGGATATTCAACTGAGTGTCACTGAAATAAAAACGAACTACTTATACGGGGACAATCTACGAGTTACGAACATACAAATCCGCCACTAATGCAGCTCATTGATGTTGCATGAGTCGAGAACATGAACTCGCATTTGTATCCTCACCGAAAGGAGCAAGGGTCGGTGTTACACGTACTCGATATGAGAAAGCAGCTGCTGCAAATGTCGGGCTATACGTGACTCGATGCGGTAAACGGCTCCCGGTGCAAGCGAGCAGTGAGGACGAAGAAAAAGGACAATAAAAAAAAGTTTGCGGTATACGAGGGCGGAGCGGGGGTCGTGTCGTGTGAACGCGCAGACACTCAGGAACACACCTACAAACACAAGCACGCGCACTCGAGCACCCACACAAGCGCGCGCACCGGAGGGGTGGTGTACCGGCCGGGGGCAGTCCACTTTTCTGCGCCGTCGGCCGCTCGGTTCGCTTATCGCGCGAAGAGTTCGTCACGATCTGGGTTGTTCCCCCACCGCGCTACTTTGGCTGGGCTTCTACCTCGATTTTCTCTGCTACCCCCCTTGCAGAGCCCCCCTCCCTGCCGCAGTGCAGATACACACACACACTTTGTTGTTGTTTCTTTATTATTACTATTTCTTTGCTACACTCCTAGCAGTCGTCGCTGGCGAGCTCTCTCCACATCACCCTGGGGCGACGGCATCAGGTGTAACTGTCGATGTTGTTATGTGCGTGTGCGAAAGCGTGTAAAAGAGGGCGATTTACCCCAACCCCGCCTTTCCGCTGTCCATTCGTTTTGTTAGGCCGAGGAGTTCGGAAGTAAGGAACAAGATCAAAGCGAAAAAAGAGCATACGCCTAGGGGAAGCCTATTCGATAGCTTTCTTTTGGGAGTCCGAAGCCGCGATGCTTTACCTATAGTCGCAATCGTTTGCAAGCGGAGCCGACGACAGCGGATTGCGCGGTGCTTTACTGAAAAATGGTGCCATCGCTCACTATACCACAATCCACCAAAACCTCCGTCATCCTTGTAGTTCTTATGGTGGGAATGTTGAGGACATGGTTCATGATGTGTGCCTCGCTGAATGCACAGTGAATTCGGCTTGAACACCCTCCCACCTGCCCGTGCACCTGCGTCCAGTAAACTGGGATGAAAACAGCGCAGAAAATGGGATGAACATTGTAGTCTTGTCCGGAGAACAGAAGACACCTACCGTGTTTATTTGTTATGGATTGCTACAATTCCTCCATTAACGTTAAGGGTTATTAACTGAATGTAAATGCAATAATGAAGGGCGGGACGGGTCAGGCTGAATTTACTGGGCCTTCAGGGAGGCACACACCGTCACCCACAGTGCATGTCTTCATCATGCTCGTCACAAAAACCACTGTTGTACTGTTATAATGGTGGTTTTGATGGATTACGGCAGCGGGCGACGGGAAGGTTTTCAGGGCAAGCTTCACGTGTGCTCTTCTAAACCTGCGTCGCACAGGCACAGTTCTCCGTGAATCTCTCAAGCTGTGCTGCGGGCCCGATTGCAAAACGCTGTGCACATGCAGGTACCTGGTGCTTCGTACCATAGCGCTGCTGACACAGGAATCCAGCAATGGGTTCACCGAAAAAATCGGTTAAAGCACCAAAGAAGCGAAATTCTTTTGCAAGATGGTCCCTTTAGACAATTCTCAGAAGCGAAAGGCCAGCGAAAAGACATCAGGAAAGAGAAAGAACTTCTCACGGACCGTGGACAATAAATGCAAATCGCAATCCCCGGAATGCGCTCTTATTACTGGATATCCGGGACGGCAGCCACAAGCACAGCTCCATAAGCTGTCCTGCTATCCGTGTGACGTCATGCGCCTGTGGTTGTCTGTCGCGTGACCACAGCGTGCCAGAGAAGATCACAGAGGTGCCGCCGCCTGTTTGAACGCCTCTGCGCGTTCACCTTTCACGGCCACATGATCGAGTCCCACCAGGACTCAACGACCACAGCCCCCCTCCCTTCTTTCTCCTCGCCGCTACATCCAGATGAAAGCGTTCCGGGCCGGTAATGCGACCTACGCTCCGGACAGGTCGTCGTGGCCGTACGGTGTCGCTGTTCTCTTTTTACGCCTCATAAAAAAAAGGAGGGAGATCTCGACTCAACAACGATATAGCCGCTGCGTCCGGCAACGGCCGTGTGGAGACATCAACAACGCAGCAACAGCCCAGGCTCGAAGAACGCAAGGGAGAGTGCCTAAGTGCGCCGAAGTGGATAGGTGGCCACCATAAGCACGCAGAGATGATGACCGTGCCGAGGTGCGGGTCGCAACGTGGTACCCGTGCCTGTAGTGACCGGAGAAGGTGCTTTGAGTCGTCGATAGCACCCCTGGCAGTTCAGCACGTACCACCCTTCTCTCTTGCTCGCCGTGTCCTTCGCCTCTCTCTCTTCTCTTTCCACGTGTTGCGTATAGCGCATTGTCGCCTCCCCGCAGTTCCTTTAATGCGAGCTTGCCGGGATGGCGGTTAAAAAAAAAAGCGAAAGGAAGTTGGCCGGCTGTTAAGTATGCGTTCCGTAGCCGGCCGAGCAATGCGGGCGTCGCTTCTTACAGTCGCGCACCATAAAAATATGGTTACTAAAGAAAAAAAAAACTTCTCTTTTCTTTCTCAGTGGACTTGGTCATTGCTTCGAGGCAGTGCATGTGGTTCCGTATGTACAGTCAAGTTACGCTATAGATAAGAGCATTACTAGCAACAGTACTTTTCGGTATGGAGCATGATTCGAAATCGTCCACTTACTTTATTTCATTATCCTATAGTGAACAGTAAAATCAGGGAAAAAACATCGTGCGCAGCGCAACTCTGTTTTGTCGACTACGGCAGGAGCTTCCGAGTTGGATATGCAGGAATTCGTGAGGAACAAAAATGGTCTGATGCTTCATATGTACTGCTCTCACTTCTGCGCAGCTATACACTCGCCCTCCCCCGTTTCTTCCAAATCCCTGCAATGGATGCATGCACTTGTTCCATCTTCTTGGCTTGACGCTCGGTTCTCCGAAGGTTGCTGTCTCCTCCGGTTCTCCGCGCTTGAATTGTTCATTTTCGTGCACCTCACTTTCCGTTTCTTGTTGTGTTTGTTTGTTGGGGCACTTACCCAGTCAAACTGGTTGAATATTTTGCGTTCTCAGTAATTGCCCACGAATGCTCTCAGTGATTGAAGAGGATGGATGTGGAGAGTGTGAATCGATCACCGTTCAGGTGATTAATATCAACGCACAGGGCGCAAAGCAGGCATACCTAAGGGCATCGCATATATATGACCAGTATTACGCGTGTATATGCTCCATTCCTTCCTGTTCCCTTCATGCGGGACCAGTTGCCATGAATGTAACGAAGTGACTAGAAATCTTCGAACAGGACTCGTTCAAAATTCAGCACGCGACTTTTGAGCGGCACCGTATTAGTTTGATCTCGCAATGAGGCACTGAACACCCCCTGAGTTTATTACGATCTCGGACTGCATTGCACCTTTACCTTTAGTCAGCAGGTCACAGAGGTTCACCGAGCGACCGGGTATGAATAGCAAGATGAACCGGACATATTCGTGATTTTTTTTATCACGAATGTGTCCAGCTTTCGGCATGATCCACGAAATGTTGGAATCAGTGAAAACACTGTAAATGCTTTGCAAGGGTGTGTGCATCAAGGAATTCTTAAAAGGAATAAGAATTCTTTGGAGAATCGCTAATTACGTTTTCACATCTTCTTAAAATAGATTTCTATATGTTACGGAATGCTTGCATAGGCGACGTTGTTAAAAAGGTACAATGATCTCGTGTCCTCAAAAGAGGGTTACAGGTGATTCTCGCATCGTGCATCGAAAACGAAATACGCACGGAGCGCTCTCGCGACCTCTGCTTTCTCCATAGAACGAGCGAAGTCGCGCTCACCCGCACGTCTCCGGTGCATTGCGGCGGTGCGCACTCTTCGCACGCCGCCCTGAAACAAGCGGCGGTGGTGCTTCCGCCACTTTTTCGCCGGGGCGTCTTATCTCACGTTCCGATCGAGATCCGGTTCGGCCTCGGCTCGAGGTGGACTCTCCGTTCGTTTTATGACGGACGACCTGGCGGCACGCGACGACAACTCGAGGCGTCGTCGTTGTCGTCGTGCGGGTGCGCGTGCGTGCGTGGCGCCTGCAAGCACGCGACGTGCGGTGAGCTTGTTTTCCTTCGTGACTCACGCGACACACAGAAGAAAGAAATGCCTGCACGAGGAAGGCCTTTCACTGTTGCCGCCGACGCCGATGGAACGCTCCCTCTTCTGTAATGCATGGATGTTTCCGCGCAACTGTAGCCAAGATAACAGCTAAACATCAGTTCGTTGACATTGTGTGCGTTAGTTTCGGCGAGTGACGGGAATGTCATCGATCGATCGATCAAGAAATCAATGAATGAATGAATGAATCAATCAATCAATCACTCAGTCAGTCAGGCATTGAAATGTTCATTTATTTATACAAACCATTGCAGCTAATCTGTTGATTCAATTGTAATCTGTTAATTGCACCTCTCTGCTCACATGAACGTGGAGAAGTCATTTAAAAGATCGAACCTGTCGTAGCTATACAGGCTAACAAATCATTGACAATGTCTTTCCAGCTAGTAGAGAGAGAGAGAGAGATGATGGGCGGAAGGCAGGCAGGTTAACCGGAAGGAAAATATGCAGTTTGCTACCCTGCACTAATAATTTTTCAATGTGCTAGCGCCGCGAAGAATGCATCGACTTGCTCAAAAAAATTTAGGATCCACCGAGCGCTCCTAAGGACGTCCGGCGAAGCTGTAGCGTGTTCTCACAAGGTCAGGAGAGGATACACGCTGTTGACTTTAGTAATGCATTGACACTGACATTGCTCTGACACATGACATTGACATTGCAATGACACATGCGTTAAGAATGAGTTTGATAAAAGCAGGCGAGGCGCGCAGGTACGGACACAGGAAAAGCAGGGGCCACATCAGTGGTGTCCGTGAGCAGGCCTTACTTTTCTCCAAGCCTTGGTGATACAGTAGTGATGGCGCTTGACTGTTGACCCAAAGGACACGGGTTTTCTCGACTACCAGCATTCTCGACTACCAGGAGGTAGTCGAGAATGCTACAGCCTCGTGTATTGTGCATTACACATGCACGTCAAAGAACCCATGGTAGTCAAAATTTTCTGTGCCGTCCACTATTGCGTGCCTCATGATCGTACTTCGGTTTAGAGGTCCAGGTACCGCACGTTATAAGTGCACGTCTAAGAACGTCAGGTGCGCGCACCTTATGTGAAGCTGTCCATTATGGCCTGCTCTATAATCATATCGTAGTTTCCCCAGCTCAAGGTAGCCAGTCGAATACGTTCCTGGTTATCCTCTTCCTGTTTCCCTCTGTCGTCTTCCTCCTGGCACATGAAACTCCAGCAACCATTACGCGTCCTACCTTAATTTCTCGAGTCCCTACCAACTAGCTCAGTCTTCTATCGTTCTAAGCAGCTATAATAATGACAATTCATGAAATACCAATAAGTCACGCAGGTTAAATCCATGAAAGACACAGGTGTCTCACAGCTAGGAACGAGTGACAGCCAGCTGGTGGGAAATCCCCGAATTATTTATAGCGGGAGCAAGGTTGACTGCAGACAGCAGCTTCTTTATAACGCGCTATAAGAGCGCACATTGAAGCCAGCGTAGGCGTACCGCATTCAATGGACAAGAAATTTAGTTATGGCTTTGAGTTCCTGTCGTCCGAACGTGCTTGCTTAATACAAGTGCGTCCGAGAGTTGCCGAAGACCACTTACGTTATGGCCTTGCCCGGATGCGTATGCATTCGCTTCGGGTATGGTGACGTCAATAAGATAAAAAGAAACACGTGTGCTTTAATTACGGAATAGATGTCCAGAGGAATCCCATTGCTTTCTCTATGTATTTCCCGTGGCACGTTTATATACGTCTCACAACGCCAGAAGCCTTTTCACAGTAAATATGGAACTGACCAGGAAGGCTATATGGTTTACCCAGAATACTTGTCCAGGATATATGACATATCCTGCTCAGAGACCCTGTTGTGTTGTTTCTGCGGTCCTAGAAACGCCATACCTTTTGCGTTATGAGAGTAACGGGGAAATCCCTTCTGTACAGAGCTACTCACTTGACGGGGAGGAGCGTACATGCACAATAAGGAACAAATTGGCTAGAAAAAACAAAGCAAAGCGAGCTACCTTAATGAGCTAATATTGTTACAACGTATATGCACCTCGAAAATAAGCGAACAAAGAAAACAAAATCAGCAAAACCAGGATATTTGGCAACCATTCGTTCTCGCGATGCGGTGCCCCCATACGCTCACCCTATTCGCAAACCGCCAAATGGAGCGAAACCCGGACAAGACGCCGTTGTTTCCTCATTTAGCCACTTCTCAGAAAATGTGCGCGCACAGTTCACACAAACACTCAAAGGATCTATCTACTCAGCACCTCCACAACACACACACACACACACACACACACACACACGCAGCAGCCGCAGCAGCAGCAGCAGCTCCCCGTTAAATCTAGGCAAGTCCACACAACGCACACAGATGAACTAGAGAAAGGAAATATAAAGATAGGAAGCAACCACGCCCCGAAACCGCAGGCCAAACAACGGTGAACCGCGAACAGCTCAACGAATAACTCGCACCTTGAGCAACTCGGCCGCTATAGAGCGTGTGCGCACGTGTGTGCGTGTGTGTGTGTGTTAAGGAAGCCGCGTTTTCTCCACTCGGTGACTAATTCCTCTTTCGCGAGAGTCCGGTTGTGCACTTGCGCGCGCTAGGCGGCTCCCGAAACAACAGCGATCGAGTATATAGAGAGAGCCTCTTGTGCGTCTGTCTGTGCCGGAACTCATTTGAGAGCTGGCGCATTGGCGATGGAAGCGCAGCGCGAACAGGGCCGCTTACATGAGGTCGCTGCCGGAACAAGCAGCAAATTTAGAAACCAATAATAACTGCGCGAGCGCGCGCGCTTGAGTAGTCACATGTATTGAGACTCGCTGAGCATGGCTACTTTCATGCATGAGTTGAACCAGCTCTCTATGCTTTTGTTTCGTTATTGTTTTTCATTTTGGTAACATGTTCTACGATGAAGAGAGGAAATGAGGGAGCGAACTCGAGGTGTCCGAGATGGATGAATGGTCATTATAAACGAGCTACCGCGTATCCTTCCAGTGCATTTGTTTGCTTTTCCTTGTCGTTTTGTTTCAATCGTAAAGGCAATTTTTCCCACTGCTCGATTCTTCCGAGTGTAGTGATAATGATCGTCGGTTGAGGAATGATCGCTTTTTTTTTTTTCGGCGAGCACGATCTGTATGCAACATATCCGTGTCCGCATGTTTGCAGTGGGTGAGAGAGATTATTGCGTACCGCAAGGTACAGGCTGGGTTAGAGATAGGGTGGTGTCGATTTCTGTTGAGAAACGAAACTGGTTCCCGTTTGTGGGAATGGCATTTCAAAGAAACTCTTATGTGTTTTAGTGGAACTCATCAGTTTCCTTCATTTAAAGAAGCTAATAATTGAAGGAAACCGACGCAAACATTTTAAATAACGACTGATTGTACGTATCGATATCATTTATTTGTCTTAGCTCGCATTTAGTTTACGTCCAGTATGAAACAGTTTGTTGTTTGTATAGACTCTATTTTCTCCATGGCTGTCACCGCAAGTACCTCTCGCAGTACACTTACAGGGAATGCTATATTGATCTACGGAGGCAGCGAATCTTATGATGCACACAACTTTACAATGTCTACACACTGTATTCCACGCATAAGTTAACTCAGCTTTCGCCATCAAACTGCACATAGAGAGTCGCACTATTTTAACAATTGAAGACATCATTTTATATAAAGTCGTCATTAAAAGTAATAACGACTATGAACAGCAGCACATAAATGATTAATAACTGTTCATTCACGATATGACATTTTCTTTTTCTCATCCCAGGCAATGAGTGGGTTCCTGATGATGATGACACAGAACGGCAAGCTGCTCTACATCTCCGACAACGCCGCCGAATACCTTGGTCACTCCATGGTAAGCTTATTCGTATCGTTCATCTAATGACTGCTTGCTGTATAGAATGAGCCTATTAACTGCCATTCATTCTTTGCGTATAGAGTCGGTGGACATTCGATCAAGTTTCTAACACTGCTCTCAAATAAGTGACCCTGCTATATCAAGGGTTAAACAACAGGCAACCAGCACTTCTGCTTGCAGCCCCTTAGGAGTTACTCGCATAGTATCTTCAGATGTTTGCGCAATGAGGATGACATCGCGCACAGATATGAGAAAACAAGAAATCTTCATGGAATAGCGAGTCTTGAAGTGATCAGGAGTCGTCAGAGGAGGAATGACTCCTGCTGCATTTGTAATTTCCAAACTTCTCATCTCCATGATTGAAGAGTACTTTACCACGCGCACCTGTTTAACTATGCCTCGTCTTATGTATGGTATGCAGCTATTACGAGGACGTATTTATTCGGGCAAAACAGGTACAAGGTTTGCCCTTGAGGTAAGCGGAAAGAAGGGCTTAAACCTCCTGACGATATTCCTTCTTCCGCGTAATTACTTAGTGCTTTTATTACATCCACAACGATTATGTTGGCCAAGAGAACAGTAATAAAGAGTAAAGACAGGTAACCTTATTCACCCAGGAAATTATTCCGGCGCACAAAACCAGTACTTGATGATATCTTCTTGTCAAGCAGCATTCCTGGTCTCCGCGTTGACAATCCTCAAGACAAGAATCTGAAACGGTTTTAGTTACATCCAAGGATAAGTGTGCATTTAACAAGGCACTTACATTAGAGCAAAAATGATAACGATTGAGAAGTACGCGTCGATAATATGAACACTAAGCCGCAATTAGGCGTATCAAGGTGTGGCTCCGCTCACTCGCTGAGATATGTGACCGCAAGAGATTGTTGGCTTTACCGTAAATGAGAGTAGATGTAAGCGTAAGATGTCTGTCGGCCTTGCATCTTGGCTGGGAGTGATAGCCGCAATCTTTACAGAAGCGTATGAGGCCTAGACATGACGCGGCCCTTAAAGGAGTACTGCCACGAAAATTTTCAGTTGGCGTTTTTTTGCATGAAATGAAAGGCCAAGACCTCCAGAGCCCAGAAAACGTACTGGTAAGCGTGAGCGCGCCGTGAAAATTTATTTACAGCATGCCTTTAAAAGCCGGTTTCGGTTCCTACTGTAGCCTGACGTCACGACACAGTATATGCATAGTAATGAGCCCTTGTGACGTGTTCGCGCAAAAAATCGTGACGTTTTCGCCTAGTGGTCTCTCGCGCACAGCGCCTGCAGCAAGTGCGGGGTCAACAATGTACGAAATTTTGTATAGTGACTCTGCGACGACAGCAAAACTTCGGAACTGTACAAGATGCAACGTACGGCACGCACGGTGGGTGTCGGCGTGACTCCGGAGCCTGCGATAAGCTAATGTGGCCTCCGAGACCACCGCGACATTTCAGGGGCAAAATGTCGGCGCCATAGAGAGCTTGCCTTCCGATTATACGCGGGCACACACGACGATAGAGGGTGATTCGACTTCGCTCGCTCGCTTCACGGGCACTGTCAACTACGACGACTGAACGACGAGAGCATACGACCGAGAGGGACGCACGAGTGGCCATTTTGCATGTTTTTGTACGTGACGTCATCACAACTTGCCATACTGCTGCATGAAGTCACCAAAATTCGTACTGTAGCTTGACGTCATACTAGTGTCGATGTCAGTATAGGCACGCCGTGTGAATATTGACTTTGACGTCCAATTAAAATATCTTATCAGCATTTCCTGAGCTTAACATTTGCTCAGAGCTGTCTACGCATATAGGAGACTTGTATAGTAGAGTAAACTCAGCTTCGAAATTTGGTGTCAGTACTCCTTTAAAACTTGCCTAGCCAGAATGCGCCGGTTTCGAACGGAGCGTTGTTGCTACTCTCGTCTTGTCCAAACACCGGTCATCACCGCTGCATATGATAATAATTTCTGGGGTTTTACGTCCCAAAACCACGATATGATTACGAGAGACGCTGTAGTGCAGGGCTCCGGAAATATCGACCGCGTGGGGTTCTTTAACATGCACTGACGCCGCACAGTATGCACGGGCCTCTTGCATTTCGCCTTCATCGAAATCTATCGCGCCCGCGGCGGGCCATTGAGCTAAAGGTCACTTGAAGGTCGCCGACTACGGGAGCTAAAAAAGCATCTCATGGTGTCACGGTGTCAGGTTATCGGTACATGTCATTTAGGATTATATGATTTATTACGGGACAATTCTGGATAATAGGGCAACATTCTCGGAGAACCTGTTCCTCAGAGTTTTGGTCCTGCCAGCTATTTGAAAGACGAAAATACAAGTGATTCATTGCTTTAGGTCTCACCTAAATGCCCCTAATACAGGCATAGAAGATAATAGGAGGCTGAAGAGAAGTAGAAGCAAAGAAATGACATGTGCACTGGTTGTTGCGCCTGGAATTGAAGATGAAATCAAAGATATATAGCTTGAACCAATGCAGCGAATGCGCACGTAGTTATAGGTTATAGTATCTTTGTTTGAAATAAGAAAGCAGATGAAAGGAAAAATTAGCATCCACCCCTTTGTAGCACGAGGCTGCAAGGAAATCCATACGGATTAATCATAAATGAAAGCTTCCTAGTTGCCGAAAAATTCGCCCTGGTCTGGGGCTCGAACTCGGGACCAACGCCCGCCCGGGGCACTCGCTTGTAGGGTCGTGCTACAAACAGGTCGATGCTAAGTTTCCTTTTCACAAACGTTACTCGACCTGCAAGGTTTCCGCAGAACTCATTCGCCAAGAAAGCAAATGAATGGAATATAGATAAGGTGACAGGAAAGAGCGAATGAAGTCAAGTCGCGCGCTCAAAAGTTTAAAAACGAAGTAATTTTCCGGCACCTTTCAAGCTTCCAAACAGCACTGCCACCTTGTACGCAAGGTCATGTCTTCCTCATACTCCCAAAAAAGAAGGCTAACAAGCAATGTCCATCTTACAATTTGCGGTCGGAGCCGAACCTTGACACGCTCTCAGCCACGCCCACATGACGCCGGACCTAAAAGGGACTTGATCTCATTACGCCATCGAAGGGGCGTGGCTCGACGAAGCGTTTTCGTCGACAAACGCGTCGCGAACCGGACACGATGAGCGGTCGCCCCTTCCTCTGCAAGAGAGAGCGTCATCTTCGGTGGCCGCCGTCTACTGCCTCAGAGAAGAAGGTGGGAAGGGGGGGGGGGGGTATGATCGATAAATAAGGGCCTAGAGGCGCAGCAATTAACTGCCTACATACGCGGTGCTCTGAGATGAAGAAGTGAAGGAGCACTGTCAGATGGTTTTGTGTGTATGCCCTCAAAGAAGAGCAGCTTTCTTCCCAGGAACAGAGTTTAATCTCCGCCCCGCCACGGTGGTCTAGTGGTTATGGTACTCGGCTGCTGATCCGAGAGCCGCGGGATCGAATCCCGGCCGCCGCGGCTTCATTTCGATGGAGGCGAAATGTTGAGGTCCGTGTGCTGTGCGATGTCAGTGCACGCTAAAGAATCCCAGGTGGTCGAAATTTGCGGAGACCTCCACTACGGACTCTCTCATAATCAGAGCTGCATTTTAGGACGCTAAACCCTACAAAAAAAAAAAAGTTTAATATCGCTCACCCTCTCTGTCCTTCCTTGTTCGAATAGCGATGCAAGCGTGTGTCAGCTCTTGTACTGAGACCGCACACGACTCATTTTCGATAATGGCACTCTCGAGAGGTCTCGCCATGATATCTGGAATCGGTGTAGCTCTAGGACATCACGCCTCGCGCGGTGCGCTACGAATGTTATCTGCGAATAAGTGGCGTCCCTTGCGCACTTATAGAAAAGCAATCAACAAAACAAGCAAGCAAGCAAGCAAGCAGCGTACGACAGCATCATTCATCACGACGCGAAGCGTGATGTCCCGCAGCTACACTGACGCGGATATGGAATGAAAAACACCCCTTTCTGTAACCGAAGCACCGTGCGCAGATCGATGGGAATTGACCAGGAACTAATGCGGACATTGATTCTCGTGGTGGTCTTGCCGTATGACTCACGGCCGAGAACTTTTACTCGGTAGACGAGCTGGTGAGTGGGGCCGCTGTACCTGGTTCTCTAGATCTCTACCGTTATTTGCTTATGAGACTTCTGATGGACATTGGTTTCCCATTCCTGGTGGGGGTATCGTGATTTTACGGAACGGTTACCTTCCCGGCTTTCTCTTTCCTTAAGAGTTTTATCCTTTCTTATAAGATAGAAGGCTTCGCGTCGCTAAGCGTTTTTCTACCTCAGTGGCACACATTTAGAAAAGGATAATTTAAATAAGTTAATCCTCTTAATGCTTATCTCTTCAAGCTTAAGAGTTTAAGGATGCGGAAGTTGTTGCTGCAGGCCGAGCTCGCATGAAAAGCTTGGTGCCTTGTAAAAGGAATGTTACGAACAATTTAGTGGAAGCATTTATTCAATATATACTTTATTCACTTCTGCCTACGCTCATTCCTAGCAAAGCTGAAGTTCCACAGCTAAGATACGATGTATCGCCTGCTCTTAGTTTGGGAAGGAAGACAACAGAAATTCCAAGGACATATTCCTTAGCTATCGCTTAAGAGAGGTAAAAGAGAAAGGAGGGGCCTTTGGTAGTGGAACATGGGACCTAGGGCTTTCAAAGCAGAGCCTTTGGCAGTCGAACACCATGGGCAATGTAACTGGATATCAGGAGTAAAGGTCAACACCCGTTATCCCGCTGTCATGGCCGTACATCAAACGTGGTCATGAAGCACACGTGGTTTTCTTATGGTTCATCGTGACATGTCTTGCGACGGCGTTACGTTATTTGTGCGATGACCTGTCAGTCATGTTAGCGATGCACTCGCAACGTTGCCTTCCAGTCTTCCTATGTACCAAGCGAACGGGACGATACGATAGCTTTCTTTTTGTCCGTAGCACATTTCTTGCGCCATATTTTTCTGTCACGCTTTATTCATGGTCACCTTCGCATGAGACATATATGGCTTTCACCCTAAAAAATAAGTTACTATGGCTAAATCCCAGGGCTTGCACCTAAGTCTTCTTCACCATAGGTAATTTCCCTTACTGAGCATATAGGGGGAGCAAGCAGATAGACAAGGATACAGTCTTAAGAACCTTCCGTGAATACTGTCGATGATGCACAGGTTCGCTGAAAGTCAAATCGAGAATATGCTTCAAACCAGCTTTCCGTAAGACTTTGACTATTTTCCTGCTACTTGTTCACATATGTACAGCAATGACCAGGAGCTGCGTATTTTGAAATTACCTTGCACTAATCCTCGAATAATGCGACTAACCCTAGATCTACCTGCAATATTGGTAGGAATTACCTGCTTCACAAAAAAGGAACAAAGAAAGAAAATGCCACTCGATCCACCCTCCTCTCTCGCTGAGAGCGACAGCGGAACTATACAGAAAGAAGGAGAAAGTGCCTGACAGAGAAGCTGCAGTGTGCTGGCGTTTGAAATTTCACACAGGTCATCCTTGCAAAGAACGCTGTTACAAAGGGATGCTACCAGCCCAAGAACTCCATCCATAATTAATTAGATGGGCACTTCATATGCTTGAGAACACGAAATGTTAGACTGGATTTCGATCGTTATATCTTGCCGAAGTACAACTAACTTTCTGGGAATGAGTCGGCATTTAATAATGAAGCATTTCTTTTTCTTTCTTAGCAACTTCATGTGTCGCGTCTACGATAAAGACGATATAAGGTTGCACCATGGCACTAAGTCATGGCTGGTTAAACATTTGTGCCGGGGTTGCCTTATCCAGATGTTGGCAAGATCAACTTTGCTTCGACGCCAAGTGACAAAAAGAAGAAGAAAGCCCTTCGGCTCGCGTGAAAACTGAGCCGTAATACGCACCGTTAACGGGAAACCCTATACCCTCGATTAATTAAAAGCAGCCAAAATACGACGAAGGGCAGCCGAAGTCTCCTATCCCCTGTCAGACATTTCCTTGCTTTCGCTGTAGTTATCGTCGACGGCGCACGCAGAAGGCGATTTTTCACAACCGTGGCTGCCATACTACTGCAGGCTATCTTCCAGGTACGCGCTTTACAAGGCAAGAATCGTTCCCTCCCACGCCGACGGCTACGCCTACGGAACCATGACCCATGAGAAGAACGAACGAAGCAAAAAAAGAATTAGCCTAGGAATTAGGTACTCCTTTTTTTTTTCTTGCTCTATATATTTCTATTTCATCGCGCGATCAGAAACAATACGTCCAACGCGTGTAATGAGTTTAGGGGCGTTAATGAGGCTCACTGGCTTTGTGCCAAGGCTGCGCAAGCATATAGTAGGCACGCGTAAGCAAGCGCCCTTGCGCACGGAAACAGCGCGACTCGCTAGAGGGCAGCTGCGCAGAACTGGTAATTGAGTTAGCAGCAGATAATCGGTGTACGTGCTCTTCGGGGACCACTGTAGAACGTCATGGCGACAGTCGGTCTTGAGAAAGAGTTATGACCAATGCTGAGCTTGGTCCTCGTTCTGCAAAGGGCTATTGGTATGCCTGTGGACTCCGTGCGTGTCAGTGTTAGAAGGGCGATCGAGTGCTTGGAGCTCATATTCATTGACGTGTCTATGGGGTAAATGGGGTACATACTGATTATACATACAAGTTCCGGCGATATTGGCAATAACACCTGCATTGTTTTTTTTAAAGATCTTTTGTGAAGCACTTGTGTACCATAACGGCGGATGTTTTCTGGCTCTATCATTCATGCCATGGATGAGTTTATTTATCTGATGTAATTGTCCTCGCTGCGGTGGTCCTGTGACTACGGCACTCGGCTGCTGATCCGAAGGTCGGGGGGATCGAATCCCGGCCGCGGAGGCTGCATTTCGATTGAGGCGAAATGTTCAGGCCCGAGTGCTGTGTGGTGTGAGTGCACGTTAGAGAAGCCCAGGTGATCGAAATTTCCGGAGCCCTTCACTACCGGGACTCCCATACTTATACCGTGGGTTTGGAACATAAGATCCCAGGTGTAACTCATTAATTATCTGGTGTCATTAGCTTTCCTTGTGTACTGAGATGCACGTTGCAACAAGCTTCCAACACTTCAACATGAGAAAATAGACTGTTATGAATACAACATTTAAAGTGATGTCGATGTCCATTTCTCTTAGACAGTTAAGGTGACTGGATACTACTGGCTTCATCAGGGTTTCATATACAAACGACGTAATCAAATACCATCGGCGGTCCGCTTTATAATCCCAGTGCAGGCTCACTCTTATGTTGTTTTTTTTTACCCTTGCTCGTAACCTCCATGCGTCCTTATATTCACGCCTCATTTGCAGATTGTAAACTAACCAATAGGTTAACAGTGTAAGCACACACGGAGAGCAGATCTGCCTACACCGAGCCAACTTTGTCGCCGACATAAATGCGTGTCGAGGATGTCGCCTCTAGTTCCACCGCAGTGGAGTGTCTACACGACATTGCTCGAGGCAAAATGGCGGGCGCAAAGAAATGGGCGGCGACGAGTGTCTGAAAGCCCCTTCGGTCCACTGGTCGTGCCCCGCAGTCATCTAAAAGCAAAGGGTGCACCCGGTTGCCGAGCGAGGTCGCCCCGCTTGCTAGCTGACGCCCTCTTCTAGACCCCGCGCTGCTACAACTGAAGTCACTCGCAGGATCGTTAACGCTCGCGAGATGCGGCCGAGATATAATAAAAAAAATTAAGCCCAGAGTAAAACGGTGCGCTTGTGTCTCTGCTTCTGCTGGCGGCGCGAGAAAATGAACACGAACCGGAGATAAGGTGTCCTTGTTTCGATGTGTATATTGCACATTGCTTTGCAGAGGCTGCGCGGTATTAGTTCTGTCAGAAGAAGGGAATTGTCCGTTGATAACTTCCATTACTCAACGCGGTGATTTGTCAGCAAACGTTATGGGCTGGTAAGAGTGCCAAGGTCATTGCGATTAATTTAGCTGCTTGGGTTCGGCCTGAAGGCGTTCAACTAAATGGAAAAGATTTAGAACGAGGAAGCGTTCAGCGTGCTGGCTCAAATAAATAAACAGCGTTTAACGGAGCGAGTGAAAACACAGTTACACGTGATATAGCGTGTAATGATATAGGAAGCTTAACTGCATAAATGGGCGGAACGCGTGAGGACGAGTGCTGATGACTACACTCGAATATGTATTGTAGCAACGAGGCAGCAGAAATGTAATTTTCTGTATGCTTACCATTGACGTTGCCCAGTCGGACAGAGCTGTTTAAAACAAGGTAACAAGAAGTCCTTTGTTTTGCGTAACTGCCATTCAAAGGCTACTTATTGTTATTCGAAGTATATGGATACACATGACGGAAAATAGGTGTCAATTTTTCATTTGAATGAACCGCTAACGCTGAAAAAACATTTCATCGTTAGGGGCATAGTAAATACATGGTGGAGACTACAAAGTGGTCACTTATAATACCTTTCACCAGTTAATGATCATATTGGGACTAGGTTTAATATTCTTGCGTTACAGCTCAGCCATACCTGAGTGTCATCTGATACTAACCATATTCAGCTTCAGTTTGTCTATTGGTGTTGTGCTTTAAGTGTCTGTTCATGGCAGAGCGCGTTCTCGAGGGGCTAGTGGTGCCATCGCTTAGCAAGGTCGACGTGCCTGGCAGGAGGAGGAGGAGGAGAAAGGAGGGAGGAAAGACAGGGAGGTTAGCCAGTGCCTGGCAGGACACACCAACTGGAAAGAAGCCCTCTTAAGTGATGTCAGCCATTTCAAAAGCCTTCCTGTTTTAAGCGACCATATATAGCCGACAGTACGAAGCATGGTACACTGGGAGGAACGGTCAAAAGAGACAAAAGGGGAAAAAGAGGAGGGGGGAAGGTGACATTGAAAGCAATTATTTTGTTTTTCGACGTATAGGTAGTCATTCTTGTTCAACACTTCTGTAATAAAGCGTAAGTAATGGAAATCTTATTAACAAACAATTTCATTGCAAAACATTGACAAATGTCGAAATAAACATATGCATACTCCTTTATTTCATATAAATTCCGTAAAATGATTAACTTTTCGTGGAGCAAGTCTGATTCTGTGATAACCGCCAATATGACTGCAACATTCAAAGAAGGTCATTTTCGAGTGTTGCATGTAATTTTTCGCGTGTCCATGAACAGGTACTGTAAAAACGCGCTCTCTGATTTAAAATGTAATACTCATTGGAATAAAGGCGGTGATAATTCCGAAAGTACAGACTCACACATTATCATGGGAAGGAAACTCTGTCAAGGTGAGTGTTAGGAAATTATTCTGCTCAATCCATTTTTTATGGTATCAGGGATGACCTCTACACGGACTAGATTAGTCATTATGCCAGCAAACTTCAACCTCCAAAACACTCACTGGTAATCTTGGGTTGTCACGCAAAATTTACTGTGAATTGCTCGTACTAGGGTGGTTTGTTTACATTCCAAGTGTGATTTAGCGATCGCAACTTCCATTCTGACAGTCCAAAAAGGTTAACAACATAAAAGAATACACTGAAAGGTCCCTTTATGATTCTGTTATCTTCTGTGAGACCCTTAAAGCGAGCTTATACCCCTCTGTAGGGTTACCTTACCGAAGAATCCCACTGTACAGAACACACTGTTCTCCACGAGTGCGTCACTTTGTGCACAAGTGCCTCACTGTGCTTTCAAAACCTGTTTGGGCAGTCACCGTATGTAATGCGGTTTGTACCAAGGGTTCGCCGCCACGGACCACATGTATTTAACCTTTGCCCAGTTATTCCGGGGCCAGGACGCTCTCGTGTTAGTACCCGGATGATCTCGTTTGAATTCCCGTATGTCCCTGTGTGAGTCCCGGGATGTCCATCTTTAGGTACCCGGATAACGGATCTGACTTTTGGCTTATGGTCACTTGAAGACCGCCTGCAACGGGAGCTAGAATCATTCCATGCTTAAATGTAGAACTCAAAAGCGTGCTTTTGGCAGACCTACGCTTTTTCTTTTACCACACACGTTGATCGGTGCGTGCATATGTGGATCGAAGATATGACCAATGTGCCTGTCCTTTGTAATTGCAGGAAGACTTGCTCATCCACGGAGACAGCGTGTACGACATCATCGAGAAGCAGGACCACCAGGCCATCCAGGCCGAGCTGATGCGGAGCCCGAACCCGCTGGGAGTCCTTCACCACGAGCCGGACACCAGGCTCTTCCTCTGTCGCATGAACGTTTCGCGCAACGCACGCCGACAGATGCGCTTCGGTGACCAGAAGGTACGATCTCTCATTCCCCGATACCATTCTAGGATAGTTCATTGTGCGCCAAAGCAGCGTTCGGCATACAAGTGCAACATGCTTCAGCGGCATGCACTGAAGCATCGCAGGCGTGTAGAAGGTGGTCAGTCGTCTCTTTGCACTAACGCACTTTACGTTAAAGACTTGTGACCGTTACGATAAGTTATAGGTGTGATCATGAAAGAAGTCGTATGCGATATGCTTAACACAGCTTGTGGTAGTGGTGGAAAACTTTATTGGTTTCTTTTGAGCCTACTTTGTTTATGTTGGAAGAGGCTATTGGTTTCTGGTTCCCTGCAGTGGCTGGGTCGTGCTGCGCGGCTGCTGCTAATTATAGTCGCCTTATAAAAAAAAAAAAACAGCACTAGGAACCGCCGTCAACACTTAGTTCCCTAAAAGCACCAGTGTTTCACGTGGGAGTTTGAGGGCATTTACTCTGCGCAGCTGGATTTGATTTTCTCTTTTTTCCTACTACTCTTCCTTGTCCTTATACCATGTCTAAGTACGGCGTAACCAGGCGGATTGTTAAGATTAGGGTCCTCTCTGGTTTTGGATCCTTCCAAATACAACCACGCAGTGTACGAGAGAAAATAAATTGGTTGTGCCTGATATAATAAAGAAAAAAAAACGATGACATAGACGTATGCCGGGCACGAGTTGTCAGGGAATTAAAACTTTATTGAAAACGAAATGTACGAAGTACAGTATGAACAACAGCAAATGCGAACGATCACAGTGACGCATTACTACGGGATTCTATATAGGCAAGTTTTGGAAGACAGAGAGAAATTGGGGATACTTCATCCTCCTTTGTCAGAGCGGGACAACGACGCCTGATATAACGTGCGTTTTTTAGTGTTCAAAATTCGCAAAGGTTCCGTAACGTATTGCGTACGCTGTACTGCTCTTGAGGCTTTGCGATTGCACTTGTTCATGCTATGTATACGTCATGTTTCGTTTCCAACGTTGGATATCGCAGAGTTGGTTACAGTGAGCAATCGGAAAGTGCACATTTCTTTTCTCTTTATCTAAGGAAGTTCTAGAGGTATGCCGGTCTATCCGAATCGATTGGTCATCTATAACCATGATCTGAGAATGGGGCGTGCCTCCTTCCAACAAGTGTTTTCCTCTTCTCGGGTAAAACGCGGCAGGTTAGTGCCCTAGAAAGGCCCTCCTTCCATGTTTAAGAGTTGAGGCACTGCATTAACGTGCTTCCACGTATTGAGAGATGAGCCACTGCACTAACCTGCGGGACGCCTCAAGACAAGTTTATGCTTCTGTCGGGGTTGCGCCGTCGGTGCCTAACTTCTTGTCCCTTGTCATTGAAATCTTAACACATTTGCCGCACTTACGAGCTCGTGCGTCAACTTCGCGCAGAGCGATCGAACCCCTTTCCTTTCATATTAACTTACCGTTTCACGCTGCCGATGCGTGTAAGCGCGGTTTACGAAACAGTAGTTTCAGGAAGGGCACCCCCGATGTGGCGTGCCCCACCGTACCCGTTCACTTGAGTGCGTGACGGTTCGACGCGTGCCTATAAGTTGCTTAGTTCACTGACAGCTCCATCGCGAAGCAACAAGCCGAGGCTGCAGCGTGGTTCACGGAAGCGACGCACGTCACGGTAGTACGGCCGGGGGATTCCCCCCCAGAACGCGCGCTTATGCCCCTCGGATCCAACGGTGTGTTGAATGAGAGGCTACAATCGAAGCAATCCATCGTGAAGGAGGCATATACGACAGCATGCTACAAATGCGGGCTATAGCCGGACAGTTTCTTTTATAAAATCGAATATGCGAAATGTGGCACTGAGGTCATTCGGCTGTATCATGTAAGTGATTACCATGTAAATGATGTATCATGTAAATTCACTTTTAGGAAGTTGTAGCTCCTGTTCGTTTAACATAATTACGAAGAGGTGCATAGCATGATGATGTCTGGGTGGGGTACAGCCTAGCGATATTTTGGCCTGACACGCTAATGGAGGCGAGTTGGCATGTGATCAAGGAGCGGAAGTTTAAAACAAAAGCAAGAGACAAAGCAAGCGCGCACAAGTACATGAACCAAGTACATGAACCAGACGCGTGAAAGGTGAGGGTCAGAAACGGTATCTATGTCGTAGAATTAGGGTCCTTTTATTGCAGAAGCAGCCTAAGCGCTTGGAAAAGGGGAACTGTTAAGGACGCCCAATGTGGCGACAGTCTAACAACGACGCACAACTTAAGACGTCAGTCAACTACTGCGCAAAAGCGCGTAGTTGTCGCAAATATTTCCATTTATTTATAGTTTTTTTACAACTAAAAATTTACAAAGGCACAAAGCTGCTTCAAGCCAGTGAGTCAGTGTGGGAGAATCCATTTCGCAAAATTCCGCTAAATTTTCATGGTTCTGCACAATTTGAATGTTTAAGCCTGCAGGATATCGACGAAATGAAGGCGGGACGTCACCATCGGGGCCGTAATAGGCAAATTCAATGAAGTATTGACTATTTTATAAGTGCCACTCAACAGTTGACTTTCACACAGGGCACGACTTTGGATAGAGACGGCTCATTGACTTTGGCTTGGACACTAGCCAGTAAAATGTCGTTAGCAGTCAAGTCCAGTCTGGAGCCAGGCGGCCACACGCACGCTGACAGCATAAAGAACACCAAAACAGATAAGCAAAATATGACAACAAAGAAGTCGATATGGAAGTTGGGTACATCGTAAACGACCCTCGCAGGTCGAAGGGTGATTGAGAGCTCGTTTTCTGCCGCCACGGACGTCGGCCTTCTCACGCGCCTCTACAATGGAAGAAACGGAAAGTGGGCATCCGGAGAAGACGCACACCGGCACACATTGTGCGCTGCCATCTCGTCATCGTTCTTTCATGTGGGAGGCGTTCGAGAGCCATTGCACCGCATACCATTGCGTTGCGGTGACGTCACTTTTTTTTTGTTGTTGTTGTTAGGACCGTTGCGAGATTTCGCTCCATCGGTGCAGAGGGAGCGCGTCAGGAGCCTGGACCAGCAAAGGAAAAAGAATATGTTTTGAGCTATGACGCACCGCGCTGTCAGACTACGGACATAAGCGAAGTGAATGTCCTGTTGTATTGTCAGCATCACAAAATCTGCAGTCACTCGCATAACACATTCTTACCTTATGTTTGGTTTCGAAATAATTGTCGTTTTATGTGCACATATAAAAGAAAAAATTTCTTGCGCTATGGCAGTTTTAGTAGCAATATTCTCTGATCGCTAGAGAAATGAACGTACCGATGAGGAATAATACTGTTTACTGAAATGCATTGCTAATTTTCCCCTAATATTCAATATGTCAAAGGGCAACCGGAACGCTTCTAAAACTGCACGCACTTCGACGCGCAAGGTAAAATGCGCGTTAGCGCATGTAAGCACATGCCATGGTTCTTGGATCTACAAGACATTCTTAGTGTGAGACTGCAAAGCATGCATCGCGGCAATGAAATCGCAATGTGCGCTATAGATTACCGGTGGTTGTATGTTTATGAGCACTCAAGAAACAGGGAAGTTTAGCTGTGTATAGACCTATTCCATGTTGGTAAACAGTGGTAGGCACCGGCGATATAACCAGGGCTTGTGTCGACGTCGCGGCGCGGAGGCCCCGCCCACCGCTTGCCGCGGCCCCGCACGGTCGCGCCACCGCCGCCGGCGAAGCGCGTGCGAAAGCTGCCTCCGAGCACGGGGCGTCGGAGCGCCGACGGGTGTTTACAACAGTTTTCGAGGGGCAGCCGCGTGAGATGAAGTCGCGTTAGCTCTGTAGGAAGCATTCGATGAATGTAGAAAAGAATGTGCTGACGACCAGCTATGACAAGATGTGAGAAATTGATTGAAAGGATAAGCACCTTGCAACATGATGCGAACGATCGCGAGCTATCATGTCGGCATCGCTTCATGCGTATGCTTTAATTCGGTAACTGGCGCAAGGATGAACCACTTGCAACAGTGAGACTTGTTTAAATACGACTTGAAGATGCCTCAGCTAAAATACTGTTTCGGACTAAAGCCTCTAATCCCTACACGAAATCCTTGCGCAAAAACAAATGTAACTCAAGCATGCAATATTGGTGACGCTAGAACCTATGTAAATACGGCTGTGATAACGCACACACACAAAAATGCAATGACGAGCCAAGGACAAGGCTCTCAAATAACTGACAGCAAGGCGCATAACCGCGGCTTGCGGCTCTGCCCATACGCTGAGTTCCGATCGTGACGGCGTGAAGTCCTGTGACGACGCGGCACATTTCAAGCGTGTAGTTCATTCGAGCAGTCTGACAATCGAAAAAAAAAATTAAAGCGCATCGTAACCACTACAGCATTGCCAAAGACACTTCTCGTGTGTATGCTATCGCAGCCACAAGCAATTTGCAAAAGCGTCGCTGTAATCGGCCTTTCGCTCACGGCTACGTGAATTAAGCTCTTATATATTTGTTTCATTTGAGTGATTGAAATTCGTATGACGTATGTATAGCTTCCCCACTTCAATAATACACGGCGACCGCGATTACTTCTACACATCGAGCTAAGCTAACGTCGTGCGCGCTTTGCGGTAAGCGTCGTCGCTCTGTGTCCGCACTTTGTTTATGCCAAGAAATTTGGTGTCGAGCATTACACTTGCCAAACTTGTGACAATGCTATTTCTCTCAAATGAAACAAGCCGCACTAATGCCAAATAATTACCCATACGCTTAACCGTGACGAAAATGTTTGGCGCATAACCGATGCGCCAAACAACCGGCATTACAGGTTCGTCCCTTTCCTTAAGACAGACATAAGCAGGAAACCGATAAAAACCTATCGCACATATCTTGTGCGTTGCTGAGCAACCAACCCACGGCGCAGGTCATCGGTGAACACTTTTTTCTTCATTTCACGGCGGTGAGAAGCGCCCGCACCAGCGAAAACACAGCGGCTGCTACGGTAGGCGCGCCGGCGGTTGCCTACCATGCGAAACCAAAACTCCCGACGACAGCGCCACCGCATCTTCGTGACGTAGGCCGGGTGGAATAGGTATAAGATGCAACTCCACGGGAACAATTAACGAGAAAGTGGCACAAATATACAAAGTGATAGGTTTCAGTTTATTTTCATTGAAATTGTGGAATACCTGGTACAGTGCGTACATTTAGCACTGACGGATCCACCCAAGTCGGCGTCTGTATACGTATCAAAAATTCCAGATAAGTAAACACCAATGGAAGGAAATGGGACCTTTCCAGCGTTCAGAATGATAAAGAAGGTGTATGATCTCGCGTCCTGGCAACGGCGATCCGCCAGCTACGCAAAATACTACGCGAAATACGCAACAGAGGCAAAATAGCCGCCGTGTTTCCTTTCCCAGGCACTTACGGTGTACACAGCAACCGCGCATCTCTGCAGCAGACAGCTGGATGTATGCAGAATTCACATCCGGACTTCAGAAAGGCCAACGGCGCATTCCGGGCACAAAGAAATGAATCCGTACGGTTCGGAGCATCACATGGAGACGAGAAACGATTTCAACGAAACGATCAGCGGTTGTTCTCCTACGCAGATGACAAGCAACAATGGCGGTAGTAGAACACGCCCGTTCTGTGGGGGCAAATGGGGCAGTGGATAGGCAAGCGGATGGCTGGTAGGGGGGTGGCAACGAGCAAAGCCTCGGACTGGGCTAGTGAGAACGATGTACAGATGACCCATGGCCTAAAAGAAGAAAGAAAAAGCGATCAAAAGACAGTATGCGATCTGCTTTTGTAAAAGTGAGGTTAAAGAAAAAAAAAAGAGAGATGAATACTCTTTTGTACACGCAAGGCTTTCTGTGGTCACTCCAGTAGACCTGCCGTTTCTATCCCTGGGAACGAAACAATCTTCGTTCTGTTGCTGTCCTATTTGCGTTTTGCTGTTCTTCTGTTTGCCTTCTGTTCTTTCTGCGCTTATCGTCTGTTGTTCTTCTGTTTCTCGTCTGTCTTCTTTCTTTTTGTCGGTCTTCGGCTACGTCTTGCGTTAGAGCCGTTCCCCGCCCTTCTGCTCTAAGACGGCATTGATTTCTCGTTTCTCGAGAAGGGGACGAAAGAGGAACGCTTCTCTTTCTTCACCGACGGAGATGCACAGGGACTCCGCGAGCCACTCTTATTCACAGGGCTGCGCGATTCGTTTCGCATCTTCTGCGTACGAGCGAGTGCAGAAATGGAGAGGCGTTCCGCGTATCGGTCCTCTCTGTTCCGCTCGGCTGCCCCGAATGACCCTTGTCGCCGCCGGAACTACGTGGGCTCTTCTTTTATTCTTTACTGCCGCGGTTTCAGTCTCTCGCAGTGTTTGTCGAAGCATCTGTAGCGTCTGCAAAGCGTTGAATGACAGCAGCTAATAGGATCGTTTGTATACATTTCTGTAGCGGCTACTGTCCGACTGTAAACAGCACGTCCTTTGTGGAACTGCCTCCCTCTGATTAATTTCTCGCTTTGCAGAGCGGCGCACTGCGTGCACCGTCAATATGTTGATTTGGTTGACGGCCATCGAGCATCCATTTCATTTCTTTGATGTAAAGGTACATGTTGAAACTTGTTTCTCCGACATACGCATTTGACTGTCGTGAACACGCGCTTGCACGCTTGAGACTGTCCAGACAAGCCTGCCGAATGGATTGGATACTGTTGCCATTCTTAAGGCTTACGCGTATTTAAAAGCGTTTGTGTAATAGATTTATACATGCTCTTGTATAGTGCGTGCTCTTGTTCGAGTAACCCGATCTCGTGTTCAGCGTCGAATGTGGTACAAAAAATCAGCACGCTCACATTCGCAGGTCAGGGAGAGCCTAAATCGAGTGGCTTCGTGCACTTATTTTATTATGCGTTTATGGGGTTTGAACGGTCTTTGGGTGCTAGCGGCTACTCTTTTATAAAGACGTGCTCTGTACTGAAGTCTCCAACGTGCACAAATCAGATAGGCTGCACTCATATATAACGTAAGGACCTCGTATGAATAATCAAAACGTTCATTCCAAAATCCACGTTACAAGAGAAGCGATATATTTGTCATGTGTATTATTTATTACGCAATGTTAGCTCGTATCCGAACAAGCCGCGAGAACCATCGGAAGTAAATATTTTGCATTTCTATAAATCATACATTTCTTCAGACACCTTGATTCTTGTCTATGATACCCACGTTCTTACCTGTTTGCTCTGGCAGGTGTTGTGAAAACTGTCACGCGTCATATTTTTCACTCTTTGTGACCGTTTTGGTTTAACCCTCGTCCCCACCGTGTTTCCGCAGGTTGTTCTGGTGCAGGGCCACTTCGTATCGTACTTGCCCCTGTGCAGTCGCAATGAACCCGTGTTCCTGGCCACGTGTACGCCCGTGGCCATGCCCGAGACGCGGGAGTGCGTCGTCCAAGGTTCAACGTCCGTGTTCACCTCCATACACTCCATGGACATGAAGTTCCTACACCTCGACAGGAAGTGAGTACCCATGCTTCGTGGCACTACTGTGCATGCTACATAGGAAACTGACACTGTAATAGGCAAACCGGCTGCTCAATTTGCTGAGCAAGCACGACTTGAACAGAGACGTTAGTATGGTTTTGCAGTGAGCTGCCATTGTAGTCTAGTGGCTATGCCACTCGGCCGCAGAGCTCGCGGCCGAGTGAGATCGCGGGATCGCGATCTAGACCTAGAGATCGACCTAGAGATCGTGGGATCGCATGCCGGCCTCGGCGGCTACATTTTCATCGAGGAAAGTTGTTGAGGCCCGTGTGCTGTGCGATGACAATGCGCGCTAAGAAACCCAACGTGGTCGAAATTTATTGAGTCCTACACTACGGTGTCTGTCATAATCATATGGTGGTTTCCAGGCGTAAAAATCCAGAAATTAATAGTGGCTCATGTAACGAAAGAAAAAAGCAAGTTTTCTGACTGTAGTTAGGATTTATTGATTGATTTCCATCGATTTACGTTCCAAACCACGATATGAATATGAGAGACACTTTAGCGGAGGACTCTAGAAATTTCGATCACGTGGGGCTCTTTAACCGGTGCTAACACCGCACAGCACACGGGCTTCAACAATCTGCCTCCATCGAAATGCACCCGCCGCGGCAAGGATAGTTAAGACGTACAAATCGCAACTAACACATCTAAGCCATAACTATGGCATACCATAAAAGATCTTGAGCAGTACTTTTCGCAAAACTATTAGTATCTTATACCGAATCATCACATTTTGCGAAGTAAACCATCAGTGATTTCACACTATGGAGGGGCCAGTGACCAGTGGTCTCATCACCGTTGTTTCAAAGCTCACTACCCCCGCACTTTCGTCCCATACTTGGAGAGAAGGCCAATGCGGCGCTCAGACTCGGGTGACGTAGCGAAACACGAACCAAACGCGCACCGCCGGTTTTTTTTTTTTTTTTTCAACTGTAGTGCATGTGTTTCATACGTCTAGGTAGGGAGCCAGGGGTACCACTTCAATGCAGCATTGTTTATACTCTGACGGACAACGAAAGCCTGACATTGAGAGTTCTGCTCCTAGTGGGAAGTCTTGACGTCATCCTTCAAGGAAACAAGATGGGCGAAAAAGCTATGGCGACAGCCAGCACGCGTTGTCTACGCTTTGTGTTCCATAAAATTTTAGATGGATGCGCCTATTCGGTGACTCTATTTACGCGACCAGTTGGAAAATCTCATACCGCTGGGTCTATTTTTTAGTTGTGACTTGCAACGGTCAGCAGGTCTTGGCGCATTCATGTGTACATAGAGCTTGTTAATAGAAAAGTCAGGGAAACGGTCTTGCCTTTATCATGTATTACTTTCGAAGTTTTACGTCATGAGTTAATAGGAGAAGAATGTTATAATTTCTCTTTTCTCGAAAAAAGAAAAAAAAAACGTGTGATGAAAATTTTTGTCTAGGAACATATACAGTGTGAAGACAGCCTTAAAGACACCTTGGCCAGACAGCCAGACTCTTTGGTCATTAAACATGCCACAGTGCCCACAGTTTAGAACACCGAACACTACGCAACATGGTTGCAATAGCAGCGATGCAGGCATGTACTTCTCAGTACCGTTGACTATAAGTGAAGCATGGTTTGATAGGGTTGCTAGAAGTCTAAGTTCATCGTGTATTGAAGGGTGTCCCAAGGAGAGCTCGAGCCAGTGATCTCCAAGTGATGTCATTCTTGAATTTCGCTGGCAAAGTGGCTTTGTAAAGATGCAAATTTTTCGAGACTCCTGAAGGTTCTTGTTGCTTTCCTGTGTTTAATTTTTTATATATATACTACTGTAATTCTTGAGAACCAATAATGTGGTAGTGTGAATAATCCCACAAGCTATTGAACTCTTATTCCGGAGACACAGGAACTTACGGAAATGAATTATTCCTAGAAAGTGATCATCTTTTGGAAGCGCGTTTAGATGACCGAGACAAAACTTAGAAGTAGAATGCCAAGATCCTGTAAAAAATATTGGCTGCTTTTTCATTGCGTATGCTGCACATTCTTCGTTCAGGATTGGCAGTGACTGTGAGCCCGACAATGATAACTGCAGCAGGTGCTATCCTGCCTATAAGGACTTTAAGTAAGTCACCCGCATAGTATTAATTGCCGTTTCAAAAACCATATCTTCTTTGAGTCAAGCGGAAACAGCTGTGGGAAACCTTTGCTCCCCCTGGTTGAGGCAATGTGGGAATTTATGTTAGAGAAAGAATGTGTTTTCCGGTGAACGGGGACGTCAGGCTCGTGTGAACTAAAAGACAATAAACAAAAAAAAAAGGTGTCCGAGTAACCGAGTAACGCAATTACAACTGCAGCGAATCAAACACGCCTGCTCGCTTCCGGGCTACCGCAGAAGTCCCTCACTTTATGACACGGCTGCGCTTCCGCTTCAAGTGAATGCCCGTGGAAGGGTCAAAAGAAAGCGGGAATTCCGCGTAAAATAGGAGCAGCCTACGGAAGTCCGAGGCAAAGTGATCTCATTCGCAGGAGCATCGCGGAGAGTTCAGGAAGGCAAAAGAAGAACGGAAAGGCAGAAGACGCTTCAGTTTTACAATGCACTGTACTATGAAAAATGATTCTTCTAAGACCCGCACAATGAAGCGAAAGAGATCAAAAGATTTTCTTCGTTATTCTTGCCGTCCTTAGGCTAATCGCGAAGAGGACACGTGAGTGCGCTGCCACCGAGTTTATCGTAGATGAAATTTACCGCACAGAAAAGAACCTGGTGTAGACTGTTTCCTTTACTGGCCGAAGGGTCAAGTGAATTTTAGGTTCCTGAATAACTCTATGGGCTCTACATGTGCGAAGACTACATAACAGTGCCCGACTAGGGACGGCTCTGGCCGTGGAGGCGATGGAATGGAAGCCGAGGGCTTAACTTCTAATTCATTGACTTTACCGAATTCAATAGGAAGAGGGGGTATATGTATCCCCCTCCCTGCCCAACATCGGACATGTCTCGGAAGTTTGACTGGACGCGCCTTCAAAGGAGAATTCGCATGAACACGTCGTACATCTTAACCCGCGTATTTCCGGAATTGCACAGTGGGGTCAAATGTAACTATGTGAAGAGAGTTACATTTGGCCCTCAATGTGCAATTCCGGATAGTTCATGCTCAACTGTCCGAAATGCGGCGAGTTGAGCAAGAAAAGTTGGTGGCCTCTCCCGCCATCTGCGCTCACACTCGGTGTGAAACTGATGGGCATATGGCTGAAGAATTGGTTCTGATGAAAAAGCCGCTTGTACCCGAAATTCTCTCTTTGTTCGGTGTCAACTCTATTAACGCCTTCCATTTACCGGCATTTGAAGTCAAAACCTTTAGCATGTGTAGCCCCACGATTCCTGGCCCTTTCTTACGCCGAGTTCGCTTTTTATGTCGCAGACTCTCTCTCTCTGTTTCTGTCTCTTTCGTGTAACGGTGCGAAGTTATGATACCATTGGTAATGTAGAACCTCAGGCATTGGCAAATACTGGCAAGGAGTTTTGTACGGGACAGCGGGTACTGCCAAGGGGCGTCTGTATGGGAGATAACGAAGGTGACAATCGCTAACGCAAAGTGCTAAGCGAATCTCTGCATTTGTAGGACATGTATATACGAACAGAAACACGTGCCTGCTCCATACCGCTCCTGCAGCGACACAAATATAGTTTGCTTTTCCTGGCGGCGTTTTAACGACCTCCCTGCCTGCAGGCAGGCCTTCTTGCCCAATTTCCGAGAAACGCGACTCGTGATTCTCAGTTCTGCAGCCGCAATAATGCCCGCTAACGCACAGGGGAGAAGAAGCTGCAAAAGAGAGCGACTGCGCGAGCCCCGTCTCTACCGCTGCCCGGGGCATAGCACCCAGAAACCCCATAAAAAGTGGGAGTTTGCGGCAGCCAGCTGCATGCGCTCTGTTACACTGTGTCGCCTTGGTGTACGCCGACGCTTGTGGGGGCTCCTTTTAAAAGGCGAACGCCAGCGGCACCCGTCAGGAGAAAGAAATCTAGCTCGGTGGAAGTGGTTGGCCGCTATTGTGGGCTCTTGCTTATGTGCATGTGTATGTGTATGTGTGTGTGTGTGTACGAGGAAGTGATTTGCATTTGAGAAGAGACTCGCCGACGAGACAGCCGGCCTCTTCATTGGCGCTAAGATTTACGCTCCACGTCCGCTTCACGTTAACGGTGCGTCGCTACCGCGGTAGAATGCGAGGCGTGAGTTACGAGACGTAATTAGGAGAGGCGCGGGGACCGAGTTGACGCAGCTAGGAAAGAGCGAAATTGGAGGAAATTTGTGCTGAACGTAGTGCGAGTGGCTCACCGTCTCTGGCAAAGAAAGATGCTGAATGTGTTATGTCTTTCACGTCGTGCAAGAGGCTGTAGGGGCAACGTGGCTATGCCGTCGACTATTTCTTGAGTGAGTTCTTGGAAAGCTTTATTGAGTGGCGAATGTGATGCGGGTTAAACACTCAATAGTCCTGTGGTTGAGAGCGGGTCGCTTAGCCTCCGGTATTGTGGGAACGTTTGGGGAGCGTATTTTGCAGGTGCTGTGAGGCTTTCCTTATGTCTTATTTCAGGTACGAGCATCCTACGTGAGGATGATATATGGCGTCTCTGGGTTTTCCCCCTGGTTCTCGTTTTGAGTTTAGATGTTTCCGGTACATTCACTGATCTGTTCAATTATGAAGTAAATTCGATTTGTTGAAGAAGCATGCAGGAAAATCTTGAGGTCGAGGAGCTGACAGTCAACGTTTCAAGAGTGACCACGCATGAGGGCACATTAAGGTTCCGCATCTCAATTCGCCTTGTATGTCTGAAGATCCCTTATAAACATTTACCTCTAGCCTGCTGCTCATTAAAAAGATTAACGTTGACCGGATTAATAACTTGGCGAGTTGTTATGGGCGGAATCATGTCACTCGACGACTACGCGAAGCGTAGCTGAAGAAGATCGTACCTTTCCTTTCTCACGCTGGTTCCTGTGGTGCCACATACTTTGTGTGATTTGATAACTTTCATTCAGTTTACGTGTGGCGCCTATCAGAATTACTGTTCTTACAATGGGTTCAATACGGAAGATTCGTATGCTCCCGTGTGTATGCTCCATACAACGCTTCTTGCGAAGCTGTGATTGGCATAGTGGGTGCCTCTGTCAGCTTGGTGCACATCGCATTCATAGGCGCTGCAGTTTATGAGGTATAGTATGGCACACACCACATCCGTGTTTGTGGTAGACCTGGAGCTTCAAGTAATCGTATTCTCCTATGCCCGCTATTGCTTGCTGGGGTTTCTTCAGGGCGCTCCCCTTTTGGCTCGAAAGACAAACTCTTTTAAATGTTGGTTTACTAGCGAGAGAGGTACACTGCTCATGTGTATTGTCGATGTCGTAAATGCTTCTTGGTTTTACCATTCGCCACACAAACATCTGAAACGCCGCGCTCTTTAGTGTGAGCAGAGCTTATTAGAAATAGCGCCTATATAACGGCCCCAGTATAATGAAGTGACCAGTCCTGCAAATGCATGCCGGCGGTTCCATCGTACGACTTGCTTAACGAACTGTCACTAAAATAATGTCACATTCCTTATCGTTTCTTCATCACGTCCCGTGTCAGCAAATCTGTAACCTAAGGCAGATGAACAGCGTGATTAAACAAAGGGGACGTTTAAAAGCTGCCACTCCGCCAAGTTTATATGATAGACATTGAGTTTAACTGCAGTACTAAGCGATCGGCCTAGCGTTTAAGTAATGGAGGAAATCCCCCACTGTCGGAACATATGCGTATGTTTGAGAACAAAGGAATATTAAAGTAAACGTGCAGTGCTCCTCTCATTGAAAAGACGATGTGCTGCGTTCCATTGGAGAAATGTGCCCTATATACGAATGGCAGCCGCTTTGACGAAATTATGTATGAGAGACACCTCTTTCCGCGCATTCGGGAAAATCTGACCAATAATTATTGTGAGTACCATAAGCTTTGCGCAAAAGACACACTCGTCAATGCCTCAGCCGACCCACCAACTGAGGTAATTCTACATTGCTTACTTCTTAATGTAGCCTTTGCTTCATACTAGCTGTGTGAAAATAGGTTGCAGAGCCAGGCAGCCCTTTTCATGAAGCTATCTCGGTGTTGCGCGCGACGGTAGCTGAAAGGTAGCGATGGTACTGCGTGCAAGCAACGAGCACATCCTTAAAGGCAGATGTAGAAAAGCCCTTCGGCAAAACTGGCTACTTTGCGCGGGCATGAATCTTACGCACTTTGAACCGTGCACCTACATGCTGGTTCGTCGTGATCGCTGCTTTCCCAACTCGTGATCACCTCCACCGCTGACGTCGTCTTCTGGCCTGGTTTGCCCGTAGGGGGAGCGTTCAGCGATGAACCGAACTTGTTCCACACTGGATCGATCGGGGACTAAACGAAAAGACTGTACGCTACTCATTGCACCGAGACAAGAACGAGTGCTCACGAACTTGGCTCGGACGCTTCGCGCTGTAAATCAAATCGCCAGTGCAGCTCGCCCCACACGTGCTGTGCACACCACACGCACCCTAATAAGGTTCTGCAACGCGGTGTGCGAGCTGCTTATCTGCGCTGTGCCGCCTGGGAGTAACTGTTATTAGAAGCAGGCGTGACGTAATTAGAAGGCCGTGCTCCGAATTGACGATGCGCTCATTTCGTGTTGGCTTCGGTGCCATGCTTCTTGTGGACACTGACTATGGCTGATGACGCCTTTCGGTCTTGCTGATGGCAGCGTTCAGAAGAACGTACGCTCGCAAATCAAGGTGAAAGAAAGAAACGGGGACGAAACTGAAGCGTTTTCATTAACCTCTGCTTTACATCTAAATGCGTGGGAACGGAGTTTCTTGCGAGACCAAACTCTTGTATAGAAGCAGAGTGAGCTGAGTAACTGCACACTTTCTGGGACCTGAGCCTTCAGCGTTGATGTGGCAGACGGCGACGAAGATTCCTGGAAAGAGTGCCTGCCCTAGATATTTCACTACGCAATGCTCCGTCTCACCGTATGCAATCAAGTGATGCACTTCAAATAAGCGATGAGCCGAATCTATTTTGCCATACAGCGAACATAATTCATACCCAGTTGTTCCAAATGCATGCTGATGAGCGATACGTTTCGATGGAGAGCTTTTCAAGGTTATGGCTGAGTTTGAATGCAGGTCAGCGTTTTCGAGGAAGAAGACTCGCATCATTTGCCTGGGAAATAATTATGGTAGTACTGATGGGTACTTCTGTGTTTTCGTAGGATACCTGCAGAAAAGCCGGGTAATAAAAAAAAATACTCGCTTTGCGGTGTGGCACATACTGGGCAACTCGCCACTTCGCTGAGATTTCTACTGAGCGAAATTTTTCTGGTAGAAAAATTGTTAAATTGGTTGCGTTAGCACAGGCATTCTTCAGTCTGGTAAACTTCTGTAGATGTACTTTAAGACCATGTCATGCAGTGGTCGTGCGGTTTGTGTTGTTAAAAGAGCGCAAAGCTGAAGGTCGCGATTTTGAAATGTCTTCCACCGGCACTGAAGCCTACCTTATCCTTCGGTGAATTTTGCTTTCGTGATGACGGTCTGCCAATCGTGATTTGACAGTGACAATGACCTTTATTTTTCGCATTAGTATGCAGTAATGATACGAAGTGGCGGGCGATAAAAGCTGTAGTTCAGACAGCTTGACGAAGCCGCAGGCTCCCTCGTTGGCAATTACAGCAGTGATGTCGACACAATTCAACAAATCAACAACAAGATAAACATACAGGTGTAAAATAAGCATGCAGGAGTACAACAAAATACAGTCTAATCAATTTTACAAAAATGCAGTCTTTTACACAAACATAAAAAAGCAAAAGATAACCTTATTCAAATGCAACTTTGCTGAAAGGTAGAGCATGAAACAGAAAGATTTTTGAAGGGAAAGCATAAAAATATTTTTATAGGACATTGTTTTTTTGATCAAAGTAACTGCGCATAGCTTTAAAAGCTGTTGTCTGTAATTGTAGTCCTTCGGTAATTAGTTTGTTTAGTATCTGGGTAGTTTATCTAGGGTAAACATTGTGTTGTGCGTATTCTTAATGCTAGTGGCTTCTCGTAAATTCCTGGCACTAGTTAGGCTATCTCCCTCTATCTGTCCACTTCCCGCCACGGTGGTCGATAGTGGCTGCGACACTGGGCTGCGGATCTGAAGGTCGCCGCACCGGATGCCAGCAGTGGCGGCTGCATTTCGTTGGAGGCAAAATAGCGAGGTCTGTGCAATTACAGTGCACGATAAAGAACCACAGTCGGTTGAAATTGCTGGAGCCCTCAACTAATGCGTCTCTTATAATCAGATCGCGGTTTTGGGACATTATACGTCATAAAGCAAGCACTAACTTTTCACTCTGCATAATTATCTTCCAACGTAGATAATCGCTGCGCTTGTGGGACGACAGTAATCAGCCATTAAAATTTCTCACTAATATGCTGAGGGTGCAATTTCCTCTGCAATCCGTACGCTGCTCGAATATCTCTCAGTTAACATTTGTCCCTTCTTAGTCCGAATCCGGTAATTTTATAACTTCTGCTGAGCAGACAGTGAAGGCTATTTCAGAGAGTGCCTCTCGTTGCATGACCCCTTCTCGATCTCCAAACTAGAAGAGAAGCTCAGGGGAAGATGGATGCTTCAATCGATGAACAGATCGCTAAACACAATTTACAACACGGAATGTCGCCGGAGCCAACGTCTCGACAAGTGGACTTATCTTCGTCAGGACAGCGACTAGTTCAGGACAGTCCCTCTCCTGGCGAAGACAAGTCCACTTGTCGAAATGTTGGCTCCTGCGACATTCCCTGTTCTCAATCGTTTTTAATGATATGTTCATCCTTTCTAGACCTGTATGTAATTGGTTTTCGTTTTGGACTGGATCTTGCCACGGATGCATGAGGGCTACTGCAAAGGTATTCTCGTATTATGTGACTAGTTCTGCTTTCTGACGTAAGAACTCTCCCGCGGCGATTCAGTATCGGCTCCACGGAAGCCTTATCACAAAGAGCTCCTTTTAAATTATGCGTAGTGCCCGATAGAAGACCACCTTGACTCTCAGCAGCCGCCGCGTTCTTTCGTGACGGTATGACGGAACGGGGCCGCTTTTAGCGGCACGCGCGCTGACCGCGAGAAAGAGCGCTCCCGGATGTCAGACGGGACGTGCTCCAGGAGCCTGGCTACAGACTAGCCGTGTCTTCTTGTTCTCGCATTCTTACTCGTCCTTTCCGTACGGCGGCGTGCTGGGCTTCGATGAAGAGCATGACTTCTTCATCAGGTGCATCCCTTCCCTTCTTATACCCTTCCCGTCCATTGTTCTTACGAGTCCTGTTAATCTATGCGCCATCCACGGAGCGTGCCACAGCAGTCTTAAAGGCGGTGTATGGTTCTCTAAAGCAGGCGGATGACTATGGGCTTGCACGGTGTTTGCATCGTGCGCCGCTCGCCGAATACTGAAATTGTTACACCGTTGACAGGAGCAGCGCGCAGGTACTTCTTCAGAGAAGCGCCGCGAACGTTAAACGCGGACTCACGACGTGCTCCAATTGATAATGTCGGGCTGAAATTTAGGTGGGATGTTAAGTGATAACGCGGTACAGCTGAGGGATAACTTTTCATAATGCAGTCAAAAGCTTCCTTCTTGGGGAAATATGCAAACAGAGAGGACGCTGGAACCATCAAATGGGCTTGAGCTTCATCGTAGGAGGATAGCATTAATGCGAGCAACCTACTGCGAAAGTTTTTGTGACACATGGTTTGGGAAACCTCGCGCCTGGCTTCGCGCCGTCCGGTTTGAGTGCATGACGTGTCTTCACATTGCCTAATGATACAACACATGCAGATGCAAAAGTCAGCATTCATGCAGGTACACTTGCTGGCCTACGCCTTCATATGTTTGTGTAGTTTTTAACAAACATCTTCATCGCGGGTCTTGTTGACTCACTCCGATATGCTCTGAAAGTTATGCTGCTTGCTTACATTGCGGAGGCTTTCGTCTTAAATTTTGGTATAGTATAGGCTGTGCAGACTTCTTAGTACAGACTGTATACAGACTTCTCTGTACAGACAGACTCTGTCGTCTGCACAGACTTCCGTTCAGTCCTTCTGTACAGACTGTACAGACTTCCCTGTACAGACTTCTTAGTACTCCTCATCCTTTTCCAGTCCTTTACGCTCATGTAGGCCTATTGATAAGCAGATGAGTTAGTAGATCACAAACATCTAAGCGGTGCTGGGCACTCGCCAAGAATCAGGGACAGGATAGCACTCTCCTGTGCATGCCCCCTCCCTTCCTTAGCGCTTTCTGCGTGTTTCGATTGGCTTGGCTCAGTTATTGAGTAGAAAGAGTACACTGTTGAGTCGTGGAGCAGTATCTAAGCAAGAAAGTATTCTTGAAAGAAATTTGAACGACCACACAACATGTGCCACTGTTCTTCTTCATAACGCGCTTGTTAGTGTACTTCCTCCTCATGCGCTTGTGACCCGTACTTCTCTCCCCATATATGTTCCGCCGAATTTAGGTTACTCATTCATTTGATTTGCATGAGCCTTTTGCCCGGATAAGAAAACAATAGTGAATAAAGGACGACATCACCTTACGTCAGGCGTACTTCCCGTTACCTCATCGAAGCCAGGACGTCAAGGTAACTTGCGATACCTTGTAGCGGAGAACCTGCTCTGGACAATCTCGCATCTTAAATGCTCGCCTAAATAAGACATGTTGACTGTCAAGCAGAGAACACGCCAAGCGCACATCATGAGCCGAAATTAGACCACGTGGCAACAGAGGACCCGATCGAGACAAGCTGTCGGCCGCTAAATGTATCTTCATCGGCGATCCTGTCGTTACTGGACACGAAGACACGCAAACAGAAATCTACGAGTCGCAGCCGGAAAGGAGCTGCTTCTGCCAAGTGGACATACCAGCAGGCGCTGTCGAAGATTCATTTCAAACGCTGCCAGCAGCAAACGGCGCGTAGCCAGCGATGGCCATTTCGCTTCGGCCACTTAGTCCACGCGACGTGCAGGCCAACCAGAAGAGGAGTTCCAACCAGGAAAAAAAAGAAGGAATTGATAGAAGGCGGAGACTCTTTGAAGAGCTCGATACCCGGGATCTTGAAGAGGGATATGCGTATACATAACCACCCCGCCGGCGGACATTGACAAATGGACAAGCGCCGGTCACGGATGATTCGGCCGGCTTCTGAGGCGAGCACGAAGGAGGAAGTTTCGCATCTCGTCGTCGCCCAGTGCGTTTTTTTTTAATGCCCCAGACTTCAACCTCATCATCTTCTGCTTCCTCTTAATGAGCGCGCAACGTATCCTGTGGTGGGCCGCTTGGAACTCCTTTATAAAACGAGCCCAACAGTCGTCGAAGGATGCATCGGGCGTCGCGTAGTAAAACGCTGCTCTTCCCCATCGGAGGAGAATTGGGAGAGAAGGGTTGCGAACCCGAGACCAGAGCGAAGGAAATGGATGCATGCACGCGGTAATGGGACTGTACCGCTGGGCAGGTCTACAAACGGAACGCTTGACCATAGTGACCCACCCTGAAGCGATGCGAGAGTGTGTAGCTCCAAACGTTCCCTGCAAAGATGGGCTGCTGCACGCGAATTTTGGGCCAGCGTAACGGTACGCGTCGTTTCGGAGCTGCGGCTCTCTATAGCGTATTCTGGAGATGAGTATGCGTGGCCAGTCTTTAGAATAGCTCGGACGTGACTTCCATTAAGGACGCCGGCCTGGAAGGAGCCACGGCGCACTTACAGAGCCCTCGCACATACGTGAAAATGAGCACGAGAGCTTCTCTCTGTATTTTTTTATTTTTCTTCACCTTGCGTACGAGTTTGGAGCACGAACCCGAACACGCCGCATCCAGCGCTAATGCGCTCGTATACTATATTAGAGCGGTGTGGGCGCCCGTTCGCCGGTAAAGACCTGACGGAGCGGCGCCCGCCATCGGGAGCGCTTCGCGGCTCTCACGTGCGCATTAGGGGCAATCGAACCTTATTGTGCTTGTGTGGCCGCGTTTATAACGCGCACGAAAAGTTCCTTATCTCGTGCAGAGCGATGTGCCAAGTTGTCTAGGGAGCCCGTTTAATGCGATGCTTTACGATACGCTCTGTACCGCCAACCACCAGAAGAACAATGTAGCAATGGGACGAATTTGGTTGATTCAGTTTCATTAGGAAAACGCGGCCATAAAGCGTAATCAGGCTATCGTAAACCCTATCTTCAGGGGAGCACGTATCACTTATTTATGAAAACAGGGAGTCTCTTGAATCTGGGTAATCGAGAAAGAACACATTGTTCCGCTTATTGTTCGTTATGCGAGCTATATAGAGCGACTTAAAATGGTGCACCACACCTGACCGTTGATTGTCACATCGTGTATTAAGTTGCTTGGAGACCAAGTGTACCTGAGAGCATAATGGTTATTTGAAACCCACACAACTTTCCAGGCATATTAGTCACCACTTCGATAGCGTCATATGCATTCCCGGATTTAGAATACAAAGCGAGTGAAGCTACTCATGAAGAGTTCTGACGTAATCGGTATCATGCTCTGTTCATTTGAGAACTACCGCTTTGCCGTTTGACAAAGTGGGAGCCTCGTCACATGATACATTACATAACGAAATGCTTGCTAGTTTAAGCTTATTTCGCTTATTGAAAACAGAGCCAACACCATATATACTGAAGCTGTTCCAACGTATTGAATGTAACCTTAGGTGCACTAGGAGCTGTATACCATTTTTTTTTCTTTTTGGATGCCCCTACCGGCCACCACACTTTATTTACAGCTGCCGCATTATGTTGCAGTTCAATGTGAACACGTGTATACTGCTACATGTGATTTTAGTGCACGCTCATGAACTTCACTCGTTCAAAATTTGTCCGCAGTCTTCCGCTACAGCGCGCCTGAAAGTCATATCGTTTTTCTGGCGCGCAATACGCCTAACAGCTACTACTATTTACCACCATATTCTTTCCCCATCTGTTGCCGTGTAGCGAATTTCTCGTTCTTGTTAACTTTTGTCATTTATCCCAGTCTACGTACAACTTGTGAATCATGCAGGATGGCAGGAAAGGCATGAGCAACGCACTCGCTCCCGCACAAACATGAATCCGTCGCAATGATGTAAACATCCTTCACGCCAATTAGGCGATCGTGGAGGTTAGGCCGAGTTGCGCTGGCGCCTTTTATACGTGCAAGAATGCCGCCGCTGGCTTTGCGCATGCGTGCCATAGAGCGTAACTAATGGCGAGAAGAAGGCCGACGGTCAAGAATCATGAGTCGTACCCGGATGCTTCATTTGCCCAAGCAACTCTTTCTTTCTTTCTTTCTTTCTTTCTTTCTTTCTTTCTTTCTTTCTTTCTTTCTCTCTCTCTCTCTATCTTTCTTTCTTTCTTTCTTCGTCTCTCTGTGTTGCCATTTATGCTTTCAAAAGGCTTGTCTCTTGCTCAGAGGAGCAACAGAGTAATTTGAAATATTTGTTACACGTTCCAAAACAGCTCCTTCCGTTGGGTAAATGCCACTTCAACCACTCTAACTTAATTACGCGAGGTGGAGAAGGCCTCAGCCAGAAGACATGAATATTCTATGAGCTAAACTTGGCTTCAATTACTACTTGCGTGAGAATCTGGAGGCAAAGTGTTGCGCCTATAAAAAAGAATAACTGTATAACTGACGACAACTGGTGGGTGTTTCCTGGCCATTATCGTTGTTGGAAAGAGCTCCTGAAATTCAAATGCGGTAGAAGTGATCGATTAAAACCTTTTCTTTTTGCGCTGTAGTGGCGCGTGCAAGAATGGTTAGCAAGTTAAACGCGGCTAAAGTAACTAATTGGCCAATTTGTATACAAGTTTTAGCAGGAAGAGTATAGTTAAGCAGGATTACACTGCAAGGCAGACAAAACTTTTCTGAGAGACTCGTTTCGGTGGAAAAGTGAAGGGTTACGTAAAAGTAAAAAAGAAATATAACGAGTTACGGAACGCCCAGTTCACACGGCAATGATTGATGATGACAAATGTGGTTCAATTAAGGAAAGGACGCTAATTTCTGCTGCAAATGTAGGGAGCACGGCTAAGCATCCGTAGGAGTAGAAGAAAGGGAGTGAAAGAGATATAAAGGAGAGAGAAGCCGTAGTGGAGGGCTCCGGAAATTTTGACCACCCGGGGTTCTTTAACGTGCATTGACAACGCACAGTGCACGTGCAGCACATGCTAGAGGCCCGCCGTACTGTCATAGTTATTGCCCATTGAGATTGTCGATGTATTATTATTATTATTATTATTATTATTATTATTATTATTATTATTATTATTATTATTTATGGGATTTTTCGTGCCAAATATCTGATATTATTATGAGGCAAGCGCCTTAGTGGACGGCTTCGGAGTAATTTTTCTGACCCACCCCCCTTCCGGGTTTATTAAGGTGCATCGAAATCTTAAGCGCCCGGGTGTTTTCTGCATTTAGGCTATCAAACTGCGACAGCTGTGGCCTTCGTTCGATCCCACGACCCAGAATTGAGCACTGCAACCTCAAGCTACCACGGCGGCTTGTCGGCTTTCTAGTCAAATTTATTTTCTCATCAGCAAGGACTCCCTAATGTGTTTTATGAGTCCCGTTCGGGGACGTAGCCTCACTCGCAAGCTGACAGGCCACAGCAGTAGGATCCCGTGCTTTCCAGTATATGCAGCCTTGATGACCTTATAAGTAAGCCACGTGACGTCGTTCCGGTGCGATGAAGACCACTGGCTCCTTATGCCTCGAGTGCATCCGGATGTTGCAATGCTTCCCGCCGCTGCCCATATTATGCCGCGCTGCCGTGCACGTCTTTGCTCCCGTGCGTGAAGCGCAGACACGATCATCGCTCAGGTGATGGCAAAGCGTGCTTACTGTGCTTGCATTAAAACGCTGGCCTTGCCACTCTCTGGGACGCGTGGGTCCACTTCGTGCGCACGCGCCTACATGCTTGATCAAGCGTGCGCGCTTACGCGCATACTACAGCATCCCGTGTGTGTAGTGAGTGTATGCCGCCGCGGCTTCGATACGCCAGCCGAGATTTCCGGCAATGCATGAATGGATCGGCTTGCCGGTCGGAGGTCCGTGAGTGGCAGGCAAGCCTTGCGCGGTGCGTGCGGTGCCGCGGAAGGCGTGAAATTTACGCCTCCATTCACGCCGAAGCCGGCACTTACTCGACGGTCTCTCGGGTGGCCAGCTGGTCTCGTGTTGAGGTAGAGGTTGGCAGATGGAAACAAAAATGAAAGAGAGAGAGAGAGGAGAAGGTGGTTCGTGTAACTTCCTACGGCATATATTCATAATCACCTTCCTACGGCAAGGTGATTTAGGATTGTCTGCCTTGCACTCTAGAGTGTTGCTTGCACGTTCTTCAGCATTCAACCTCGTCCACATGCAACGGCCATTTTAATAATGTAGGCAAGAAACCATGCAGCAGCTATAAAGCTGCTACTTAGGTATATAAAACGATGCCCGAGTTAATATATTCATTCCATTGCTAGTTTCAATGGCCCTACGAAATATAGTGTGTGATGAAATAAATACATGTATATTGTCTAATAATTTGACGTGTATGATTTTGAACAGTGTGCTTCCTCGCATTCTTTATATCGATGTAGCAGAAAACATGTACAGCACGGTGTGCTGTAAAACGGAGCATTCGAATACACGCCTTTCATAGCGGGGGTCACTTAACCAGGAGTGGCCATGAAGGTATTGTTGCTCGACTGGAAAGTCGTGTTGAAAGGAGCCAGAACTGCCAAGCTGAAGTTGTCTGCTCCAAATATATACAGTGCAAACGTGCCTGTAATACAAGTTTTTCTTTTAAATGTGGACCGTGTTGTACGTTTTGCTTTGTGTTCAAGAGATCTTTTCATACCATGAAGAACAATAAATAATTGGGCCAACGCCCGTTTGGAAAGCTCCTGGAAATCTTGAAATGTGCAGTATAGCGCAGCAATTAGCTGTCTCTGGGATTTGTTTCATTGCGTTGTATTATTGTTTATGCAGTGGCGAGTTCCACCTCGGCTACCAAAAGTCCAGCCTGCAGAGCATTTCCTGGTACGAGCTTGTCCACTGGGAGCACCTGAGGGAAGCCCAGTCAAAGCACCGCCTTAGTGAGTATTCTAGTTTGGTACAAGGAGTGCACATTGCAGTTCATATTTTCCTTCGTGTGCTGCCGTTTCTCAAAATAAATCTTTATTCCTCCGCCTCCTGCATTGGCTATCACAGCGTATGTAAACGCCTAGAAGAACACGAATTCCGTGGAAGACGGGGTAGTGGTGGCTTGAATCGATGAAGAGATCTTTGAAAACGATCAAAAACAGGGAAAGTCAATAGAGTCCGCCGCGGTGGTCTAGTGTACGGCTTTTTGGACTAGTTGGTTAGATGCATTTGAAGGAAACATAGCGCTAGAAAACACGGACAAGGTAGCGCTCATGTCGTTGTCTTCCTTGTCCGTTTCTTCTAGCGCTATGTTTCCTTCAAAGGGGGTCTAGCGGTTTTGGTGCTCGACTACGGACACAAAGCCTACTGGTTCAAACCTTAGTGCGGTGATGGAATCTTCGATGGGGACGGAAATGCTAGGGGAACGCGTACTGCGCTATCGCAGTGCAGGTTAAACAAGCCCAGGTGGTCGAAATTTCCGGAGCCTTCCACTACGGGTTTTACTTCCCTTCCACTCGTGCATTCCCCTTCTCCTACCACAACGGACTCTCAGCCTTGCTCCCGATGAGGGCTACAGGAAATAGCGTCGTTTCCTTGAGGGAAGCACAGTTATTCGTTTGCTGGAGTCAGCGTTTCGGCAGTTAGACTTATCCGGTGTTAGGGCAGTGGTTGCCCTGACGAGGAAAAGTCCACTAGTCGAAGCGTTGGTTTTACGTACATTTTCTTCCTCGTTTTAACCATTTTCTACGATGCTTTCATTGGATATACATGTGTTAATTCACGTAGTCATTAATGGACTCATGTACGTGTGGTACCCAGAAACATAACTGCTTAAACATTTCGGTGTCTATGTTGAACAAAGATGCAGGCGGATGACGTGACTGAAAATACAGATAAGGAAGCACGGTTCAGTACTTCACCTAAATGCGGTGTTTTTGCGTATGCACTGATACAATTAGGAGCACGTTTGGGTTTACGCAGCGTCGCTCGTTTTGCTGTTGCCATTCGTGGGAATCTTTCGCTCACAAACTACTTAGGGCAATAGATTTTCTGCGAGGCGAGCTGCTTCTTGACTTCATCGCGTTGATGAAGGAAGTCAACGGAAACAGACGCAGCCGTCGTCCGGGCAGCAACAGCGAGAACCGAAGCGCCGAATGAAGTGGAAAGAGTGGGGGAACGGAAAAATTAAACACTCTTGACTCGAACCGTTCCGGGACGAATCCGGCTCTGGAATCAGCAGAGACACAGGCGAATGGAGAGAGAAGGAGAATAAAACAACGCGAAGTATCAAGCGTCTCCCAAGATCCGCCCCGGAGATCCGCCCGCCTCCTTCTTAAGATAGGTGGCCAGAGAGGGAGGGGGGGTTCCTTATTAAGTGACCATAGTCGCCGGCCGAGCTGTCTTTCCTATTGGCCACACTGGTCGACCCCGAACAAGAACGAGGGGCTCGTCCACCAGAGATTTTGCACGCGCAGCATAAGACAAAAAGAACACATCCCAGCGTGCAAATTTAGGCGAGGAAAATCGCGGAGTGAGAGGGGTGGGGGGAGGTAAAAGAAGCGGCCACCAAAGCAACCATACTGCAGGAAAAGCGGCAGGTACATGAGGACGCAAAGAAACCAGTCAGATAAAAAGACAGTAGACGCATGCACGCAAAGAAGGGGGTGCCTAGACGTTGGCTAAGAGAAGACGAAGAAGCCATGGGCGTGACGCGATCTAAGCGAGAAATTATACGCACGATCCCAATCTTACCCTCAGTCCTCGCGGCCTTTTCTGGGCTTCTTCCTCGCTCGCTCTTTCTCCCCCTCTGCCGTTTCTGGTTCTTAACCGGCGAATGTTTCCTCCCCGCCCTCTACGCTGTATACATAGAGCCCCTCGCGCCGCGCCGTCTTTAGGCCTAGCCACAGCGTAGCCGTAGCCGAACGCCAGCCATTGGGCTCACTACTACGCGGAGAGCGATGCTGAGTTATGGCTGCGACTAGCACGCAGCCAAACGGCAATGTGCACGAGCAACCGGTCCCCCTCCTCACTTGCTGCAGGCTTCCCTGTCTTTTCATTCTTTTGTGTTGCCTTCGATATCCTTCTCGCCTCATCTGAGGGAGTTAGCCTCCGAGATGCGTAGTCGTATCACGAGTCCGGCGAGACGTGAAAGGCGATCGAAGCAAAAAAAGGAGGTTACCGCCTCGGAGGCAGGAACAAAGTGTACGCGGCGACGCTTAGAAGCGGACTTACGAACGCGAACGCAAGAAGCATATATCTACAAAACAACGATAGGCGGGGAGATGTGGGGTGGCCGCACGCGCTGGCGTTGCCTTATAGCGCAGTGAAAAAAAAAGAGGGTCCTTATGGGGGGCGTCTTATGCGAGCATAAGTAGTCACTGCCTCGCCCCACGGTTTGCACGTGTTCGGGTCAACAGCAGCTGCGTAAAGCTGGGTCAGCTAACGCAACCCTATCATGGTTTGGAAGCTCGAGATGGTGAAGCGATGTGCTTATGTGCTTTTTGCTTTCACTCTTGCCTTCTGACCTCTGTGGTATAGTGTGCTTAGGGGAGTGACCCGCAAAGAGGCTAAATGTTTAGGTGGGCCGTACAGGCACAGTGAAATGGAAGTGAAAAGATTTCCGTTTGCTTGTTTAGGTTTCGTTTGAGTATGTTTACTCCATAGTGTTTTAAATCGGGGCAGTGAATGCTGACGCATTTTTAACTTTGCCATATTGCTTTTGTGGTGATGTACTTATCGGTTTAGAATATTTGCGCATTATGCGTAGACCATGTGTGCGTAATAAGCATGTCAAACATTCCGTCTAAAAAAAAAAAAGGCATTCGAATTGATGAGGAAACCAGCAGTCCTTGAGGCGAGCACGCGATACTTGGGTGAACAAAATAGCCAACATCCACAAAGAGTACACAGCTACGCTGCTCATCCGCAGAAAGGCAGAAAAATTCTATTGGAGAAGGGAGTCAGCGAACAGGATGGAATATCTTCACTGTTATCCGCTACATGTTTTGAAGAAATATCTAAGCAACTGAACTGGGAAGGAGCAGAAACAAGGATTACAGCGGTATGTCTGAGCCATTTCCATTTAGTAGGAGACATCCTTATCTTCTCTGATAACTGCGACGAACATCAAAGTGTGAAGGAAGATCAAAGCACGAAAAGCTAAAGGTGAAACGATAAAGTTAAAGCTAAGTGACTAGGAGAATGGACAAGCGTTTCAGATTGTTTCCAAAATCTATCTGCTCAAAAGTACCTTCATCGCTAAAAGTCGATTTAGAAGGGAATGTCGCAGGAGCCAACGTTTCGACAAGTGTGTATACTTGTCTACGTCAAGACAGTTACTAAGGGCATACGCTTTAAACATAGTAGAGAAATGCAAAAGTTTAAGAACCAGAGAGTATGCAGTGGACCACAGAACAACAGAACATGAGTAGACAGAATGAGAGTAGTTTATGTCGGAGAAAAAAATAGTCGTAGCCGATATTTTGGTCGAGATGAAGACTAAAGGTTATCGACGTTGGCGGACACTGTAATGAAACCAAAAGATGAACGACGTTAGTCGGAATGGCGAGCACTTACCAAAAGATGGAAAAAGGAGCTTAAAACGACAGAGCGTAAGGCTGGTTTATTAAAATGATATAATTACAGTATACATTGCAATCAGATGGAGTAGGATGGGGTAGGCGAGAAATGTTTGGGACATGCCTTCGCTCTTTGTAATAAGGACATACTCTGTGATTCAGGTTCACGATTATGACGATGATGGTGATTACGATATCTTCAACGTCAATGAAAATGCTTCTGCAGCATTCTCCAACAATAAAAACCCTCCGACAGGAAGAATGATGCCACAGAAAAGCTTTCGAGGAAAGACTAAAAGGACTGGATATAAACTCGTACTCCTAGTCGTAGCGGTTCAAGTTTCAGTAAGAGACCCGGTGGCACAGAAAGGACAAAAAATAAAGGGGTTTTGTCTAAAGCCAGGGGCTGTATAACATATAATATAATGCAAACAGACGGCGCATACCCGCACCGAATAAAATCTCATTTCGCTTCTTTTCCGCGAAAACAACATGTGTTTATATGATGTGTATTATTTGTAGTGGGCAACTGCATTAGCGTACACCTCAAAGCCAGTGTTGCAGGCCTTGATCGCAAATGAAAGGTGGGATTGTTTTTGGAGGTGCAACTGGAGGAATGGTTAATCTGACCGTCCCTTTACACAAAAGATAAGGGACGACCTGGGTGGGCGTATAAATAAGAGCCCAAATTTAAGAGGAAGTTTACCAAACAAGTGTACATGTTGTATGCCACTTTAATGGAGGGGTAACTTAATGAGCCAACAGACAATGGAGCTTCATTGTCTTTTGGCTCATTAAGTTGTTTATAACAAACAAACACTAGCCCTTGACCCATTCACTTTAGTTACTGGAGGGGTATGTGTCATACGCGCTTCATTGGAGGGGTATCTTTGCCACAAGCTTGCCGTGACATTGTGCCCCGAAACGTGTTCCATACGCGCTAGTAACATTTTTACTTCCAGGTATTGACAGTCTTTTCACAATATATTATGCTAAATTTGAAATAAAATTTGGTAGCGTAGACACTCATTGAAGTAATACGTGATTATGCACCCTGTTAATGCCCCTCGTGTCTCCGTTCCGTTTACAGTAACACAATCGGAGCAGGAACGATCGTGCATCCTGTTAGTGCGGCTGCAGACGAGTCGTTCGGGATGGCTGTGGGTGCACGCAGTTCTCCAGGTGAAGGACGGCTCTGACAGCTCGCAGCAGCCCGTCATAGTGTGCACTAACCAAGTCCTCAGGTGAGCTATGTGAAGCTTTATTGATGTTTGCGCTGCTCGTCGCACATACAGAGTATGCCGACGCTACAAGGGTTCTTGCTTTCAAGCGTGCCCACGAAAAATGATGGAGCAAGCTTGGCTTGTAGCTTACATATTGCTGGTCATTGCTATCGATATCCACGTGGTTGAGCGTGTGGAGTTGTCGCAGGCGGTACGTGTCTTACTAAAAATGCTTTGCAGCCTTCATGCCTACATTGTCACAGCTGCCTCAGCCGCCTGTATTCATCCTTATTTTTATTTCTTTATTACTTATTTTAATAAATCAAGGCACAGTAGTTATTAACATAGAGGTAGCGACAGAGGCTATGACATAGGAAATGTACCGGATGAACCCAAGTGGCGCAGGAATCAGTGCATTGAATATTAATGCAATAGGCTCACTGACAATTTTCTATAAATCACTAACGCTGCGTAAGATAGGCGTGTCAGCAAACGCTCAAATACGAACTAATCATGAATAGGGTCACCATAGATACAACTAAACAAGGAGAGTAGCCAGAAGGTTATCTCTATATCGAACAAATAACACGCTGTACGAAGAATTCATTGCATGCCCTCATGCGATATCAGAGCTAATGATTGTTGGCACACCAAAATAGACCAGCAGTGCTGCCGTAAAGGTTGATACATCGGTAGGGATACGGGGCTGCTTCGTCAAGGGAGCATACTCTTGAATAGAAAATGCAAAACATGGCTTTTGAAGATTCAGAGTTCTCAAAAAAACGGGGCTGTACTTTCCAACAGTGACCACTACATGAAAAGATGTTTTTCGCAAAAAAGTAGGCTATGCATTACAAAGGCGGAAATGCTACAGTGTAAAGAGTGAAGGAATCACAAACAAGATATTATCCGCCATGTATTGAAACGATGGAGATGTTTGACATGTCGTCAGCAAAGGTAGTCGACCAATGGCATAGAACAATCGCAAAATAAAATCTCTTGCGGCTTGCGATTCTCAATCGCACGCCGATAGCTGACAAAGTCGCTCAAAGCAGAGCAAAAGTAACAATTGGCTGCTTGCAGTTTCCGTAAGAGTAACACAATCACTAATGGTGTTTAAGACAACGTGTGCTGGAAAGTGTACTGCTAAATCTAAAAACATCAATCCTTGTCTTTCAGTGAACGGGAAGCAGCCGTGATGCGTGCCAACTCTTGGCTGTACCAGTACTACTCTCTGCACTCGAAGATGCACTACGGTCTCGCGTACGAGGCCACGCGCCTGCCGGCCTACTACCCAACCCCTGTGATGCCCTATCCCCCACCTCCGCCACCTCCGCCTCCTCGAGAAGTGCCACAAGCACCGTTACCGCACTCACCGTACCCCCTGCCCCACCATCTCAATGGCGCACCAGTTCCTCACCATCCGCAGCATCACCCCGGTGTGCTTCAGTATGGCGGCCCCTCTCCACACAGCGGTCTTCCGTACACCAGCGTTGCTACAAGCGCTGCAGCCTCGACAGCTTCTGCATGTGCCAGCACGAGCAGTCCAGTCCCTTCGCCTGATCACCGGAAGTGGACTCCTTCTTCGTCATCGTCCAGTGGAATCAAGAGACCGGCGTCTCCTGGACCGAGCATCAGTGTAAGCAGTGGCGGAAGCATTAGCGGGAACAGCAATGGCACGACCACTAGCCCGACCCTTCCAAAGGCGCCGCGGCCAAGCTACGGCGCGTTCACGGAATTGGCGCCCCTGCTTCCGTCCGGCTACTACGGCGGCCCCGGTCAGGTACTGGCCGCGACGGCTCCAGTTCCGGCTGCCTTTCGTGCCCCCACCAAGCTACCCGACGATAGGCTGGCCGACGTGGAACAGTCTCTGACGCCAACGAACACGGAAGACGTGTCCCAACTGATCTCAGGTGGAGGACCCGGTTACCTGCGGCCCACGTACATGTCCCTGGACGACCCCGAAGTGGCCAAGGCCGCTAGAAGCGTGGCACCATATCCGACGCCTCTCGAGCCGCCCGCCTACTACCCTCGTTACCTGGAGCTAAGCTTAACTCTCGAACTTGCCGATGGCAAGGAACCGTACGCAGCAGCGGCCGCTGCAGCAGCAGCAGCAGCTGCGGCACAGAGCTCGGCGGACCTCAGAGAAGGTTTTCTCTACCACCGGGGCGCCTTCGCGCCACCGCGGTTATCGGCACCGTGTGGAGCTGGCAGCGAAGATGAAGCAGCGGCCGCTCTTGACGCCTCGGCAGCGGCGCACGCGGCAGCTGTTGCAGCTGCAGCTCACCATCATCATCCACATCCTTACTGGCACCGGCCGGTTGGCGGGGCTGGTCCTCCGGGCTTAGGCGGTTCCGCTGGTGCCATCGACGCAGCCACTGGAGCATGCCTTCCGCCACAGCCGGGACACCGAGCGATCGCTGAGGAACCAGCCTCTGTGGAGTCCTGACCGGGTGAGGCGCAATGTTTGATTTGAATTAAAAAAAATAAGAAGTTAGTTGACTTCTAGCTCAAGTATAGCACACTTTAAACGTTGCGAATAACTGAAATCTACAGTCGCAGTTTATTGCCCACTTTGATTACGCAGTAAGCAGTCTAGATGTGGTGTTCTTCTTTGCTGCTTAATGAGGCCGTCGAAGGGTTGCTTTTGATTCCAAGTCAGACAGGTTTTTTTGCGAATCCATCATGTAACAGGTTCTCGCTTTTACCCATTTAGACGGCATGTAATTTCAATGCCGTCGCAAAAAAAAATAAAAGCTGTAGCAATCAAACAAGCAAGAGGATGAATGAATGAATGAATGAATGAATGAATGAATGAATGAATGAATGAATGAAATGCAGTCGAAAGCGAATGAGGGCTCATTGGTGTGAACACGTGGAGGACTGTCCTGGCCGTTGAGCGTTGTAGGCACACGGTCGACAAAATGCCAAGCATAATGAACCAGAGGCCCGGGGATAGAGTTTTTTCATCAGGCAAGTAATGCACTATGACGATTGTCACGTTTGAGCAATGCTGGTCATGATAGCACTTGGCATTTCACATTTAAATATTGTTGTGATAGATACGTATACCAGAGAGTCTTATACATATTATGGAGAACGCGTTCCCATGATGGGGCGATTGTTTGTCTCTTTTATTGTCTGTGCAGTGCTTGGTACCGGCCAAGTCACGGTTATGTGACAAACGCAAGTCCTTCTCCGTCCAGCTTCGGCTTTCCACGTCCGATTAATAGAGAGCGACAGTATGGCATATTGCCAACACAGTGAGCATAATCCTCTGACTCGGATGAAGGTGCTTTGAACTATAAGAATCCTGCACTACCACACACGCGAGGAAAGCCCACCCACGCCTGCTGGCATGGCTCGCGCACCGCCTACGTGGACACCAGCTTCAAGGACCGTGGAGCGTCATCCGCCTGCCGAACAGTGGAAAGCCAAGCACAGCCTGCAACGAAGAATGTGCCTTTATTATTTATTTCGGACATTTGATTGGGACAGTGTAAGGAACGGTGCATAGAGTTTCGTCTGTGCATTTCAATCAATAATGCGCACTGGTACATGACAAGCGTCTTGAACCGGGTGTGGATATGAGGGATGCCTGACGAAGCCGGAATCACACTTAGAAGCGGTGGTGGCCGGTGACAATACGGCGCAGTGTGGAAAGGTGCTCGTTTACTGCAACACCAAAGAGTGGAACAGAGGACTCAGTCACATGCATTGTGACAAATTTATGAGTACCGTGTCCCGGTTACATTTGCTTGCCCATGAACGTAGCCATGTCAAGGGTGATGTTGACAGTGGTTGTTGAGTATACTGACACGACCTGGTTTTTCATTGGAGGAAAAGAATAACAAATATTTGCGGTGTTGTTCTGAATGACGTATGTACAGAGACCAGCAGTACACTGGGATATTAGGTAAACTACGGTGCCTTACATGAACTACTGACAGCCTAGGACTTATTAAGCAGTTGTGCCTTCCGCTTGGTATATATGCCACTTTGCTCTTGAAGTGGGACACTCTTTTAGACGAGCTGTGTTTTCCACGTCATATCATACTTCTAGAATTTGTGAAATGCTGCCTAAAGCTGCGTCAGTTCTGCATTTGTGAACTACGGTCAGTTCTGATTTACTGAACAGCTTGTTCAGTCTCACAACGTGCCTTGTTTCTTAAGGTATGTGTAGCTGTGTGCGATGCTGTTTATTTTGAAATGCAGGAAAACTGATTTGGTGGATGAGACCTCAAATCTCAAACGTGCTAAGTATTGAGGGCCAATGCTAATGCGACATGCACTACCGTGTGTCTTATGGCATTGCTGCATTGAGCGTTGTGGGTAAAGTCAAGCATAGTGCCCCATGTTAAAATTTCGATTGAAGGAGCCATGTAACATCGCACTGAGAATGAAGAAAGGGGCTTCAAGTGCCTCCTATCCGGTAGATTAATGCATATGTCGCGTAAGTTTTGTTGTGCGCGAATTCTTTACATGTTGCGTTCGGCTCAGTTTTGTTGTGTGCGAAGAACACTTCTGTTTTGTTGAAGCATTGACGTCTGCGAGAAGAGCAAACACATTAAAGATCGTTATTCCACTTCGGTTTAGTATACACTAGTTTCTAGATGTTTGAAAAGGTATGCTGAGAGCTGGGAAATTAGATGATTACCACTAAAATATACTAAGTCCACGTTAATCAAGCTTGAACGTACAGGGGTTATCTGGTATAGAGAAGAGGAGCATTACCTGACCCTTCCTGCAAATTGAGAAATGCAATACAGTGCGCCTCACGAATTTAGGCTTCAAGTAAGACTATAGCAGATTATGAGCATATTAGTGCATTAGCGTTATGACGTGACGGTATTTCCATTGCAACTTCAGGAGTGCTTTGAGCAGAATGAATGAACTAAATGCGAATGTTCATGGTTAAGATATCACCTCCACAGATTATTCGCCAGTTGACCCTGAAGGCAGACAAGCGTAGTGCACTTTGGCTGGTTTGTGTGACTTACTCTGTATAAAAACACAAATACAGGCTACGAAAGAGAGCCTGCCGTCTCAAATACATCTCATTCGGTACCTTGAGGCTCTGCTGTTATGAATCGGTAATTTCTAAAGCTTGTCCTGAGGTAACTTTGCTACTGTAACATTTAGAACAACATTTACGTAGTTACCGCTCGAACCTTGTGAAGAATTTTGAGCTTGCCTGGAAGAGCACGGTTCAGGGAAACGTAAAAGCGAAAGTGTGATGTCATGCCAACTAATCATCACTGCACACTAGCATATCAAACATATTTTTTTTTATTTGCACGGCATGCACAAGACACCATACGACGACAGAAGGCTGTTTTGCATCCAAGTGATCGCGTTTGATGTATATGACGCTGCGATTCAACACGCACGTTGTTCATTTACGAACAAGTATCTCCAGCAACAAACAAGTATCTCCAGCACTTAGAATGTCGACGATACGTCATTTCATACCATATCTCTTTTTTTTTCCTATTTAGAAGAGCAAAAGCATGGAACATGACATTGAGCACAACTCGCGCCTTCTGGTTTCTACAATTGGTCTCCAAAGTGTTTTGTCCGGAACTTCAGACAGCGTGTTATGTAGCATTTTTAAGAGTAGAGATTATGGGTGGAATTAGTTCGTTGAAAGATTCACGTCCGAGCACAACCTTACCCTAGCGAAAAGTGAGTTTCCTTCGATAAAGTTCCACGAAATGTTTTTATCAAACCGGGACATCATGTTCCGCGTTCACCAATCACATCGCACACTAGGTACACTTAGCTAGACAGCACTTTACACATGTTAGACATGTAAACTATATACGACGCATGTTCATCAATGCTCCCTTGTGCCTTATTTACAAACAAAGACGAAAAATTCATGTCGTGTGTTCTGAGAAAGAAGAGTCCGTTGTAAATACAAGTGTATGGTCTCTGTACAACCACAGAGCGTCGAATGCGCTGACAATCACACATTATTTTTATTTCTCTCGCGAAACCTTCTCAATCAGAGATATAACTATCATATTTCACTCAAGTACGTGTAAATAAGCTGCGACAGAAAAGTGTGCACCGTCCCCAAGTTATAGGTGACAACAAATTCACATCTAGCTTCCTCGAAGAAACTGCATTGTGTCGTGAAAGCACCATTTTGTATTGAGTGTTTGTTTTATTCGTGCTCATTTCTTTTAGACAATTTATCAAGGAGTAGGAAGGTACAACTTGTACTTGTGCTTGCTGGTTTGAGTGTGTTTTCTCCTTGTGCAGAGATGTGATTGTTGAGAGTGCACGATTATACAGATCTCACCGCTACGGATTATCCCTGTGAGTTTTATTTGCCTTCACTTTTCCTGATTACTTTCGTGTATCTCTATTCTTTCTTGTGAATTAAGTTCAGTAAACTAGAAAATATATATTTATTCCACACTGCTTCGCACAACACTGCTGCTCTTAGTTCGCGTTGTTGCCTGCATCTGTAACATTTTCTTTGTGACAGGTTGGTGGGGGGCAGCCTGCAACACAATGAACTCTACCGCTTTGCGAGTGCGTAATAGCACTTGGGAGAAAATTGTACCTAAGTTAATCACCACTTCAGCAAAGCTAAGATGTACAGAGGCTTTCAGAGGCTGCGAGAAGAAATCAGAGTCCCACCACTATATTTCCAAGAAAGAACAGATTTCACGGAGGTCCGTTGTCTAAAAGATGGACATATCGATATGTTCATGGCAACGCATTTCTAGGGAAATGCTGCAGCAAATATTGGAATTTGAGTAACCCCGAAACAATGAAATCAATGACGAAAGCGCCACATATTTGTTGGGATAAAGCCATTTTGCTCATATTTTGAGGAATTGTACAAGACGTCCTTGCGCATTCAGTGTTAAGGACCAATACGCCGACTGGGAATTGATCCTGAATCATTCTAAACAAACCGTTGAATTTTACGTAGCCGCAGTGGTATATTTTAGAGGCACAGTAACGCATTGTCGGCATCTAAGCCGTACCTCAGATTACTTTTATGCACTTGAGGAGGTACTATTTACTATCTCCTGCTTTTCTAAAAGCAGATATGTTTTCTTGGCTATATGCATGCAAACATAGAAACCCCCCTCCTCCCCCCCCCTTTTTTTTGTCTGAAGTGCGTTTCATAGTTGGGCAAGCTATGCCCTACTTTGAATTCTACTGTTTTCACATCTACCACCTTTCCTTGCTATTTTCTTTTTTTTTCTTCTTTTGTTTTTACGAGCGGTGTGGACATTACGCGTGTGCGAGCCCTTGCTTTGTCTGTAGCACTGTCCCGTTACCTTTCCTGTGTCGCGTCACCGCGCTCGAGAGAGCGCAAGAAAATCACTCTGTACAGAGACATGTCTATTATGTGGCAATGGATGCAATTAAAGAAACAAAAAAAAAGTTATTGTTTCGTAGAAGAAAAGCCACGTCTTTGTGTCATTTCCTCGTTGCCGGACCAAGAACTATTCAGTCCTGCGTTACAAAAAAAGTCTGTCAGTTCCTAAATCAGTCCACTGCATTGAGAGCCGTACGAACTACGGAGCAGTGATTCGCATGCGTTTCCTTTATGTTTCCGTTGCGTTTATCGTCGGTGCTTTTCAATTAGAATTATTCATGCGTGGTGTGTGTGTGTTTGTGGCGAGGGGGGAGGGGGGGGTGCGCGCGCTTGACTGAGAGCACTCTGTCGCCGCTGCTGCCCCTACGGTTGCCGCTGCTGGCTAGTCGTGACCACGTGACTCAACGCTCCCTTCAAGCTCCATCTGCCACGTCGGTTAGCGGGTTAGCGCCTCAGTCGCTTCAGTTGCTTCTGTTCAGTCGTTGTGGCATGGTCGCGCGATGGAAGTAGTAAGGATGCTGGTCCATCGGTGCTAAAGCTGTATGCGCGTTCGCAGTGGCGTGAACGGCGTGCTGCGTCGACCATATAGAGCAGTATTTGCTGCCGTAAAGCCAAACCACGAATAAACCATGCAAACTATGGAAAACATGCGGTTGTCTATAAGAGCCCGACCCGGCTTAGCAACACAGCACAAGCTTTCGCTTGGACAAGCGGCCCTAGCTGAGCTAAGTCGCAGCCACATTAAATGATCTCTAATGACATGGTAAGTGATCTAGTTTAGGTGACCCGAGATTGTCGTGGGCTGTATAAAATTCAAACACCTGAGGCGCATACCCGAGTTCCACGGGCCCAGCACAACGTGTAGCAGCCGCACGCGATTGCAGTATCGTTAACCGCGACGCACCTGCCTAGTTTAGCATGTAAGCGATGTAAAGATCAATCACTCATGTTCGTCATACATGCACACCCTACCATACAAACTTCGATGTATATAGGTTGAACGAGACGACCAGGAGAGCGAGATGTACGCGATTAGATAGATAGATAGATAGATAGATAGATAGATAGATAGATAGATAGATAGATAGATAGATAGATAGATAGATAGATAGATAGATAGATAGATAGATAGATAGATAGATAGATAGATACGGTCAAAGTTGCTCAAGTTCGCTGAGAAATGCTTCGCGTTTAAAAGCAGATGAGGCTTCAACCAAGGAAGGGCTTCAGACTTAGCAACGGTAGCACAAGGTATGCCCTTCGAGAAGTCCGCGGCATTGGCTTTATTTTTATTTTGCAACCGTCGATGATTTCCATCCTCTTCCGCGATCCACAGTCGTATTGTTCAACAATTGCCCTTGCGCAATAGTGACGGACGACAGCCCCGATTACGCCTGCTGCACCGGCTCCACGCTGATCCCACACAAATCACTCGGTCCGCAGCGCTGCCAGGAGGCAAGCGCAAAGAAAAGCCGGCGACTTTTGGGGGGCACCCGTATGTTGCGCGCATTAGACGAAAGGAGGCGCTCATGTCGGCACAAGTCTTTACGAAGGAGAGAGACAAACACGCTCACACAACACCGCGGCTTATTAGAGGTGTCAAAACATGTAATCAGCGGAGGGCGCCGTATACAGCGGTGGGAATACGCTGGAATTGGCACCTACCGGACAAGCGCTTAATTTTCTCTCCTCCCTTGGCCCTCACAGCCTATGTCCCGGCGTGGACGTCCAGCTCCGTAAGGAGGACGAACTTCCTGGCGCCAGTTTTTCTGTGCCAGTTCCTTTGGGCGTTGGTCGCGTCATCGGCGAGTGTTCGCTGCCTTGTGAGCACCGCGGGATATGACTGCTGCACGTCATTGCGGGAGCCGCGAGTTGACCTTTCCTTTATTGCGATAGTGACTTTAAGTTTACCTGCTTCTTGGGAAGGATATAGTGTGTCCGTGCATTAATGCACAACATCTTAGATGTCATATCTATTTGGTATTGTCATATGCACGTGTTAAAATGTGTGCACATACACAGCTTCATAATTGCGAGCCAGATTTAGAAGTGGGTGCATTCAGGCAGTCAATGAATAACAATAGTGGTGCATATAGTAGGCCCCATATCCGATGGCTGAAGCCATTGGATATCGTGCCTACTATATGCACCACTATTGTTATTCGAAAAGTTGCAACATAAAACCGAACGTTATTTCAGGGGCGAAGCATACCTGAATAAAGGGTAAGCCAGTAAGTGGCAGAAATCAGAACACACAGCAGTGCTTGCATGCTGTTCCCTTATTCCCGCGTTTTTCAGGTACGGGCATCGTGTTACTGTCTACCTGCGTTACCTTTATGTCACCAATGTTATCACTGAAACATCCAAGGCACGCTGATGCAGAATGCAACCGCCATAAGTTTTTCTAATTATGCATCGGTGTACTGGTGTGAACCTACCTGAGCAACGGGTAAGCTCAATGCTGCATAGAAAGAGCGTTGAATCTCCCATTAACGTGAAGATCAAATGGAAGTGTAAGCGTAACAATTCCCGACCGCATCTGCTTAGCTTACGTTGCATTGCATTGGGTTAGATCGTGGCACAATTTCCATGTAAAATATGATATTTCCTGTCGCTATTCTTATATGGGTTATAGCACTAACTTTACAAAAGTACCAATATTTCTTTAGTGATGATAATCGCGAACATCTAAGACGCCGGACCGGTACACCCAACGCCACTATGGAACTCTGGTGTCCGTTCGCAAAGTCTTTTTCACCGTGCCACTTCGTTTGTCACTCAAGCCAAAGGTGAGATGCATTGACGTGTGCACGGTATCGCTGTATTTAAGGTAGGTTTATTCATTTAGAAAATGAGAATGTGAACAGGTGGGCATAAGAATTTAATGCTGAAAACCTCGGTAACCTCCGATTTGCTTCCGAGATTGCTTCGCTATTATAACTCGGGGGACGAATTGCAAAGCATAATCACTGAACTGGAGAAGGGAAGTCCGACTGCTTTGCCTTAAAATTATTACACTGAAGAGCGACGTCCAATAACCTAGCACGAGCGCATTGCCTTTGCGGCAGGCAGTGAGGACATGAAAGTCGTAAGTCTATACATCCACTTAGGGGACGCAGTGACCGCAGATCCATACCATGCAACTGAAATAGATGGATAGGTAGAGTGCATTTGGCAGGTACTCTTAGATCACCAGCATATTCTTGCCCCTCAAGATGAAAGCGTATAACTACTCCATCTTACCGGTACTTACCTACAGGGTAGGCACTTGGAGTCTTACTGAGCGCGTTTCGGCACGGAATGGGTGGTGTAGGTTTCAAGTGATTACGGTGATGGCATGATCAGACGTGAGGAGAGTATTGGTTGCATTCGACTAGAAAAGTACAACTTAAATGAAGAAATACGCACCAAGCAATCAAAAGGAAAGTGAGAGGTGTAACGTTGAAGAACAATAAACGGCTGAGCGAATAAGGAAACAAACGCGTGGTGATAACATCTTAGCAGGCGTCAAGAGGAAAGAAATGGGTGTGGGAAAGAGACATGTAAAGAAGGCAAAGAACCGTTGGTTATTAAGGTTAACAGACCGGATGAAAGCTTATAGAAATTCTCATATTCTACACCGCAGCTGCTCATGAATAGGAGTCGATCAAAGACGTTTAGTCACAGTATGCTACAGTACCATGGACTGGAGAGGACGTTCTAAATATTGCGAGAAAAAAAATGACAAGTGCATTACGCCGGAAGGTTTCTTCCTATGGATTTAAATGTTGTCACTACAGTTAGACTGAACTAGACAAGGGAAGACCAACTGTTGGCCTTGAAATTACAACACTGAAGAGTGACATCCAATAGTCCAGCACGAAGTACATTGCTTTGCGGACATTGCTTTGCGGACCAATGCACCGGAGCTGGTGATGCATGGATTAGTTTTCTGGAGAATGCAATAGTGTGCTATCCACTGACTTCCACGTCCAGACCATCTCAAGAAATCATATCCGGGACACAACGCAGTAAGCGTAGCGAAAGGCGCGCATTAATGCGCGCTTCCTTTGACAGCTACAGTGGCCTGTACGCAGAGGCTGTCAGGCTGGAGAGAGCCAGCGGGAGACCCTGTCGAAAGACGGAGGGACGACAACGAAACGACTTCAAGCTCGCTCCCAGAAGATGTAAACAGGCAATCAAGAAACAACGCCAGCCTCTTCTCGAAGAAGAATTGGCGTTTAGTCGTTCCAAAGAGCTCTTGCTCTTCGCTCCGGCAGTGGACGGCCGTGCGAAGGAGCGAAAACGAGAGTCCGAACTGGCCCAACCAAAACGAGCGAAGTTGGCCACCGGGCAACTCGAAGTAGCTGCTTCTTCTATTGCCGCCACCGTCGGCACCGAGAGAGGAAGGAAGCTTCTGCGACTGCCCGATCGGTGGCTCCTGGAACTGGACGACGAGACAGCCAAGTGTACAAGGCAGTCTGCTGAAGAAGCGGCGACCACAGATGGGAAAGCCAGGTAGCGCGAGCGGGAGCACCTCTACACCGAGAGGAGAACGAAAATTGAGTGAGAGAAAGTGAGCACCTGTCTGTGCGTTAGCGCATTCGGCGAGAACATCAGTTTGAGGGCGAGAAGGAGGGGATAGTGATGCCCGGCCCGTGTACAGTAGTTTCGCTTCTTTGCCCCCAGCCGGCTACTACAACAACCGATTATTGACCCCTCGTTGTCGAAAGACGCGCATCCATGTACGTGGAGGAAGGCAACACCGGTGAGGGTTAGCTGTGGGAGGGAGGGGGGGAAGGCTGTTACGACAACGACGGTGAAGCGCGATGCTGGCGGCGGCGGGCGTCTTTGGCGCCGCAGTTCCGGGGAGTCAAGGACGTTGTGTATGTGTGTTGCGATAGCTGTAGGGCCCCAGCGGCGGATTGGGCAGGGACGGAGGGAGGTCGGTCGATGCTGCCGCGGTTGAAGCGCTAGCTACACTATAGTCGGTGAGCGCGTCGTCGCCGCGGACAAGATCCGGGTCGCCAGTGGCGCGCGTCCCTTCCCCGGCCACGGCTGCGCCAGCCGCCGGAGAGGACGCCTTGCCACCGCGCGGTCGGTGTCTGTGCCTCGGGCGCTTCCGGCGTCGCCTTTCGGGCTGGACGACGTCGCCGCTGTCGATGTTCCTTTGCGAGGGCGAGGGATGTCGGCGGGATGTTGTGGACGTATGCGTTGGCCTGGCTGGCGGCGCCCCAGGAGAGGAGAAGTTGATGAGAGAACGGCGCGTCGGGTGGGCGAATCGATGATCTTCGCTACTTTCCACTTACAGTGGCCGTTCGCGGAGAACGGCTGCGGGTTAATTGTTCCACCGGCCGTTCTCTCTATCACCGAGTATCGCTGGCTCTGCATTGTTAAGGGCGAAATAAACGCCGCGGTGGTCGATGTAGCTGGCTAATGTATATTGAGATTCGGAAAAATTATACGGAAACGCCAAGGGTTTGGTGTGCTGATGTCTAGTGATGCGCGTAAAACAGGCTGCGAGGGACAGCACTGCCAAAAGATAAAGTGATCACTGAAGTGTTCGCTACCGGATCAGTTGGTTGATAATTATGATGCAAAGCACATCGTCTGACAGGACGACATCAACAAAGAAGACAAAAAGACAAGCAGAAGCGCTGGTGCATGACATCCTTGTCGCTTTATTATTATTTTTTTTCGTGTCGTTTTCTCACGCGACATGTGCTGCCATGTGCCACAATTGAAAGTGATTGAAAGGCGTTGTCCATGCTATTTAGAAGCGTATGACACTGAGAAGTTGGTGGAATCGAGACGAAAATAACATGATCACAGGGTCGGGAACGGGAGAAGGCTCGGTGCCACAAGAATGGGCGAAAAGGGGAGCGGGTCATGCAATTGACTTTAGAGCGTCGGGCCCTAGGTTCGAAACCTAGGGCCCAGCGCTCTAAAGTCTTGACGTGATAGTATTAAGGGGCTCGGGTTGCAGAAAAATGCGTTTATGGCGTTGTCCGCGAACAAGCCACGGCGGCGGCAGTGGATGCGATGAATAAAGACAGGTTGGAGAGTGCTCAGATGTGTCCTAATCTTCTCACGGCGGCTCCTGTAACAAAAGCAAAGTGAATGGCCTGCAAGTAAATTTGACATTGCTGCGATTGCAATGACACCAAGTCCTTCAGTGAGCGAGGCAATTAAGTGTTCTCGGAAAGCGGCACGTCAACTCTATAGTACGTTTCAAGTTTCAAGTATCAAATTTACTATTACAAGTTCATAATACACAGGAAAAAAACAAAACTTTTAATGAGACTTTTGGAAGTTTCATGATACACAGATTGGTTACAGATGTTATAGAGACGACGGTTCTAAAGTCTAAATGACTGCAGGAGACCCTTGATTATTAAGGCTTGTGCATATCACGCACATTGAAACAGCAGAAATAAAAATATGGGCGAAAGACTAAACTTATACAGTCCCACGTAGACAAATATATATATATGTAAAATGGAAGAGATTTTTTAGGAGAAATACATAGCGAAAGTATGACAAAAATATAGAAAACATAAGTAAACAAAAAGAAGACAAAAGTCAATGAACAATTTATACAAATAAACCTTTTCAGTTTATGTTTGAATGTATGGAACGTAGATTGGAGGGCAGATCTGGGCCGATGATTATTCGTCTAGTGTTATCTCAAAATTAGTCAGGTAAAATGGTGAAACACACGCACGCATGCACGCACACACACACACAGACACTGCAGTTATAGAAAACGCCGTAAGATTCCTTTACCAGCTCAGCTGATGGCTTTGGCTCCGGCAAAAGGGTATGCGTAAATGTTCAAATAAAAGAAAGAAATGCTACTTGCAAATTGATTTTTTTGTGGGGTTTAACGTCCCAAAACCAGCTCTGATTATGAGAGACGCCGTAGTGGAGGGCTCCGGAAATTTCGACCACCTGGGGTTCTTTAACGTGCACTGACATCGCACAGTACACGGGCCTCAACATTTCGCCTCCATGGAAATGCAACCACCGCGGCCGGGATTCGATCCCGCGACCCTCGGATCAGCAGCCGAGTACCATAGCCACTAGACCACCGTGGCGGGGCACTCGCAAACTAAGTTCCTCTATTATCGTTAACTGCGACGTGGATGATAACGATATGAAGTCACTGACGTAACGGCCTATCACCCGTGTTAATCATACGTGCGCACCCTTCGTTGCCTAGTTCGGCGCATACCGAGTAAACGGCGAGCGAGTTCTTACTTGCTCCCAAATTTCTTGTAGCAGTTTTTTTCGGCCACCGTTTTTGAATGTCACTTTGGCATGTGGCATATCAGGCTTTCGCCTTTATAACAAGAACCTCATCTTTTGTGGTGAGTCTAAGCAATGGCATTAAAGTCTTCTTCTTTTTCTTCTTATTTATCGGTACCGACAGCGCCAAATGCATTGTAGTTGGGAAGGAATTACTATCAGTCCACACAGGCAGTCTTGCGCTACAGCGCTTGTAAACCCCTCCCCCCACGACTTCGGCGCTGTGCGTACCGAATAATAATAATAATAATAATAATAATAATAATAATAATAATAATAATAATAATAATAATAATAATAATAATAATAATAATAATAAACCATTTAGACACGCCGCCTTGCCGTACGGCGCTTGTCCGCCGCGGTGGTGTAGTAGCTACGGCGGCGGGCTGCCACCGAAAAAAAGTGGGTTCGATCCCGACCGCTACGGACGCATTTTCGATAGCGGCGAAAATGCCAGAGGCCCGTTTACTGTGCGTTGTCAGCGCACGTTAAAAAAAAAAAAACTTCAAGTTGTCAAACATTTCCGGAGCACTTCACTATGGCTTTTCTCTCCTTCTTGCAGTACCTTTCACCTGCCCCCAGGGGCGCTTAGCCGTGTTCACGACACGGAGTGCAGAAATTATCGTCCTTTCCTTAAACGAACCACAATAATCACCTACAGCGCTTTTATTATGATGCAGGCATAGCCCACTTAGGCCCGTGGGCACGGAATGAAAATGGGGACATTTCACCAATCAGCGACGTGCGCTTCATTTCTGGCTTAACTGGTAGGCGCTGCCTTTTGGAACGGTGAGAATTCATAGACGTTGATGCTTCCCAGTTTTTTATCGTGAACGCGTCTAAATCACGCGATGCATGCGCACTCGGAAACATTGAGGCGAAGGAGGTTAAAAAAATATCCACAGCACATCCACGGAGTGAACGATGAGTGGGCGAAGCTCCGGAAGTTCATCGCAGATCGTGCCGAGTTCCGGATTAATTTAGTTAACGCGCACGCTACGAATCCTTATGGTTCAACTACGCACAAGTGAGATCTCCCACCGGCACTTCATTGCAAGTCAAGATCCAGTGCATATATATATATATATATATATATATATATATATATATATATATATATATATATATATATATATATATATATATATATATATGGGTGGCCGGTGAACGGTTCTCCAGCGCAAGCAGTCGGTATTTTTCAATCAAGAAACTCGCTAGAAGACGCTGCCTGCGTCAACGTTGTCTCTCGTTGGTGAGGGCGCGTTCTCCTTCTTTGCGAGCTTGTAGAGCGTTCATCGAAGAAAGAGCGTTTCCATAGTAAACGCGCGCCTTTCGCACTCTCTCTCTCTGTCTCTCTCTCACAATACAGCAGATGGAAGAGTGAGAGAGCTCGCGCGCCGGGGGCGTGCGCGAGCGTGGCTACGACGCGCCAACGAAACAGCGAGCGCCGCAGCGCCATCTATTGATCAATTCACGTAGCTAAGCAGCACCGCAGCGCCATCTCGTGATCATTCTGCGATCATTCAAGAGCGAGCGCATTCAAGAGCGAGCACGAGACCGAGGGGTCTCGTGACGCCATGCGCTCCCATACTACGCGTTCCCATACATCTGAATGTAGCGAGCACCGCAGCGCCATCACGCCATCTAGTGAGCACTTCACGAACTAGATGAGGTGGCTACGAGGGACAACTACAAGGGATGGAACGACCCACGGCATAAGGAGCTTCGCCCCTGAAAAAATGTGGCTGATCCCCCTTTCAATGGAATCGGTATGACAGGAAACTGAAATGTCTCTTCGCATAAGCAATAGAATGTTTATTGTTACGTCGAGGTGAACTTGCCCTTTGCTATCGGTGTTTCGCTAATGCGGCACCGTTTGCACGTTGATAAACCCATGTTCATGCACCTGAATAAGATCAAGGGCCAACCCTTTGTGGTAACTGCAATAGTTTACTTAATAACTTGGCAGAGTCTGTAGTAAATGCCGCGCGAAAAGGCATCAGTCATATTGCGCGAAATTGACCCGTCAACGTTGTTGCTGTGTCTTCGCGCCTAATGCAGCAGTTTTCTTGTTCCCATCACGCTCGAAGAGCCGTCGGCGAGGAAACACCACCCACGAAGAAATGTGACCCGTGCCCTACCATTGCGATGTCGGCGCACATACGTTCGAAGCTCTACGAACGCCGCTATGCGCACGGCCCAGCACGCCTCTATCGAAGCGAACTTTGGAACGCGCCTGGAATGGTACCGTCGTCCAGGAGAGACGAAGTAAAGCTGCAGTGATTCAATTTGGGTTTCCTTGATGGCGGCACCGTTCCAGGCAATGGGCGCCTGGATGAGCGAGCGCTGAGCCGGACGAGACTAGAAGGCGCGTTCGCAAAACAGCGGGCATGTGCGGGGTTAGCGCAGTGGTATAGCGGACCGGGCACCTTTCGTCGTGTCCCGGGGAGCCGAGTTCGATTCCCAGCGCATCAACAGAAGTTCTTCCGAGTGTTTTAAGTTATTGTTCTTACATGTTTACATTACTGCATCATATCCGCTACGGTAGTGCAGTAGCGCACCCAGGATCTCTACCAGGGCGGGGGGGGGGGGGGGGGGATTCAATTTTTCACGAAGGGCCGGGCATGCCATTACACAGTTGTTGCGTGTGTAAAGAAAGTAAATAAAATGCCAAATAATACTAACATCAATGATGATGATTATTTTTATTATTTTTTTCGGCATTTTGCAGAGACATTACCGCCACATTCTTCTAGGACATAGGAGCAGTTACGGATTGGGATGGGGTTAGGTCGGCCTCAGGGGGGGGGGGGTTACAACACCCGAACCCCCCCCCCCCGCCGGTGCGCCACTGTGCTCTACGATGCGGTAAAACGCATTTTGTGCGACTTCTGATCGAGTCAAAATTTCACAAAAGAACCAATACCTTACCTTTTTTGGCATCTTGAGCAAAATTTTGAGAGACCGTATTTTTTTCAGGAAGGCGCGCAATAAGTAGAGGAATGCTCTACGATGCGGCCAAACGTATTTAGAGCGACTTCTGATCGAGTCAAAATTTCACGAAAAAACCAAGACTATAGTCTTACCTTTTTTTGGCATTTTGGGCAAAATTTTGAGAGACCGTATTTTTATTCAGGAAGGCGCACAATAAGTAGAGGAATGCTCTACGATGCGGCCAAACGTATTTAGAGCGACTTCTGATCGAGTCAAAATTTCAAAAAAAAAACCAATACTATAGTCTTACCGTTTTTGGCATTTTGGACAAAATTTTGAGAGACCGTGTTTTTATTCAGGAAGGCGCGCAATAAGTAGAGGAATGCTCTATGATGCGGCCAAACGTATTTAGAGCGACTTCTGATCGAGTCAAAATTTCACAAAAAACCCAATACTATAGTCTTAACTTTTTTGGCATTTTGGGCACGATTTTGAGAGAACGTATTTTTTTTCAGGAAGGCGCGCAATAAGTAGAGGAATGCTCTACGATGCGTAAAAACGCATTTTGTGCGACTTCTGATCGAGTCAAAATTTCGCAAAAAAACCCAATACTATAGTCTTACCTTTTTTGGCATTTTGGGCAAAATTTTGAGAGACCGTATTTTTATTCAGAAGGCGCGCAATAAGTAGAGGGAATGCTCTATGATGCCGGCAAAACGTATTTAGTGCGA